>CM030365.1:42042312-43242312 GCA_017893485.1 Hemerocallis citrina
AACTCTAGTTCTAGAAAGAAATATTAGTTAGTATAGTAGTGCAAGCTATTAAAGAAAGCCTATCAAATACTTCCATTTTCTCGTCGGTCCCTACGTACCATTATAAAAAGATGTATTTCGTTCTGATGAAGTTGGAACAAGAGGCCGAGTCTGTTTCGGTTGTTCCCGAAGGGCATCGCAGACAAGACAAAAGGCCCCCGAGTGGAGTGGTTACGAACTGCCGAGAGGAAAGACTAAGAATCTTTAAGACCACACTGTAACCCCGACTATTATCCTCCAACTATGTCAGGACATATCAAGGGAAGTCGACGACATTTCATCCCCCATTGACTTTAACAAGCACAATTCCTTATGGCCTAAGACGTAAGTAAAGGAAAAGAGAATGTTACGTAAAGCACCAAAGCAGACGAGGAACTTCCATTACAGAAAGAACAGTACTGTACTCATATGAGACCTAAAAGGGCAAGAGAGAGAACCGTACTAAATGTAATGCCCTAAAAAAAAAGCCAAGGGTCGATGTGAACCATGTCGTAGGGGCTCCATTTACCATCTACAGCATGGATCTGCGGGGTTGGTAGTCCAAGTCTAAGTGATATTTCATTGCCTTCTTTTGCGCAACAACGCGCGAGACCTCCCTGTCATGGGTGTTGGTGTTTCTTTCCTCGTTTTTATCTTAGGATGACTTCTATGCACCCTCTCAATAAGTGGTTGAAATTCAGCTTCTATAGCTTCGAAAGGTTTGCGTTTTCCATACATAGTAAGACCAAGGTAGCGTACTGGTCCCTTAGCTTCTTTCATACTCAATGACCTGGAAATGAATCCATTGGATGAACCTGACTCCTGAAAATGGTATGGATGAATTGATCATTATGTAGTCACTGGTGCTCGTTCAGCTGGGTTCTTATGCTTGTCATCTATCTAATGAGGACTCATCTTTGACTTAAATAGGAATAATTGGCTTTCATCGGGGTGCCTTTTACGGGTAAGACCCCCTTCTTTTGCTCAGCAGCAGCCGTGCGTGTGTGGACTGCCCCAATCTCACGGGTCATTGTCTTTCTTTCCATCCGTCTTGCCCATCTCTGTCTTCAAACATAGGTTTGGTTACCAAATATCTTGGTCCGAATGGCTTCACCAAAAGCTTACTTAGTATGATCATTATAGGATTCCCCTGGATCGGCAACTAGAACCGGTTCACGCCCATCTACTGCTGAAGTAGTCCATAAAAGATTGCTCAATGCTGTCACGACTGGTACATTCCACCCCCTTGGCCTTCTTTATAATAGATATCATCTTCTTTGATCTCCTAATTATAGTGGTTACGGTGGAAGAATCTTGTATTGGCATCTCCCGCCTGAAGCCATGTAATGCGAGATTGATCTTTCCAGAAAAGTTATTGCAAGTGCAATCACAAAGAGTATGTACAAGTATAGCACATAGAATGGTAAGCTTGCTCACAAATACAAAATATATGCCAATCGCGGTTCCATCGTCCCTTCGATCGGAAGAAGGACTCATCCCGATTGACACACGCCGGATGATACACCTTCGGGCATCTCCTACGATCGCAGACGACGAGATTCCCCCCATCGAAGCCCTTACTACAACATCGGTAGCGTCCTGGACCTTTTCAATCCGAGGAAGAAAGACCTAGGGGTAATAATGCATTATTTACATTAGTTTCGAGAAAACAACAGAGCAAGTAGCCCACGGAGCGGTGAATGCAGTAGTTCGTTATCCAATTTGAGCTAGAGACCGGATTTGGACCCTAGTGATCGAGCTTATTATTGTAAAGAAGGCGTCGCCATAGTCAAACGATCCAACGCAGGTTGAGAGCGTCGAAGCTTATCCACTGACAGGCACCTGTTGTTTTAGGTTAATGCTATAGGGCTTAACTAAGGTAGCTGGCCTCAAACTGAATACATCAAAGAAGGAATAGCTTTTCTTTATTACCCGAATACGAGTTCCTTACTTGCTTACGATTGTATTAGTAAAACATCTTTTCTCGATAGTCATAGTATTAATAAAATATTGTATTTGTATTAAGAAGTCATTAATAGTGTTTTAATAACGCATTACATTCCTACTTGTAAATGAAATGAACATAGCTATAAACTAAACTATCTGACTTTCCTTACGGCAGCTTTGCTTTATCGACGGATGTAGCGCAATATAACAATGGTAGCTTTATCGTCACATAGGTAGCTTTAAGCTATACGAGAACTTCTTAGCTATATGATAACTGACAGTCTTCGATTGACACTCTGAACTCATAGGAAGTTGTTACACTGAATTACTCTAGCATTTCTATAGTTTTTGAGTACTGGACAGCGCCCTATGCCGATTCCCTATATTATTTGAAACTCGCTAACAAGTGCTTCAACTCCGCATAGTCATAGCTCTTACTATTACACTACTTACTATACCTTCTAGAATACTAGGAAACATACTTCAGGCATATAAAAACCAGGGTAAAGCATTCATTCGAGTTAGATCTTCAATCATAGGAAGGTGAGGGAATCAGAACTCCGAAAGCGAAAGATGAAAGCGAATACTCAAGCTTCGTAACGAGGTCTTTGTTACTAGTCTGACTTTCCTTCCATGGTGGCTTTAGTACAATCCCAAAAGAGCCCCTGGTGAGCAACAACCCCAGTGACTCGTTCAATCGCCCTACTCGATCAATCAAGTCGAAGGGCAAGTAAGCAGGTAACAATCGAGTCAGCTATGGCAACAACTCTTGTCAGAGCCTTATCTTACTTTGATCTAAGAACCTGAACATAAGCTATCCTTTGACCTTTTGAACCTCACCTTACGTAACCTGACGTAAGAAGATTTGCTTGAGCCGGGCTTGATATATTGCTTGTTCTAGTTGACTTTTTCCGGTTCATAGGACCCACTTAAGAGCAATAATAAGGTGTGCCTCTTCCTTGTGTTCCAGTTGATGGTTTGGGTTCTGATGCCGATGGCTATGTCTAATACATACGCGATGGGAGAGCGAGATTGTTGGTCCAGTGCTTCCTTTTGTTACTACCTATTCTTATAAAAAAAAGGTTCGAAGACCAGCTTCAAAACGGATGCGCTAGCGCGCTCCTATCAAATATCTTGCAAGACAACAGCTATGAAATAAAGACAAACAATAACTCGCTCGTTATACTATACTACTAAAATAACTAATATTTCTTTCTAGAACTAGAGTTTGCTTGCTGGAGTTTGCTCGGCAAGGCTTGGAAAAGCCTGAAGGCTCCCTCCTATTATACTATTTCTGATTCACACAGGTCCAAACCAGCTGAGCTAGCTCATTTTTCCTTTACGAGATCTCGGCTCTTCGGAATAGTTGGAGAGAGCCCCTCCTCCTCTTGGTTGGTGCCGGGCCCGAGGGTGATGAGACTACTTCCTTGAAGGAGCGTTTCGTTCAGGCCGGCAGGAGGGCCCCTGATCTATCAATAGAGGGAGCAAAAAACAGGCTTTGCTCCCCTTTTCAAAAATGAAGAAAGAAGGGTCGAAGTTTAGATCGCTCACAGTAGTTCTACCCAAAGAAAAGATCATGAAAGAGACGATCAGAATGGTACCCGAATCCATTTGCGATGCCGAGTTTCGAGACACATCGCACTTCCGCTCGGGTCGAGGCTGCCACTTGGCCCTAAGATGGATCAAAGAAGAGTGGGGAACCTCTCGCTGGTTTTTGGAATTCGACATCAGGAAGTGTTTTCACACCATCGACCGACATTGATTTTAGTAAAGGGTGATGCAATTTCGGACTATGCTTTTTTTTTGAATATTTGGGCATTTGCTGCTTTGAAAGATCACTGCAAATTCTTTAATTGACTTGCTTGATTATGATTTCATTGACAATTCCATGCTTAGTATCTGTATTTCAGGTTTTAGTAGTAGCAAAATTGTATCTTGATTTGCTTTGCTGCAATTTCACTTCACATATACTGTTGACCTTGAGTTTGGTGTATACAAAAAATACTATATACAACTAATAAGTTTCAGCTAAGATGTGCAGGAAAAACAAGAAAAAGAAAATCCAAAATAAAGATATGAAAGTGTGCAAAAGAGGCATGAATAAAAAAGATTTGAAAATTCAAATAGGAGTGCTCCACAAGAAACATGTGCTTCAAATCTACAAAGAATCAAGCATGGCTGGATTATTTATTTCCTTTTTGTGAGAAAATACTAAGTAATGATTGATGGATTTATTGATTAACTTTTTGTATGAATATAAAGTAGATTCGGCAAATAAAAGACAAATCTGCACAATGGCAGTTGACGGCACAAATATCGGTCGACCGTCACAATAGTCGACCGCTCATTTCAGTTGAAAAGATGAGTCAGTCGACTGCTCATCTCTCGACTCTCAGGTTGAATGATGAACAGTCGAACACTCACATGTACGGTCGACCGTTGATGTACATATCTGACTTTTTCAGAAAAATCTTCATTTTTGGAAAGATACGTTTTCCTACTCTATAAATAAAGGCGAATTTACTGAGTATTCTTCACCTCTTGCAATCATAACTTCTGAATTAATCAATCATTGATTAATCCGAGTGTAAGAGATATTCATTATTCTTCTTCTATCAAGGTCAATTTGGATCTTGAGGATTTTTATTTTATTTCCACTTAGTGAGGTTTGTGGGACTTGTCTGTAGAAGCCCTGCGGGTGTAATAGGTCTCTTGGCCTGAATTCCGAGAATCACCGTACAAGGATTTAAAGTATAGTGGAACTCTTGTACCGGAGATTTGCTACAAGTAGGTGGTGTGGACGTAGACCTGTTGGTCAAACCACGTTATATCGTTGTGTCTTGCCTACTTGCTGCATTTGCTTTCTCTAACTCTTTCTATTTACTTGCAATTTAATTTGAATTCTTAATTTTCGCACAATCACCCTATTTACCCCTCCCCCCCAGGGTGATTTACAGTGTTATCAGAGCGAGGTGCTTTCTAAGAGCTTAAAAGCTTAAGAAAAAGGCCAATGGCCGAAATTCCTCCTCCCAACAACTTGTACTCACCAGAGCCATTCATTTCCAATGGGACAAGTCTAACATGTTCACCTTATGTTGATGGAAAATGCTATGATATTTGAAAAGTTCATATGTCTTACTTTTTGCAGATGCTTGAAGAAGAAGTATAGAATATATGCATAAACAAAACAGATATTCCTGTCAGCAATGGAAAGAGGGCTTTCTCAAAAGCTGAACTAGTACAACCGCAAACTCCAAAGCTATGACAGCACTTTATGTCACGCCCCGCTTCCCAAAAAGGAATACGGAATACGGATACGTAATAAAAGTTCAGCGAATGATTACTATCATCCTTAAGTTGTTTCAGAATCTTTGCAACATATCACAGAATTTATCATAGTCGGAAGCAAAAGGTGGAACCAACATGCAATATTGAAACAAAACACCAACAGAAATTTACTTGAAACCAAATACAATATTCTCAAATAAATCAGAGTCTGGAGAAAAACAATATTCTGGGTCACATTGCCCAAATACAAATAATGTCCAAATAAACCAAATAAAACTTATTCATTGTTCAAGCACAACTAATAATAACAATAAAGCAGAAATTTCCAACTTAATACATCCTTTTGCCATTACCATCAAGCAGCTGACCAACCTGATCTGCAATAAGTAATTTACAGGAAAAAGGAGAAAAGAAGAAAATAAGTACCCGTCAAATTGCAAGTCGCGGATCACAAATAATGTAGGATACAAGCACATGGGAAAAAAACTAACAGATCTAACTAATAGTAGAATCAAACCTAACATGGTATGGCAGAATCAACTAACATGGTATGCTAACATATATCAAGTGTCAAGTGTCAAGTGTCAGATATTATGCAGATAGATTATTCAGATAGTGTCAAGTAATGTATCACATGGTAGTGTCAGACAGATAACAGATAATCAGGTAATCAGATAATCAGATAACAGATTCAGATTTCCATATAACAGATTCAGTCAGATTTATATAAGTCTTGTGTGATTACTATCTAGATAGCACTTTATGCAGCCCATCTACATGGTTGCTACAACACAACAGTTTCGTTTGTAGATTTCGTAAGGGATCATATAGGGCCGTGTACTCAGGGTTCAGACAGATAACAGACGATCACATAAGTGATCTCAAACAGACGATCACATAAGTGATCTCAAACAGACGATCATGTAAAATGATCTCAAACAGACGATCACGTAAGTGATCTCAAACAGACGATCATGTAAAATGATCTCAACAGACGATCATATAAAATGATCTCAACAGATGGGAAACACGGGGCCCCTTCTAAGTACACATTTCTATGCTTTCCTACTACTAGATCTTTCTCTTAAATCCCGGCTTGGTTACTTTCATTATGGTTATCAAACAGACATGAATGTGTGCGAAATAGTGTCATACTAACATGATATAATCAGGTTTAGGTTCAGGGAATCAAATCATCATGTATAGATAATATAGAGTCACATAAACGAGCAAAATGGTGTATGTTCATAATCAGGACAGCAAGACCAATCCGTACTTAAACAGCGATTCTGGACTCTACAGAAATGAAAACCGAGATCTGTCAAAGGGTCTAAAAACTAGACATCCACACGAATCCAACGAGTATAATAAAGTCATGTACTAGTTCACAACAACTCAGCTCAAAACTGATTTGAATACAGAATTTATGTTCAGCCAGAAAACAGGGGAACAACTTCAAAAGCATGAAAACAGCATGAAAACACATCAAATAATTCCACGAAAAATCTGGGGTATTCCCCTATAGGTATAGACTCAAAATAACATTTTTCATAATATTCCAGTAAGTATAGATCAGCCATAAAAAATAAGAAGCAACACGAAAAACATAGTTTGACAAATCTGGAATTCTCAACACTGCTGTACGAAAAATAGGATATCTCGCAATCAGTGAATCGAAATCCAATTTAGCCAAAAGGACATGAAAATAGATGGATTTTACTAACTTTCATATTTCACAAAGAATTTTCATACAGTATAAGGAATTATAGTGAAAACAGATTTTTTTTACTGAACAGCGCGCAAATTACAGCATAAGGAGATTTTAGAAAAGAATATGAAACACCACATAAAACTTATCTTTAAAATTCATCAAAAATCTGGGTAGTCCCTAACATCATAAGGAAACACTGAGCAAAATATTGGGTCAAGATATTATGTATAGAGTAGTTCTTGAAAATGGTTTGTTAACAAAATTAACCCAAAACGGAATCTGGAATTGTTCGGCATGTCTGTACCAAAACTCACATAACTCAGTCATATGAAATCCAAATCAAGTAAAACCAGTGGAGTTTGAAAATAGACAAAATTATCTAAATTTCATCTTTTATTTTGGATTTAAGATTCGAACTGTAGCATGGACGAAAATAGCAATCAAAACAGAACATGGAGCAAATACAAATTTCACACCTCTAATCAAGAACGTTATAACTTTCACAATATTGATCCAAACACCTCCAAACTTGAAATAATACCTACCAAACATCTAAACATCATGATTTAGGTTTACTAACATGTCTACACCTATTATTTCACATGGGTATTCCATCAAACACAATTCATGCAAATAATCACATACATGCATCAAAATCAAGTTTTGGGTAAATCCTAGGTTATCTTCTTTCAAAGTTGGTGTCATAAGTCATCTATGGTCAAATTAACACAATAGAGACAAAACCCAACAAGGAAAAACAAGTTTTGGTTGTCTCTAGACCCAACTACACTAGATGGGAACTTTTTGACTTGTATCAACCTAATGCATTGTAGTACAATTTTCTTGCCTTAGTATGGAGATGAACACGATGCAAATAGTCCTAGAAGCAAAATCCACGAGCGAAATCCTCTCCAAGCGCGAATCCAAGCAATCAACGAACAAACTCCTCTCACGAACCATCTCCTTGAAGCAACGATCAAAGTGGCAAAGACCCACTTTGAGAAACCACAAGAAAGGATGATGCAAGAGATGTTGATGTAGATTTTGATGGTGGTTGTGGTGTTCTTGGTGGTCGCCAAGCAAATCAAGGAAGTGGGGTGCGGGTTTGTATGGAGATGGTGTAGCATAGAAGTGGCCGGAATATGGGGGGATGTGGTGGTCGGATTGGGTGGTCGCTGTGCAGGTTGGGGCAAGGCCGGAAGTAGTACACAAGAAGGAGGCTGGGATTTAGGAGGAGAGGGAGAGAGATTAGGTTTAGGGTTAGGGTTTTAGAACTAGGGATTATATATAGGAGTTTAATGTGGGCTATTAGGTTGTGGGTATTAGTATGTAGTAATAGGTATACAAATGGGTAATGGGTATTGGGTAAATAACAAATGGAAATACAATTTAGGAGGAAATTCTATGGCTCTTGAAAAATCTAATTAGGGGTCAAAAATCATAGGTTTGGGAAATTACCACCAAAAATACCATCACAACACCACGGAAAAATATAATGAAGATAATGAGGCCAAAAATGAAGAAAAGAATCAAAATGATGAAAACGAACAAAAGAGACGATCAAACGACACAAGGAGCTCAAAAGAAATAAAATGAATATATATTGAAAACAAATCCAATATACAGTTCCGAAAAAATACAATAGAGATAAAAATACACAAAAATAAAAAAGACACTCCAAAATACATAAAATGAAAAACAGGGTTTACAATCCTATCCACCTAACAGAAAAATTTCGTCCTCAAAATTCAAAAGAAAGATACATAAGGTAACCCCCAAAGCAAAGAAAAAACAAACAAAACAAAACCAAAGCAACTACCCAAACAAATGAGGAAACTTCTGCTGAATTTCCTCCTCCAACTCCCAAGTCGAATCACCAGGCGAGTGAGGATTCCAAGCAACATGAACCAACTTGATAACCTTGTTCTTAAGCACTTTCTCCCGCCGATCCACAATAGCAACTGGCGGAATCTCACATGCCAAGTCCAGGCCTAACGGTCAACTCAGAGTAGTCAATCACGTGACTCTCATCTCGGATATACCTCCTGAGTTGTGAGACATGGAAAACATCGTGCACTCCTGATAAAGCTGGTGGCAATGCGAGACGATAGACCACCTTGCCTACTCGCTCCAAAATCTCAAATGGTCCAATAAACCTCGGGCTAAGCTTGCCCCCGCCACTGATACCGTGCCACGGCGATACCTTGAGGAAAACATGGTCACCAATGCCAAACTCCAAAGCCCTACGATGGACATCAGCCCACCGCTTCTGCCTGTCCTGAGCTGCCTGCAAGTTCCTCCTGATCTGAACCACAACATCCACTGTCTTGGTGATCAACTCTGGATCCAACCACTTCCTTTCACCAATATCATCCCAGCACACTGGTGACCTGCACTTCCGTCCATGGAGTGCCTCGAACGGAGCAGCTTTAATACTGGCTTGGAAGCTGTTATTGTACGAGAACTCTACAAGATGCAAATGATCCTCCCAAGATCCACCAAACTGAAGCATGCAGGACCTCAACATGTCCTCGAGAATCTGAATAGTCCGCTCTAACTGTCAATCAGTCTAGGGATGAAAAGCTGTACTGTACTTTAATTTGCTCCCCAAACTGTTCTGAAGACTCTCCCAAAACCGAGATCTGAATCTCGTATCCCCGTCGGATACAATACTGATTGGAACCCCATGAAGTCTAATAATCTCTTGCATGTACCTCTCAGCAAGGTCCTCAGTAGACTGACCGACACGAAAAGGAATGAATTGAGCACTCTTCGTCAAACGGTCAACAATCACCCAAATAGCATTATGACCCTTCAGACTCCTCGGCAAAGCGGTCACAAAATCCATGGTGAAATGTTCCCACTTCCACTCTGGGATAGGAAGCGGTTAAAGAAGTCCAGTGGTTCTCTGATGCTCTGCCTTAACCTGCTGGCAGATCAAACACTGAGAAACAAACCGAGCAACAACCATCTTCATACCATGCCACCAGAAATGAAGCTTCAAATCCCGATACATCTTAGTACCGCCGGGATGGATAGAATACGAAGACTGATGAGATTCTTCAAGCAACCTCTAACGAACTTCACCCTTAAGAACACATAACCGGGAACCAAAACGAAGTGAACCATCTGCATGAATAACCATGTCCGTCCTGGACCCAGACTCAATCTCAGCTCAAAATTTCTACAACTGTGCATACTAGCCTGCGCCTCTTTATTCTGCTCAACAGGAGACGACTGCTGCTGGAGCACCAAACAACTCCGACCAGAACTCGGCAACACAACATCAAGCTCCAACCTCCTCATCTGCTCAATGAGATCTCTCTGCTGAGTAAGAAACATAACTGATGGTCTCCTGCTCAAAGCATCAGGCACCAAGTTTACTTTACCAGGATGGTATTGCAAACTGATGTCATAATCGGCCATAAGTTCCAACCAACGTCTTTGCCTCATGTTCAACTCCTTCTGGGTGAAAACGTACTTGAGACTTTTGTGGTCTGTAAAGATTTCCACTCGGTCTCCAAGCAAATAATGTCTCCACAGCTTCAAAGCAAAGATCACTGCCGCTAACTCCAAGTCATGAGTAGGATAGTTTTTCTCATGCGGCCTCAACTGCCTCGATGCATACGCAACAACACGGCCCTTCTGCATAAGAACTGATCCAAGACCCTTACCAGAAGCATCACAGTGAACCACAAATCAGCCTGAACCATCTGGAATAGTCAATACAGGTGCTGACATCAATCTGTTCTTCAACTCAACAAAAGCCTCATTGCACTCATCAGACCAACAAAACTTCTGATCCTTCCCAGTCAATTTAGTCAACGGTCCTGCTATCTTCGAAAAATCCTGGACGAACTTCCGATAATAGCCAGCCAAACCAAGAAAACTCCTGACTTCTGAAACTGACTTGGGAATAGGCCAATCCTTCACAGCCTCAATCTTGGCAGGATCCATTGAAATACCATCGCCAGAGATAATGTGCCCCAAGAAGGAAATCTTGTTAAACCAAAACTCGCACTTGCTAAGTTTCCCATAGAGCTGATTCTCTCTCAAAGTCTGTAGAACCACTCTAAGATGCTTAGCATGATCTTCCCGATTCCGAGAATACACCAAAATATCACCAATGAAGACCACCACAAATCTGTCCAAGTACTGAGAGAAAATCCGGTTCATATGACTCATAAATACAGCCAGCGCGTTCGTGACCCCGAACGACATCACAAGATACTCATAGTGCCCATATCTAGTCCTGAAAGCAGTCTTCTGTATATCTGCAACCTTCACCTTGACTTGGTGATATCCAGAACGAAGATCCAACTTCGAGAAAATAGCAGCCCCACTCAGCTGATCAAACAAATCATCGATCCTGGGCAACGGATACCGATTCTTCATAGTAACTCTGTTCAGCTCTTGATAATCCATGCACAGACGATGACTACCATCCTTCTTATCAACAAAAGGATCGGAGCACCCCAAGGTGAAACACTAGGTCTGATGAAACCAAAATCAAGCAACTGCTGAATCTGCACCTTAAGCTCTGCCAGCTCATCCGGTGCCATCCTGTAGGGACTCTTCGATATCGGCTGTTCCAGGCTGAACATCAATACAGAATTTCACTTTCCTATCACGGGGTAAGCCAGGCAACTCATCTGGAAAAACATCCAAAAAATCCCGAACTACTAGAGTATCACCAAGATGCTCAGCTGCGCCTCTAGTAGTTGAGATGGAGTCTTCTAGCTCCAAAAATAATTAGCATCCAGAATCTGAGTTGGTATATGATTGGGCACGAATCTTGAAGCTCAGGGGTGAAACGGTAATTTCACATGCAAATGGGTCCGAAACGGGTACTGGGTCTCCTTCTCACAGATCCAACACCCCACAAACGGATCCACTCCAACTGGGTACGGGTCCTGACCCAAGACAAACCCAGATCAGCAAGAGGAAAATCAGGGTCACTGATTTGACCGAATCAACGGGCCTGATTTGCTCTCACCGGGAATCAGGAGTCAGTTTGTAGAACCCCGTATTTTCAAATATTATTTTAATTATTTGAAAATGGATTTAAATGAATTTTGAGGAACCAATTGATATTTTCTAAAAGATTTATCTTTGGAACACGTGCGGAACACGTGCAAATAATTTTGGTGTAAATATACAATTTGATATTTTTAATAAGTTTTCATACTTATTATGGAGTGTATTCTAAATTTTGGGATTTTTCTGAATAAAGAAACTATTTTTACAAATATCTCGAAAGAGAGAGGCTTTTATGAAAAAAGTCGTTTGGATCTTAAATAAACTATGAAAATTCGTTTTTACTGATATTTTGGTTCTCCATGGTCATCATTTGAATTTAAATATATTTGAAATTTATTTAAAGTCGATTTGGCGAAGATTTAAACAAAAAGGGTGTTTTTGCAAATGTAGGATTTATGTTGGATCTTTGTGCAAAGGTTTTTCTGGAAGGTAAAAGTCAAATATTTTTATTGGAAATAGAATATGTATTACTAGATATTATTTCTGATTTTTCTAGATTTTTATAAATATTTTATGAGGTATTTGCAAATATTACAAAAGGGAGGGCTTTTGTGCAAAATCGCCACCCTGAGTGTAAATCCGGGATTTTCTTATCTCTGGACCGTGCTGGATTGTTGGAAAACTTTGTGGTAAAAGGATTTTATTTAGTTTTGATTTATTTAACCTATTTTGACTAAGGAAGGTTATATATGTGAAGTAATAAATTGGAAAAGGGACTATTTTGCAAAAGTACTTCAAAACCCTAATTTCTTCAATCCCGGCCTGTATAAAAGAGGGTGTGCATCCGTCATTCGCTGCACAACTCCAGATTTAATATATTACTATTTTCTTGGTGATTGGAGAAGAAGTTCTTGGATCTAGCAAAGGAAGGCTTTTTGTGGATTCTTCTTGATTCTAAAAGGTGAGTGATATAGACTTGTTTTGTTTATGTGAATGATTTGCATGCTGTTTTGTTTGATATTTTCGTATTTTGTATGAAATTGATGCCATGGTTGTTATTCGTAATATACATGTGAGATCCATGATAGATTAGTAGATCTCGATTGACAATTCTTGATTGCTTGAAACATGTTAAGATTTGATTATGTTTATGAAAATAAGGAATTGGATGGATGAATCCCTGGATCTTGAGATTACGGATCGGATTAGATTGGATTTGAAGAAGAGATTTGGTAGTGAGATAGGCTCCAGTATTGATTATTGATTTCAAACCTAATTTGTGAGATCTGTAGGCCGACAGTCGACTGGGGCTATGTATCAGTCGACTGGTACGACTCTACTCTTGTACATTCAGTCTTTTGAGGATTTGCTCGGGACAGTCGACTGAGACCCTATTCAGTCGACTGGTCTGCTGAGTATTTTGTTTGTAAAGTATTGAGTTTCTCGTTGGGATAGTCAACCGATGATTTGTTAAGTCGACTGATTAGCACTTGGATTGTTTCTTGAGAATTATTGATAATTGTTTCGGGTAAGTCGACTGATGGTTGATTAAGCCGACTTACTGCACTTGTTATAATCTTGGATATTGGTTCTCGGGGAAGTCGACCTATTATAGCATAAGTCGACTGGTTCTGATGGAATTTCATGATCTTGAGGGTTCTTGTTATCTTAGTTTGTTTGTAGATGGATATGTTCGTCGGTGTCTTGGCATACCGGGTTCGTATTCGATCTATACCCTCTTAGTTGTTTGTAGATGGATATGTTCGTCGGTGTCTTGGCATACCGGGTTCGTATTCGATCTATACCCTCTTAGTTTGTTTGTAGATGGATATGTTCGTCGGTGTCTTGGCATACCGGGTTCGTATTCGATCTATACCCTCTTAGTTTGTTTGTAGATGGATATGTTCGTCGGTATCTTGGCATACCGGGTTCGTATTCGATCTATACCTTATCTCTAGTTTTGTAGATGGATATATGGATATCCGATCTATGGCATTATTGGTGATCGATTGTTGGACACACATTGTGGTACTGAGAATTGTTGACAGTTGGACATACTCTGAGATGTGAGGATTATTGTTTGCTCGGATCAGTCGACTGGTGCATTATACAGTCGACTGTACAGTGCAGTTGAGCTCTACTATTTTGAGAGTGATTGATTGATTGACACTTGATCGTTGGTATTGTTTCTCGACTTGGTTTCACGCATGTACTGGCCTATCGTTCTTGTTTCAGATTGCATGTTCAGTTTATGTATTTTGTTCAGTACATGTTGCTTATGTTTATTTGTTTGTTTATGTTTGTTGTTTATGTCACTCACACCATTTATGGCTGACCCCGTAGTTTTTGGGGGTTAGGGTTCAACTCTAGCCTCACATGTTGCAGGTTGCTTAGAATTGGAGGCTTGGATGCTTGGGTTAGCTTTAGAGAGTATGAGTGATTATAATAGAGCCTTGTGTAATTGTTGTAAGAAAAGTGTTGTAAAAAAAAAGAATTGTTTAATTCAAGGTGTTTGTATTTCCGCTGCAATGTTAAAGATTATTGTAATAAGATTTTGGAATAAAATGATTTGAGTTTTGGTCTATGTATATTGTTACATTGAAGTGGATCGCTGGGAAAGTGCCGCGTCTTTTCTAAGTTTTATATTTAGAAATTCGGGGCGCTACAGATTGGTATCAGAGCGTGCTTCAATGGTAATAATAGACATAGTATGAAAACCAACCTAGGTGTGGACACTAGAGAGTGAGTACCTAGGTGTGGACATTAGAGTGTGAGTATCACATAGAGTTAGAACATGATGTTTGGTTTGAGGTTATGGTATGGTTATGGTTTTGCCATAGGATATTGATGTGAGTTTGAAATGTGTGTGTGATGCTCTAACTCTACCCTCGTTTTGCAGTATTCAGTAGAATGACAGGAGCCAGAACCAGGAACGGTGGCAACAATGAAGATGGATCGGGTAATTCTCGAGGAACGGGAATTGACCTAGAGGCTGAATTCGCTAAGGTGTATCAAACCTTGAACACACTGATGGCATTCAATGTGGCGCAGCAGCAAGCGCAGCAGCAGAATCCGCAGCCAAATCATGGAGCTGGGCATGGATTGGTAAATGCCGACCCCATCAAGCAGATTGAATCCTTTAAGAGGATGAGGCCGCCAGTCTTTGAGGGGCAAGCTGATCCAACTGCAGCAGATGATTGGATTAGGAAGATGCAGACGATCTTCGAAGTGTCGGAGACTCCTGAAGCTAGCAAGGTGAAGTTAGCTTCGATGCAGCTGGAGAAAGATGCAGGAATCTGGTGGGAGTCACTGAAGAGGAATTTGGGAGATCAGCAGCTGACATGGGAAGCTTTTCTGGAGGAGTTCAGAGATCGCTTCTTTCCACTCGACGTTCAGGAGAAGAAGGCGACTGAGTTCTTGAACCTTCAGCAGGGCAGCATGACTGTTCGGGAGTATGAGACGAAGTTCGCTCAACTTTCAAGGTATGCGCCGGAGTTGGTAGTGGACGAAGCAAAGAAGGCCAAAAAGTTTGAGCAGGGCTTGAGGCCAAACTTGAGGTCAAGGATGGTTCCATTAGGCATCAGAAGATTCGACAAGCTGGTCAGGAGAGCAGCTATGACCGAAGAGGATATGGATCAGTCCCGGGTAAAGCAAGAGACTTGGAACAAGAAGAAGAGACCAGCAGAAGATCAGGAAGGGGAGGAATTCCCAGCGAAGCAGAGCAAGCCCAGTGATCCAGTGCAGAAGGCACCGGCAACTCAAGAGGTGACTTGTTTTTACTGCAAGCAGGCAGGACATAAAAGGAGGGAATGTCCGAAGTTGGCAAAACAGACTTGCTTTCATTGTGGTCAAGAAGGGCATATTCGACCACGATGTCCACAGCTGAAGAAAGAGAATGCAGGGAAGGACAAGGATCCGAAGCAGGGGCGAGTGTTCGCATTGACTGAAGAGGATGTGGGCAACCCAGAAGTATGATCTGCGTGTGCGAGAATTTTAGAATTTATTCCTTGTATTAAGTAAAACTTTATTTTTGGAATAATTGAAGATTGAGTATTTTCTTCATGTAACAAGTTTATTTGGATTAATGGAATAAAGACAAAGTTTTATTTGATACTGTTTTCTTGCATACAATTGTGTCGCTCATTTGTTGCTAGTCTTAAGTGTGGAGCTTAAGGTGTTTCCAAGCAAGGTCTTGAGGTGGCTATTCTTAGTCATGTCCTTTCTAAGGAGGGAGTGGCCACTGATTCTTGGAGGGATGAAGCAGAAGGTCAGAGTTGGATGCAGAAGTTCAGAGGTTGTTGCAGTGTGGCGTTATCAGAGTCGCGCAGCGGAAGATTGTCTTTTCTGAATTCCTTGCATGATTGTGCTTATTTTGTGTGATGAATTTGTTTTGTTAGAATGCATTCTTTGGTGTGACTGTATTTCCAAAATGGTGTTTCTATTCTTGAGTTTTCAACCTTTACTAGTGGGTTTGTTTTGGACCTCATTAGCCGTAGTTCTGAGGACAGAACTCTTCTAAGGAGGGGGTAATGTAGAACCCCGTATTTTCAAATATTATTTTAATTATTTGAAAATGGATTTAAATGAATTTTGAGGAACCAATTGATATTTTCTAAAAGATTTATCTTTGGAACACGTGCGGAACACGTGCAAATAATTTTGGTGTAAATATACAATTTGATATTTTTAATAAGTTTTCATACTTATTATGGAGTGTATTCTAAATTTTGGGATTTTTCTGAATAAAGAAACTATTTTTACAAATATCTCGAAAGAGAGGGGCTTTTATGTAAAAAGTCGTTTGGATCTTAAATAAACTATGAAAATTCGTTTTTACTGATATTTTGGTTCTCCATGGTCATCATTTGAATTTAAATATATTTGAAATTTATTTAAAGTCGATTTGGCGAAGATTTAAACAAAAAGGGTGTTTTTGCAAATGTAGGATTTATGTTGGATCTTTGTGCAAAGGTTTTTCTGGAAGGTAAAAGTCAAATATTTTTATTGGAAATAGAATATGTATTACTAGATATTATTTCTGATTTTTCTAGATTTTTATAAATATTTTATGAGGTATTTGCAAATATTACAAAAGGGAGGGCTTTTGTGCAAAATCGCCACCCTGAGTGTAAATCCGGGATTTTCTTATCTCTGGACCGTGCTGGATTGTTGGAAAACTTTGTGGTAAAAGGATTTTATTTAGTTTTGATTTATTTAACCTATTTTGACTAAGGAAGGTTATATATGTGAAGTAATAAATTGGAAAAGGGACTATTTTGCAAAAGTACTTCAAAACCCTAATTTCTTCAATCCCGGCCTGTATAAAAGAGGGTGTGCAGCCGTCATTCGCTGCACAACTCCAGATTTAATATATTACTATTTTCTTGGTGATTGGAGAAGAAGTTCTTGGATCTAGCAAAGGAAGGCTTTTTGTGGATTCTTCTTGATTCTAAAAGGTGAGTGATATAGACTTGTTTTATTTATGTGAATGATTTGCATGCTGTTTTGTTTGATATTTTCGTATTTTGTATGAAATTGATGCCATGGTTGTTATTCGTAATATACATGTGAGATCCATGATAGATTAGTAGATCTCGATTGACAATTCTTGATTGCTTGAAACATGTTAAGATTTGATTATGTTTATGAAAATAAGGAATTGGATGGATGAATCCCTGGATCTTGAGATTACGGATCGGATTAGATTGGAGTTGAGGAAGAGATTTGGTAGTGAGATAGGCTCCAGTATTGATTATTGATTTCAAACCTAATTTGTGAGATCTGTAGGCCGACAGTCGACTGGGGCTATGTATCAGTCGACTGGTACGACTCTACTCTTGTACATTCAGTCTTTTGAGGATTTGCTCGGGACAGTCGACTGAGACCCTATTCAGTCGACTGGTCTGCTGAGTATTTTGTTTGTAAAGTATTGAGTTTCTCGTTGGGATAGTCGACCGATGATTTGTTAAGTCGACTGATTAGCACTTGGATTGTTTCTTGAGAATTATTGATAATTGTTTCGGGTAAGTCGACTGATGGTTGATTAAGCCGACTTACTGCACTTGTTATAATCTTGGATATTGGTTCTCGGGGAAGTCGACCTATTATAGCATAAGTCGACTGGTTCTGATGGAATTTCATGATCTTGAGGGTTCTTGTTATCTTAGTTTGTTTGTAGATGGATATGTTCGTCGGTGTCTTGGCATACCGGGTTCGTATTCGATCTATACCCTCTTAGTTGTTTGTAGATGGATATGTTCGTCGGTGTCTTGGCATACCGGGTTCGTATTCGATCTATACCCTCTTAGTTTGTTTGTAGATGGATATGTTCGTCGGTGTCTTGGCATACCGGGTTCGTATTCGATCTATACCCTCTTAGTTTGTTTGTAGATGGATATGTTCGTCGGTATCTTGGCATACCGGGTTCGTATTCGATCTATACCTTATCTCTAGTTTTGTAGATGGATATATGGATATCCGATCTATGGCATTATTGGTGATCGATTGTTGGACACACATTGTGGTACTGAGAATTGTTGACAGTTGGACATACTCTGAGATGTGAGGATTATTGTTTGCTCGGATCAGTCGACTGGTGCATTATACAGTCGACTGTACAGTGCAGTTGAGCTCTACTATTTTGAGAGTGATTGATTGATTGACACTTGATCGTTGGTATTGTTTCTCGACTTGGTTTCACGCATGTACTGGCCTATCGTTCTTGTTTCAGATTGCATGTTCAGTTTATGTATTTTGTTCAGTACATGTTGCTTATGTTTATTTGTTTGTTTATGTTTGTTGTTTATGTCACTCACACCATTTATGGCTGACCCCGTAGTTTTTGGGGGTTAGGGTTCAACTCTAGCCTCACATGTTGCAGGTTGCTTAGAATTGGAGGCTTGGATGCTTGGGTTAGCTTTAGAGAGTATGAGTGATTATAATAGAGCCTTGTGTAATTGTTGTAAGAAAAGTGTTGTAAAAAAAAAGAATTGTTTAATTCAAGGTGTTTGTATTTCCGCTGCAATGTTAAAGATTATTGTAATAAGATTTTGGAATAAAATGATTTGAGTTTTGGTCTATGTATATTGTTACATTGAAGTGGATCGCTGGGAAAGTGCCGCGTCTTTTCTAAGTTTTATATTTAGAAATTCGGGGCGCTACATAGTTTCCTAAACAGATTTGGAGGATTTTTCACCTGACAGTTACATAGAAAATTAGGTCCCTAATCACTCCCATGGCGACTATAAATACCTCCCCCTACCACTGTGACCAGGTAATCACTCTTTTTCCACCTTAAGCTCTTTCTTAATCACCACTGGTTACTGACAAGAGCGTCGGAGGGTGCGTCGCCGGAATCAACCCCGGTGTATCGCACTTCCTTGCAGGTAGCGGCTGGAATCAGAAGGCTTGGATCCGCTGTTCAGGTTTTTCTGCGAACTCACAAATCTCATCTGTTTACCTCCACACCAGAATCAGTGGTAACAGATTGGCGCCGTTCGTGGGAAAAACCACACGAATAGCCTTCGTCTCTTCCTCGTCGACTAGCTCTTCTCCAACCATGCCTCCTAGGAAGGTCAGATCAAGGGGGTCCAACCGTGGGCCCAACCCCGCCGATCAGCAAGAGGAAGTCCCCGTGCATCCTCCTCCACAGCCCGAGCAACTTCCTCCCCCAGTCCAAGATCCTCTCCTGAATCAACAACCCCCTAATGGCCCTGCTGGCCAGAACGGGCGGAGGCAGAAGCAACCTCTCCACCCGGACCATGTCTCGGTTCACAATGCCTCCTCGGATTCAATGGCTTCCCATCACCCCGACCTCCGCAACACCGTTCTGAACCGCCAAAAGGATGAGGACCTTCGCAACCGCCTAGATGAGAAGCGGGCCCGAGAGGGAGCCTCCCGCCAACATCAAGGCGAGCGATCCCCTCATCACCGAGATGGCAGGAGGTCTCCGGACCGAAGAGGGCGGGGCGTATCTCCCGAGCATCACAGGAGGAGGCCACGTTACCCTGCTGATCGACATCATCCGAGGAACGATGAGGCACCTATCACTCGGGCCGAGTTCCTACAATTCCAGGAGACTGTGTTGCAGGCCCTCAACCTTCGCCCTAACAACCACAATGCCCAGAGGGTTCCAACACCCCCACGGGTTCCAAGTCCTCGCCACCGATCCAGAAGTCCTCTCCCGGCTCCCAGTCGCCAGCAACACCATCATAGTCCTCGCCGATCCCAGGACTATCGACGCCGCAGTCCCCGCTCCCCTTCCTATGAAGAAGAGTCCAGGGGATCCTTTGATTACCAACGGAGGGACGATGCCCTCTACCGTCGTCTCCACGAGATGGAGAGGTGCATCGGTCGCATGGACAAAGAAGAGGAGTCGAGAGCAGGGACCGTCCGCCCCAGCAGACCCCCCTTCTCTCGGACAATCATGGAGGCTCCCATCCCAAGGGGTTTCAAACCTCCGCAGTTTGAAACGTACCCAGGGGAGTCAGACCCTGTTGATCATGTCGAAAGCTTCAAGACCTTAATGCTGATCCATCAAGCTTCCGACGCCATGCTCTGTAAGACCTTCCCCGCCACTCTCAAGGGGTCGGCACGGGAATGGTACTCCCGGCTCGCTCCCTCTTCCATCTTCTCGTTCGAGTAGTTCGAAACGCTCTTCATAACTCACTTTGTGAGTAGCAGGCGAACAGAGAAGACGAGCCTCTCCCTACTCCACCTCCGACAGGAGAGGGGAGAAAAGCTGAGGGACTATGTGAGGAGATTTACCGCAGAGGTCAGATCTATCGCCTCCCTCGACCAGTCAGTGGCGACCGTTGCGTTCCAGTCGAACGTCCTCAACTCCAACCTCCGGTCGTCCCTCGCCAAAAAGCCCCCGCACAACTTCGCCGATCTTCTTCTAAGATGCGAGAAGTACATTCGGGCGGAAGAGGCCGAGTACCTCCCGAGTTTCGGAGGACCCGCCTCCGGTTCGAAGAGGAAGACGGCGGAGGAGGAAGGGTCCAAGAAGCTGCAGAAGGACAATAGCGGTCAGCACCGTCCTCCCCCCAGGTTCGAGAAGTTCACCCCTCTCACCACAAATGTCTCCACCATCCTGATGGAAGTGGATAAGGAAGGGGTGATACTGCCCGCTCCGAGGATGAACACCCCGGCCAAGAGGAGGAACAAAGAGAAATCGTGCCGTTACCACCGGGACCACGGCCACGACACCAACGACTGCCGGGCGTTGAAAAATGAGATAGAGGCCCTTATCCAGAGGGGGCAGTTGGCCAAATTTGTGAAGGCGAACAATCAGGGGGAACGCGCCACTCCTCCGCCTCGGGGGGCTAACAAGCGCTCCGAGCGACGCGATGAGACCCCGAAGTTCGAGGAAGAACGAGTTCTGCACCTCATCCACGGAGGCCCCATGGGGGGCTCCTCCAACTCGTCTCGGAAGGCCTTCGTCCGAGAGGTCAACTCCGTTCACAGCGCCCCTCCCCCCAAAGGCCTCGGCATCCCAGTGACCTTCTCTGATGAAGACCTCGAGGGGGTCCAAACTCCCCATTGCGACGCACTTGTCATCGACCTTCGCATGGCGAACTTCAAAGTGCAGAGGGTCCTGGTGGACAACGGGAGCTCGGTGAACATCCTCTTCCTCTCGGCCTTCCGAGGACTGCAGCTGTCCCGAGATCGTCTCAAACCAGCCGGCTACACGCTCCACGGGTTCACGGGGGTGCCAGTAACTGTCGAAGGGGTTATCACCTGGACGTAACTGCTGGGAAGACCCCTACTACCCGGACAGAGCCGATGGACTTTATGGTCGTCGACGTGCCGCCTGCATACAATGTTATCTTAGGTCGGCCTGGCCTAGCTGCCCTGGAAGCTGTTCCCTCGGCATACCACCTTAAAATGAAGTTCCCCATCCGGTCGGGAGTGGGAGAAGTCAGGGGCAACCAAGAGATGGCTCGGAAGTGCTATATGACTTCCACTGGGGGTCCGGTGCTCTCCCTCGAGACTCTAGAAATCCCCGAGCCAAATGTCCGACCCACGTCCGAGCCGGCGGACGAATTGGAAGAAGTACTCTTCTCGGACGAGGATCCGAGCCGAAAGTTCCTCATCAGTAAGTCCTTGCCGACTGCCCTATGCTCCGACTTAGTGCAGTGCATCCAGGAGAACCGCGACCTATTTCTTGGTCCGCCGGTGGATATGCCCGGGATTTTCGAGGACCTTCTAGTGAACCGCCTCAGCGTCGAACCGGGGTGCAGACCGGTTCAGCAGAAGAGGCGTAAGTTCGCCCCCGAGCGACAACAAGCCATCAAGGAGGAGGTGGACAAGCTCTTGAGAGCTCGGTTCATACAGGAGGTGAACTATCCCGAGTGGCTCTCCAACGTGGTCATGGTTAAGAAGTCCAACGGTTCTTGGAGGATAAGCATCGACTTCACCGACCTGAATAAGGCATGTCCGAAGGATCCATTCCCTCTCCCAAATATCGACACCCTCATTGATGCCATCTCGGGCCATGAGCTCCTCAGCTTCATGGACGCCTTCTCCGGCTATAATCAGATCCGAATGTTCCCCCCGGACATTCCGAAGACTTCCTTCATTACCGACCAGGGCCTCTATTGCTATAGAGTCATGCCGTTCGGATTGAAGAACAGCTGGAGCCACCTACCAGTGCCTCATCAACAAAGTATTCCAAAGCCAAATAGGCCGCAACATGGAGGTATACGTCGACGACATGCTCGTGAAGAGCATCCGAGGTACCAACCACGTGGCCGACCTCCAGGAAGCATTCGGCGTATTGAGAAGGCATAACATGAGGCTTAATCCGAACAAGTGTGCGTTCAGGGTCTCATCGGGAAAGTTCCTCGGCTTCATGGTGAGCCAGCGAGGGATCGAAGCAAATCCCGAGAAAATCAAGGCCATACTGGACATGGCCCCGCCCCGGAACGTCAAGGAAGTGCAGAAGCTTACGGGTCGCCTCGCCGCTATTGGCCGGTTCCTTTCGAAGTCTGGGGAAAAGTGCCTCCCCTTCTTCAAGGCTCTCAGGGGGGCTAAGGGTTTCGAATGGGGCCAACCGCAACAGGAGTCGTTCGACCAACTGAAGGCCTACTTGGTGAACCCTCCTCTGCTCAGCAAACCCGTTCCGGGGGAAACCCTCTTCATCTACTTGGCTGCTTTCGAGCAGACCCTACGTGCGGTTTTGGTGAGGGAAGAAGACCGGGCTCAGAGGCCCATCTACTATGTGAGCAAGGTGCTTCGGGATGCCGAGCTCCGCTATCCGAAGATAGAAAAGATGGCCTACGCCCTGATCATGGCGGCAAGGAAGCTTCGTCCATACTTTCGGTCCCACTCGGTTGTGGTCCTCACCGACCAACCGCTGAAGCAGATCCTCCACAAGCCCGAAATCTCGGGCCGACTTATGAAGTTGTCCATAGAGCTGAGCCAACACGACATCTCCTACCAGCCTCGGACTGCTATCAAAGCTCAGGCCCTCGCCGACTTCATCGTCGAGTCCACCATTCCCGAGGTCAGTCATGTCCCGAACGGACCCCCCATTTGGACGTTTTTCGTGGACGGATCCTCCTGCAACGAGGGTAGTGGCGCCGGTATTATCCTGAACGGCCCTGATGACTTCGTCCTCCAGTATGCCCTCCGCATGAATTTCAAGGCCTCAAACAACGAGGCGGAGTATGAGGCACTAATCACGGGCCTCAGTCTGGCCCGAAGTGCTGGGGTGCAGCGCCTCCGAATCCATAGTGACTCTCAGCTGGTTGTGAACCAAGTTTTGGGCGAGTACGAGGCACGAGACGAACGGATGGCGAAGTACCTCGCTAAAGTCCGAACCCTCATGGGCCGGTTCGAAGAGGCACTCATCCAACGAGTCCCTCGGGAGGAGAATTCGCAAGCCGACGCCCTCTCCAAGTTGGCCTCATCCTCCCTCCAAGGTCTCGAACAGACCATCTTGATCAAGGTTCTCATGAAGCCGAGCATAGAAGACGAGACTCCCCGGCTCAGCGGAGTCATTGCCGGTCCTACTGCAAGATAATTGGATGAAGCCGTTGGTGGAGTTCTTAAGGGACGAACTCCTCCCCGAGGACCCCAAGGCAGCGCGCCGAGTAAGAACCTAGAGCCGAGCGGTACGTCTTGATCGAGGGAATCTTGTACAAGCGCTCCTTCTCGCAGATTGACGGCCGGCCATACCTGAGGTGCCTTTCCCCGGAACAGGCCAACTATGCCTTACAGGAGCTCCACGAAGGCATCGGCGGGGCTCATTCAGGGTCTAGGTCCTTGGCTCGAAAAGTTCTGAATTACGGATACTTCTGGCCGACTCTCCTCCAAGAAGCCGAGCGACACGTTCGGCAATGTGCCTCTTGCCAGAGACATTCCAACATTCGTCGCCTCCCCCAAGCCAACCTCGCCTCCCTATCAAGTGCTATCCCCTTCGCAATGTGGGGGATGGATTTACTTGGGCCTTTCCCTCCAGCTCCGGACCAGTTCAAGTTCTTGGTCGTAGCCGTCGACTACTTCTTGAAGTGGATTGAGGCCGAGCCCCTCGCCACTATAACCGAGAACAAGGTGCTCCAATTCTTCTGGAAGAACATCATCTGCAGATTTGGCGTCCCCTGCGTCCTCCTAACGGACAACGGGACTCAGTTCACCGGTGCCGCATTCCGAGCTCTGTGTGAAGACCTTGCCATCCAACGGCGCTTCTCGTCCGTCTCCCACCCTCAGTCGAACGGACAGGCGGAGAACGCTAACCGGCAGATCCTCTCTGGTATCAAGAAGAGACTGGACAAGTGTTCTAGAGGATTATGGGTCGACCAGCTCCCCAATGTGCTGTGGAACTACCGCACCAACAAGCGTACCCCTACGGGGGAGTCCCCGTTCAACCTCACCTATGGGTCCGAGGCGGTGATACCGCTCGAAGTTGGAATACCTTCTCCTCGTCTCGCAGCCTACAATGAGGAACAGAATGCCAGAGACCTCCGGGCCAACTTAGACCTGGTGGACGAGCTGAGAGAAAGAGCATCAATACGCCAACAGAACTACCGGAGGAGGGTCGAACTGGCGTACAACAAGAAAGTCCGACCCACCGATCTCAAGGAGGGGGACTTGGTCCTCAGAAAGCTAGCCATCTCCTTCCCCAATCAGAGGAGCAAACTGGCCCCAAACTGGGAAGGACCCTACAAGATCACAAAGGTTGTTCGGCCCGGAGCTTATCGTCTTGAAGACCTAGTGGGCAGAGAGATTCCGAGGACCTGGAATGCCGACCACCTGTTAAAATACCAAGAAAGCGCCCCGGCGCCTCTCTAAGTATCACCGGGTGTCACACCATTCCTCTCCTCTAACTTGTAATTCATTTCTTTAAGTTGTTATATGTAAAAACGGCTCGCTGTCAATTATCAATGAAGAATGCTCTTTCAGACTTATAAAATTGCTTGCATCTCTCCGCCTTTATTTTTTATTTTTTGTTTCAACCAATAGTTCGGAGTCCAATGTCCGGCTCGACCCTACTCCGCAAGTTTGCTCATCAGCGAGCCAGAAGTAGGTCGCCGTACGGAACTGCTCCCACAACCGTTGAAATCTACCGATGGTTCGGAGTCCAACACTCGGCTCGACTTTACTTCCCCGGCTCTTAGGCGAGCCAGAAGTAGATCGCCGTTCGGAACTGCTCCCACAATCGTTGAACTACACCGAGGGTTTGGAGTCCAACACTCGGCTCGACTTTACTTCCTCGGCCCGCCCTTAGGCGAGCCAGAAGTAGATAGCCATTCAGAACTGCTCCCACAACCGTTGAACTACACCGATGGTTCGGAGTCCAACACTCGGCTCGACTTACTTTCCCGGCCCGCCCTTATGCGAGCCAGAAGTAGATCGCCGTTCGGAACTGCTCCCACAACCGTTGAACTACACCGATGGTTCGGAGTCCAACACTCGGTTCGACTTTGCTTCCCCGGCTCGCCCTTAGGTGAGCCAGAAGTAGATCGCCGTTCGGAACTGCTCCCACAACCGTCGAGCAACGCTAATGCTGGTTCGGATTACATCGTTCGGATCGACTATGCTCACTCAAATCTTCGAGCCGAGCGGACGAGGGACCGACCCTCGTATATGGAGAAAAATTCTACCGAACCAATTTCACCGTTAGATCATCTCAAAATGCGTGCTAGAGTGTGATGAACGGAGATGACCATGCCACGTGTCCACAAAACGACAAGATAGTGTTTTCTTGGAACTCGCGCCTCCCTTCTTGTGATCCGCGCCCTAATCATGATCCACCATCTAGATCAGGCCACGTGGCCCCAGCCTCGAAATAGTCACACCTTTGCCGCGGCACCGAACCGCACCAGTATGTACCGAGCAAGAGTCAGGACCACGGCTAAAGCGTGAGTTTCGTGACCAAGGTGCTCGACGAAGCAAACACTCGCTTCTCGCGGTTCATTTCAAGCCAACTCTAGCTAAAGCAATTACAGCACTACAACAAGCAAGCCAACTCCAATTTCATTAATATAACTTGGATAAATTTACAAAAAGGTTACAACAAAAGACAGTTCGGAGACCCAAAAACACAATACGACCCGTTTAGTGCCTCTGCGGAAGGGGGACGCTCCGGTTCAGGGATACCTTGGGTCGGCGCTTCTTGACCTCCGAGCTTGTCTCTAAGCCGACGAATCGAGATGCCCCCTCGCTGCTGACCCTGACAGTCGCTCCAACCGAAGCACCACTTGAAGATACCGCTACTCCACTTTGGGCGTCGGCTGCTGTCCGACCTATGATGGGGGTTCGGCTCGCGAGTTGATAGAACGTAATCCCTCGGTCAATCTCTTCGCGAGTACATGAAGTACTCTGAACATTAGCCCTCACCGGCTGAGGTTTAAGCCGAGCAACCTCTTCCTCCAGTTCAACGATCCTGTCCTTCAGTGTGTCGTCCCTCACAATTACCTTAAACCGAGGAAGCTTCGCCGAACCAGGATACTCGGCGCTATCAGATATGACACGGCGCAAGTGGGTCACCTCGATACTCTTGTCGACCGTTACCCTTTGCAGCTGTTCTACCCTCCTTGCGAAATCATCTCGCTCGGCCAAAGCCCGGGCCAACTCTTTCTCCTTCGCAGATAGTTCGGCCTCGACTATCCGCAGATGGTGCAATTCGGCCAACAACTCGCTGTTTCTCTTCTCTACGTTATAGAGTATTCTCCTCGTCAGATGGACCTCGCCCTCGAGGCGGTCCTCCCGGGACTGCTGAAACAATTCCACACGGTGCCGAGCTACTGCGGTGATACGAGCTTGCTCGGCGATCTGAAATAAAAAAAGGACAACATTGAAGAACTATATGACCGAACCAAACACTTAGACAAGTCCAAAACCAAAACAATCTTTTTCATTCATCATCAAAGCGGTGGCCAGTCCGCAAAAGGCATTACACTGTTTTAAAAAAAAACAAAAACTACAAAAATTACGGGAGATCAGGGGTCCACCTGCGTCGCCGCTTCGACCACAAGCGCGTCGCCAGATGGCCCCTCGTTTCTCCCCTCGATCTGGGGGTCTGCCACCGAAGGGTCGGCCTCCAGCTCCTCGTCGTCGTCACCTTCCCCCTCGTCACCTTCGCCTCCTTCCTCCTCGCCGCCTGAGGGTGACCCCTGTAGCGCCCCGAATTTCTAGATTAATAACATAAAAATTACGTGGCACATTCCCAGTGATCCACTTCAATACAATATTAAACATAACCAACACCACTAAAATTTTCAACATTTGTTACAACAAATCTTTTACAAATCACAGCGGAATTCAAAACAAACTCAACACAATAATTTCTTTATTTACAACCCAAATTTATCTCAAACTGATATTACAATTTTACACAAATCTCTTATGAGTCAATTATATCTCAAAACCAACTTAAGCATTCCATCTCCGACTCTAAGCAACTACCTGCAACAAGTGAGGCTAGAGATGATCCCTAACCCCCAAACTAAAGGGGTCAGCCATAAATGGTGTGAGAAATATAAAAATTAACAAACCACATAAAAGATTATATCTCATAAATTCTTAAACAACAAGTACTAAATAAGAAAATGAGAAATATGAAATGACAGTATATAAAACATCAAGTGGAGCTAAACTAAGTGTCGGGTGTAGGAAATAGGAAAACCAAATGCATAAAACCAAGCCAAGAAAACACAAGTTCTATATGCAGACTCTCTAATGCGTACTTGTTGAAGTCTATGCATCCCATTCTACATAGGTTCGGTGCAAGCCCTTAACGTCTTCACTTCATAGGGTTCAATCCCCACGTTATGAACTAATCCTAACACGATGACTACTACGAGATAAAGATAAACCATGGATAGTATCACATGCCCGATAATTCCGGAGATGGATCCCACACCCAAGATATTTCACTTGAATAATTCCGGAGATCATCCCACACCGAAATATTGACACGTCACCACAATATACCACATGTGCTTCACCTCGACTCCGATAATTCCAGAGATCAATCCCACACCACAAGTAGTTACCGTAATAATTCCGGAGATTGTCCCACACCACAAGACCGTGATAATTCCGGAGACATATCCCACACCACTAATAATCTACTGTGATAATTCCGGAGATTAAATCCCACACCGAAAGCCATACTGAGATTCTTGACTCATGTTCCCGTTCGTCATATCACCACTAGTGCCTATCCTTAATATTTTATTTTTGGGTTAATTAATTACTTAACGAATCTCCTAGAGTGGTATACCCTACCGGCCTAAATTCAAATCCAAATAACTGAAATGCCTCATTGGGCCTCAACAAATAACTCAACACCGGTATACTAGGGTCACATGCCTCTAGAGACTCAAACTCAAAAGTATAAACAAGGTTCCACTAAACAAAGTGGCTTAACTAAATGTCTCAATGACCCACTCAACTGTGTATTTCAAGGTCAATTGCTTAATCATATACTGAACTGAATAACAAGTATATAAAAACTAATCATTCGAATTAACACTGAAGTTTACAATTGTCCTTCGGTACCAGTCGACTCGTACTGATGATAAGTCGACTGTCCAGAGGACCAAATTCAAGTTTTTACAAAAATAAACTAAGTCTCATACCAGTCGACTTACAAGAGGGTCAGTCGACTTACCCGAGGTAATTTCCAGTAATCTTCTCAAAAATATTCTAAGTAAATAAGTCGACTTAAATGGTTAATAGGTCGACTGTCCAGAAGGACTAATAGTTCTTACAAAATAACTTCTACAGTGGACCAGTCGACTGCCTATGAGCTAGGTCGACTGTCCAGAACAAAGTTTTCAACAAATTCTAAAATAAAAATATCAGGCTCGTACCAGTCGACTGCACAGTGGGCCAGTCGACTGTCGGCCTACAGATTTCAAATACAAGTCTGATTACAAAATCGAAATTTGGAGTTTCTAATGAATCAATATTTATGAAAAATAGTTCGTATTCAGGAAAATAATAAATCTCCACGAATCTTCATCAGGTATATGTATATATCACTCAAAACATCAATAAGTCAAGATTTAAGTTCTCATGTTCTAAATCAAAATTCTTTCATTAGGGTTTTACAAGATCTAAGTTTCTTTCACAAATCTAAATAAAATTGATTCATAAACTAATGTACAGGTGTTCATACTCAAATCTCAACATGCTCTTAGCAAACAATTTTAATTATATAGATCTACTATTTCATCCACCATTTTTCACATGATTCATACCACATCACAATATCTTTATTGTTCACATCATCCAATCATTACATCATAATATTTGTACACATAGATCAATCAACAAGACGAATCATAATTCTCACAAAATCAATAAACAAAACAAGTCACACGCATGAAACAAACCACAAAACAATTTCTATATTTCTCACCTTTAGATTTGAGAAAGTCTACGAAAATAATCCTCCTCTTGCTAGATCCAAAGACTCCTTTCTCCACCAAATAGATCTCAAAAAATTCTGTATTTTTCTCAACAGTGACTGCTGGGGAAAAAATCTCTTAAATATGCCGGATTGATAATTAGGGTTTTACCCGCAACTTTTGCAAAACAACCATTTCCAAAATACAAATTTACATATATAGATCGTTCTTTGGAAATTCCATCAAAACTCATTTAAATTAGGTTTTATAAGAAAATATACATTCTAAATCTCAATTAGTACTGTTCAAAACGTCCAGAATATACATTTTGCACTTCAACCATTAAAAATGTCAAATTTGCAAAAAGGTCCTTTTTTTCTCAAAAATTGCAAATAGTTCCAATTAATTTCAGAAAAATCTGGAAAAATACTAAATAAATCTCAAATATTAAATAAAGATTTTTCATAAGGAAAACTAAATTTTCACACTTCTCATAAAAGTATTTGCACGTGTTTTGCACGTGTACAAAAGATAAATTTTTCTGAAAATATTCATTAAATCTCCAAAAAATAAATTTAAATTCATTTCCAAATATAAAAATAATATTTGAAAATACAGGGGTTCTACAACCCCGGCCACAGCCTGTAGCCGACCCACTCGAAGCCGGGTACACGGTCCTGAACATGGTCGAGCGCCCTCTGATAGGACATCTCCATGTTCTTGGCCATGTGCTTCTTCGCCTCGGCCTCGACCTCGGCTCTAATCTGCATGGCTAGGGCCTCTTTCTCCGCCTTCACATCGGCCAGAGACTTCGCCGACGCAGCCAGCTCCTCGGCAGCCTTCGCGGCTTTGGCAGACTCCACATCAAGTCGCCCCTTGACTCTTTCCAGGTCAGCCACAAGATCGGCAACCCGGACTTCCAAGGCCTCGACTCGCCTATGCTCGGCCTCGAGTTGCCGAACCGCCTTGATCTTCTCTGCCCTGTCTTTGTCGCTGGCGGCCTTCGGCTCTTTCTCCTGCGCGGCGAACGTCTCAAGGAGATGGCCAAAGTGACAGGTGGCCTGTGAAGACAACGATAAGCGCAAGATACAGGCCGAGCAGTAGACTTGAAGAAATCCACAATGAAAAACTTACCGATACGAGCGATCGAGCCACTTCGTAGGTATCGTCGCCGACCGTCCCCGCCTTCAGCGCGGCTCTATCCTTCGGGGTCGCTAGGTGCTTGATGACCTGCACCGACATCTGCGAGTTTCCGAGGAATCCGTCGTGATTCTTCACTCGCTAGTTCGGCACGAACAGCTGTTTGTGCTGCTCGGTCAGGATCTCCTCGGCTGCATCGGTCAACTGTGGAGGGTCGAGCGACAACGCCGCATTAACATCGAAGGCCCCACCAACCGGGGCAGGTGCCACAGGCGCCGAGGGCTCCTCGGCAACAACCACCGCCGAAGGTGCCTCGGTGGTCGGAGGAGGCGGAGTGGTATTCGGAGCGACCTTGGGCTGCGGAGCTGACGAGGCAGCCACGGTCGGCCTCTTCCTCTTCCTGCCGCCGGCCACTTTGGACCTATCGGCCATCATGGCGTTGAAATCAATCTTCATCGCTTCTGCATCAAATGAAACACAAACTGAGTCAGTAAGACGAGCTAAAGACTTAAAAGAAAAACAAAAATAAACGAGATGTCAGGAGCATACTTGGGTCGATGGGGCTAAGGCCAGACCCGAACAGTGCCTCCTCCGTCAACTCCCTCCAACTCAACATGGGGAGGGCCATGATCTTCCTCGCCACCTCCTCCTCGGCCTCAGTCAGTACGGGGTCGACTCTCGCAAACTTGGGCACCTCAGGCTTCCACCGGCTCGGAATTTGCAGCATCGGTTCCCCCCTCAATATGAAGAACTTTTCTTTCCAGCCTTTAATTGAGTCCGGGTTTTCTATGATCCTAACACCCTTTCTCAGCCCCAAGTAGTACCGATGCTCGGTCTTGTGCATCCGGTTTATTCGATACAGGCCTCGGAAGACCGCCAGGTCCGGCTCGACTTTAGCATTGCGGCACTGGAGCAGGAAGGCGTTCACATGACGCCATGTGTTTGGCATAAATTAGGTCGGCGCGAGGCAGAACCATCCGAGGACTTGGAGAACGAACGGATGCAGCGGAAAGCGCAGTCCGGCGTTCAGAGAGTCGAAGTCGAACATGCACATATCCGACGACGACAGTTTGGAATTCGCCTGCATCCCAGCGCCGGGGACAATTAACTTGTACTCCGGAGGGATGGCGAACCCCTTTCTGATCCGAAGGAGATCCCTCTCGGATAGGACCGACCCGATCTCGTCCGCCTCGGTGGGAAGCGCCGGATTGGGCTCCTCGTATACTTCCGACTGGCTGAAGATTGCCTTCTTCAAAAGATCACCTTCGTACTGCCTAACCCCCGAATGCCCGGACAGTACAGAAAGGTATGCCCCATCTCGGGGGCCTGCATCGGGTTCTCCACGATCACATCGACCACGGGAGATTGGGTGACCACCCTCCTCTTCTTCTTCTCCTTCCTCGCCTCGGCCGCAGATGGCTCGGCGACCTGTTTCCCCTTCCTTCGGATCTCCGCCTTCCTCCTCTCCTCGGCGCCATCATTGCCCAAAGACGAGGCCTCACTCCCCGAGTTCACTCTTGACATCTCTAAAAAAAGCTAAGGCTAGTAGACTGACCTTTGAAGTGACGTTCACGGTCTGAATGAGCTCGCCGGAAATCGCCTGGCCCACGCGACAGCTAGCGCAACCGCCTTGGAGCAAAGATCACCACTAGCAGAGAGCAAAGAGTAAAAGTGAAATCTTAAGAGTGAAAAGTGAAGAATGAGCTTGGGGGTGGGGGAATGATCTTTTATAACCCCAAAAGTGAGTTTGGGCTGCCTAGGGAATCTAAAAAGCCCATTAAGAAGCCAAAACGCCAAACCGGAGCGTTACGACGTTTCAGTTTCAACAACAGAGAATCCTCAAATCACCAAGTCCACGACTCGGCCACCGGTGTGCCTAACCGAGCTATCGAACAGCTTGACTGGGCAACCGAGCCACTAAGTCTCTTCAAAACAGCTCCAAGCTACTAAGTCTCCACACCTCGGCCAACGGCACCGAGCTTCCGAGCCGAGAAGACTAGGAACCGACCCTCTTATATGGAGAAAATCCTTCCGAGGCGAAATTACCGTCGGATCTCTCCAAAATTCGTGTCAGAATTCGACGAACGGTTCAGATTGCGCCACGCCCACAAAACGACAAGATAACGTTTTCTCGTGATCTGAATCCTGTCCTCATGATTCGCACCATGATGGACGCACCAGATCTGACCACTGTGCACCTTCCGAACTGCCTGCCACCGGCCTACCTAACTGAGCTACCGAACAGCTTGGCCAAGCAGCCGAGCTACTGGGCTAGAAGGTCACGACCCATCAAGGCCGACATCCTTCAAAACCTCCAACTCCATGCCTCGACTGACAGCGCCGAGCTTCCGAGCCGAGGGGACGAGGAACCGACCCTCGTATATGGAGAAAAATCCTTCCGAGGCGAAATCACCGTCGGATCTCTCCAAAATTCATGTCAAAACTCGATGGGCGGTTCAGATTGCGCCACGCCCATAAAACGACAAGATAACGTTTTTCTCGTGATCTGAACTCTGTCCTCGTGATTCACACCATGATGGACGCACCAGATCCGACCACGTGCACCTTCTGAACTGCCTACCACCGGCCTGCTTAACCGAGCTACCGAACAGCTTGGCCGAGCAGCCGAGCTACTGGGCTCGGAAGGTAGCGACCCATCAAAGACACATCCTTCAAAATCTCCAACTCAGTGCCTCGGTCAACGGCACTGAGATTCCGAGCCGAGAGGACGAGGAACCGACCCTCGTATATGGAGAAAAATTCTTCCGAGGCGAAATCACCATCGGATCTCTCCAAAATTTGTGTCAAAACTCGATGGACCGGTTCAGATTGCGCCACGCCCACAAAACGACAAGATAACGTTTTCTCGTGATCCGAACCCTATCCTCGTGATTCGCGTGATGATGGACGCTCCAGATTCGACCACGTGTACCTTCCGGACTGCCTGCCACCGGCCTGCCTAACCGAGCTACCGAACAGCTTGGCCAAGCAGCCGAGCTACTAGACCAGAAGGTCACGACCCATCAAGGCCGACATTCTTCAAAACGTCCAACTCCATGCCTCGACTGACAGCACCAAGCTTCCGAGCCTAGGGGACGAGGAACCGACCCTCATATATGGCAAAAAAAACCTGCCGACCATCCTCAGCCGTCAGATCTTGTCAAAAAGCGCGCTCGGCATGATGGACGGCTCAGATTTAGCCACGTCCACTAAACGACAAGATAGTGTTTTTTGGGGATCTGCGCTGAGATGGACGCCCAGGATCGCGCCACGTACTTCGGCTGATCCCGAACCATTGGTGCCTCGACCCTTCGAGCCGAGGGGATGAGCTGAGGAGACGAGGAACCGACCCTCGTATATGGCAAAAAAAATCTGCCGACCCATCTCAGCCGTCAGATCTTGTTAAAAAGCACGCTCGTCATGATGGACTGTTCAGATCTCGCCACGTACCTCGACAAAATCCGAACTACGTGTGCCAACCTGCCGAACCGAGGGGACGAGGAACCGACCCTCGTATATGCCGAAACATCCTGCCGAGCCGAGGGGACGAGGAACCGACCCTCGTATATGGTGGAAAAAATTGCCGACCCATGTCAGCCGTTGGATCTTGTCAAAAAGCGCGCTCGTCATGATGAACGGTTCAGATCTTGCCACGATCACTAAACGACAAGATAGCGTTTTTTGGGGATCCGCGCTGAGATGAACGGCCCAGATGACGCCACGTACCTCTGCTGATTCCGAGCCAAGGAGCCGACCAGCCGAGTCGAGGTACCGAGGAACCGACCCTCGTTAATGAAGAAACTACTTGCCCAGGAATAGGGATCGTCTGATAACTCAGAAATTCGCCCTCGGCACTGATCAAGGGTTCAGATTGCGCCACGTCATAAATTGGTATTTAAAAATCAATTTTTATTTATTTAAAAATTGCAAAAAATTGCTAAAAATTCGGGAAAATTAACTAAAAATTCTAGAAAATAATTAAAAATTCGGGGGGATATTTTTGAGCCCCTGAACGAATAATTATTGCCTAGAATGTACTGTTAAGGCCCCCGAACGATTAGTTAACACATCGCAAAATTAAATAAATAGTCCGAAAAATAGATAAAAGCTGTCAAATACTCGATATGGCTACAGAACAGCTCACGGCTTCAAAAATCACCTCACTACCCCCTTCGAGATTCAAAACCCTCCATTCGGACTCCGATACAACTCCACTAGCCATTGAAACAGTTAAACTACTCCTCAAAGGCTGATCACACTCAGTCTTTAGGAGTGGGGGCTCGTGATATGGCTAAAAATGGGGTTAAATCGGAACCGTCCAGATTGGGCACGAATCTTGAAGCTCAGGGGTGAAACGGTAATTTCACATGCAAATGGATCCGAAACGGGTACTGGGTCTCCTTCTCACAGATCCAACACCCCACAAACGGATCCACTCCAACTGGGTATGGGTCCCGACCCAAGACAAACCCAGATCAGCAAGAGAAAAATCGGGGTCACTGATTTGACCGAATCAACGGGCCTGATTTGCTCTCACCTGGGAATCAGGGGTCAGTTTCCTAAACAGATTGGGAGGATTTTTCTCCTGACAGTTACACAGGAAATCAGGTCTCTAATCACTCCCATGGTGACTATAAATACCTCCCCCTACCACTGTGACCAGGTAATCACTCTTTTTCCACCTTGGGCACTTTCTTAATCAGCACTGATTACTGACAAGAGCGTCGGAGGGTGCGTCGCCGGAATTAACCCCGGTGTATCGCACTTCCTTGCAGGTAGCGGCAGGAATCAGAAGGCTTGGATCCGCTGTTCAGGTTTTTCCACGAACTCACAAATCTCATCTGTTTACCCCCACACCAGAATCAGCGGTAACAGTATATATATTTCACTTATGCATGTATGGTTGGTGAAATGTTGTGCAGATCCAAGTTCGAGTCAAGCTTGTCTAATATATTAGACAACTAATACATTAGCCAAACCTGATGCTCTGACACCACTGATAACCCTGTCACGCCCCACTTCCTAAAAAGGAATACGGAATACGGATACGTAACAAAAGTCCTAGCGAATGATTACTATCATCCTTAAGCTGTTTTAGAATCTTTGCAACACATCACAGAATTTATCATAGTCGGAAGCAAAAGGTGGAACCAACATGCAATATTGAAACAAAACACCAACAGAAATTTACTTGAAACCAAATACAATATTCTCAAATAAATCAGAGTCTGGAGAAAAACAATATTCTGGGTCACATCGCCCAAATACAAATAATGTCCAAATAAACCAAATAAAACTTATTCATTGTTCAAGCACAACTAATAATAATAATAAAGCAGAAATTTCCAACTTAATACATCCTTTTACCATTACCATCAAGCAGCTGACCAACCTGATCTGCAATAAGTAATTTGCAGGAAAAGGAGAAAAGAAGAAAACAAGTACCCGTCAAGTTGGAAGTCGCGGGTCACAAATAATGTAGGATACAAGCAGATGGGAAAAAACTAACAGATCTAACTAATAGTAGAATCAGACCTAACATGGTATGACAGAATCAACTAACATGGTATACTAACATATGTCAATTGTAAAGTGTCAAGTGTCAGATATTATACAGACAGATTATTCAGATAGTGTCAAGCAATATGTCACATGGTAGTGTCAGACAGATAACAGATATTCAGGTAATCAGATAATCAGATAACAGATTCAGATTTTCATATAACAGATTCAGATTTAGATTTATGTAAGTCTTGTGTGATTACTATCTAGGTAGTACTTCATGCAGCCCACCTACATGGTTGCTACAACACAACAGTTTCGTTTGTAGATTTCGTAAGGGATCATATAGGACCGTGTACTCAAGGTTCAGACAGATAACAGACGATCACATAAGTGATCTCAAACAGACGATCACATAAGTGATCTCAAACAGACGATCAAGTAAAATGATCTCAAACAGACGATCATGTAAATTGATCTCAAACAGAAGATCACGTAAGTGATATCAAACAGACGACCATGTAAAATGATCTCAACAGATGGGAAACATGGCCCCCCTTCTAAGTACACATTTCTATGCTTTCCCACTATTAGATATTTCCCTTAAACTCCGACTTGGTTACTTTCATTATGATTATCAAATAGACATGAATGTGTGCGAAATAGTGTCAAACTAACATGATATAATCAGGTTTAGGTTCAGAAAATCAAATCAGCATGTATAGATAATATAGAGTCATATAAACGAGCAAAATGTTGTATGTTCATAATCAGGACAGCAAGACCAATCAGTACTAAAACAGTGATTCTGGACTCTACAGAAATGAAAACCTAGATCCGTCAAAGGATATGAAAACTAGACATCCACACGAATCCAACGAGTATAATAAAGTCACATACTAGTTCACAACAACTCAGCTCAAAACTGATTTGAATACAGAATTTATGTTCAGCCAGAAAACAGGGGAACTACTTCAAAAGCATGAAAACAGCATGAAAACACATCAAATAATTCCACGATAAATCTGGGGTATTCCCCTATAGGTATAGACTCAAAATAACGTGTTTCATAATATGCCAGTAAGTATAGATTAGCCATCAAGAATTAGAAGCAACACAAAAACATAGTTTGACGAATCTGGAATTCTCAACACTGCTGTACGAAAAATAGAATATCTCGCAATCAGTGAATTGAAATCCAAATCCGCCAAACGGAATTGAAAATAGATGGATTTTACTAACTTTAATATTTCACAAAGAATTTTCATACAGTATAAAGAATTATAGTGAAAACAGATGTTTTTACTGAATAGCGCGCAAATTACAGCATAAGGAGATTTTAGAAAAGAATATGAAACACCACATAAAACTTATCTTTAAAATTCATCAAAAATCTAGGTAGTCCCTAACATCATAAGGAAACACTGAGCAAAATATTGGGTCAAGATATTATGTATAGAATAGTTCTTGAAAATGGTTTGTTAATAAAATTAACCCAAAACAGAATCTGGAATTGTTCGACACGTCTGTACCAAAACACACATAACTCAGTCATACGAAATCCAAATCAAGTAAAACCAGTGAGGTTTGAAAATAAACAAAATTATCTAAAATTCATCTTACATTTTGGAATTAAGATTCGGACTGTAGTATGGACGAAAATAGTAATCAAAACAGAACATGGAGCAAATACAAATTTCACACCTCTAATCAAGAACATCATAACTTTCACAATATTGATCCAAACACCTCCAAACTTGAAATACAACCTACCAAACATCTAAACATCATGATTTAGGGTTACTAACATATCCACACCTATTATTTCACATGGGCTTTCCATCAAACACAATTCATGCAAATAATTGCATACATGCATCAAAATCAAGTTTTTGGTAAATCCTAGGTTATCTCCTATCAAAGTTGGTGTCATAAGTCATCTATGGACAAATTAACACAATAGAGACAAAACCCATCAAGGAAAAATAAGTTTTGTTTGTCTCTAGACCCAACTACACTAGATGTGAACTTTTTGACTTGTATCAACCTAATGAATTGTAGTACAAGTTACTTGTATTAGTATGGAGATGAACACGATGCAAATAGTTCTAGAAGAAAAATCCATGAGCGAAATCCTCTCCAAGTGCGAATCCAAGCAATCAACGAACAAACTCCTCTCACGAACGATCTCCATGAAGCAACGATCAAAGTGGCAAAGACCCACTTTGAGAAACCTACAAGAAAGGATGATGCAAGAGATGTTGATGTAGATTTTGATGGTGGTTGTGGTGTTCTTGGTGGTCGCCAAGCAAATCAAGGAAGTGGGGTGCGGGTTTGTATGGAGATGGTGTAGCGTAGAAGTGGCCGGGATATGGGGGGATGTGGTGGTCGGATTGGGTGGTCGGTGTGCAGGTTGGGGCAAGGCCGGGAGTAGTACACAAGAGGGAGGGCCGGATTTTGGAGGAGAGGGAAGAGAGATTAGGTTTAGGGTTAGGGTTTTAGAACTAGGGATTATATATAGGAGTTTAATGTGGGCTATTAGGTTGTGGGTATTAGTATGTAGTTATACGTATACAAATGGGTATTGGGTATTGGGTAAATAACAAATGGAAATACAATTTAGGAGGGAATTCTATGGCTCTAGAAAAATCTAATTAGGGGTCAAAAATCATAGGTTTGGGAAATCTCTTGCCAGCTTTGACGTTATCGCAAATGACCTTGAGAGCTTAGGTAAGGGGTTGGATGATGACCGAAAGGTCGGAAAACTCATAAGCTGTCTCATGCCTGAATGGGATGTAAAAGCCACCGTAATGAGGGTGACACTTGAAGAAAAAAGGTTCGACAACTACACCTTCCAAGGAAAACTGAAGAGATATGAGATGGAGATGACCGAAACCAAGAGATACAGGAAGAACATCGGGATTGAACCTAAAACAGAAGAATAGTCCATCACATTGAAAGCAAAAAAATCTCGACCATCAAGAGCAGAGTCAGATCATGAAGAATCAGATGGATATATCGCACTATTGACCAAACAGTTTCGTAAGTATCTCGAACATGAAAAATATGGCAAGTCTCAATGAGGAAGGGATAAGGACAAAGATGACATATGTTACAAATGCAAGGAAACGTGGATACATTCGCGCAAACTGTCCCATCTCACAGGACAGTAACAAAGGTTACTACCACTCCAATCCAGGATTGAGAAAGAAGGCATTGAAATCAACACGGTTAGATTCAGACTCCAGCGATGAAGAGTAAGATCACATCAACTTTGGATTCATGGTTCTTGGGAATGGTGAGGTGCAATCATCATCATCTCAAGAAGAGGGAATCGAGAACCCACCTATGATGATTTAGTAGACATGTGTAATAGGTTAAAAGATTATGCTAAGAAATTATGTTGTGAATTGAGACAATATAAACGAATGTCAAATGAATCACTTGACTCTTGCACTGCTAAAATCAAAAGCTAAAAAATAAAAATTCTTTGATTATTGAAAAATTCGAATCATTTAGAAAAGACCATGATGTGTTGATAGAGGAAAATGAGTACTTAAAACAAAAAAATTCAAAAATCCTTAACAACGCACGATGAAAATCTAAAAGAAATTCATGAGAAATCTGTTTATATTGCTAAACTCATTGATGATTTAAATGAATGCAAAAGAAAATTTTATGAGGTAGTGGAAGGTTGTAAAGAGGCTCTCGAACAAAATAGAATACTTGATGCTACTCTATATACTCTTCGTTGGAACACAAAAGACGATGAGAAGACTAGAAAAAGGCTTTGTAAAAGAGTAATTGAGCTCGAAAAAATTGTTGAAAAATATGAAGGGCCCAGTTATCTTATTACAAAGAATTGAAGATCATATCATGATAATCGAGGGCTTGGTTACGAAGAGTCAATACAACATCAAAAGTCTAAACAATCATATCATACATATATGCATAGTCATCAAAATAACTACAAATCAACACAAAACTATGCACAGGTGCATGATCCAAGGCATAATCGTATCACATGTCACTACTGCTGTAAATTAGGGCATATTTCTTATAATTGTTCATTAAAAAGGAACACTATTTTTTTTGGGGGTAAGAAAGAATATAAATGCAGAAACATCGTCAACTTGTACACCTACAAACCTTCATGTAGGTGCATCTACGCCTTCAGCTTAAAAGATCATAGGTACCTTGATTGGCAGATGCTAAAAAGTCACAACCAATTACAAACAACGAAATCTGCATCTCTATCAAGGGAACAAGAGAAGGACATCAGTTCTTCGGATAAGCATAGCACTGGGTAAAATCTAAACTAACTTCAATGTATTTTTACTTTATAAATGACATATCTCCAAGTAAAATATCTAAAATATCAGTTATTTATCTAAGAAATGCATGTACTGTGCTACTACAAATAATGCCCTTCGATATGCTTTAACTTGATCTAAGATCAATTTTTGAAAGGGGAAATACCGTTGATTCAGAGAAAAAAGTTTTCATGCTTAAAAGATGAATTAAATGACATAAATATGGTTTTCTATGAAAAGCAGTTCAGTCGACAGCATTGGTTTGGTCGACCTATAGGTCGACCGTCCTATACTTAAGAAATTAGCTTCTTATCCTATACTTAAGCTGCACAGTCGACCGTCCTCCTTTCTGCCAGATTTATTCTCTTTTTTCTGTGTTGTGGTCGACCGACCTCTAAAACTGGTCGACCAATCGTATCGGCTGATCAGTTCTTAACGTATTTTTCTGCCCTCTATGACATACGTGGCCCACATATCCAATATAAATACCTTTCACTCTTCCTCTCTCAGCCTCCACGAAAACCCTAACTTCACATCTTTCAAAACCTATCAAAAGTTTTCAAATTTATTGCGATTTTCTCCTAGGTTTTGGGTGTTATCTTCTTCTTTGCTCCATGGCTTCTCACCTTCCTTCCTCCTCACACAGATCTAAGGGTAAGAAAGCTATTGCCTCAAAATCTGTACTAGAGATGGAATTACTTTTAGAAATTCAAATTTTGCAGATCTCTATTTCTCTACTCTCTTTTCTACTCCTATTGTTGCCAACCGTGAAATAAATCTAGAAACCTGGGATGGGAAATTCAATGCTATGGTTAGAATTCTTCGTGATTTTGGGTGGGCGAATTATCTTACAACACCTAGCACCCAATCTGAATCCTTAATCCGCCAATTCTTCGCAAATCTTGAAGGCATCCAAGATAATGATCTCACTCTCTCTTCAATTAATCTTGGGAAATGGGTTAAATAACTCCCGAATATCTTTGTAGGAGATATGATTTTCCCCTAGGGGATTTTAATGCTTACCATCGTGACTTCAACACAATTGATTACAAACCTGGCCATGACAAAACAACAATCAAGTCCATGATCGTTAATGTTACCCCTGTTTTTCATTTTGTGTATTTTTGGGTGTATTTTTCGTTTTGGTTATTTTCTCTCTTGTATTTTTTTTCTGAACAGTATATTGGAGTTGTTTTCAATATATATTCGTTTTATTTTATTTTGAGCTCTTGTGTTTGATTGGTTGTTTCTTTTGTTCCATTCTTCTATTATTTTGTTCTTTCTTTCATTTGGTTCTTGATTATTGTCGTAGTTTCGCTCTCTAATTGTGTTTTGTTCCCTTTATTGTTGTCTTTTGGTGCTTGTGGTGTGTTGGTGGTTCATTCCCTTTTTCAATCCCATTATTTTTATCCCAATTTGTTCACCAAAGCCTAACTAAACCAAAATCCTATTTGTATTCCTATTTAATTGACCCAAATCCAAAACTCATTGGTAAACCTATTACTACTCCTAATACCCAATTAAACCCACAACATAACTCATATTTCTTATCTCTAATCCCTCCATATAAGTACACCCTCCCTCACACAAACCCTAACCCTAATACTCTACCTCTCTCACCCGGCCTCCCTCTCTCACCCTTTGCTTGCGTCGCCCACCTACAGCCGACGCCAAACCCGACCCCAGGCAGCCCTACCTTCGGCCTGTGTGCACACCTCGACAGCCGAAACCCCTTGGCCGATCTCCCCTTGGCTAACTACCTCCACATCCTGACCACCCTTCACACCACCGCTTACCACCACATATACTCCCTCGTCTCTCTCTTGATTGGTGCACGTGCACGTAAGTTGCACGTGAGTTGTTGGTTCGTGGATCTTCATTTGTGAGTTGATTCATGGATCTTCGTTCGTGAATTCGTTCATTTGCAGATTTTTGTTCGTGGTTTTTGCTCGTTACTCTTGGTTTTCACCATTCTTCATCTTCGGTTAAGGCAAGTAACTTGTACTCCAATTCATTTATTTGATACAAGTCAAAAATACCACCTATAGTGTAGTTGGGTCTAGAGACGACTCTTGTTTGTGTTATATTTGATGGATTTTGTCTCTATTGTAAAATTTGACCATAGTTGCCTCACGACACAATATGGACATGAATTAACTTAGGTTTTACTCGTTCTTAATTTTGATCATGTATGTGGGACTTTTGTGAGAATTCGTGATTTGGTTGAGACACATGTGATATATTTCTTGTGGACATACTAGATATCCTAATTCATGATGTTTGGACACTTGGTAGGCTCGATTTCATGTTTGGTTGTATTTTGAACAAGTTTTGTATGATATGTGTTGAGTTGTTGTTAAAGAGAAAAATCTGTATTTTGTCGCTGATCTGTTTTGTTTGCTATTTTGGACTGTCTTGAAGTCAGTATCTTAATTTCGGTATAAAATATGAGTTTTAGAGAATTTCATTTATTTTCAAACACCTCTGACCTTGCTTGATTTCGTTTTTGTATGTGTGAGTTATGACTGTTTTACTACAGAGGTGTCGATCTTTTCCTGATTTCGTTTTTAGTGTTTTTGATGACTAAATCCTTTTAAATATCTATGCTGCACATATTATTTTGATCCAAAAGTTTGGTCAGTGTTTCTTTATCTAGTTAGGGATTACCAGAGTTTTGGTGAATTTTATTGATGAGTTTTAGATGTTGTTTCATGCTCGTTTATGAAAACTAGACTTGCTGTATTTTACTCGCTGTTCTGTAAAGAATCGTATTTTCACCCTGATTCCTTTCACTGTATGAAAAACATTTGTAAAATATGAAAGTTAATATATTTTGTCTATTTTCATCTCCCTTTGACGGATTTGGATTTCGTTTCACTGGTGCGAGATATTATGGTTTTCGTACAGCAGTGTTGGGAATTCCAGATTTGCCAAACTACTGTTTATTGATGTTTTCTTATTTTTTATGTCTAATCTAAGTTGACTGGAAAATTCTGAAACTTTATATTTAGATACTGGACATATAGGGGAATAACCCATATTTTTCGTGGATTTATTTAATGTGTTTTCATGTTGTTTTCCTGCTCTCGAATACGTTTTCCTGATTTCTGGCTGAACCTATTTTCTGTATTCAAATCAGTTTTTAGATATATTTTTGTGAATTAATATATGACTTATTTATACTCGCTGGTTCGGTTGGGAGTCTACTTTTTTAGACGTTTCGACGGATTCAGATTTGCATGTTTGTAACACTGGGAATCACTATTTTACTACAGTATGGTCTTGCTATGTTGAACTTGAGATTTGTTTATTTTAGTTCTTTTATGAGATATCTTGCACACGTACATGTTTATCTTTCTACTTGAACTTGTTACATGATCATGACAGGATATACTTGATATGTTTTGCACACCTACATGCTTGTTTGACATTAATAATAAATTAAGAATGCCAGGGTTAAGGGAAAGATCTAGTAGTGGATAATGCAGAAACGTGTACTCGGAAGAACCTAGTAGTTATTGGAGCTTGTTTACATGTGGAGCCTGATACGCTATACATGACACGTACACACATGACACTAGATCTTGTTTGGGTTTTAGAGCTTGTTTACATGATACATGATTACATGATACTTGGAGCTTGTCCCTTAGTACACTGCCCTGTATGGTCTCCTACAAAATCTAAAGCGAAACTCTTTGTTGTAGAAGCCATGTAGTAAAAACCGGGATGCATGAAATGCTACCTAGATAGTAATCACTACAAGACTTGAACATGATACTTGAACTGAAGGGAACAACGATGATTCCCAGGACTACGGATTGGTGTGCGTATCGATCATAAAAGATTAACAGATTAAATACGTGATCTAACCCTATATAGCGGAATCTAGGGTTCACGAATTATACCTGCGATGAGAAGAAGACGACAGCGACCCCAAGATCTTCTGCACGTATTCCTTCCTCGGGTTGGACGTCGTGTGGACGACGATCTCCCAACCTTTCTTCTCCTTGGCTGACCTCTCTTTCTCTCCTTACGTGAATTACGAATTTAGAGAAAAATCTTATATTTCAGATGATCATGACGGCCAGAGAATAGAGGATATATACAAGGCTACGGCAGGGACCATGAGGAGAAATTAGGGTTAGGTCTCCTAACGAATCTGGGTATCCCGTGTTCAGCCCGAACACACAACCCAGGCCCATTAACAATAGCTCGGTCCACTAAGGAGCTATTGTTGACTACCTTCCTAATCCCAAATTATATTTATGGGCTCCTTTTATTATATGCTCGTTGAGCTCCCCATGTTAAGATATCGAATATCCGTCGATCAAATTAAGTTACTGACAACTATATTGATCAACATCTTTTATCTTTAAGTAGTACCACTCAACTTTATTTGTCATATCGGATGTAATCCACCTGCAGGATTTACATGACAATCCTTATAATCTCCTTAAGGGGACATCATCAACCTGACGTATCGGGACATGGATTCCTTTTACAATCAACAGCCCATCATACATATAATGCTATTACCCAATTCATAGAGGTTGTTGATCCATAATGAATCTCACTCTTTTATGAGTCAAAGTAATGCACACTGCATATACATGTTTGTTATTATATCTGGATTAAGAGCATAAGCATCCATAATAACAGAGGTGTTTGTTCTCTTTTGTAGTCAGTACAAAGAGAACAATCTCAAGTGGTCCTGTTCAATACACACAAAGTGTACTAGTGTAAACCTATAGTCAAGATAGACTAATACCAGATTACACTACAACCTTTCCAATGGATTATCCAAGTCCGTCTAGGTTGTGAACTATTTATATATTCCATAGGAAACTGATAATATGATCTTCTGTGTGTCACCTTACACCATATTATCAACCTTATAGAATATCAGATACTTGCATTAATATTATAATAAACACAATATGCAAACATTTGCCCATATGATTCTCATTCAAAAAAAAATAAGGAAATAAAGTTAATACAAAAGTGATGTTTTCAGTATATAACCCTAACACATGATACATGCCACTTGACACTTGACTACATGATACATGAGATTTGATACTTGATACATGCTACATGATTACATGATTCTTGATACTGGTTACTTGATGCATGACACTTGTTTACTTGACACTCGACACATGCTATTATACTTACTTATCTTGCCATGCTATGAATTATATTCTGTTATCTTGATTATACCATGCTAGGTTTGTTACTTAGATTTACCTATCCCATGTACTTGTATCCTACATTATAAGTGGTCCATAACTTGTAATTGACGGGTACTTGTTTTTCTTCTTCCTTCTCCTACAAATTTACTAATTGCAGATCAGGATGGTCAGGCTACTAGATGGTATTGGTGAGATGATGTATTAATGTTGGATTTTCTGCTTTATTATCATTATTACTTGTTGCTTGAACTTGAATAAGATGTACTTGATTACTTGGATATTTATCTTGTATTTGGGCGATGTGACCCAGGATATTTGACTTGTTTAGAATTTGATTATTTGAGATTATTATATTTGGATTCACGTAATTTCTGTTGGAATCTTGTTTCAATTATGCATGCCTGGCTATATATTTTGCTTCCGACTCTGATTATCTTGTGAAATATTGTAAAGATTCCTGAACAGCTTATGGATGATGAAAATTATTCGTTGGGCTTTTGTCTAGTATCCGTATTCCGTATTCTTTTTGGAAAGCGGGGTGTGACATGGTTTTTAGTGGTATCAGAGCGCCAGGTTTGGCTAATGTATTTGTTGCCTATTATATTAGACACGCTTGGCTCGAACTAGGATCCGCTCAACATTTCACCAACCATGCATACATAAATGAAGGTATACCAATTTTGATTCTGGATGCTAATTGTTTTGATTTTGTGCAGACTATGGCTCGCAGAGGTTCTACTTCTCAGTCGCATGTTGATCCGATTGAGGCTGTCACTACTGTGCTTGAGCGGCTGATTAATCAGCAGCAAAACCACAGTGATCTCGTGACGGCTACTTGTAACACCCAATTTTTTTTTTTTTTTTTTTTTTTGAAAACTAAATCTCTAAATTCAATTCTTTCAATTTCTATATCACTTTGGTCATAAACTAAGAAAGTTATATTTCAGGAAAAATTTTGGCAGAGTCTCCCCTGTAAATTTTGCCCCGAAACACAAAAAGCTTACGGAATTCTGCTCAAAATTCCGTAGCTCACAATACACCCAATCAATTCACGGGCTCCCCAGGCCAAAATGAGCAGAAACATACAGGCAATATAATATAATGCTCTGGAGGCCAAACTCATAACGGATTATTAAATATCAATTAAAAACTATAAATTTCTTTGAAAAACGAGGTAAAATTTTAGAAAAATCCTTGTAAAACCTACCACATAGCCCGGTACTCCACAACGAGATGGGTACAGGGTCACAAACATACCAAACCACCTCACACTATACTCATCATCGTCATATACATGCTTATACACCCATAATACAATTTAGATCATAAATTTTACTATTCCTATAACTAAATAATACAAATTTTTAAAATAAAAATTTATCCTACCCATCCACGCCTCACCTCTGCACTGATGAGAACCTGCAATAGTGAGGGATCTAGGGTAGTCCTCAGACTCCCCTAACCCCCAAACACTAAGGGGTTGGCCATTTCGGGTGTGAGTATAGTTATTAATCTAATGACAAATTAAAATAGTATAAAGAAAATAAATTAAACTTACGAATACCAAATTAAGATAATGCAACCTGAATCCTGAACACAACAACATCGTCAATACAATGATATATCAAATACTTTGTCAATCCTGCATTCAACTATTTAATTATCCATAACTTCCCACATTTCATAATATACTTCACATCAACCTCGTATATATATATATTCTTATTTTACATTCGCAATATACGAATTCACATACAATCCATTACTGTTCAATTTAAATTTTCTAATCCCAATATTCATTCTTCCACAATTATCGTCATAATAGTATTATATGAATATAACCACATGATGCTACTACATATTTTCTTCGTTTCTATTTGGCTATGCGCTTCATTTACTTATATTATATCATCAACATACCCATTTATTCTGGAAGTTGTGCCAAGGCAGGTAGTTCCCACCATTCCCACGGAATTAGCGGGCGAGTAGTTCCCTGACACACCTCCAAGGTACACAACTCATAACAGAACATACTTTCTTTAACAACCATTTTCATAATCACTTTCATAGTACAAGTATTTATTTTATTGCATTAAATCATGTATCACATCGGAAACATATGCATTTATTCCCATAATGCCATATTCATTCACGTCATAATATACAAACACAACATCTTCTTACACATTATAATTAACTTGCATTTCATCACATCCTCACCGTATCACTTATGTGAATGCACATTCTCATTGCACCAAAACATGTTTTATAACTCATTCTCATTCCGTTAGATCACTTTAGTAATTCCCATTCTTATAAGCAATATGTCTTATTATCATTTTCACTTAATCCCCAACACAATTTGGGGCCACCACATATCACACCCCATAGCCGATAGCTTGGGTAATAATCACTGCACCTCAAACACACAGTTTGGGTTATATCATATCACATCTCAAGTCGATAGCTTGGTTATTGATTCACTTCAATTACTAATCATTTCCACTTTATTTAATTCTTCATTTCCATTAATCATCACCACTATCATACCAACTCACCCTGCGAATTATACCAAGGCAGGTAGTTCCCACAATTTCCACAGAAATAGCGGGCAGGTAGTTCCTTGACACAATTCCAAGGTACAACTCATATCAATCTATATTTTACTTTAATGATCACATACATAATACAATTACTTCGTATTATTCATGATAACACATCTCTTTTATTATTTACATCTTAAATTAATCACATGCTGCATTTATCATTTCTTTTCATACACTAACTCATAACACGTTCACTTTCACATTTACTTCATTCACAACAACTTTCTTTCCCATACACAATTCACATTTCACTATCCACTTTCTTTACTACCACATTTATTATTAACACTTATTTATTTTATTAGTTTGTCGACCAGTGAGCCACAGTATCCCAACATACTGAAAGCCGACAGCCCAGTAAACATGCGGCCCGATGCTCACACAGAGTCTTACTCGTCCGAGGCTACGTCTTCCTCCTAGCCGAACTAGCGAGGGAACCACTTATCCCAAGTAGAACTTGGGTACTTCCTCCCAGCCGAAGCCAAGAGGGAAAAAAGCCACTGACCCAGGTAACCTGGGTACTTCCTCGCGACAGCTGTCATCGAGGGAAAAACCACTTACCCCAGATAAACCGGGTACTTCTTCCCAGCCGAAGCCAGGAGGGAAAAACCACTTACCCCAGATAAACTGGGTACTTCCTCGCGACAGCTGTCATCGAGGGAAAGCCGGGACTCAAGCTGATAGCTTGGGCGATAAAATCCACTTACCCCAAACATAGTTTGGGTCCACTTATCCCAAGCCGGTCCTTGGGTATTAAGAGGTCTAGCCCAAACCCCCAGGATTGCTGTAGGTACTGGTCAACAAAACCATCTGTTATTAGCATTAATCATTTCATCTTTCCATTTTACTAATTCAACATAAAGCATCACAGCTTTTAATTAAACAATAGCCACATCCTTGACTTTAATCACAAGAATTAATACCACATTTTATTAACACGTACCAGCTGAACTTTTATCTTCATATCAATATACCAGGTTATGCACACACCCTGTTATTCCACACATAACTCATCATATCATTTTATTGCATAATATTAATGCGCCAAGATATTTATTTTGCCATATCAACCCACATTAAGGGTACCATGTTATTTAATTTTGCCATAACATCACCCATCATGAATACAATGCTATTTGCTACTTCATTAAATCACATATAAACGTACGCCAAGTTATATCCTTAATAAAAGAATTATAAGGTGTTATTCCGTATCATAAGCATATCAAAATATACTTCATCACATAATAATATCATATAATTACCCATTACTTGTCTTCGAACATGATTAGAATGTAAACATGTACCCACTATTTAATTTCATCAATTATTGCATCACACATCATAATCATCTATATATATATTACAAATAAACACCACACATGCGGGTTTCCCAGAATAAGGGGCCAAATTCACTTATTCCCTCTAATTAAATCTTATAATATCTAATTATAGCATACTAGCTCATACACCATGCTCCATGTAGTTATAATTACTTATAAGGGCTTATATGCCCCAAAACATGCACGAGATAAACTATACATAAACAATTTAATATATATAATTTTTATACTTCCACACATCACAATAACCCATAATATAGATTTTATATACTTACAATAGTCAATTTCACCACATATCTCAAAAACCCAGTTTGGATCCTTAAAAATCCGTATTTTTAATAAAAACCCACTTTTGGCATAATTCCCACAAAATATATCAAAAGACCACGAAATTCGGCCACAATATAAAATATTTATAAATAAAACATACTCACCTGACGGATCGAGCAAACGATGTCCCACGTCTGCCCTGTAGCCAGTCGAAGTTCGACTTTTTCCACCTAAATAGGAAATTATAGGACCGATTAGTTTAAAACTCAAAACTCGACCTACGAACCTCCAAATTCGAATCTGTCTTCACCCACGTGTCACAAATGACCTAAGTAGCTGAGCTACATCGGCGGATTTCGAATTCGGGTCCCAATACAAATATTCCCTTATTGATCGGAGGTTTTCTAATAGGAAAATTTCCTACTTCCTAATTTCTTCAATCCCTTCTCCCTAATTTCTCAAATTAGGTTTAACACCAATAAGGAGACTCATCTACACCTCCGAATTCATCAAATTCTCACCTCTATATTGCTCGGGCATTTCACCGAATACCGGTGTACACTTTTCACCTACAATCCTTTTCACTCAATTTAATTGAGCTGGAAGCCTATAAAATCATCCTAAATTCATATTAATCCTTTCATCATACTATACACCCTCGTAGGCATTTTCTACAATTATTTGGATCGAGTTTTCTACCCGATTTCATAAATCCTATGGCTCGAGTTTATTCCAACATCACCACTCCCCATTTTATTCTAATGGCTCACTACAATTTTTATCACCATACCAGAGATAATTCTTATATATATCTATCTCTATTTTACAAACCCAAAACCCTAATTTACTAACAACTTACAATTTCTCTAACTATTTACCAATTCCTCCAATCTACCACTTCCAACCTCTCTAAATTTCTCTACTATAATAATCCTTACTCAATAAAACTAACCACACTTAATTTTATACGAATAAATAAAATAGGGTATACCTTTTCGACATCCTTTCGAAAAATGAACACCGCCACGACGTAGAGGACCCTTCAATTAGTCATCCCCGAGAACTAATTTGAAAATCATGGAGGAATTGATCGGATTTGGGCGGGGGAAGATCGGCCGAAGCTTTGGGTTTCGGTGCTCTGGCTTTGATCGGGATGGACAAGAAAGAAAGAAGGAGAAGGAAGGAGGATAGAAGGGGGGGGGGGGGGGGGGGTTAATAAAATTTTTATAATAAAAATATATTTTTATAAAGGGATATTTGCATATAGGCCTCCACATCTCTAAACATTTCAAATAAGCCCCAACTTTATACTTTTAATAAAACTAATAATGCAAAATACATTAAATATCACCTAACAATTCTCTAAAATTATGAAATAAGGTAAACAATATTTCTTTACACAAACCCCGACTCATAACTTCAATATATCACATATACCAATCCAACAAAATATATTAAAACCATTTCATAATAATCCTTCAAAATAATAAAATAAATGAACAATAATTATTCACATAAGATCTCAACTCATAGCCCCCAATATATCAATAACACCAATCAACCACAAATATTCATACTAATATCAATATTTTAAAAATACAATAAAATAAAATAAGATATAACTTAAAAATAATTCTCACCCCTACAAACTATAAAAATGAATATTTTCGGTATTTAATAATCTGAGGTGTTACACTACTCTTGAAGCTGCCCGGGTTTTGCCTCCTATTGTGCCTGTGCAGGCAAATCTTCCTCCTCGTCTAGGGACAGTTACAGATTTTATGAGGCTGCATCCCCACTATTTTTCCGGCACTGAGACGCCTTCGGAGGCTGAACAGTGGTTGATCTGGACTGAGCGCTTGTTGTTAGCGGCTCGTGTTGCCGAGGCTGATCGGGTGGACGTGGTGTCCATCCAGCTGGTGGATCTGGCCCATATATGGTAGATGGCCGAGTCTGAGCGTCTTAAGAGGCCTATTGCTTGGGCTACTTTTGCTTGGGGATTCTTGGAGAAATTCTTCTCCAGTAGTACTCGAGTTGAGATGGAGCAGGGCCCTAAAACAGGTTAAGTCATCACTCTATTTTGAGATTTGTTACACAATTGTTCATGCAATGTTGTACTATGGACTTTCTTGCAATAGGGTTCCAGGTCAGTAGATGAGTACGCAGCTGAGTTTACTAGACTTAGCCGCTTCGCTACCATTCTTGTGGCAACCGAAGAGGATAGGGCTCGTAGATTCACAAATGGGCTTGAGCAGGATATCAAGAGGCATCTTGTCTCTCTTTGCTTGCATACCTACACTGAGGCTCTTGAGGCAGCCCGAGCTCAAGAGCAGGCTCATGGTGGTTCGTCTTCTTCTCAGTGGACTGTTCCCGCTGCTGTTGCTAGGCCTTCTGGTGGGCCTATTCGGAGGCCTATTTCTGCCTACCCAGTTAGAGCAGCTCCATACTCTTCTGCTGGTTCCCAGATGGGTGTTTTTACGATTTTTGCCGACTTGCCGGGCATGAGCGCAAGGACTATAGGCGGGCCAATCGTCACTGTTTTGCTTGTGGTGCTCCTGTCCACACTTTGCGGGATTGTCCACAGCCAAAGGCGACTCTTCCAGTCGTCCTGTCCAGCCGGTAGTTCCAGCTCGTGGTCTAGTTAGGCCACCGTTCCTCCCCAGCATCAGATTGTCAGTCAGAGGACTGCTGTTCTGAGGAGAGGTCAGGCTTTCAACTTGACTGCTGCAGATGCTGAAACAGCTGAAGGAGTTGTGGCAGGTATATTTTGTTTTGTTGTTTTGTTTCTCTATCGTTTTCTTTCTTTTGGTCTTGCTTTGCTTCTTTATGTTATCTTTCTGCATTGTTGTTTTTCCTCACCCTTAATTGTCTATTCCTGCTCCTTGTCTTTGATTCCTTTTAGGTATCATCCTTGTTTGCTCTTTTTCTGCCCATGTTCTTTTTTATTCTGGGACAACCCATTCTTTTTTCTCCTCTCGATTTGTCGCTCGCCATCAGTTAGAATGCAGCAACATGTCAGAGGCTTGGAACATTGTGACATGTGGTGGAGTTGTCATATGTTCCTGTGAGTGCAAGCAATGTCCCGTTGTTATTGGGGACGCAGATTTCAAAGCCAACCAGATTATAATTGGAAATTCAGGATTCGATGTCATTCTTGGTATGGATTGATTGGGTGAGGCCCATGCCATTATTGATTTCCATGCCAAGAAAGTTGTCTTCAGAATTCCAGATCAGAAAGAATTTGAGTTCCATGTCGGGGAGTCTTTTCTTGGCTGAGCAAAGACTGCAGCTGAACAGGTGGATTGTGTGATGGAATTGCACTCAGGCTGTGAGGCTGTGCCTCTAGTAGTTCGGGATTTCTTGGATATTTTTCTAGGTGAGTTGCCTGGCTTACCCCCTGATAGGTAAGTGGAATTCGGTATTGATGTTCAGCCTGGAACAACACCGATATCGAAGAGTCCCTACAGGATGGCACCGGTTGAGCTAGCAGAGCTTAAGGTGCAGATTCAGCAGTTGCTTGATTTGGGTTTCATCAGACCTAGTGTTTTGCCTTGGGGTGCTCCGGTCCTTTTTGTTGACAAGAAGGATGGTAGTCGTCGATTGTGCATGGATTATCGGGAACTAAACAGAGTTACTGTGAAGAATTGGTATCCGTTGCCTAGGATCGATGATTTATTTGATCAGTTGAGTGGGGCTGCTGTTTTCTCGAAGTTGGATCTTCATTCTGAATATCACCAAGTCAAGGTGAAGGCTGCAGATTTACAGAAGACTGCTTTCAGGACTAGATACGGGCACTATGAGTATCTTGTGATGCCGTTCGGAGTCACGAACGCGCCTGCTGTATTCATGAGTCTTATGAACCGGGTTTTCTCTCAGTACTTGGATAGATTTGAGGTGGTCTTCATTGATGATATTTTGTTGTATTCTTATAATCGGGAAGATCATGCTGAGCATCTTAGAGGGGTTCTGCAGACTTTGAGAGGGAATTAGCTCTATGGAAACTCAGGCAAGTGCGAGTTTTGGCTCGACATGATTTCTTTCTTGGGGCACATTATTTCTGGCGATGGTGATCTGTGGATCCGGCCAAGGTTGAGGCTGTGAAGGATTGGCCTATTCCCAAGTCAGTTTCAGAAGTCAGGAGTTTTCTTGGTTTGGCTGGCTATTATCGGATGTTCGTCCAAGACTTTTCGAAGATAGCAGGACCGTTGACTAAATTGACTTGGAAGGATCAGAAGTTTTGTTGGTCTGATGAGTGCAATGAGACTTTTGTTGTGTTGAAGAACAGATTGACATCAGCGCCTTGTGTTGACTATTCCAGATGGTTCAGGCAGATTTGTAATTCACTATGATGCTTCTGGTAAGGGTCTTGGAGTAGTTTTGATGCAGAAGGGCCAATTCGTTGCGTAGGCATCGAGGCAGTTGAGGCCGCATGAGAAGAACTATCCGGCTCATGACTTGGAGTTAGCGGCAGTGATTCATGCTTTGAAGCTGTGGAGACATTATTTACTTGGAAACCGAGTGGAGATCTTTACAGACCACAAAAGTCTCAAGTATGTCTTCACCTAGAAGGAGTTAAACATGAGGCAAAGGTGTTGGTTGGAACTGATGGCCGATTATGACATCAGTTTGCAATACCATCCTGGTAAAGTAAACTTGGTGCCTGATGCTTTGAGCAGGAGACCAGCAGTTACGTTTCTTACTCAGCAGAGTGATCTCATTGAGCAGATGAGGAGGTTGAAGTTGGTTGTTGTATTATCGAGTTTTAGTCGGAGTTGTTTGGCGCTCCAGCTACAGCCGTCTCTTGTTAATCAGATTAAGGAGGCACAGGCTGGTGATGCGCAGTTGGAGGGTTTTTAATCTGAGGTTGAGTCTGGGTCCAGAACAGACATGGTTATTCATGCTGATGGATCGCTTCATTTTGGTTCCCGGTTGTGTGTCCCTAAGGGTGAAGTTCGTCAGAGGTTGCTTGAAGAAGCTCATCAGTCTTCGTATTCCATCCATCCTTGCAGTATTAAGATGTATCAGGATTTGAAGCTTCATTTCTGGTGGCATGGTATGAAGAGGGCTGTGGCTCGGTTTGTTTCTCAGTGTCACGCCCCGCTTCCCAAAAATACGAAAAAATGAGCACGTAACAAAAGCCAAGTAAATGATTTTCATCATCCATAAGCTGTTCAGGAATTCTTTACAACATGTCACAATATAATCAGAGTCGGAAGCGAGAAAAGTCAACCACATGCACATATGAACCAAATACCAACAAGAATACTTGAAATAAAATATATTAATCTCAAATAGTCATTATCTGAAATACACAAATAATCCTGGGTCACATTGCCCAAATACAAGAATAAATCCAAGTCTCAAAATATAATTATTGTTCAAGCAAGATACAAGAAATAATATAATAAAATGCAGCACTAATACTTAATGTCTTTGATACCATCTGGAACCTGTTCTCTAAAATCTGCAATACAACGAATGCATGAAAGAGAAAAAGAGAAAACATAAGTAGCCGTCAATTGCAAGTCGCAGGTCACAAATAGAGTAGGATACAAGCACATAGAATGGGGAAAACTAACTAGCACATGGTATAGGTATGATGTCAACCTAGACAAACTAGCATGGTAAAAGTGTCAAGTATACACAGTATAAATCAAGTGTCAAGCAAACAAGTATCCTATAACATGCATCAAGTGTCAAGTATCGTGTAATCATGTATCATATATCACGCTTCAAGTCTCACGCAATCAAGTCTCATGTATCATGTAGTCAAGTATCAAGTAAGCAAGTATCATGTTCAAGTATCAAGTTCAAGCATTATGTTCAAGTTTTGTGTGATTACTATCTAGGTAGCACGACATGCCGCCCACACCACATAGTTGCTACAACACCACAGTTTCGCTTTAGATTTCACAGTGGACCATAGAGGGCAGTATACTCAGGAACAAGTCAAGTAACATGTATCAAGCACGAGTCACGTAAACGTGAACAAGTGGCAGCAAGTATCAAGCACGAGTCATGTAGTCATGAACAGGTGGCAACAAGTATCAAGCACGAGTCATGTATTTATGAACAGGTGGCAAAAAGTATCAAGCATGAGTCATGTAGTCATGAACAGGTGGCAATAAGTATGGAAAACACGGGCCCCCTTCCGAGTACACGTTTCTGAATTATCCACTAATTGATCTTTTCCTTTAACCCCGGCTTAATTACTTTATTATTAATGTCCAACAAGCATAAGTACGTGCAAAATAGTGTCAAATAAATATGGTATGATCAGGTTTAGGTTCAGGTTAACAAATCAGCAAGCATGGATGATATACATTCACATATACGAACAAAATTAGGTTCATAATCAGGACAGCAAGACCAAGCAGTACTAAAACAGGGATTCTGGTCTCTACAGAAATGTAAACCTAGATCCGTCGAAGAATCTGGAAACTAGACATCCACATGAATCCAATGAGTATAATAAAATCACATACTATTTCACAACAACTCAGCTCAAAATTGATTTGAATACAGAATTTATGTTCAGCCAGAAAACAGGGGAACGACTTCAAAAGCATGAAAACAGCATGAAAACACTTCAAATAATTCACGAAAAATATGGGGAATTCCCCTATAGGTATAGACTCAAAATAACAAGTTTCATAATATTCTAGTAATTATAGCTCAGCCATCAAAAATAAGAAACAATACAAAACAAAGTTTGGACGAATCTGGAATTTCTCATCACTGCTATACGAAAATAAGGATATCTCGCAATCAGTTAATCGAAATCCAATTCTGCCAAAACGATGTGAAAATAGATAGATTTTTCCAACTTTCATATATCACAAATAATTTTCATAAAGCATAAGGAATTAGTGTGAAAACTGGGTTCTATACTGAACAGCGCGCAATTTACAGCACAAGGTGAATTTAGAAAAGAACATGAAACACTACATAAAACTCATCTTTAAAATACAAAAAAAATCTGGGTAGTCCCTAGTATCATAAGGAAATACTGAGCAAAATTTTATACCAAGATATTATTTATAGCCTAGTTCTAGAAAATAAATTGTTAACAAAATTTACACAAAACAGAATCTGAAATCTATCGACACGGTTGTACCAAAAATATCATATCTCAGTCATACGAACTCCAAATCAAGTAAAACCAGTGGGGTTTGAAAATAGACACAATTATCTACAATTCACTTTTAATTTTGAAGTTTAAATTCGGACTGTAGCATGGGTGAAAACAGCAAACAACACAGAACAAGCCGCAATTACAGATTACACGCCTCTAATTAAAATCATCATAACTTTCATCGTATTGATCCAAACTCAACCAAACTTGAAAAACAAACTACCAAGCATCTAAACATCATGTTCTAGGGATTCTAACATGTCCAAACCTATTATTTTTCACATGGGCAATCAATCAAACACATAGCATGCAATTATCACATACACGAACAAAAATCAAGTTTTGGGTAAACCTAGGTTATCAACCTATCAAGTTTCATGCCCTAAGTCATCTATGGCCAAATTTATCACAATAGAGACAAACCCATCAAGAAAAATACAATTTTTGTTTGTCTCTAGACCCAACTACTCTACGTGTGAACTTTTTTTTGACTTGTATCAACCTAATGAAATTTTGTACAAGTTACTTACCTCTTAATGACGATGAACGCGAAGAAATAAGTCCTAGCAACAAAACACACGAGCAAAATTCTTCCAAGCGCGAATCCAAGCGAACCCACGAACCAAAAACGCCTTACGAAAGATCTCCTTGATGCGACGAGTGAAGGGGAGAATACCCACTTAAAGAAACACAAAAGGAAGGGTTTTTATGGTGTTTTTGGATGGTGGTGGTGCTGTTTGGGCAAGCCGGCCACACAAGGGGGGAAGGGGAGGGTTCGTAGGGTTGTAAGAGGAAGTATGGGGGATGAAGTATGGAGTAAGGTTGAAGGGAGGGCCGGTTTTGGTGATGGTGAGGCTCGGTTTTGAGGAAAGAGGGGGTAGGCCGGATGTTGGATGATGGGAAAAGGAGGTCGGGAGTCTTTGGAGTGGGAGAGAGAGGGATCATTGAGATTAGGGTTAGGGTTAAGAGGATTAGGGTATTTATATAGGGGATAATTGTGGGTTAATGGGTTGTGGGTTTGAATATGTAGTAATAGGTATACAAATGGGTAATGGGTATTGGGTAGGTTTCAATTGGGGATACAATATATAGTGAATTCTATGGCTCCTAAAAATCTCATTAGGGGTCAAAAAATCATAATTTTGGGGAAAACACCACCAAAATCTATCACATCACCAAAATGAATAATAATAATGAATGAGGACAAGAAAATGAGAAATATAACTCAAAATTGTGAAAATGACAAAAACGACTAACAAACAACACAAGGGCTCAAAATGAATAAAAAGAATATATATATTGAAAATAATCCAATAAGAAATTAAATGGGTTTGGGTTTTTGAAAAATACAATAACAAATAAAATATACAATTTATGATTTTATAAAAAAAATACTAATAAAAAAAAATACAACTAACATTAATAATAATAATAATAATAATAATAATAACAGTAATAATAATAAGAAAAATAATAACAAAACTAGGAATTGTATTTCAGTATAAAATAATAGAAAATAGTTCCAATTTAAATTTATTTATCAAAAATAGATTTTAAATAGGAGATCCAATAAAATACATTTTGACAAGAGAATCTGAAAACCGGAAAAATAATTTGCGAAAATTTTTAAAATACTGAAAATACACAAAAATACATTTTTGGAAAAACAGGTGTTACAATCCTACCCACCTTACAACAAAATTTCATCATCGAAATTTGCGTAGGTGGTACATAGGACAAGACAAAAGTAAACTAGGGAAAGGTAACAAAACAGAGGCTAAAGGGAAATGAACAAAACAGCGGCAAAACCAGAAATAGAAGGAATGGAAGAAGATGGACAAGAAGGATGTCAAATGGAATGCAAGAAAGAGAATAAACAGTATCAAAAAGAAAGAATCATCACAAGATAACCAAGCAATAAGGGAGTCGGCAGAAATGAAATCAAAGAGAGAAAAGACATGGGAGAATTGAATCAACCAATAAGTCAACAGATGAGAAAAATTGCAAGAGATTGAGGAATCCAAAACAATGCAAAGTTGGAGAGCAACAATATGATCCTGGGACCTGTGGGTTATGGACCAACAACGCTTCCGCTCCGCCACTCTGATCGGGGAAAACTACCAATAGCATCAAGCGATGCCGACGGACGCACCAAGCAGAAAATAAAAGAATGGATGACATCAATATCAAACGAGTATGGGTACGGAGGGAATGAATCCATACCCAAGAAGAAATCAACAAAGAGGATGACTGAAAAAGACAGAAAAATCAAGGAATCAAGGGATTGAATAAGAAGGGATAAAAAAGAAAGGAATAAAACTAGTATCCAGATCACTATTGGTAATAATTCATTTATGCATGCAAGGTTGGTGAAATATTGCGCAGATCCCAGTTCGAGCCAAGCTTGTCTAATATATTAGTTGCCTAATAAATTAGCCAAACCTGATGCTCTAATACCACTAAAAACCCTGTCACGCCCCGCTTCCCAAAAATACAGAATACAAGCACGTAACAAAAGCCCAGCGAATGATTTTCATCATCCATAAGCTGTTCAGGAATTCTTTACAACATGTCACAATATAATCAGAGTCGGAAGCCAGAAAAGTCAACCACATGCACATATGAACCAAATACCAACAAGAATACTTGAAATAAAATATATTAATCTCAAATAGTCATTATCTGAAATACACAAATAATCCTGGGTCACATTGCCCAAATACAAGAATAAATCCAAGTCTCAAAATGTAATTATTGTTCAAGCAAGATACAAGAAATAATATAATAAAATGCAGCACTAATACTTAATGTCTTTGATACCATCTGGAACCTGTTCTCTAAAATCTGCAATACAACGAATGCATGAAAGAGAAAAAGAGAAAACATAAGTAGCCGTCAATTGCAAGTAGCAGGTCACAAATAGAGTAGGATACAAGCACATAGAATAGGGAAAACTAACTAGCACATGATATAGGTATGATGTCAACCTAGACAAACTAGCATGGCAAAAGTGTCAAGTATACACGGTATAAATCAAGTGTCAAGCAAACAAGTATCCTATAACATGCATCAAGTGTCAAGTATCGTGTAATCATGTATCATATATCACGCTTCAAGTCTCACTCAATCAAGTCTCATGTATCATGTAGTCAAGTATCAAGTAAGCAAGTATCATGTTCAAGTATCAAGTTCAAGCATTATGTTCAAGTTTTGTGTGATTACTATCTAGGTAGCACGACATGCCGCCCACACCACATGGTTGCTACAATACCACAGTTTCGCTTTAGATTTCATAGTGGATCATAGAGGGCAGTATACTCAGAAACAAGTCAAGTAATATGTATCAAGTACGAGTCATATAAACGTGAACAAGTGGCAGCAAGTGTCAAGCACGAGTCATGTAGTCATGAACAGGTGGCAACAAGTATCAAGCACGAGTCATGTATTCATTAACAGGTGGCAAAAAGTATCAAGCATGAGTCATGTAGTCATGAACAGGTGGCAACAAGTATGGGAAACACGGGCCCCCTTCCGAGTACACGTTTCTGAATTATCCACTAATTGATCTTTTCCTTAAACCCCGGCTTAGTTACTTTATTATTAATGTCCAACAAGCATAAGTACATGCAAAATAGTGTCAAATAAATATGCTATGATCAGGTTTAGGTTCAGGTTAACAAATCAGCATGCATGGATGATATACGTTCACATATACGAACAAAATTAGGTTCATAATCAGGACAACAAGACCAAGCAGTACTAAAACAGGGATTCTGGTCTCTACAGAAATGCAAACCTAGATGCGTCGAAGAATCTGAAAACTAGACATCCACATGAATCCAACGAGTATAATAAAATCACATACTAGTTCACAACAACTCAGCTCAAAACTGATTTGAATACAGAATTTATGTTCAGCCAGAAAATAGGGGAACGACTTCAAAAGCATGAAAACAGCATGAAAACACATCAAATAATTCCACGAAAAATATGGAGAATTCCCCTATAGGTATAGACTCAAAATAACAAGTTTCATAATATTCCAGTAAGTATAGCTCAGCCATCAAAAATAAGAAACAATACAAAACAAAGTTTGGACGAATCTGGAATTTCTCATCACTGCTATACGAAAATAAGGATATCTCGCAATCAGTTAATCGAAATCCAATTCTGCCAAAACGACGTGAAAATAGATAGATTTTTCAACTTTCATATATCACAAATAATTTTCATAAAGCATAAGGAATTAGAGTGAAAACTGGGTTCTATACTGAACAGCGCGCAATTTACAGCACAAGGTGAATTTAGAAAAGAACATGAAACACTACATAAAACTCATCTTTAAAATACAAAAAAATTCTGGGTAGTCCCTAGTATCATAAGGAAATACTGAGCAAAATATTATACCAAGATATTATTTATAGCCTAGTTCTAGAAAATAAATTGTTAACAAAATTTACACAAAATAGAATCTGAAATCTATCGACACGGCTGTACCAAAAACATCATATCTCAGTCATACGAACTCCAAATCAAGTAAAACCAGTGGGGTTTGAAAATAGACACAATTATCTACAATTCACTTTTAATTTTTAAGTTTAAATTCGGACTGTAGCATGGGTGAAAACAGCAAACAACACAGAACAAGCGGCAATTACAGATTACACACCTCTAAGTCATCTATGGCCAAATTTATCACAATAGAGACAAACCCATCAAGAAAAATATAATTTTTGGTTGTCTCTAGACCCAACTACTCTAAGTGTGAACTTTTTTTGACTTATTTCAACCTAATGAAATTTTGTACAAGTTACTTGCCTCTTAATGACGATGAACGCAAATAAGTAAGTCCTAGCAACAAAACCCACGAGCGAAATCCTTCCAAGCGCGAATCCAAGCGAACCCACGAACCAAAAACGCCTTACGAACGATCTCCTTGATGCGACGAGTGAAGGGGAGAATACCCACTTCAAGGAACACAAAAGGAAGGGTTTTGATGGTGTTTTTGGATGGTGGTGGTGCTGTTTGGGGTAGCCGGCCACACAAGGGGGGAAGGGGCGGGTTTGTAGGGTTGTAGGAGGAAGTATGCTGGATGAAGTATGGAGTAGGGTTGAAGGGAGGGCCGGTTTTGGTGATGGTGAGGCTCGGTTTTGAGGAAAGAGGGGGTAGGCCGGATGTTGGATGATGGGAAAAGGAGGCCGGGAGTCTTTGGAGAGGGAGAGAGAGGGATAATTGAGATTAGGGTTAGGGTTAAGAGGATTAGGGTATTTATATAGGGGATAATTGTGGGTTAATGGGTTGTGGGTATCAATATGTATTAATAGGTCTACAAATGGGTAATGGGTATTGGGTAGGTTTCAATTGGGGATACAATTTATAGTGAATTCTATGGCTCCTAAAAATTTCATTAGGGGTCAAAAAAATCATAATTTTGGAGAAAACACCACCAAAATCCATCACATCACCAAAATGAATAATAATAATGAATGAGACCAAGAAAATAAGAAATATAACTCAAAATTGTGAAAACGACAAAAATGACGAACAAACAACACAAGGGCTAAAAATGAATAAAAAGAATATATATACTGAAAATAATCCAATAAGAAATTCAATGGGTTTGGGTTTTAGAAAAATACAATAACAAATAAAATATATAATTTATGATTTTATAAAAAAATTACTAATAAAAAAAATCCAACTAACATTAATAATAATAATAATAATAATAATAATAATAATAATAATAATAATAATAATAATAATAATAATAACAGTAATAATAATAAGAAAAATAATAACAAAACTAGGAATCTTATTTCAGTATAAAATAATAGAAAATAGTTCCAATTTAAATTTATTGATCAAAAACATATTTTGAATAGGAGATCCAATAAAATAAATTTTGACAAGAGAATCTGAAAACCGGAAAAATAATTTGCGAAAATTTTTAAAATACCGAAAATACACAAAAATACATTTTTGGGAAAATAGGGGTTACACTCTGTGTTTGGTCTACCATCAGGTTAAGGAAGAGCATCAGAGGACCGCTGGACTTCTTCAACTGCTTCCTATTCCATAGTGAAAGTGGGAACATATCACTATGGATTTTGTGACCGCTTTGCCGAGGAGTCCTAAGGGTCATAATGTCATTTGGGTAATTGTCGACCATTTGACGAAGAGTGCTCACTTCATTCCTTTTCGTGTCAGTCAGTTTACTGAGAGCTTTGCTGAGAGGTACATGCAAGAGATTGTTAGACTTCATAGGGGTTCCAGTCAGTATTGTATCTGACAGGGATACAAGATTCATATCTCAGTTTTGGGAGAGTCTTCAGAACAGTTTAAGGAGCAAATTAAAGTACTGTACAGCTTTTCATCCCCAGACTGATGGATAGTCAGAGCGGACTATTCAAATTCTTGAGGACATGTTGAGGTCCTGTATGCTTCAGTTTGGTGGATCTTGGGAGGATCATTTGCATCTCGCGGAGTTCTCGTACAATAATAGCTTTCAAGCTAGTATTAAAGCTGCTCCGTTCGAAGCACTCTATGGATGGAAGTGCAGACCACCAGTGTGCTGGGTTGACATTGGTGAGAGAAAGTTGTTGGGTTCGGAGTTGATCACCAAGAAAGTGGATGTTGTGGTTCAGATCAGGAAGCAATTGCAGGAGCTCAGGATCGGCAGAAGCGATGGGCTGATGTCCATCGGAGGGCTTTGGAGTTTGGTGTTGGTGACCATGTTTTCCTTAAGGTATTTCCATGGCGCGGTGTCATTCGGTTCGGTGGTGGGGGCAAGCTTAGCCCTAGATTTATTGGACCATTTGAGATTTTGGAGCGAGTAGGCAGGGTGGCCTATTGTCTTGCATTATCGCCAGCTTTACCAGGAGTGCATGATGTTTTCCATGTCTCACAACTCAGGAGAGATATCCGAGATGAAAGCCACGTGATCGACTATTCAGAGTTGACCGTTCGGCCGGATTTGACTTGTGAGATTCAGCCAGCTGCTATTGTGGATCGGCAGGAGAAAGTGCTTAAGAACAAGGTCATCAAGTTGGTTCGTGTTGTTTGGAATCCTCACTCGCCTGGTGAGTCAACTTGGGAGCTGGAGGAGGAGATTCAGCAGAAGTTTCCTCATTTGTTTGGGTAGTTTTTGTTTTATTCTTTTGGTTGTTTTGGGGTTACCCTATGTATCTTCTTTTTGAATTTCGATGACGAAATTCTTCTTGTTAGGTGGGTAGGATTGTAACCCCTGTTTTTTATTTTCTGTATTTTTGGGTGTATTTTTCGTTTTGGTATATTTTCTTTCCTGTATTTTTTTTCTGAACCGTATATTGGAGTTGTTTTCAATATATATTCGTTTTATTTCATTTTGAGCTCTTGTGTTTGATTGGTTGTCCCTTTTGTTTCGTTCTTCTATTATTTTTTTCTTTCTTACATTTGGTTCTTGATTATTGTCGTAGTTTCGCTCTCCAATTGTGTTTTGTTGCCTTTATTGTTGTCTTTTGGTGCTTGTGGTGTGTTGGTGGTTCATTTCCTTTTTCAATCCCATTATTTTTATCCCAATTTGTTCACCAAAGACTAATTAAATACAAATCCTATTTGAATTCCTATTTAATTGACCCAAATCCAAAACCCATTGGTAAACCTATTACTACTCCTTATACCCAATTAAACCCACAACCCAACTCATATTTCTTAACCCTAATCCCTCCATATAAGTACACCCTCCCTCACACAAACCCTAACCCTAATACTCTACCTCTCTCACCCAGCCTCCCTCTCTCTCCCCTTGCTTGCGCCGCCCACCTACAGCCGATGCTAAACCGGACCCCAGGCCGCCCTACCTCCCGCCTGTGTGCACCGCCCGACAGCCGAAACCCCTCATCTCCCCTTGGCCGACTACCTCCACATCCCAACCACCCTTCACACCACCGCACACCACCACATATACTCCCTCGTCTCTCTCTTGATTGGTGCACGTGCACGTAAGTTGCACGTGAGTTGTTGGTTCGTGGATCTTCATTCGTGAGTTGTTGATTCATGGATCTTCGTTCGTGAATTCGTTCATTCGCAGATTTTTGTTCGTGGATTTTACTCGTTACTCTTGGTTTTCATCGTTCTTCATCTTCGGTTAAGGCAAGTAACTTGTACTCCACTTCATTTGTTTGATACAAGTCAAAAATACCACCTATAGTGTAGTTGGGTCTAGAGACGACTCTTGTTTGTGTTATGTTTGACGGGTTTTGTCTCTATTGTGAAACTTGACCATTGTTGCCTCACGACACAATATGGACATGAATTAACTTAGGTTTTACCCGTTCTTAATTTTGATCATGTATGTGGGACTTTTGTGAGAATTCGTGATTTGGTTGAGACCCATATGATATATTTCGTGTGGACATGCTAGATGCCCTAATTCATGATGTTTGGACACTTGGTAGGCTCGATTTCATGTTTGGTTGTATTTTGAACAAGTTTTGTATGATATATGTTGAGTTGTTGTTAAAGGGAAAAATTTGTATTTTGTCGCTGATCTATTTTGTTGGCTGTTTTGGACTGTCTTCAAGTCAGTATCTTAATTTTGGTATAAAACATGAGTTTTAGAGAATTTTGTCTATTTTCAAACCCCTCTAACCTTGCTTGATTTCGTTTTCGTATGTGTGAGTTATGACGGTTTTACTACAGAGGTGTCGATCTTTTCCGGATTTCGTTTTTAGTGTTTTTGATGACTAAATCCTTTTAAATATCTATGCTATACATATTATTTTGATCCAAACTTTGGTCAGTATTTCTTTATCTAGTTAGAGATTACCCAGAATTTTGGTGAATTTTATTGATGAGCTTTAGATGTTGTTTCATGCTCGTTTATGAAAACTAGAGTTGATGTATTTTACTCGCTGTTCTGTAAAGAATCGTATTTTCACCCTGATTCCTTTTACTGTATGAAAAACATTTGTGAAATATGAAAGTTAATATATTTTGTCTATTTTCATCTCCCTTTGACGGATTTGGATTTCCTTTCACTGGTTGCGAGATATTATGGTTTTCGTACAACAGTGTTGGGAATTCCAGATTTGCCAAACTACTGTTTATTGATGTTTTCTTATTTTTGATGTCTGATCTAATTTCACTGGAAAATTATGAAACTTTATATTTAGATACTGGACATATAGGAAAATACCCCAGATTTTTCATGGATTTATTTAATGTGTTTTCTTGCTGTTTTCCTGCTCTCAAATACGTTTTCCTGATTTCTGGCTGAACCTATTTTCTGTATTCAAATCAGTTTTTAGATATGTTTTTGTGAATTAATATATGACTTATTTATACTCACTGGATTCGGTTTGGAGTCTACTTTTTTAGACGTTTCGACAGATTCAGATTTGCATGTTTGTAACACTGGGAATCACTGTTATACTGCAATATGGTCTTGTTGTCCTGAACTTGAGATTTGTTTATTTTAGTTCTTTTATGAGATATCTTGCACACGTACATGTTTATCTTGGAACTTGAACTTGTTACGTGATCATGACATGATATACTTGATATGTTTTGCACACCTACATGCTTATTTGACATTAATAATAAATTAACCAAGCCGGGGTTAAGGGAAAGATCTAGTAGTGGATAATGTTGAAACGTGTACTCGGAAGAACCTAGTGGTTATTGGAGCTTGTTTACATGTGGAGCTTGACACGATATACATGACACGTACACACATGACACTGGAGCTTGTTTGGGTTTTGGAGCTTGTTTAGATGATACATGATTACATGATACTTGGATCTTGTCCCTGAGTACACTGCCCTGTATGGTCCCCTACAAAATCTAAAGCGAAACTGTTTGTTGTAGCAACCATGTAGTAAAAATCGGGATGCATGAAGTGCTACCTAGATAGTAATCACTACAAGACTTGAACATGATACTTGAACATGATACATGCCACTTGACACTTGACTACATGATACATGAGATTTGATAATTGATACATGCTACATGATTACATGATTCTTGATACTGGTTACTTGATGCATGACACTTGTTTACTTGACACTCGACACATGCTATTATACTTGCTCATCTTGTCATGCTATGAATTATATTCTGTTATCATGATTATACCATGCTAGGTTTGTTACTTAGATTTACCTATCCCATGTACTTGTATCCTACATTATAAGTGGCCCGTAACTTGCAATTGACGGGTACTTGTTTTTCTTCTTCCTTCTCCTACAAATTTTCTAATTGCAATCAGGATGGTCGGCTGCCAGATGGTATTGACGAGATGATGTTTAGTGCATTTTTTTCTCCTTTATTATCATTATTACTTGTTGCTTGAACTTGAATAAGATGTACTTGATTACTTGGATATTTATCTTGTATTTGGGCATTGTGACCCAGAATATTTGACTTGTTCAGTATTTGATTATTTGAGATTATTATATTTGGTTTCAAGTAATTTCTGTTAGTATCTGGTTTCAATTATGCATGCCTGGTTGTATCTTTTGCTTTCGACTCTGATTATCTTGTGAAATATTGTAAAGATTTCTGAACAGCTTATGGATGATGAAAATCATTTGCTGGGCTTTTGTCTCGTATCCGTATTCTGTATTCTTTTTGGGAAGCATGGCGTGACAGTTAAACCCGACTTTCTTCATATTCCTCATCCTACTCCCACCAATTTTACTGATAGTGCCCGTATCCTAAACAAAATTTTCAACACCAATATTTGGCCTAAAAAGAACGATAAGACAGAAATTAGGGTAGATCAATCGTTTATAATTTTTCTTATCCTTGGTGAATACAAATTTGATCTTACCACTTTTATCATTCGCACAATGAATTTCGCAACCTCTCGAAACCGTGGCTTCCCTTCAGCTCCCTTATCTATAATCTCGCTTTCGATTCCCGCATTGATGTTGGGAATTTTCTCCTTAGTAAAAATTCTATGCCAATTCTTCCTCAACAAATGGGTATTGACGTTTTGTTTACCTAATGGGCTCACCGTCGTCAAGCCCAACAAGATCGTTAAGTCAAACAATCTCAACAAGCTCCTTCCTTCTCTCGGCGCAAAAATGCTACCCCCACTTCCTCCTCATCATCGTTTGTGACCTATGAGCAATTTGCCGCCCATCAAAGGTAAGTATATGGTTACTATGTCAACACCATTGAATACTTGCAAGGCAAAGAAGATTGGGAACTTCTTCCCCCTCCTAATGAAGAGGAGAACGATGATGAAGATGATGAAGACGAAGATGATGATGGTGATGATAATGATGATGAGGAATAGATTGTAATACATCTTTGATAATTGTAATATGGACTAGTTTACATAATGTTGCTCTTTTATGGACCTTTCTTGAGCTATGAAACCATATTTATCTTGAAATGAAATGTCTATGTTTGCAATGCATAAAACATCTCGCAGTGTGCTTCTCATTCTGATCATTATATTTCAGCAAACTTCCGTTCGACCGGGCGGTCGACTGGTCATATCTCTGGTCTCTTGCAGTCGACCATACACCTTGCCCTGTTTCACTTCGGTCAACCGGTCTTGTCTCTGTTCTTTTAGATTTCTGGCTGCTGTAATTTTTTTTTGTGTTCCAAAAAGGGGGAGAAGAAGTATTTTTTAGAATTTCTATTATTTTTATCCATTTCCCCTCTTTTAAAAATTTGTATCTTTTATTGTTTTTTAATCTTTTACTCTTTTCTCTACTATTTTAATGGGAGAGTTGGGGTTTATAATCAAATAAACCCTAACTTTGTAACTAAACAAACACGCTTCAACAAATACAAACATTTGTAGACAAACAAATCCGTGTATCGCCTGTGCATATCTAATATAAAGGAGGTATTAGATTCAAGTCTTGACTACATTGAAGTTTTTACTTTTAATAAAAAATATATTTATTAAGACGTGCATCGCACATGAAAATTACTAGTTTATATGTATTGGCAAAATCTCAAATCTATGATACCATGTGGAGCTCTCACTGTAAATCAAAGAGTTTCGCGATCAACGGTATCATGTAAGGAGATTTTCCTTTTATTTTCACAAATGTAATATTCCCCAAAATTACTTGTTTCTCATACATACTCTTCATATTCACATATGGGTTATATTATGCACTCTCATTTATTAACATCTTCAATGCATGAATTTAGAGGGAGTGTTGGATTTAGGGGGAGCACTTGTGTTTTCTCCAATATTATCTTTCTGAAATATGTTTATGTTTTAAATTCTAAATGTATGTTTTGTCCACACCAAAAGGGAGAGATTGTTGACCGTGAGTTTGGTGTGTACAAAATATACTATATACAATTAATAAGTTTCAGTTAAGATGTGCAGGAAAAATAAGAAAAATAAAATCCAAAATAAAGATATGAAAGTGTGTGAAAGAGGCATGAATCAAAAAGATTTGAAAATTCAAATAGGAGTGCTCCACAAGAAACATGTGTTTCAAATCCACAAAGAATCAAGCATGGTTGGATTATTTATTTCCTTTTTGTGAAAAAATTGTGACGCCCCGAATTCCTTACACTGGGAAACCGTGACACGAGTCAGAATCTTTACCTTCAATTAGCCACAATATACAGAAAACGGTAAAATTTAAAAAATTTTATTCAACACAAATGTATTACAAGTCCGAATGTTATAAAACTGCAATACATTATATTAGTGTTACAATAATGCCTTACAAACCCAAGTGTTACAAACTTCCAATAAATTTACATCAGAGTACAACGAATAATTAATAACACTTGGTACTACACTTGAATGCTCCACTAGTCTGGAGTCCTACTCAACCCTGAACCTGTAGTCTTGTAATCCAGCTCCTAATTGATTGGGGACGTCAGTACTATACTGATGCAATTGCTGATTATAAACAGCAGATTCTCAGCTTAAACAAACAGATTGATGAAAAGAGAAATGTGTATACATAATTTTGATGTGTCAATGTATGCTATGACTTAGACTCTAACGCAAGATTAACTAATGCAAGGATGCACTTATTCTAATGCAAGAGAGACTCTGGAAAGAATTCCAACCCATAAATACATACACCCATATCACGCTGTTTCTTCATATTTAGGGATTTGAACTCCAGTCATGAATTCTACTCATGTACTTAACCTGTTCCTGAAGATACAACCTGACTTATGAGGTTGCTCTGAAACGGTCTAATCTCGCCATTCATAGTCATATAGTGGTGTCTCCTTTTTCCACTATTGCCCGACGTACCGGACCTCACTCAAAAATCAGACGAACATCCAGAGTTACTACAACATAGGTTAGCTCGAAGCATCCCTTCTGGCCCCTTAGCTCATAGACAGTAGTCTGTTCGCTTATCCCTGACATAGAACATGACAGAATTCTGGTCCATCCCCTAGTTCCGATAGGAAAACCTCCCGTTCTTATCATGACACTTCAGAAATTAACACACGAGATATGGATCTCGTGCTCCTAATTCGTGAGAAGGCATAGATCGTATCCCTTTGACAGGAAGGGTATAACCAATAACACCACCTAGTGCTGGCCTATAGGACAGGTCGGATCATAAGGTATCACCCCTAATACCAACTCTTTTGCTTCGATGAAATAATAGATAAAAAGGTTATGTAATAATGGTTACCAATTACTATCCTAACGATGTTACTAACCTTAAACAATCCGAGGGATGACAACAGTACTAACACAACATGCTAGGTCTTAAGTTAGACTTCGCAAGATAACTTTGCTAGGTGCTCAACCTAGACTTACCAGGATCACCAAGGATCCTGTTCACAGCCCATCGATCCAAGACTTCGGCAATGCGAATTTATTCGCATGCTACTACCCTGAACTTGGATTCCGTCTATGCTCCCGGCCCGGGAACAACCTGCACTGGTTAAGATATGACAGTGCACAAGGTGCACGAGGAGTAAAATAAATACACGCCTTGATGGTCAATAGCCCCTAGGGCAATGATATCCCCCTAGACGAGCACAAAAAGCTGCGTACTAGCTAATAAGTTATATACGAGCTAACAAATCACATATGAACTAAACGAGCTACGTATGAACCAACAAACTACATACGAGCCCAATAAGCTATGTATGAGCAAACAACTTACATACGAGCCAACTAGCTACGTATGAGCCAAACGAATTACATACGAGCCAAATAGCTACGTATGCTACAACAAACTGCTAATAATTAGCATGAACTATTTCCCAACATAAACATGCTACTACATGACTTATGAGCACAAGGAACACTCATTACTCATAATCAAGTTCATGATTCAAACCACTAACAATTTCCGACAACTCTAGCTAACATGAACTAGAATTTCGTGTTAAGCTTACTAACATGAATGTTAAGCTTATTATATAATTAACATACAAGATGAACATTCTAACATGATAATAAATTCATCATTCTAGCTTACTAATAATGCACAATTTATTATGAAAGCTTCTAATACATTCAAGATACCATAAGCTTACTAACTTGATCAAGGTATCCATAAACTTACTAACTCCATCAATTTACATTTAAAGCTTACTAACATTTTGTTATCACAATCATTTTCCACATCCAACACTACAAACAATTTGAAACTCACGTTATGCTTACTAACATGATCAAAACATAATCTTTTATCCATTTATAAACTAAAGGTGAAGAATACTCACATGATTAGTGTAAGTTGTTTTATAAAACAACAACACTATAAAGATGAGTTCTTTATCAAAAAAGAAACCATAAAACAACAATACTAAATGGGTTCTTTTGTATGCATTAACTAGAACCACCTACTTAATTATTTGATCTTTTAAACATAGAAGAAACATGGAAGTCATCAATCTAGAAGCAAAATAAACATGCTACTTATAAAAACTAATCTTTTACACCTAGAAGCAATTATAGAAGTCTTCTAATCAACCTAGAAGCAAAATAAACATGCTACAAATAAAAACTTATCTTTTCAACATAGATATTAAAGAAGCCTACTACTAAAACAACTAATCTTTTCAACTTAGAAGCTAAATAAGCATGCTACTAAAAGAACTAATCTTTTCTAACATAAAAGCAAAATAGACATGCTACAAAAAGAACTAATCTTTTCTAACATAGAAGTTAAATAAACATGAAAGAACTAATCTTTTCAACATAGAAGCTAAATAAGCCTACTACTAAGAAGAACTAATCTTTTCAACTTAGAAGCTAAATAAGCATGCTACTAAAAGAACTAATCTTTTCTAACATAAAAGAAAAATAGACATGCTACAAAAAGAACTAATCTTTTCTAACATAGAAGTTAAATAAGCATGAAAGAACTAATCTTTTCTAACATAGAAGTTAAATAAGCCTACTACTAATCTTTTCAACTTAAAAGCTAAATAAGCATGTTACTAAAAGAACTAATCTTTTTTAACATAAAAGCAAAATAGACATGCTACAAAAAGAACTAATCTTTTCTAACATAGAAGTTAATTAAGCATGAAAGAACTAATCTTTTCTAACATAGAAGTTAAATAAGCACGAAAGAACAAATCTTTTCTAACATAGAAGTTAAATAAAGCCTACTACTAAAAAGAACTAATTTTTTCAACTTAGAAGCCAAATAAGCATGCTACTAAATGAACTAATCTTTTCTAACATAAAAGCAAAATAGACATGCTACAAAAAGTTCTAATCTTTTCTAACATAGAAGTTATATAAGCACGAAAGAACTAATCTTTTCTAACATAGAAGTTAAATAAGAATGAAAGAACTAATCTTTTAACAAAGAAGCTAAATAAGCCTACTACTAAAAAGAACTAATCTTTTCAACTTAGAAGCTAAATAAGCATGCTACTAAAAGAACCAATCTTTTCTAACATAAAAGCAAAATAGACATGCTACAAAAAGAACTAATCTTTTACAATTATAGAAGAAAAATAGAAGTCCTTTTAATTAACATGGAAGTAACATAAAGCTTACTACTAAAGATTTGATCTTTCCACATATAGAAGAAAAACTAAGACTATTAATCAACATGAAAGTAGCATGAAACCCATTACTAAAGAATTGATATTTTTACACTTAGAAGCGAAATAAAACATAATCTTTCACAACCTAGAATAAAAGCTTAATCTTTCATGAACTAGAATTACCAACAACTTGATTTTTAATAAGTATGAAAGTAAACATACAACAAACTACTAAAGACTTTATCTTTCATGAACTAGAATTAGTAAAGACTTGATTTTTAACAAATTAGAAAGCAACATACAACAAATTACTAAAAGACTTATCTTTTATGAACTAGAATTAGTAAAGACTTGATCTTTGACAAATTAGAAAGCAACATACAACAAATTACTATAAGACTTATCTTTCATGAACTAAAATTAGTAAAGATTGATCTTTAACAAATTAGAAAGTAACATAGAAATATTCTAACAACCTAGAAGCAAAATAAAGGCACGATTTTCCACTAGAATCAAATAAAGACATGTTAACTAAAAGCATACACAACCCATAAAGTTAAGTTCTTCGTTAATAAAAACTACTAAAAATTGGTTCTTTTGCAACCTATAACAATTAATAACCAAAGATGGGTTCTTTTGCTAACTAGAAATATATAACACAATAATCTAACCATAAAATGGTTTCTTTTACACATACAACAAACCAAACATCATAAAGATGGGTTCTTTTTAACCTACAACAAACCAAACATCATAACATGGGTTCTTTTTACATGCAACAATAACTAACCCTAAAGATGAGTTGTTTTTCACGTAAAACAAATAACTTAACCCTAGGAATGAGTTCTTTCTTCACACACACAAATAGCTAACCCTAAAAATGGGTTCTTTTTCACATGCACAAATAGCTAACCCTAAAGATGGGTTCTATCTCACATACACAAATAGCTAACCCTAAAGATGGGTTCTTTCTTCAATTAGAAACCACATACAATAATTTTAACAAACAAAAGATTGTTTCTTTAAAACAAAGCTATTAAAGATGGGTTCTTTCTACACATTCAACAATTTAAACAACAATAACCAACAATAAGCAAAAAGAGTTGAAACCCCACCTTTAATTTCTAGTGGAATGACTTGCTAGCTCCTCCTTCTTGCTTCTTGTTCTTGCTCCTCTTCAAAACTAACCCATGAAAAGACCCATGAAAACTAATCCATGATTTGATCTCTCTTTCTTTTCTATTCAAAACAAAGCAAAAAGAGATGAAGAATAAATATGAGAAGAAGGAAGAATGAGATGAGAGTGAGATGAGAATGGAGGAAACAAAAAATGAAAATAGGGTTTGCCCCTTTGGAAATGGCCGGCCACTTATAGAGGAGAAGGAGAGAGAGTGAGTTGTTCCAAACGCTCTCATTCCATCTAATTAATCAATGGCTAAAAAATGAGTCTTATCTCTTTCAACCAAAATATCTCTTTAAAATCAAATCTAGCCATTCATTTTGATCATGATTGATCAAAATAATAGACATTTTTTCCAGAATCACATACTACATGATTTCGTACAAACGTACGAAATCGATACAATACATATACGTACATAAATCTATATATGCAGATTACGTTTATTAATTAAACCAAACAATCTGCATAAATAATATTTTAATTCCGAGAATAATAATAAATAATAATAATAAAAATATTTATATCAGTTCGGGAGACTATAGTATGAAATCAGTACAATACGTATGCATATGTGCTAGTATATAATTTTACATAGTTAAACCGAGTAATCTCCACCAAAGATATTTCGATTTTGAAAATAAAAATAAAATAATAATAAAAATAATTTTATTATCAGCTCAAAAAATTTTAGTATGAAATCGGTACAATACGGATATATACATACTAGTATATATATGCAGATAATGTTTATTAATTCAACCGAGTAATATCCACCAAAAATATTTTAATTCTAAAAAAAATAATTATTATCAGCTCGAAAAATTTCAGTATGAAATCGGTACAATACGGATATATGTACAGACTGGTATATATATACAGATAATGTTTATTAATTAAACCGAGTAATATCCCTTAAAAATTTCAATTATGAATAAATAAATAAATTAAAATAATTAAAATAATATTATTTTTTAATATCAGTTCGGGATATTACAAAAATACCATGTAATGATTGATTGATTGATTGATTGATTTTTTGTATGAATATAAAGTAGATTCGCCAAATAAAAGACATATCTGCATGATGGTATTCAACCGCACAAATATCGGTCGACCGTGACAACAGTCGACCGCTTATTTTAGGTGAAAAGATGAGTCAGTCGACCAGTCATCTCTCGACTCTATGGTTGAAAGATGAATGGTCGACCGCTCACATGTACGGTCGACCGTTGATGTCCAGATTTGACTGTTTCGGAAAAACCTTTTTATTTTTGGAAAGATACTTTTTCCTACTCTATAAATAAAGGCGAATTTACTAAGTATTCTTCAACTCTTGCAATCATTACTTTTGAATTAATTAATCAATCATCAATCTAAATGTGAGAGGTATTCATTATTCTTCTTCGGTCAAGGTCTATTTGGATCTTGAGGATTTTTATTTTATTTCCACTTCGGTTAAGTTTGCGGGACTTATCTGTAGAAGCCATGTGGGTGTAATAGGTTTCTCGACCAGAATTTCGATAATCACTGTGCAAGGGTTTAAAGTATAGTGGAACGCCTGTGACGGAGAATTGCTACAAGTAAGTGGTGTGGACGTAGACCTGGGGGTCGAACCACGTTATATCGTTGTGTCTTGCCTACTTGTTGCGTTTGCTTTCTTTAACTTTTTTTATTTACTTTGTAATTAAATTTCAATTTTTAATTTCCGCACAATATCCTAATTCACCCCCCCCCCCCCCTCGCCCGTCTTTTAGGGTGATTTACATATACATCACAACAAATTTTCACTTTTAAATTCATACATGGTTAACTACATAAAAAACAAACAAGGGGAACTAACTCATGCAGTTTGAGGTGTTAACTGCATTAGAAAATGAATTGCTACTTATGTCAGGCTCCAAATCAAAAAAGAAATCTCTTATGCTCAAGTCACATAGTAAGAAATTTTCAATCCACTATTGTTGTAGATTCACAATACTATTTTTGAATCCCGAACTGCGGACAAATCTATATAATAAAATACAAGGCAATTTGAAAAAAGCTATCAAGTGGCTCGCATTCATTTGGAAGGAAATCAAAGGTCCACATTTATGCTCCCAAAAGACATTCCCCCCCCCCCCCCCCCCCCCCCCAAAAAAAAAAAAGTCAGAGGTCCTTTTCAGAATTCTCTCTCTTTCTTCCCCTTTTTTACCTAGGTATGTTACACAGAAAAAAGAAACAGTGAATGTTTTTTTTAATGATGCAATATCGGATTATGCTTTTTTTTCAAAATTTTAATTAAGTTTTTTTTTTTTTGGATTATGCTTTCATAACTTAATAGCATTCACTTCATTTTAATTGCTTTTGAATTGCCATATTTGATCTAATTGTAGAATACTTCACTGAGTAATTGTTTTAGATTATAATGCTTCGCTGAGTCAATTTTGATTAGAATGCTTTTTTTATTATGCAATTTCAGATTGTGCTTTCTTTTTTTGAATATTTGGGCATTTTCTGCTTTGAAAGATCGCTGCAAATTCTTTAGTTGACTTGCATGATCGAGCTTTTATGGACAAATTCATGTTTAATACATGTATTTCAGGTTTTAGTAGCTGCAAAATTGTATCTTGATCTGCTTTGCTGCAATTTCACTTCACATATACATCACAACAAATTTTCACTTTCAAAATCATACATGGTTAACTACATAAAAAACAAACAAGGGAAACTAATTCATGCAGTTTGAGGTGTTCACTGCATTAGAAATGAATTGGTACTTATGTCAGGCTCTAAATTAGAAAAAAAATCTCTTATGCTCAAGTCACACATAGCAAGGAATTTCGGATCCACTATTGTTGTAGATTCACAATATTATTTTTGAATCCCGAGCTGTTGACAAATGAATCTGCAATATACAAACCAATAAACGTCAATGTCACTCCACAATCTTACTTCAGAGTACATCAATACATCAACGTCTGCTGGCAAATAAAGATCTATATAAATCATCCTTTACTGTTTACATGATTTTTTATATGTTGCATCATTCCGAAGACGTGCCGTAGGCAGGTGCCCACGGGTATACCTACTTTATATAATAAAACACAAGGCAATTAAAATAAAGCTATCGAGTGGCTCTCATTGAATAGGAAGGAAATCAACGGTCCAGATTTATTCACACAAAAGATATTTTCCCACCATTACTGTAGCTATAGTACCCGTTACAGTAGCTACATTAGCCACATTTAAATTAAGAAGAGCTTTAATTAATTAAACTTTAATCCCTACTTTTAATTAATTACCTTTAATCCCTAATTTTGGTTTACTTAAGAAAAAACTAATTAAAATCACACTGATCTTAATTAAGAAGAGATGTAATTGTCGTGGTTTAATTGTTGTGGTTTAATTTAGGGATTAAAAGTTAATTAGTTTCAATCTAATTAAGCTTAACTAACTCATCCAAAACATTAGGGATTATTCTTAAATAAAATTAATTAATCTCTAATTTTGGATAATTTCATGTAAAACAAAAAATAAAAAAGGTGTTTTAAATTACTTTCGCTACAGTATTACTACAACCAAAACAAAGCTAACATTTAATTATTGCTACAGTAAACCTATATTTAACCTAAGCTACTTTCAAGAAATCAAATACACGAAATTGCTTTTGCTACAACATTTTTCGCTCTCTTCATTTTTTTTACAACCAACCAAACCACTCCTAATCATTGTTTACAAACAACCAAACCACCCCTAATCATTGTTTACAACCAACCAAACCACCCCTAATCATTTTAGTATGTAATTATTTTACGACATTCTAATTATTTTTTATAACTTATCGTGTAGTTACTAACCAGATAGTATTGCATATAAATGTTAACCTATGTGATTTGTTAGCCAAATAGGATTGCATATATTTTACTATTTACTGTACTTTTCATATATTGCATCGTTCAGAAGACATGTCGTAGGCATGTGTCCATGGGTAAACCTAAATAAATTACATATAGAAAGATACATACTAAAGATAATTACCCGAAAATAACTTCTCAATCTAGTATATCCAACAATGTCCTCCTTGACTCAAATATGATTCTCCTCCTCTAACTCAAAGGCCTTCATGAGCCAGTTTTGCTTTTTCGTTGGCTAAACAGGTTGACCACTTTAACATGGTTCCCTTTTTTATTTGCTCCATCACCTGCATGGGTTTTAGGTAGTTTGGGCATCATCCTCATATTAATGCCGAGTAGGACTTGTTACACGCTATGATTGGAAGAGTGGTCAATCAGATAGTGACTTCTATGGGTATGCCTGGTGTTGACTACTGGTTTTAGCAAGAATAGTTGCTGCTCCTTACAGTACACTAGAGGGGAAGAGGAAGATGTGAAATAATTTAAATAAAGATCGACATAAAAAACATTACCGGATGTCATGATGATTGAATAAATGATGATGTACTCCCTATTCCAACTACGTTCCAACTGAGTAAGAATCACTCCAGGGTACTGGATTACTATAACTCTAAATCTGGTTGTAGCTGGGGAGAGCACCCGATCCTCCCTGTATAGGGTTTCTACTTTAAATATTGTCATGCCCCGTTTTCCAAAGTACAGGAATACGAGCACGTAACCGAGGCCCAACGAATGATGTAAGCATCATCCATAAGTTGTACCAGTTTAACTCAACAATATGAAGAAAATAACTCAACCACACATGAATAAACAATCACATAGAAAATAAGTAAATTTCAATAACATGAAATAATCCACCAAAGTAATATCCAACATCTGGGGGAAACAAACTTTTGGTCAACAAAGTCCGGAGTACAAAATACGGGAAATAACAATGCAGGAAATAAAGAAACATGAATCAAATAGTTATTATAGACTACTAAGCAGCTTCATCCACTAGAATGTTTGCTCACCCAATCCTTCGTTAAGCTCACCTCAGTTTCCTGCAAACTCGTCAACTAAAGAGGAGAAAAAATTGTCCGTTAGAGCAAGTCACAGACAACAAGTTGTAAAAAGCAAGGAACAAAGGAAGCACGGTACATCAAGAAAATGAACTAGAACAAAATCAAAAACAATAATAAGGGTTACATGATGAGCTCAAGGGTCTAGAGTTATCGAGCAATAATCAATAGTTGCAACAATAATCAATGATTACAAGCAATAATCAATGCCAATGAAGATAATAAAGATCAGAAAATGCAAGTATCAATTCTAGGTGTATTAGTCTTTTATAATCCTATCGAATGCACGTACTACTGTGTCTCATACCACATGTTCGGTTCATGCAAATAGTGATCGCTTAGACTATAGTGGTGAACTATACAGATCGTGTACTCGGCACGATAACGAGAATCTACAATCCATGACAATAACGAGAATATATCCACAATCCCTGACAATAACAAGAATTTAACCACAATCGATGACAATAAATGATCGAGAACCAGGGGCCCATTCCAAGTACAGTCTCTGAAGATGTCCACTACTAAGTCGACCCTTATTACCCCGACTTGTTAGTATTTTATTATTTTCATTGTGAACATGCAATGAGTATAGGAGCAATGAGGCGATGTCAAAATATGTCAAGGTAATGCAATGCATGGTATAACTAGTTCTATCCATTAGATGCAAGAAATCAAACATGAATATGCTTAAAAACACAAAACACACATTCTGGACAGCAAGACGTTGTTGTACAAAATCAGTTTTTCCCTTGCTACATAAAAGAAAATCAGGTTCCATCTTGGTTTCTAGAAACTAGACTCCCTGCCGGTTCCAACGCATATTTACAAGACATATTGTAACCACAAGAATATAGTCTACCGACTAGTTCTTTACGGGTCTGCTGTTCAGGCAGCAACTCAAAGCAAAAATTGTTATAGGCATAAACCGATTAAAACTAGGCCAAAATTCTTATAAAATTACATTCTACTTCCTGGATTTGTTCATTAGTATTCTTCAATTTATTGGACCCTAGTTCATAATTTATCGTACTATTTTCATTAGTTAAAACACGATGATGTTCTTACAAAATAGTGAATCTGAAATCACGACAGTACAGCAGTAAAAACTGAGTATCTTGCAATCTGAGAGTCAGATCGAAAAAATGTCCGATGATCAAGATCCCAGATTCACAAAGCTACAACTTATATTCATCAAGTTTTAAGTATTCTATATTCTAACCAGAACTAGGTTAATTAGTGTATTTTTTACAGATTAAGCATTTTGGCAGCAACCTAGAGTTACAATTTTGCATGTATGACGAGACTGTAAATTCAATATAAAATCTAATAAAAATCGTAAGATGAAACCTAGACATGTCTAGCAACTCTCAGGAAAAAATCAAGCATAAATTCTACAGTTAACATTATATATTAATTAGAAATCATGTTGGTGTAGCATTAAACAATAGGTCTAGAAATCAAAAGTCAGCAGTATCAAAAGTGCAAAAACTTACAAGTTATATGGCAGAATTTAGATCTGTTGAATGTTCTGGAAACTAGACTCATAAGGCTACAATTTATTTTTTTATAGTTCTAACTGATTTTAATAGCAGCAGGGTCAAAATCTTAATGCAAACTGGAACAACCGGCAGAACAGTAAAAACCCAATTCATATGTGATCAACAAAATACTCAACGCATATAAATCTATAGCATGAATTGACTACCATCGATATTAGCAATTAAGATAGATTCCTACAATCCACTCGACAAATCAACACTACTATAAATAAAATTACAATATCATATTCAATCAATATACATTCAATCAATATATGAGAATTTCTAGTTTGTGTGCGTGTAGTGCATGCATATGGGGATACAAAGTTTGAGACTGATGCAATGGAATGGCACAAAAGGAAACTACTACTTGATTTCATCGATGAATCCATAGTAGTCCCTTTAAAGGGTATCAAAGCAATTTATAACGATAATGGAAGCACGAACTACTTGAGGAGATCAACGGTTCTTGAAATAAAATAACAATAGTGTTCAAGGGGGCTTGCCTTATACGACGATTAATCCGAATGTGATAGAATAACAGGACTAAAGTTTCGATGGCAACAATACACATGCAAACACGTACACTGCAACCACGTGCTAAACACGTAATCCACAAACATAGTAACAACAGCAAGAGTAAGAGCTGCAATAACGAGATTGACGATGGTGGTCGCAGGCATCGGCAGCAGCAAAGGAAAAAATAAGAGGGGCAGCAGCATGGCAAGGAGGATGATGCTCAGGGGTCGACTGCGGATGGGGTTGTAGGCAGTGTTGAGCAGCGGGAGGGCCGTCGAAGATGGAGGAGAAGGGCTCAGGATGCTGATGGGTTCGATCGATGAGAGGACTGTCAACGAGGGGGGTTCGATGGGTTCTGCGGTGGTTGTATGTGAGGGGAACAGGGTGAGGGACCGACGGAGTGTTCGACAGGGTAGAGGTCGATGGAGGAGCTCGGTGGTAGTGATGAGGGCGATGGGATGGTGGAGCCCCATAGCGGGCGGCAGTTGGAGACAGCGGGGTCGCAAGGTGTGGCAGCAAGGCAGGGGGGCATCGATGCGAGGGAGACAGAAGGCCGAGGAATTGATGGGGAGGACGAGGGTGTGGGGGTCGCTGTGCTGCGGTGGAGGCAGGCAGCGACTGCGGCAGTCGAGGCTTCGGGTGGAAGGAGGCAGGGGATTGCGGTGGTCGTGGGGTCGCGGGTTGCGGTGGCCGATTTTGAGTAGTAGAGGGGGGATGAGATAAATGGAGAAGGTGGTGCTGTGGTGGCAATGGTGTGCAGTGAAGGGGGTGCTTGGGTTTCGGGAGTTGCACAGTGAAGAAGAAGAAGGGGGTAAGGAGAGAGAGGGGCTCGGCATTTGGAAGAGGTGGAGATGATATTGTTAGTTGAGAGTTAATAGGATTAGAGGGATTAGTGGGATTTAATAAGGATTTAGTGGGGGAAATTAGTGGGGATTATGGAGAAAATAATGGGAATATTAGTTGAGAAGATACTGGAGATTAGGAGATGGTTATTAGGCAGTTGGGAAAATAGTGGGCTTAGGTTTTGGGCTTAGATAGTTGGACTTAACATTTACTAAAATAATAATAATATTGGGCTGGGTCTAGGCTTGGGTTTCTTTTACAAAACAAAATAAAAATAATAATAAGCCTGGGCTGAAATTGAGGTTTTGATTTTGACCTATGGGCTTTACAAAAATAATAATAATAATAATAATAATAATAATAATAATAATAATAATAATAATAATAGTAGTAGTAATAGTAGTAGTAGTAGCAATAATAATAATCATGTTTATAAAATATAGAATGGATAGGGAGTTTGGGAAAAATATATAATCATTCAAATAAGAAAATAATAAACTTATAGAATGGGATAAGATTTGTATGAAAGTATATAGTCATTTGAAAATAGTTACAAATACAATTAATGATTTGAAATGGACTTTAATAGGAGATCCAAAAATAAATTTAATACAAAACAAATTTAAGAAAACAGAAAATTTTCATAAATAATCAAAGACACAGAAAATATACAGTAAAATCCGTATAGTCGGAAAAGGTGGTTACAAAGATAACCCTAACCCTAAAGGATATGGGCCTTACTTACCCATTAACCCGATTTCAGTGAAGCCTATCCAATACCCATTAAGAGTGTGGCTAACATGCCCATCTTGACTCGAGTCCACATCCTTATTCGAGTCCTAGCTTGTTGCTGTTATTTTCTCATGAAAAAATTAAATATTGATTATAGCCCATACCTTACAGGGATATTCTTGCATTCTCTCACTTGGACTATAATCAGTATCTCAGTTGAATCGAACCCTTAGCACACATGAAAAAATTTGAACATCATATTAGGCATACCTCTGTCAGCTGTGGCTCCTATAAAAGAGTAGGAACATCCCCCTTGCTCATTGAGCACCACACATAGTCCATAATCAAAACATGAGAGTACTCCAACCACATGAGACTCTTCTGCTATGTGAAAGGTAAGCTGAGAGTTGCTAGGTTCCCCTTGTGGATAATCCAAACACTGCACCTCTCATAATAATATTCTTTGAGTAACTATTGTTAGTCCTTTTGTCTCTTAACCAAGACGTCCACTTATGTTTCAAGGCCATATGTTCCCTAACATATACATCTAATGATGCATACACGAAAATATTAAATCATTGTGTCCAAGCACATGATGCTCGAATATATATGGTTATCAACCAGAGTCTTTTCTTTATGCCTCATCCGGCGGCTAATAACTTTATGCCTCATAACGGATAGCTACATTGTGTACATGCACAAACTGAAATAAATATGAGAAATAAAACACATGTATAAAAAATTGCAGTTAATTAACTGTAAAGGGAATCAAAATAAAACTTTATGTTCTTGCAAGAAATTAAATATACTCCCAGTGAAACTGCATATCATAACTACCAACGATAACCACATTAGTCACATGATCAGTGTGAACACTAATAGTAAGTGCTTAACTAAATCTGCAATCTACTTGGTATTTTAAATGTGTCGGAAACTAACTCATTTTCATCATTTTCTTTAACCGCAAGAAACCTTCACTCAGTGAGTGATTACTATTAACCTTTAATGCTTCTTTTCAAAAATTATAGCTAAGAACTGTTAGTGTAACGCCCCGAACTTCATATATGGAGAATTCGAGACACGAGCCAGGACATTTACATTCAATTATCCACCATACACAGAAAAGCAGGAAAATTTAAAACATTTTATTCAACATAATATATTACCAGCCGAGTGTTACCATCGTTTCAATAAATTACATCAGAGTATACACGAAAGAAACAAATGAACATTGGGCTCTTTACTTAGAAGCTATGCCTTGCCTAGAGTTCTCCCGGATTAGTGGTCCTGCATCCACAATCTAATTAAGTGGGGATGTCAGTACATATACTGACGCTTTAAGGCTGATGACTACTAGCGAAATCTCAACTTTAAACAACATAATTTAAGTATGGTAAAATTTGTTGGTGTAGTTTAAGTGTTCGTGGGTGTTATGGCTTAAAATCTAATGCAATGTCAACTAAGGCTAGATGCACTTATCGTTCTCCATATTTAGGGATTTGAACCCGCGTTATAAATTCTATATTTGTACACCACCTGTTCCTAACAGATACAACGTGACTGATGTGGTTGCAGACGTGGTCAATGTAACGCCCCTACCCTTGGCTCAGACAATTTATACAATTTATAAGACAAATTAGATACTATGTAGTACAAAAGTTGGTTAACCGATTAGGTGACTCTTGATCCTTGGCTATTACTATTTATATTATATTTTATTACTTGAAATACCCGATATGGGATATTTATCAAATCCTTCTCCTTTGTGAAAGCACACAGCCGAAGTTTTCCTTACACCCCGGGTGGGCCCCATTGCACATGCCACGTCAACCTTTTATTCAACAACATGAGCAACAGCATATTCATGCTGTATATAACTCGCGTGGGCCCCCACCAAATGAATACCATATACCATTACAAATCCATTTCAAGTACCATGCATATATTTTTACAACTAACAGTCAACATACTTTATATATTTCTTAACATATATACTTTTTTATATATTTTCAATATATATATATATATATATATGAGAAAAGTGAGCCTCATATTTGTATGAGAAAATTTCCTCATACAAAGTGAGGTGTCAAAATAAGTGTCCTTAGATCATTGTTTTAATCAAATGGCTCATTTGCAAAAATAAAATTGACAATTATTGATTAAATTCCTAAAATAATTGATTTTCTCTCTCCAATCCCTCCTCCTCCACATTGTTTTTCCCTTCCCTTCCTCTTTCTCACGCTGCTTTCCGTCTTCCTCCACATCATTTTTCCCTTCCCTTCCTCCTTCTCATGCCGCCTCCCTCTTCCCTCAAAACCCACGCCGCACGTTGCCTCCCTCCTCCCTCACAACCAACGTCGCCCTCCTCGGCCTAGCAAACAGCAAGTTTCCTCCACACCCAAAAAAACAAAGAAAAAAACTAACTAAACCCATCACAACAGAAATAAAAATGACCTACTTCATCTACTTTGTCATTTTGACGTTACAGTCTCACCAAAATCTCACCAACTATGTGTGCACTCATTACCAATATGATTAATACTTATTGATTTTTTTTCAATTCATCTTCCTCTAATCAAACTTCAATTAATCAAACTTCAATGTTAAAAGATGCTTGAAGGAACGGAACACATAAGAGTACATACACACCCACATCACACAGAACATACAATGTGGACGAAGAGGGAAAGCAGCGTGAGAAAGAGGAAGGGAAGGGGAAAACAATGTGGAGGAGGAGGGATTGGAGAGAGAAAATCAATTATTTTAGAAATTTAATCAATAATTGTTAATTTTATTTTTGCAAATGAGCCCTTTGATTAAAACAATGATCTAAGGGCTCTTATTTTGACACCTCACTTTGTATGAGGAAATTTCCTCATACAAATATGAGGCTCACTTCTCTCTCTCTCTCTCTCTCTCTCTCTCTCTCTCTCTCTCTCTCTATATATATATATATATATATATATATATACATATATTATTTTTGAAATTACCGGGGTGTTACACACACTCCCATCAGAAATCAGCATCCTCGCTGAGCACGGGCATGCACAATCAAGTGCAGGATCTCCTTTCTAGCCGATGTGGAGCATCTGCTCTTCTATCCGCCCTCTCTGGGAAACCATAGTCCGACGACTGGGTATATAGTCTCGCTAGACTAATTATAACAAGCAACCACAGTCCAACGACTGGGTCTATAGTACCGGTGAATCGCTGCCGATGCATCCAACCCACCCCCCGATGAATCGCTGCCGACGCAGTCAACCCATCGCCCGACTATAAGACATGCCCCACACTCAGTGTCGAAAGTCTGCTCTAATACCATTTGTAGCGCCCCTGCCCCTAGCTCAGACAATTTATACAATTTATAAGACAAATTAGATACTATGTTGTACAACTGCCCACCACAGGCTGCCTCTCAAAAGTTGGTTAACCGATTAAGTGACTCTTGATCCTTGGCTATTACTATTTATATTATATTTTATTACTTGAAATACCCGATATGGGATACTTATCAAATCCTTCTCCTTTGTGAAAGCACACAGCCGAAGCTTTCCTTACACCCCGGGTGGGACCAATTGCACATGCCACGTCAACCTTTTATTCAACAGCATGAGCAACAGTATATTCATGTTGTATATAACTCACGTGGGCCCCCACAAAATGAATACCATATACCATTACAAATCCATTTCAAGTACCATGCATATCTATATAATAAATCACAAAGAAAGCTATCAAGTGGCTCTCCTTTTGATATGGCTAAAAATAGGATTAAATCGGGACCGTTCACATCGGACTCGAATCTTAAAGCTCAGGGGTAAAACGGTAATTTCACATGCAAATGGGTCCGAAGCAGGTACTGGGTCTCCTCCTCACAGATCCAATAACCCGCAAACGGATCCACCTCAGCTGGGTACGGGTTTCAACCCGCTACCAACCCGATCCGACAAGATACAATCAAGGTCCCTGATTAGATCTAAATCAACGGCCATGATTCACAGCTATCTTTTCACTGGGGATTAGGGATTAAATTCCTTAACTGATTATATGGGATATACCTTATCAGATTACATGCCTTATCTGATTACGGGGAATATTCCTTATCTAATCACGGGGATTACATTCCTAAAACCAGACGCCTATAAATACCCCTCACCCATCTCCATTAAGAGGTAATCAATCTTTCTCTAGTTAAACGCTCTTTCATAATCATTTCTGGTTACTGACTTGAGTGTCGGAGGGTGCGTCGCCGGGAACAACCCCGGTGTCTCGCACTTTTTGCAGGTGCACGGCGGGAGCAACGATCAAGGTTCGACGGAACAGGTATACAGGTTCTCCTATTCAGTTTCCCCAAGAACTCACAAATTCATCTGTTTGCCCCCACACCGAATTTAGCGGCAACACCTTTAATCTCCCAAAAATCAAAGGCCCAAATCTAACCTCATCAAACATATTTCCCACCCCCTCCCCCCCTCCCCCATAAAAGTTTCCCCCCAAAACTCAAATTCAAATCCCCCACCCAAAACAACTCCTATATTTATTTAATTAATTTTTTTTTCTCTCTCTCTCCCTCCCTCTTCTATTCAAAAAAATTAAGAAAGTAAAAGTTTTAAATTTTTTTAAAAAATTAAAAATTAAAAAACCAAAAAAATTTAAAATTTAAAAATTTAAAAATTTTAAAAATAATTTCGAAAAAGTCAAAAAAATCATATAATATGTTTTTTTTGGACCCCCAAAAGTTTCTCATATAATATGTCTGCTACTTCAATTAATTTGCTGGACCTCTAAAATTATTTTATATGATCAAACAAGGTGCACCGTTCTGAAGACGTGCCGTAGGCACGTGTCAACGGGCAAACCGAGTATTTTTACAACTAACAGTCAACATACTTTATATATTTTTCAACATATATACCTTTTTATATATTTTCAACACACACACACACACACACACACACACACACACACACATATATATATATATATAATATTATTTTTGAAATTACCGGGGTGTTACAGTCAATATATATATATAATATTATTTTTGAAATTACCGGGGTGTTACAGTCAAGTCCCACCAATGCAGTACGCTCATGGTGTCTATGTTTGCCACTACTACCCGGCATACCGAACTTCACTCAACAGCCAGACGAATGCAGGGTATCCGCAGCATAGGATAGCATGAAGCCTACCTTGTGGCACCCATAACTCATAGAACAGTAGTCTATGGCCCGTTCGCTTCCCTGACATAAAACGTGACGGAATTCCGGTGTAACCCCTGTTTTTCATTTTATGTATTTTTGGGTATATTTTTTCTTTTTTGTGTATTTTTCTCAGTTGTATCTCTTTTTGGACCGTGTTTTGGATCTTCATTCTCAATATTCATCTATTTGATTTGTCGTCTTTTTATTTGAGTTCTTGATTCATTGTCTCATATTATTCCATCTCTGTTTGATCGAGTTTATATTTTTGACCCCCCATTATTTATTCATGTCCTATTTTATTCATTCCTTTTAAATCCTATTCTAAATTTCTTTGTGTATCTATTCATACGCATTAGCTTCATAACCCTATAACCCTATTAAGCTAACACCCCCTAAAGCCCAATACCCTATTTTAATTCCCCAAACCCAAACCCGTTATAAACATCCCTACCCGTTAAATACCCAGCCGTCACACCTAAACCCTAATATATATATATATACTCAACCTTAATACTACTCTGTTCAAATATATATCCCCCCTATTTATCCCCTGTTCACATCATCCTAGCTGCCCACCTCTCCTACTCATCCCGATCTCCTCCTACCCTGTGCCTCCCAATCAACCTCAGCTCCGCCCTCTCCTCCCCTACTCCCTATTTCCCTTTGCCCTGCGCTCAGCCTGCGACAGCCCGCAGCAGATCCCCTGGTTCTATGCACCCTAGCACTAGCCCCCGTCAGCCTCCGCAGTGCTGCCCTGCTCCTCCCGAGCCCTACACACCTCGATGCCAATAGCCCCATGCCGCACCTCCTCCCGATGCCACGACAGTAGCAGCAAACAACACCAATGCTGTGTTGTTCCTCCCCGATGACAGACCGCAGCATCAGCGGCTGCCACTTCCTGTCATCGCCGTCCTCCTGACGTCGTCCCCTGCCGTTACTCTCTTTTGTGTGGGTCTTGGTTTCAGTGTGTGTGTGTGTAGTCACGAGTTTTGTTCGTGGTTCGTGTTCGAAGTTCATTCATTGTGTTCGTGCCCCGGGAATCTGTTCCTGTTATTCTTGTGCTTTTCATACACAGACACTAGGAAGTTCGAATGCACGTTTCTTTTCCATTCAAGAAGGATTGTGACTGCTAGTTGGAGATCACTGTTCTCTTATCAGCATTGCGTCATTTGGAATACTGACGTACCCCACTTTTAGGTACTTGGATATCGGGTCACAAGTGCAGGAGAACCCAACACCATCAGGGCATCCAAGTAGAATGGCAGTGTACATTCCTACTATTCAAGAAGATATAAAAAAATCAGAGTAGTGCAACAAAAGATTCGAGCTATGGGGTGCATCTCAGAAAAGCAGCAGGACCACTCAGCGAAGTTCGGCGGTGAGCAGTCGATCATCACTCTGGAAGATAGCTGATAGCTTCATAAGTAGAATTTGAATATTTTTGTAAGCAGTTGTAATAAGTTTATGTAATTTGTATTCCTTGTTCAAGAACAAGATAAGGGTTGTAATTATTGATGTAAAGATCTTGTTTGGCAATAAAAGTTTAAATTTTCCGTGTTATTTACTGTGTTGAGATGCATTTGAAGGCAAAAATTCTAGTTGTGTCACGGATGTCCAGTAATGGGGATCCGGGGCGTTACAGTTGGTATCAGAGTTGACTTCAAATTATAATCTGACACAGTAGGAAATTAAAACTTAAAATGCCAGTTAGAGACAAAGCTATGTTCAGATAGTTCGAGTAATCGATATATCTGTGATTCCTCTCTAATTAGGACTAAACTCGTTTACGTTTTGCAGAATGGTGTTCGAAGATATCTTCATCAATGATGTGTCAGTAGCAGTAGTTGAACCAATGCCTACCCCAGGGGAATATGAAAGTAGAGGAAGAAATGAGGCAAGTGCTACACCAAACTGAAAATGAAGAAGACTCACCTCCACCATCACCAGACTCAACCGTGGAACGACAGATGACAACCATGTTGTACCTGAGAATGAGGAAACTGAAGAAGCATAGGGACAAGGCGATCTACCATGCCAAACAGCAAATCAACACTTACCGAGCACAGATTGCACGCCTAAAAGAAGAACGAGGGCAAGCAACTCCAAACCGATATGACACACTTCCAGAGCCGTTTGTGGGAACTCTAGAAAAACATCAAGCCAAGAACAACTGGGAAAATTACCAAAAATGCTAAGGAAAAGCACCCCAAGGAAGCTCCTACAGCCAAGGGTTGTTACAAATGCGGGAAAGTCGGACACTTCAAGTCAAACTGCCCAACTACTAAAGCCAATAATTGTTACAACTGTGGAAAACTTGGGCATATCAAGCCGAATTGCCCACAACTACAAGGGGGATGCTCAACAAGCAAGTAACTGGATATTAGTAGCATGGTGTAGATATTATGTGGACCAACTATATTTGGAAATATTTTGAAAGTTGAAGAAATATGTAATTCACCTTGTATTTTGAATGTTCAACTCAGCTATGAACGATATTATATTATTGAAATTTTTTTAACGTACTACCTCCAGGATGAATGACTTTTCTTATAATTGTGATACAACTGGATGTTAGAAGGGCGAGTTTGCAACTAAGTATCTAGCAGATAGCCTGCAGCCAGATAAATTGAGTTTAGTATTGGTAGATAGGATGATCGTAAATCATATGGTAGCACTTTCCAACGTATAATTATGATCTTCCCTATATCTGAACCAGTCTCAGTGTATTTCATTTTACTAACAAGCTTGGTGGAGTCGTGTTCAATGGCGACTAGTCTGTAATCAGACATTAATGGAAGCAAACCTGCAACTGGATACCTGAAGGCAAATCTGCAACCAAATGTCTGGAAGGAAATCCTCCAACTGGATATCAGAAAGCAATTCAGCAACTGAAGGTCCAGAAGTCAAACTTGCAACTAGGTATCGGAAAGCAAGTCTGCAACCGAATGTCCAGAAGGCAAACCTGCAACCGGATGACGAAAAAGCCAATTCATAACCTGATGTACAGGTAACAAGAGCCGCTAGAAGATCAGAGCAAAAATGTGTGACTTTGACCTTTCTAAGAAGGGAGAGGTCACCGACCAGTAGAAGACATAATCGAGGAGTGAATCAACATCACTGGTAGTCAAGAATAAGGCAGACTAATGTAGCTATTGTCTACTCTAGAGCAGAAGCAGAAGAATATCAACATCAAAATTCATGATGGATCTGTTCGAAAGGTTGAGGAGCAAAAATTCAACTTGATAGAAGACCAGTTTGTCGAGAATATCACTCGAGGAACTAGAGATGGTTCCGGAAAATGTCTCATGAACCATTGATGTTTATATTTCTGTTTTCCTCTCTAATAAGCATCGTTCTGAGGACAGAACGATTCTAAGGAGGGAGTAATGTAATACCGTGCAAAATAACATATAGCTATTTTTGCATAGTAATTCGTGCACAATTGAGTATTGCACACGATTACATACTTTTCTAATAACTATCAGTTTTAATTAAGAAATTGCAGATATACGAGCTGTTCTGAACACCGATGAGATAGACTCGGGATATCTTCTCGATTAAACTGTAGATTATTCTGATTGTTTTGACCAGACAATTTTTGAGAGAAAATAATAATTTAGATTATATATATATATATATATATATATATATATATTGGTTATTTAAAACCAAGTTAGTGCTCGAATTGTTTTAGTGCATGATTAATGGATTGAATAACCATGCCTATTTATGCACTAGGGTTAGGGTTAGGGTATGGTGACCTAGGGTGTCTTGACCTAACCTAGCATCATGTGATCATGGCTTGTATCTTGATGAAGATCCAATGGTGGAAACAATTCACCATGTTTGTTGACTTTTGAAGAATGAGAAACATCTAAGAAGCTTCTACTTGAGTGTGTTGGCTTCATCTCATCCACACACTTACACAAACCCTAACTTCCCATCTCCTATAAAATACCCCACTCCATTCTCTTTTCATCCCTTCTTGTTTTGTTTTTGCTTCAAAAAAAAGTAGAGAAGGAGAATAAGAAAAGGTGAAGTCTTTTTGAATAAAAAATGTAGTGGAAGAGAAGATTATTAGGAGATTGAGATAGCCAAGTTCTACAAGAGCTAGGAGTAAAGGAAGGGAGCCAAGCTACAAGGAGTTTTCTTGCAACTACCAGTAGGTGATTCTCTTAACTCTAAAAATTAGTCTTCTTTATGAGTATGTGATTTTTTAGCATATGGTAGTGGTTGGAGAAATTTTTATTATCATGTATGATAGTGGCATGCTAAAAAAAAGGTAGTTGAATAGTAGAACAACTCTTTCATGATGTTTGTGTTGAAAATATATATGAGTATGTGAGTTTGAGAATTTCTAACTCTCAAACGGTTGGGAATTTTGGACTCAAATTTTTAGGGATTGTTGTTCTATGTATCTAGAGCTCCCATGAATTTTTTCATAATATTTGGAAGCTATTTAATAGCCCAAACACTTAGTCCAATTTCGGACAGAAAGTAGTCAAAAAACTGCTGATTGTGTGAGAATTGCTATGACTTTCCGAAGTCATAACTCAAAATTGGCTACGTACTTTGAGCTCAAAATTTTTTTGGATACTCATGTATGTGTCTAAAACCATATTTTTAAATTTCATAATTTCCTGAGGTCATTTGATGCCTCAAAAAAGTTTTAAGCTACGACTGGTCTGGAGGTTAGAACTGAAGCTGACTGTTTTTAGAATGAAGTTCACATGGCCTTAACTACTTGTGTGTGTATGATATTACTATGAAATTTTTACAGTAGCTTCTGGCATGAGTCTATTTAATTATTTTTAAATTTTAGAATTTTTAGATGACATTTGTTGATGTTTCAAAAATAAATTGGATATAGTGGTATGGACCCTGTTTGAAGAAGCAGCTGAAATTTATGCTATGTTTGAGGGGTCATAAATCTTTTTGTAATATGAATCTAGATGCAAAATTTGGACACAAAGAAATGGTATATGTTTAGTTTAAGAATCTCAAAATTCATGAGATTTGGACTTAAGTTTGATTTGTTATTGAATTTCAAAGTAAACCAGGTTCAGCCAAACTCAGATTGACTAGTCTGTGAAGATGAGTAATTCTGGAATTGTTTGTTAAGAATTTGGAATATTGATCAACTAGAGATTTGTAGTAGGGAGTCATAGTTTTCCAAAACATGAAATTTTGTAATTCCAGTTTGTAGGTTGAAAGTTATGATTTTCTAAAAACTTGGGCAGATCCAGTCTTAGTTGAGACATTGTTGGCTAAATAAGTAAATTCTTCCCTGTTTGTGTACCTGATGGAATTTTGTGTTTTTGGGGACTTTAGTGATGGAATCTGAGGATGTGTTCTACTAGGAAGTTGTAGCAGACACTCCCACCTTTCCATAGAATCCAGAATCGAGTGTTTCCAATGAGTGAGCAAATTTTTATGATATGGAAAACGTACAGCGAGTGCATGAAGGAATGTACAGCTGAGAGTATATGGGATTTTTATAGTATCAAGATGATTGAATTTGAGAAAATGATTAACTAGATAGTTGTAGCCTAGGGTCTTAGCTTTCTAGAATGGGTAATATCAAGCGATTCCGAGTTGTATGTTGGAAGTTATGGATGTTCCAAGATTAGCAACCTACTATCTTGATTGACTTCAGGTTTGTATTAACTCAGGGAACGGAGTTCTATAAGGAATTTGAGAAAGTTATCAACTAGGAGATTACAGTAGAGTCTCCTACCCTTCTAGAAAACCTGATTTTGTGGGATTCCGATGAGTGTGGCCTAAGTCGCAGCAATGGCTACGTCTTGAACTGCTTGATTGGACGATCAGTAAGGAATTCTCTACATATCGCAGTATGGTGATCATGAGCTATTGAGTTCTAAAGATGTTGTTTAGCACTTTATTTGGACTTGGACAAGTTCTTGTGTTTAGTACTCATGGTGAACATGAGTGAGATGGGTGATAGCCATGATCGATTGGTGATTGGTGTCTTGATGCCTGAGTCTGTCAATGGTAGAGTATTGGTGGTTGTGTGTGTGCTTACCTTCATTCACAATTTATATGCATCTTTTAGGCGCCGTTGGACTAGTCGCTAGGGGTCACGGGTCGGGGTTATCGATCGATGACCTGCGAAGGTATTGGGAACCGGTGAGTGCGATTCGCGTGATTATTGTTATTTTGACAAACCAATCAGGCTCGACATTGTTTGATCGACACCGTGTATGATTTGAGTGACAACATGTTTTCAGTGAACTACATTGTTTAGGTTTTCTTTATTGTTCGCTTGAAGACCAAATTGGTGTTATGGGTGATTCTCTATAATCCGACTCATTTTAAGAGCCAGCACTAGGTGGTGATAACTGATGAACACAATATTATTCACTTTCTAGAGCAATAATCTTGTTATAATTAGACATTTAAAAGCGCTATATGTGGTATTTAACTCCTATTTTCTCTTTTCCACAGGAAACAACTTATAACAGAAAAACAAAGCAGATTTAGGACTTCAACGATAATACACAGCAAACTGCAGAGGATCAGTCGACTGGTTCCCCAACACAGGTGACTGGACAAGAGAAGCTAATTTTCCACAACTCTCGACACAGTCAACTCACTCCCAAAAGACAGTCGACTGGTCTGAACAATTATGAAATCTTCAGGAGTCTCGACTCAGTCGACTGGTTCGAAGACAAGTCGACTGGTCTGCGGCGGAGTAAACAGATAAGATATTCGAAGATTCACCCAAATCTAATTCCGAATCTATTTGAAACCAGATCTTATGCAACGAATCAAATCTAGAGACTGGGAATTGGCAAGAGCACGTGGTGAACAGATAAGGAAAGAAAGAAGAAAAGAGAAAGATATAAATCATCAAATAAAATAAAGAAGGATTTTGCTGAAAAAGTGGAAACCCTAATTCTCAGCCGTATTCTATAAATATCAGAAAAGAAGCATTATTCAGGGAGATCCGCCAGAAAGCATCTATCTCTTGGACGCAACTTAATCTCAGAGTTCCCAACCATCAAGTCATCAACCAGTGCTTCATTCCATCAACATTCAAGAAGGAGAAAGAAGACCCAGCAACCAGAAGGCAGTCGACTGTGTGACAGCCAGTCGACCATATTGCCGGAATCCATTAGTTTATCTCTTCTCTCTTTATTCTTTCATGTTGATCATGTATTTGAACTTGTTAAGCAATAAAAGTATTATTATGTGGAACTAATTTCATAGTTGGGTAGATCGAAGCCGTAGTTATGTAGTGCTCTGTTCTTTTGAATCCTTCTATTTTACTTATTGATTGAATCTAATTGAATTGATATAGATTGATAACAGTCAAACTTGTTCAGGAGTTATAAGTACAGTCGACTGAAGGTGAGAGCCAGTCGACTGCCATACGGAATCTGATATTATCAAGTCTATGAGTTAGAAATCTGAATCTGTTATATGAGCATATTGAGACGATCCGTATCTCGTGCTCGTAATTTGTAACAAGGGAATCTTTAGGATTCTTGGTTCAATCAACTTAAGGGATCTAGATCTGATACCAATTTCTAGAACTTTAAGTGTTTGTTCGTTTCCACTGTGCTTATGCTTTTGTTAAGTATAACTTACTAGATACCATGCTAAAATACTTAGGGGAAGAAACGAATTAGAGTAGATACCATGCCTAATTCTTGGCTTAGGGAAACAATACTTTAAGGAGTAGATACCATGCCCTTGAAGTGAACAAACATGAGTAATTAGAAGTAAATTCAGAAGGCAACTTAGCATTACTAACTATTGGTGGAGATCAACAACCCAACTATTCAAGAGATATTTGTGATTCAACACCTCTCATCTTAGTTTTAATCTTTTAGTTCTTTTAGAATATTATAAAAACTCTTATTCATTTTTATTATTAGTTTTATTGATTAGTAAGTTGAAGTCTACAATCTCTGTGGGATCGACCCTTGCTATTACTACGATTCTATAAACGATTCGTACACTTGCGAGGTTTTTAATTTGTGTCTAGTTTTATCTATTTATTTAGGTATCTAGATAACCAACAACAAGTTTTTGGCGCCGTTGCCGGGGATTGTTTAGTATTTTGACTTACAAATCAGTAAAATCTTTTTCTTTTTTATTCTATTTTATTTCTTCTTTTTCTTTTTCTTGAACTTTCTTTCAGGTTAAACTTTGCACAGAACCAGATCAGTCGACTGTCCCACAGACAAGTCGACTGTACAGAAGCTATTGTACAGGTGCAGACCAGTCGACTGTCTCTAGGATCAGTCGACTGTCCAGAGGATTTTTCCAAAGAGCAACAATGGGTGAAAATTTTTTAAACCAAGTACCAATGCAAGACAAATTCATTCCTAAGAATATTGAGAACCCTTCTTGCATAGCTTTTCAACCCAAAGTCACAGGGAATATGCATCTATCACCTCAATTACTCAGCATGGTGCCCCACTTCTTTGGTAGAACAGACGAAGATCCGCATCTACATTTACAAGACTTATTTGATCTTTGTAGGACACAAAGCATCCAAGGGCTTACCTCTGAACAAATCAGGTTAATCTTGTTTCCTTTTTCTCTAAAACTTAATGCTAAGTTATGGTATAATTCTTTGGAACCAGGATCAATTAATTCATGGGAGCAATTGGCAACAAAATTCTTGAAAGAGTTCTTTCCAGCCCAGAAAACCAGATAACTAAAAAGGGAGATTCTACTTTTCCAACAAAAAGATGGCGATTTGTTTTTCGAGGCATGGAAGGACTTCAAAAATAAGCTTCTCAAGTGTCCTATGCACAACATACCTAAGGATGATCAGGTACAATCATTTTATGAGGGTTTAAATTACACTAACAAAGCAATTGTTGATTCAGCATGCAATGGAATGTTGATGAGGAAGAGTGCTGAGGAGGCCATAGAGCTATTTGAAGAACTCAGCGAGAACTCACAACAATTCTCAACAAGGAGGAACATCTCAAGAAAACAGGGAGTACACGAAATTTCTCATAATAATAACATGCAATTAGAAATGGAAACCATGAACAAAAAGATTGATATGCTTGTAAATTCAACGTTGGGTGGCGTAAAAAACCAACCAAAAGAAATTTGTGCAAATTGTTTTCAATCTAACCATACAACTAATTCATGTCCCATGTTTTCTTTCGCAGATCAGGAGCACACAAACTACGAAGAACAGGGAATGTACCCGCCCCAGAACAATTTTTTTTCAAACACGTATAACCCAGGGTGGCAAAATCATCAAGGCAATCAATTTGCAGCAGGGCATACGCAGCAATTCCAGGGCGGGAATGGGTATGATGAGCCAGCACAAGAACAGGAGAAGTTAAATTTCGAATCCACCATTCTTCAACTACTCCAACAGCAACAACAAACCAGTGATCAACAAAGACAGGCCATTCAAAAATTGGAATTTCAAATTGGCCAAATTGCTACGGAGTTAAGTGAAAGAAAGGCAGGAGAATTTCCATCACAAACCATACCTAACCCTAGAGGACAAGAACAACTCCAATCAAGGACAACACTAGCAGAAGAGACTGAGTTTACAATGTTTGATGCACCACAATTTCCACACGATGATCATGAATGTTATAAAGTTGACGTGGTTCCGGAAATTTGCGACCAAACATTTCAAGAAAATAGCGTTGATCCATTACAAGCAAAAATTGCGCACCCTCCACCACTATCTCAAGTTGAAATGGAATACGACGACTGGAAGATTGCAGAGACAGTACTTCACCATGAAACTCCAGAGTCCTATCCAGGTAAGCTTGCATCTGTATTTGAAGAGTTGGTATCTGATAACACTTGTGTTCTACAGGTTAAGTCGACTTATGAAGAGGACAAGTCGACTGATGAAACATACAAGTCGACTGAAGATCATGACAAGTCGACTGCTCCTAGGACACCTGATGAGGAGCTAAAGCCACTACATGAACACCTGAGGCCACTACTTGATTATTTGGGGAACAACCAGACAGTACCTATGACAGTTGCTGCAAAATTCAGGATGAACAAAGAAGCAAGGCTGCAGGGAGTCTTGCAAAATCACAATGGTGCTTTAAGATGGACCATTACTGATAAACTAATGTCAAGATGGTACGGTCCATAAAATGTTGCACAGGTTTCCCCCATATGGAGCATTGACGACAAATCAAACGTTCTAGGTGAATGGGCAGAGGGGGGAAACCTTATAATAAGATGAGTTGTGCGCCGCGAGACATTCAATACATGGCACAACTCATCAAGTCTAGCTGAAGACAAGAAACACAGCGCTTATTGGGAGGCAACCCAATTTTTCAGGGGAGTATTTACACTTTCCTTTATTTGCTTTCAGTTATTCATTATTTTTCTTTTAGTTCTTTTTATTTTCAGTATCTCCTTACTAGATGGTGACACATGCCTATTTTTATATTCGAACATTGAGGACAATGTTCCATCTAAGTTTGGGGGTATTAGGGTTAGTTATATTTATCATCTTTTAAAATTTTTTTTTTTTTCTTTAGGATAAACAATTTTTTATAAAGTAAGAAGCAGGATACTCATTTACTTTAGGATTGTTGAGTTTCATAATTCCCTACGAAGTTACAAAAGCCATGCGATTATACATAATAAACAAATGTGATGCTTTTTCTGGTAATTATTCCCTTTAAATCTAGTCCTAAACAGAGTTTAAGTAAATAGAGTAATAGAGAAATAAAAATAAAAAATTGAATAAAGTCAATCTACTCCAATGTTTTGAGTGCTTAGTAACTAGGGGTATTCATCACCAATGTTTACCTTTACGTCAAACGGCAACTTGAAATATGAGTATGCAAAGCACTTTAGAGTTTGTGACCTGCTGAGTAGTTGCATACTATAACTACATTAATCGCATGACAAATATGATTAAGTTTGGGGATTATGACTGAACAATTGCACTAGAGAAAGTGGGTATGTTTAATTTTACTTTGTCTGAAATTGTTTATACCTTTCTATGCTGATGTCCACATAATAAGAAATCTTGGTGGTTGAGTCCATTGTGATTATTATTCTCCCTATTCATAATTTTAGTTTGCTTGAGGACAAGCAAAATCTAAGTTTGGGGGTATTTGATGAACACAATATTATTCACTTTCTAGAGCAATAATCTTGTTATAATTAGACATTTAAAAGCGCTATATGTGGTATTTAACTCCTATTTTCTCTTTTCCACAGGAAACAGCTTATAACAGAAAAACGAAGCAGATTTAGGACTTCAAGAATAATACACAGCAAACTGCAGAGGATCAGTCGACTGGTTCCCCAACACAGGCGACTGGACAAGAGAAGCTGATTTTCCACAACTCTCGACACAGTCAACTCACTCCCAAAAGACAGTCGACTGGTCTGAACAATTATGAAATCTTCAGGAGTCTCGACTCAGTCGACTGGTTCGAAGACAAGTCGACTGGTCTGCGGCGGAGTAAACAGATAAGATATTCAAAGATTCACCCAAATCTAATTCCGAATCTATTTGAAACCAGATCTTATGCAACGAATCAAATCTAGAGACTGGGAATTGGCAAGAGCACGTGGTGAACAGATAAGGAAAGAAAGAAGAAAAGAGAAAGATATAAATCATCAAATAAAATAAAGAAGGATTTTGCTGAAAAAGTGGAAACCCTAATTCTCAGCCGTATTCTATAAATATCAGAAAAGAAGCATTATTCAGGGAGATCCGCCAGAAAGCATCTATCTCTTGGACGCAACTTAATCTCAGAGTTCCCAACCATCAAGTCATCAACCAGTGCTTCATTCCATCAACATTCAAGAAGGAGAAAGAAGACCCAGCAACCAGAAGGCAGTCGACTGTGTGACAGCCAGTCGACCATATTGCCGGAATCCATTAGTTTATATCTTCTCTCTTTATTCTTTCATGTTGATCATGTATTTGAACTTGTTAAGCAATAAAAGTATTATTATGTGGAACTAATTTCATAGTTGGGTAGATCGAAGCCGTAATTATGTAGTGCTCTGTTCTTTTGAATCCTTCTATTTTACTTATTGATTGAATCTAATTGAATTGATATAGATTGATAACAGTCAAACTTGTTCAGGAGTTATAAGTACAGTCGACTGAAGGTGAGAGCCAGTCGACTGCCATACGGAATCTGATATTATCAAGTCTGTGAGTTAGAAATCTGAATCTGTTATATGAGCATATTGAGACGATCCGTATCTCGTGCTCGTAAATTGTAACAAGGGAATCTTTAGGATTCTTGGTTCAATCAACTTAAGGGATCTAGATCTGATACCAATTTCTAGAACTTTAAGTGTTTGTTCGTTTTCACTGTGCTTATGCTTTTGTTAAGTATAACTTAGTAGATACCATGCTAAAATACTTAGGGGAAGAAACGAATTAGAGTAGATACCATGCCTAATTCTTGGCTTAGGGAAACAATACTTTAAGGAGTAGATACCATGCCCTTGAAGTGAACAAACATGAGTAATTAGAAGTAAATTCAGAAGGCAACTTAGCATTACTAACTATTGGTGGAGATCAACAACCCAACTATTCAAGAGATATTTGTGATTCAACACCTCTCATCTTAGTTTTAATCTTTTAGTTCTTTTAGAATATTATAAAAACTCTTATTCATTTTTATTATTAGTTTTATTGATTAGTAAGTTGAAGTCTACAATCTCTGTGGGATCGACCCTTGCTATTACTACGATTCTATAAACGATTCGTACACTTGCGAGGTTTTTAATTTGTGTCTAGTTTTATCTATTTATTTAGGTATCTAGATAACCAACAACAATAACAGGGTTGTCTCTTTCTGTCAATCGGGATACGTGCTGTTGTGCATATTTTTCACTGTTGATTCCGGAAGTACCGTGGTAAGAACGGGATGGGATTTCCTGACGGATAGGTGGTTTTTAGACCTTCGAGGCCGTCATGTTCTATGTTGATGAACACTAACGGATCATAATGGATTTTCTGTGCAATGGATATGTTGTTGTATATCTGTAAGTTCGTCACAACTTTTGAGGATGGTCCGATGCAACAATTATTGGTGGCAATGAGGTAGCTCCCCAAATTATTTCTTTTGATATACCTTCTCAATCATGTTGTACTATCAGGAACATGAAGTGTACAATAATAGAATGCATTTCATGGTGAGGGATCGAATCCCTGAAACTGGAGAAACGGCTTGATCTGGTGCACATGTAGTATGGAATGCATGTGTGTCCAGAGTCTTACTGACATTAGATTGAGTGCACCTGTTCTGTACTCTGTACATTGCATTAGACCTCAGGTCATGGCATACACTGACACTAGGAAGTTAGGATGCACGTTTCTTTACCATTCAAGAAGGATTGTGACTGCTAGTTGGAGATCGTTGTTCTCTTATCAGCATTGCGTCAGTAGGATTACTGACGTACCCCACTTTTAGGTACTTGGATATCGGGTCGCAAGTGCAGGAGAACCCAAGACCGTCAAGGCATCCAAGTAGAATGGCAGTGTACATGCCTACTATTCGAGCAGATGCAGGAATATCAAAGTAGTGCAGCAAAAGATTCAAGCTACGGGCACATCTCAGGAAAGCAGCAGGACCACTCAGCGAAGTTCGGCAGTGATCAGTCGATCATCATTTTGGAAGACAGCTGATAGCTTCATAAGTAGAATCTAGATATTTTTGTACGCAGTTGTAATAAGTTTATATAATTTGTATTCCTTCTTCAAGAATAAGATAAGGGTTGTAATTATTGATGTAATGATCTTGTTTAGCAATAAAAGTTTTAAAATTTCCGTGTTATTTACTGTGTTGAAATGCATTTGAAGGCAAAGATTTTAGTTGTGTCACGGATGTCCGGTAACAGGGATCTGGGGCATTACAATAAGGCAGGTAACTTGTATTTTTTTCTTTATGTAATACAAGTACTAAATACTTCTTGTAGTGTAGTTGTGTTCTAGATAAAATTCTTGTGCAAAACCCCTATTGTATCTTGTCTCTATTGTGTTGACCCGCCCGTAGTTGCCTCATTACACACATAACATAAAATAACTTAGGGATGACCACTTCTTGTTGTATACATACATGTTGTTCGTATGATATCGTGTACTTGGTTGTGTTAGTTGTAGTAAACTCGTTGTAGACTTGTTAAATATCCTATACCATATTGCTTGGACATCAGTACACTATATTTTACGCTTAGTTATGATTTGGATGAGTTTCATATGACCTATGTGGATTTTATGCATAAAGAAGATTTCAGTTTTTGTTGTACCCCGTTTTTGTTCAGTACTTTAGACCCTATTAAGGTCAGTATATGAAAATTATTTGTGAATATGAATTAGAGAGAATTCTGTCTACTTTCCAAATTTTATGACAGATATCAGTTTCAATTTATGAGTTGCGAGTTATGACTATTTTACTACAGATGTGTGTAAAATTTCAAATCCAGTTTTATACGAATTTTGTATGGTAATTTATTTTTCTACTGATATTAAAGATAATATTTTGATCCAATATTTTGCTAAGTAAAACTAGACTTGATTGGGATTAACAATTTTTTTTGTGGATTTAATTAATGACTTTTACAAACTATTCTATACTTGCAAACAACTACTATACTGGCAGAATTTTCATGCTGTTCAGAAAAGAACCTTAATTTCGACCCGATTCTATTTGCTGTTTATAAAAACTTTGTGAATATGAATTATATCCTACTGTATATATTTTATCACCATTTTGACGGATCTGGATTTTGATTTATATTTTGTGAGATATTGCTGTTTTAGTACTGCTGTGTTTATGATTCCAGATTTACAAAACTACTGTATCTTGCTGCTTTCTAATTTAACTTGACTATTCTATCTATGTTGGAAAATTATGAGACTTTATTTTCTGTTACTAGACATACTAGGTAATAACCTAGATTTTTCTTGGATTTAATCAGTAAGTTTTTAGGTCGTTTTTCTGTTCTTGAATACAAACTTCTAATTTCTGACTGAACACGTTTTTTGGATACAAAGCTGTTTTGAGACTTGTTTTTGTGAAATAACATATGAATTATATATATTTGCTGGATTCCAACGAAGGTCTATTTTCCATATTTTCTGACGGATCCAGGTTTGCATGTTTGTAGCAACAGGATTTCCAGATTTAGTACAGTTCTGTCTTGATGTCCTGAACTAGAATTTTCGTTGTTCTATCATTTTATGAGTTGTCTTTCATCTGTACATGTTTATCTTTCCACCTGAACCTGTTACCTGTTTCTGCCATGATATTTTTGCCCTGTTTTGTGACACATACATGCCTGTTTGATAATAATAATAAATAACCAAGCCGGAATTAAGGAAAAGATCTAGTAGTGGAAAATATAGAAATGTGTACTTGGAAGGGAGCCCGTGTTTCCCACCTGATTACCTATGATATGATTACCTGACATGTGATTCTGTTATTTGATTCCTGACTACATACTTCCTACGGGAGGTGTACTCAGAAGGGAGCCCGTGTTTCCCACCTGTTACCTAACTACATACTTCCTACGAGAGGGTACACTTAGAGTGGACGTAGTCATACTTGATGCATGATTACCTGTTACATGATACCTGTTCCTGTTCTTGTTTACCTGATATCTGAGTACACGGCCCTATGGACTCCACTACGAAATCTAAACGAAACTTGTTTGAATGTAGCAACCATGTGGTAAAAGTTTGGGACGCATGAAGTGCTACCTAGATAGTAATAAATACAAGACTTGACATAACATGACACCTGTTACACGCTTACATGTATATGCTACCTGACACCTGTTACATGTTTAATTGCTTGTATGATACCTGTTACCTGTTACATGTCACATACACCTGTATCTCACCACATCACTCGATTCTGTTCATAATTCATGCTAGTTGTATTTTGTTGCCATGTCTATTCCATGCTATATTTGTTCATCTTTCCCATGTACTTGTGCGTACACTACAAGCGGCCCGTAACTTGCATTGACGGGAGTTTTGTTTTCTTTTTCTCTTCTTGCAATTTATTAAATTGCAGATCATGGAGATCAGCTTCCCGATGGAGTAGGTGATCTGAGATATTAGATGTTGGAGTTCTTTCCATTATCATTATTATTATTTCTTATTGCTTATTTTGAATAAATGTATCTGTTACTTAGATTATTTTGTATTGGGCAATGTGACCCAGGATTATTGACTTGTTCATATCTGGTTTATTTGAGATTATTAAATTTTGTTTCAAGTAAATTCCTGTTGGTATATTGGTTCATATATGCATGCGTGGTTGACTTCTCTTGCTTCCTACTCTGATTATTCATGTGAAATGTTATAAATATCCTGATAGCTTATGGATGATGAAAATCATTGGCTGGGCTTTTGTCGCTGTTGCCGCTAAATTCGGTGTGGGGGCAAACAGATGAATTTGTGGGTTCGAGGAAAAACCTGAATAGCGAAACCAAACCTGACCCGTCGTTGACTGATCGTTGACTCCCGCCATTAACCTGCAAAAAGTGCGAGACACTGGGGGGGATCCCGGCGACGCACCCTCCGACGCTCAAGTCAGTAATCAGAAATGATTAAGAAAGAGCGTAAAGTGGGAAAATACTCATTACCTCTTAATGGAGATGGATGGGGGGTATTTATAGGCGTCTTAGGGATCAAATTAGGAATGTAATTTCCGTGATTAGATAAGGAATATTCCTCGTAATCAGATAAGGCATGTAATCTGATAAGGTATATTCTCTGTAATCAGTTAAGGAATTTTAATCCCTAATCCCCAGTGAAAAGATAGATGTGAATCATGGCCGTTGATTTAGATCTAATCAGGGGCCTTGATTGTATCTTGCTGGACCGGGCATGCAGCGGGTTGGAAACCCGTACCCGATTGACGTGGACCCGTTCATGGGTTATTGGGCTTTGAATAAAGACCCAGTTCCCATTTCAGACCCGTTGGTAGGCGAAATTACCGTTTTACCCCTGGGCTTTAAGATTCGTGTCCGATGTGAACGGTCCCGATTTAATCCTATTTTTAGCCATATCACGAGCCCCCCACTCCTAAAGACTGAGTTTGATCAGCCTTTGAGGAGTAGTTTACTGTTCTAATGGCGTACGGGATTTTATCGGTGTTCTTAAGGGAGTTCGGATCTTGTTCGGGGGTGTAACGGTGTTATTCTGGGCTTGTAAAATTCCCAAAAATACCCTCAGAATTTTCTGGATTTTTGGTGATTTTTCCAGATTTTTCTGAATTTTTTCTCATTTTTTTGAATTTTTTATTCATTTTCCGGATTAAATAATTAATTATCAAAAATATTAATTAATTATTCTAATTTAATAATTATTTTCTCAGAATTTAAAAATAATTTTTTCTGAATTAATAATTATTTTTAGAATTTTTAATTAATTTTTTCGATTTTTTAATTATCTTTTCGGGTTTTTTAAATAAAAAAAACAATTAAATAAATAAATAAATAATTTAAATATTACCTAGACACGTGGCGCGTTTCTGATCGTCCATCATGATCAGATCCGCGCGCATCGTGAGGCAGATCACGATCGGGACACGTGGCGCGTTTCTGGCCGTCCATCATGATCAGATCTGCGCGCATCGTGAGGCAGATCACAATCGGGACACGTGGCGCGTTTCTGGCCGTCCATCATGATCAGATCTGCGCGCATCGTGAGGCAGATCACGATCGGGACACGTGGCGCGTTCCTGAGTGTCGATCGTGTCACGACGCGAATTTTGAGACGATCGGACGGATCGTGTGGGTTGGCTGATTTTTTCTCCATATAAGAGGATCGGTGCCATGCGCAAGCTCGGCAAAAGGTGGCCGAGGTCCACGAGGACGACACGTGGCGAAGTCAACGTTTGACTTTTTTTTTTTTTTTTTTTTTTTTTTTTTTGCGCGCTGGCTTTTTCTTCCTCTTCTCCTTCTCTGTTCTTCTCTTCTTTCTTCTTTCGTCTTCTTCTCCGAGTGTCCCCTCCCGCCGCCTCCTGCTCTCTCTCTCTCGTCTCTTTTTCTCCTCCGTCTTCGACTCGACATTGAAGTAAGCTCCGACGAAGGAGCTTGGCGACGGGGTCTGGAGCTCGAAGGTGGAGTTTGGCATGGCGAGGGATTCGTCACAGCCACGGCGAGGGAGCTCGTTGAAGGTGGCGAGGCCAAGGCGGGAGGCGAGCATGAAGTTTGGCAGCGAAGGAGGCGAGCTGGAGTGAGCTCGATGACGGAGACGGTTCGACGAGTAGCTGCGCATGGGTTCGACGAGTGGCTTTGAATCTTTGGAGACGGTTCGACGAGTAGCTTCGGTCGCATGTGCTGACGACGAAGGCCGTGGTCGGTGCTGGTCGAGCTCCGACGAAGGGTGGCTCGTCGAGGGTGGAGCTGCAAGTTGAAGGTGAACTTTGGAGCTCGGATACGAACGGGACTCAAAGCACGTGCTCTTGGAGTCGAGGTTGGAAGCTCGTCGAAGGAGACGATGGAGCTCATGGTGATGGCATTCGGAGCTCGTCATTGGGCTCGGAGCTCGGAGGTGGTAGTCGGAAGTGGAGCTCGGCATGGCGTGGAGCTCGCGGAGGCGTAGAGGCCATGGCGGAGCTTTGTCGTCGGAGCTTCAAATCTCGACATTGACGGGGTGGTGCCGAGCTCTGGGATCGACGAAGGAGGAGCTCGAGAAGCTCGTGCTCTTCATCGGAGCTGGCGATGGCGTTGGGGGCTCAACGGCAGCTTGAGGATGAGCGGTCTTGTCGTTTGGAAGCGAGGTGAATGTTGGAGCTTGAGTTCGGTATAAGACAAGGTCGGTCGAGGGGCTCGCAGAGGCCATGGCGGAGCTTGGAGGTGAGCTGTGAGCTCTAATGGCGGCGAGCTCGAAGCTCGAAGCTCATCGAGGGAAGAGCTCGAAGCTCGGAGCTTCCGGAGTGGGAGCTCGGTTCGATGGCGATGGAGCTCGCGTAGGGGGAGCTCGGCGATGGTTGCGGTGATGGAGGTCCAGTTCGCTGACGGAGCTCATGCCACGGCGAGACTCGGCTATGGAGTTGGAGAATCGAGCTTGGGACAAAGCTTTTGGAGTTGGGTCTCTTCTTTGTTGGTTTTGTTTTTGGTTTTGGCGTCAGGAGCATGGAGAAGGAGAGGCGACGTGGCAGCGGGGGTTTGGTTTGGGTTTGGGTCCCCTTAATGGGCCCGAACCCGGCCCCTTGTGGTTTTTTTTTTTTTTTTTGTGTTGCTTGTGGGTCGGTGCTGAGAGTGTTTCGAACTCAATTGTGCCGAACTCAAATGTGCCGAACTCAAGCCCGTAAAACGGTCGGTGGCAAGAACGCTCGGCAGCGGGTGCCGAACTCAACTGGTGCCGAACTCAAATGTGCCGAACTCAAATGTGCCGAACTCAAGCCCGTAAAACGGTCGGTGGCAAGAACGTTCGGCAGCGGGTGCCGAACTCAACTGGTGCCGAACCCAAATGTGCCGAACTCAAATGTGCCGAACTCAAGCCCGTAAAACGGTCGGTGGTAAGAACGTTCGGCAGCGGGTGCCGAACTCAACTGGTGCCGAACCCAAATGTGCCGAACTCAAATGTGCCGAACTCAAGCCCGTAAAACGGTCGGTGGCAAGAACGTTCGGCAGCGCGTGCCGAACTCGAATGTGCCGAACTCAAGCTCGTAAAATGGTCGGTGGCAAGAACGCTCGGCAGCGGGTGCCGAACTCCAATGTTGCCTGCAGATTTCTTCTTGATATTCCCGGTGCTACGGAGGTCGGCTCGGGGCGTGCGACCCCTTGTTTCGAAGCTAATTCGAAGATCTACAACTTCTCTTCAGGAGTGGGATGAAGATTCACCCTCCTTCATGGTCAAAATAGCCCCGCAACATCCTGGTCTTCATGAAGTTGGGGAATGTTTTTTGGTTTTGGGGATTTTGGAAGAGGAGCTCCACTCCTAGGGACGGAGAAGCTGCGCTAGGAAGACCCTTGTGCTAGGAAGACCCGTCCTGTGAGCAGAGCGAAGAACTTGGCTCTAGAAGAGAGCCGTTTGTGAGAGGAGGAACCCTAGGAGAGAGTTGTGCTTCGAACTCGCCGAGGAGGTCCGCTTTGGAGGCGGGTGGAGTGAAGAGCTCGGCTCTGGGAGAGAGTCATTTGGAAGACGAGTTTTGAGGAGGAACTCTTGGGGAGAGTTGTGCTTCGAACCTGTTGAGAAGAATGCTCGGCAGTTGGTGCCGAACTCTAGCCCGTAAAACGATCGGTGACACGGGTGTTCGGCGGATGATGCCGAGCTGAATTGGTGCCGAACTCAAGCCCGTAAAACGGTCGGTGGCACGGGTGCTCGGCGGATGATGCCGAGCTTAATTGGTGCCGAACTCAAGCCCGTAAAACGGTCGGTGGCACGGGTGTTCGGCGGATGGTGCCGAGCTTAATTGGTGCCGAACTTAAGCCCGTAAAACGGTCGGTGGCACGGGTGCTCGGCGGATGGTGCCGAGCTAGAATGGTGCCGACCTCAAGCCCGTAAAACGGTCGGTGGCACGGGTGCTCGGCGGATGATGCCGAGCTGAATTGGTGCCGAACTCAAGCCCGTAAAACGGTCGGTGGCACGGGTGCTCGGCGGATGGTGCCGAGCTAGAATGGTGCCGACCTCAAGCCCGTAAAACGGTCGGTGGCACGGGTGCTCGGCGGATGATGCCGAGCTGAATTGGTGCCGAACTCAAGCCCGTAAAACGCTCGGTGGCACGGGTGCTCGGCGGATGGTGCCGAGCTAGAATGGTGCCGACCTCAAGCCCGTAAAACGGTCGGTGGCAAGAACGCTCGGCAGCGGGTGCCGGACCCCAGATTTTGCCTGCAGAGTTCTTCTTGATGTTCCCGGTGCTGCGGAGGTCGGCTCGGGGCGTGCGACCCCTTGTTTCGAAGCTAATTCGAAGATCTACAACTTCTCTTTAGGAGTGAGATGAAGATTCACCCTCCTTCATGGTGAAAATAGCCGGAGAATATCCTTGTACACATGAGGTTGAGGAGTGTTTTGGTCGTGGGGATTCTGGAAGAGGAGTTCCACTCCTAGGTGGCGGAGAAGCTGTGCTGGGAAAACCCTTGTGTCAGGAAGACCCTTGTAAGAGCCGTGGGAAGACCCATCCTGTTCGGGGAGAGGTCCGTCTGGGAGGCAAGCGGAGTGAAGAGCTCGACTCTGGGAGAGAGCCGTTTGTGAGACGAGCTTGAGGAGCGACCCAAGGAGAGAGTGGTGAGCTTCGAACTCGTTGAGAAGAGGTCCGCTTTTGGAGGCGAGCGGAGCGAGGAGCTTGGGTCTAGGAGAGTGCCATTTGTGAGACGAGCTTGAGGAGCAACCCTAAGAGAAAGTTGTGGGCTCCGAACTCGTTATTTAAGTGAGGGAATCAACGGTTGTGGGAGCAATTCCGAATGGCGAACTACCCCTAGCTCGCTTAGGAGCGAACTTGCGGAGTAGAGTCGAACCAAGTGTTGGACTCCGAACCATTCAACGGCTGTGGGAGCAGTTCCGAATGGCGAGCTACTTCTAGCTTGCTTGGGAGCGAACTTGCGAAGTAGAATCGAGCCAAGTGTTGGACTCCGGAACCATTGTCAGATTAAGGGCGTGGGAGCAATTCCGAATGGCGAACTACCCCTAGCTCGCTTAGGAGCGAGCTTGCGGAGTAGAGTCGAACCAAGTGTTGGACTCCGTACCATTCAACGGCTGTGGGAGCAATTCCGAATGGCGAGCTACCCCTAGCTCGCTTAGGAGCGAACTTGCGGAGTAGAGTCGAACCAAGTGCTGGACTCCGGAACCATCGTAAGGTTAAGGGCGTGGGAGCAATTCCGAATGGCGAACTACCCCTAGCTCGCTTAGGAGCGAGCTTGCGGAGTAGAGTCGAACCAAGTGTTGGACTCCGTACCATTCAACGGCTGTGGGAGCAATTCCGAATGGCGAGCTACTTCTAATTCGCTTAGGAGCGAACTCGCGAAGTAGAATCGAGCCAAGTGTTGGACTCCGAAACCATCGTTAATTTATGAGGCGTAGGAGCAATTCCGAATGGCGAACCACTTCTAGTTCGCTTAGTAGCGATCTTGCGAAGTGGAATCGAACCAGGTGTTGGACTCCGAACCCGTTGCGATGAGGTCCGCCTGAGAGGTGTGCGGAGCAAAGAATTCGGCTCTGGAAGAGAGCCATTTAGGAGAAGAGTTTGGGGAGCGACTCTAAGAGAGAGTTGTGCGCTCCGAACTCGTTGAGAAGGGGTCCGCTCCGAGGTGAGCGGAGTGGAGAGCTCAGCTCTGGAAGAGAGCCGTTTGGGAGAAGTTTGGGGAGCAACTCTAGGGAAGAGTTGTGCGCCCCGAACTCGTTGAGAAGAGGTCCGCTCCGAGGTGAGCGGAGTGGAGAGCTCGGTCCTGGAAGAGAGCCATGTGTGATGAGTTTGAGGAGCAACTCTAGGAGAGAGTGGTGCGCTCCGAACTCGTTGAGAAGATGTCAGCAAGTTATGGGAGCAGCCATGTAGAAGAAGCTGGACTCCGAACTCACCTTTTAGCGAGTCGTGACTCGGAGAGATAGAGATGAAGCGAGAGCAACAATTTCCAATGAAAAACGTAAGGTTTTATTGAAATAAGCTAAGTGGCTGCTTCAATAGAGCGTGCCGTTATTACATGTTGTTAGCCGGGTTACAAGCATCGGCCTTATTGAAAATCAAGATCCTACTTCTATGATAGGGTGAAGGCCTCTCGAGAGGAGCTGGGAGGTTCTGAGTCTTGAAGCTCGGAAGGCCTTTCCGTTCGTTCGTTGGTTCTTCAGGGGAGAGGCTCGGCTCCATCGCTTTGGATGAACTTGGTCAGGTGTCCCCGCTGTATGAGTTCTTCGATCTCCTCCTTGAGAGCTCGACAATCATCCGTGTCGTGGCCGTGGTCCCTGTGAAAGCAGCACCACTTATCTTTGTTCCTCTTCTTTCCAGGTGTGTTCATTCTAGGGGGAGCGCGGAGTAGCCCTTCCTTGTCCACTTCCATGAGAACTTCTGATATATTGGCAACGAGGGGGGTGAACTTCTCAAACCGAGGAGTTGGGCGATGCTGTCCATTATTGTCCTTCTGGGATTTTTGGGACCCCTCTTCGCTCGTGTTCTTCCGTTTGTTCTCGGAAGATGTCTCCTCAAAGCCCGGGAAATTCTCGGCTTCTTCGGCCCGAATGTACTTTTCACACCTGAGAAGGAGGTCGGCAAAGTTCTGTGGAGGCTTCTTAGCAAGAGAGGAACGGAGGCTGGAATTGAAGACATTGGATTGGAAGGCGGCCGTTGCGACGGATTGGTCGAGGGAAGCTATGGATCTGGCTTCAGCTGTGAACCTCTTCACGTAATCCCTCAATTTCGCCCCTTTCTTCTGGTGGAGGTGCAATAAGGAGATGCTGGTCTTGTCAGCCCTGCGGCTGCTTACAAAATGGGTGACGAAGAGAGTCTCGAACTGCTCGAAGGAGAATATTGATGCTGGGGCGAGGCGAGAGTACCATTCTCGAGCCGGGCCCTTAAGAGTTGCAGGAAAAGTTTTGCAGAGGAGGGCATCGGAAGCTTGGTGGAGGAGCATTAGAGTCTTGAAGCTCTCGATGTGGTCAACGGGGTCAATCTCCCCGGCGTAACTTTCGAACTGGGGAGGTTTGAAACCGAAAGGCACAGGGACATCCACTATGGCTCGGGAGAAAGGGGGTCGGCTAGGACGTAGGGTCCTCCCCCTTAGCTCCTCTTCTCGGTTGATCTGACCCAGTTGTCTTTCTACTTCATGAAGGCGGCGGTACATGGCGTCATCCCTCTGACGGTAATCTGCCGAGCCTCGAGACTCATCTTCGTATGAGGGAGAGCGAGGGCTGCGGCGACGGTAGCTTCGGGAGCGATGAGGACTTGGGGTACGCCGGGGGTTGGTAGGAGCAGGACGAGGAGAGGGAGACCGTTGGCGAGGGCTCCGGACCGGAGGAGGAGATGGAGGCTTGGGTGCGTTGGTGTTGGGACGGTTGTTGAGAGCTTGTAGGATGGTCGCTTGGAACTGCTGGAACTCGGCACGCGTGATGGGTGCCTCATTGTCCCTGGGATGTTGCTGACCTGCAGGGGAGTGTGGCCTTCTTCAGTAGTGCACGGGAGATTCTTTCCGACCCCTTCGATTAGGGGTCCTCCTATACTCCTGGCGGTGAAGGTACCGCTCATCCGGACGGTGCTGGCGGGAGGTTCCCTCTCGCTTCCGCTTCTCCTCTAGATGACGGCGAAGATCCACGTCCTTCTGCCGATTCTGAGGATTGTGTGAGGCCATGGAATCTGTAGAGGCATTGTGTATGGAGACGCGGTCTTGGTGGAGGGGTTGCTTTCCGCGGGAGCCCCCCGGACCGGCATTCTGAGGTCCGGTAGGAGCCTTCGGGGGTTGTTGATTCTGAAGGGGCTGATCTTGCTGAAGAGGGTCTTCCGTCTGAAGCGGAGGTCGTTCTTGCTGCGGAACGGGTTGGACGGGGACTACCTCTTGCTGATCGGCGGGGTTGGGTCCACGGTTGGACCCTCTGGATCTTACTTTCCTAGGAGGCATGGCTGGAGAAGATCTGACCAACGGGAAGAGGAGGGGCTGCTATTCGTATGTTTCCCACAGACGGCGCCAATCTGTTGCCGCTAAATTCGGTGTGGGGGCAAACAGATGAATTTGTGGGTTCGAGGAAAAACCTGAATAGCGAAACCAAACCTGACCCGTCGTTGACTGATCGTTGACTCCCGCCGTTAACCTGCAAAAAGTGCGAGACACCGGGGGGGATCCCGGCGACGCACCCTCCGACGCTCAAGTCAGTAATCAGAAATGATTAAGAAAGAGCGTAAAGTGGGAAAATACTCATTACCTCTTAATGGAGATGGATGGGGGGTATTTATAGGCGTCTTAGGGATCAAATTAGGAATGTAATCCCCGTGATTAGATAAGGAATATTCCTCGTAATCAGATAAGGCATGTAATCTGATAAGGTATATTCTCTGTAATCAGTTAAGGAATTTTAATCCCTAATCCCCAGTGAAAAGATAGATGTGAATCATGGCCGTTGATTTAGATCTAATCAGGGGCCTTGATTGTATCTTGCTGGACCGGGCATGCAGCGGGTTGGAAACCCGTACCCGATTGACGTGGACCCGTTCATGGGTTATTGGGCTTTGAATAAAGACCCAGTTCCCATTTCAGACCCGTTGGTAGGCGAAATTACCGTTTTACCCCTGGGCTTTAAGATTCGTGTCCGATGTGAACGGTCCCGATTTAATCCTATTTTTAGCCATATCAGTCGCGTATCCGTATTCCGTATTATCTTTTTGGGAAGCGGGGCGTGACATCCGGAGTCCATACTTTAGTTCCGACAGGTGAACCTCCCGTTCTTATCATGGTATTTCAAGAATTAACAGAGCGAGATACGTAACCCATGCTCCCAACTTGTGAGAAGGCACCACACGTATCCCTTTGACAGAAAGGTACAACCTAACAACACCACATAGTGTCGGCCTATAGGACGAGTCGGATCATAAGGTATCACCCCTAATACTAACTCTTCTTTTTTGGCAAGATGTAGATAAAATGGTTAAGTAACAATTGTTACAAGTCACTACCCTAATGATGTCACTAATCCTAAACAATTTAGCAAGGTCTCAACCTAGACTTTCTTAAGATTGTCGTGAGTCCAACTTACGGCCTATCGATCTAAGACACTGGTGACGAGATCTCCCTCATTCACCACTACCCCTAACTCGGATCTCATTAACATTCTCGGCCCGCGATCAACCTACACCGGTTAAGATATGCCGGCGCACGAGGTGTGACTTATCCACAGTTTTCAAGGTGGTAAAATACGAGTCTTGATGGTCGATGGCCCCTAGGGTAACTACAATACCATAGACCGGCTTCTATCAAGCTAAGAACAATAGTGACTTTACCAACCATTATTACCCATAATTGAGTGCATGATTTTACCACTAAAATTTCATGGCATTTCCAACTTATACGAACCAGAATTTCGTGATAAGCTTACTATCACCTTATTATCATCCATAAGTTAAAGATGAAGAACACTCATATGACTTAGTCCAATTTTAACTAGAACAACATAAGAACTAGGATTCATGGGTTCTTCATCAATTTCAACTAGAACAATCATGCAACTAGAATTCATAGGTTCTTTCTCAATCTTTAACTAGAACAACATGCAACTAAATTCATGGGTTCTTTCTCAAATTTTAACTAGAACAACATGCAAACTAGAATTCTTGGGTTCTTTCTCAATCTTTAACTAGAACAGCATATAACTAAATTCATGGGTTCTTTCTCAAATTTTAACTAGAATAATATGCAAACTAGAATTCATGGGTTCTTTCTCAATCTTTAACTAGAACAATATACAACTAAATTCATGGGTTCTTTCTCAAATTTTAACTAGAACAACATGCAAACTAGAATTCATGGGTTCTTTCTCAATCTTTAACTAGAACAACATACAACTAAATTCATGGGTTCTTTTTCAAATTTTAACTCGAACAACATGCAAACTGAAATTCATGTGTTCTTTCTCAATCTTTAACCAGAACAACATACAACTAAATTTATGGGTTCTTTCTCAAATTTTAACTAGAACAACATGCAACCTAGAAGCAAATAGAAGTTTAATCTTTCACAACCTAGAAGCAAAATAAACATGCTACTAATAACTTGATCTTTTATACATAGTATGGAAGTAAACATACAACAACTATTAAAGACTTTATCATTCATGAATTAGGAGTTCTACATACGACAAAAACTACCCTCTTATGAATTAGAAGTTCTACATAGTACAAAAGACTACTCCTTTAAGAAGTAGATTTTCTACATACAACAAAACTACTCTTTTATGAATTAAAAGTTCTACATATTACAAAAGACTACTCTTTTAAGAAGTAGAAGTTCTACATATTACAAAAACTACTCTTTTATGTATTAAAATTAGTAAATACTTGATTTTTTTGACAAATTAGAAAACAACACACAACCTATTACTAAAAGACTTATCCTTTATTATATTTGTTGAGTTCTACAACCTCAAACTTGGAATGTACACATCTCAATCCACCAATTTTTATATGCACATGAAATAAACCAAGTTGTTAGTTTTATTAGCAAAATAACAACAATAACAACAATTAACAACAATTAACAATAACAAGTATTAAAGATTCAATATTTATGTGTTTTGTTCGAGTTCTACCGTTCAATCCTTTTATGTGATCAATTTTTTTTATCCATAACTATTAATATGCACAAAATCTTAGTCCAAGTTGTTATTTAAAACTTAACATACAACAAAAATAAACAACAAAATAACAACAAATAAAAACTAAGAAGAGAAACCCCCACCTTTGATTATCTAGGTAGGAATAACTTGCTAACTTTCTGTAGCGCCCCGAATTTCTAGATGAATAGCATAGAAAATACGTGGCACATTCCCAGTGATCCACTTCAATATAACAATAAACACAACCAAACACCACTAGAATTTTCAACATTTATTACAACAAATCTTTACATATCACAGCGGAAGACTAAACAACTCAAAATTAACTCAACAGGTCTTTACAAATTATCACTGAACACTTAATAGTCCATTTATCCCAAAAGCTAACTCAAGCATCCAATCTCCAACTCTAAGCAATAACCTGCAACAAGTGAGGCTAGAGTTGAACCCTAACCCCCAAACTAAAGGGGTCAGCCATAAATGGTGTGAGTGGCATAGAAATCAAACAACAATATAAATGAACTTAATACATAGTATCCAACCAATAGTAACCAAAGGTGTAAAGTGTGAAATAGCAAGAAATGTAAACAACAAGTGATATCCAAAAACAAAAGTCAAGTGTGAAAAAGCAGGAAATCCAAATGCAGAAAAGTGAGTCAAGAAAACATGATGACTAAATGCTGACAACGATGACTACTAAGAGATGAAGATAAACTATGATAATTTGCCCATGCTTGATCATTCAGGAGATAGATCCCACACCTCAGGTATTTTCTCTGGATAATTCAGGAGATCTTCCCACATCTAAACACAGTCTCATCATCACAAGAATACCACAAAAGCGTCGCCTCGACCTTGATAATTCAGGAGTTCAATCCCACATCTCAAGATAATTACTTGGATAATTCAGGAGATATACCTCACATCTCAGGTTAACTACCTGGATAATTCAGGAGATAAATCCCACATCTCAAGTTAACTACTTGGATAATTCAGGAGATTAAGTCTCACATCTAAAGTCTTACTGAGGTGCATAACTCATGTTCCCATTCGTCATGACACTACTAATGCCTGTCCTTATAAATTTGGGTTACTGAACAAAATCTCCTAGAGTAGTGTACCCTACCGGACTAAAAATCTGAATAACTGAAAATTTGCCTCAATGGGCCTCAACAAATAACTCAACAAATATCTCAACACCGGTATACTAGGGTCACGTACCTCTAGAGACTCAAAAACAAATATCTGAACAAATTCTCACTAACCAAGTGGCTCAACTGAATGTCTCCAAAATCATATTCTTAAAGAATATCTCAAAAACAAATTACTGAACTGAATAACTTAAATTCCAATACTGAACTGAATATCCAACAATCAAATACGAAGATCCTTCAGGACCAGTCGACTCATGCTGAGGTAAGTCGACTGTCCAGAGGACAATTTTTCCAACATTTTGCAAAAATAAACTAAGGCATAATCAGTCGCCTGGGAAGTCATCAGTCGACTGCTCCGAGACAAATACAAATAATTCTTATCAAAATATTTTAAGTATATAAAAGTCGACTGAAAGGTTCATAGGTCGACTGTCCCGAAAGGACTGAACAAATTTACAAACAGCAGACCAGTCGACTGACACAGTCTAAGTCGACTGTCCCGAACAATTCTCAAAGACTGAAAGTACAGCAGCGGGCTCGTACCAGTCGACTGCTCCGTAGGTAAGTCGACTGTTGGCCTACAGTTTTCAAAAATAAGATCTGGAATACAAAATCAAACTAAAGATTTCTACAGAATCATGGTTCATTATTTATCAACAATAGTTCATACACAAGCCAAAGATAACTCTCAAATAATCTCCAATACGATTGCATTACTCATAAATCAATCCCTCAAATCTCAACTTCTCAAGATCCAAACCACAAATCTTCCATTAGGGTTTCTCAACAAAACTTCTTCCTCAACTCCTAATTAAATCTGATCTAACAATCATAAGATTTCGATGTCTAGCATCCGATCACAATATAATCAGTTCTCAACATGATTTCCAACCATACGATTTCATAGATCAATATTTCCTCAACAATTCTTGATAGTTCTCATATATAGTCCGAATACCAATAAGTATGCTCATCATCCATATCCAATTAAAAGATTCATATCATACATACAATGAGACAAACAAATAGTATCATACCGATGCCCAAACAAAGTGTAACAAAGATCTTACGTCATTCATCAATCAAACAATCAAACCAAACAAACAAAACAAAACAAACCACTCACCTTGTTTTGAAGAAAAAATCCACAAAAAGCTCCTCTCCTTGCTAGATCCAAAAGTCTCTTCTTGCTCCTCAAACGAATCTCAAAAAAAATCTGAATATTCTCTCAATGACGGCTGGGAATAAAATTCCCTTATATATGCCGGATTAATATTAGGGTTTTACCACACTTTGCAAAACAATCCTTCCCAAAATACAACTTACATATACATATATATACATTAGTCTTGTAAATTCAATAAAACTCTTTTAAATTAGGATCTAATAGAAAATATCCTTCAAAACCTCAGCCAATACTGCTCAAAACGTCCAGAATGCCAATTTTGCATTTCAACCCTTGAAAATATCAATTTTGCAAATAAGTCCTTCTTTTCTTAAAAATTGCAAATAGTACTAATTAATTTCAGAAAAATCTGGAAAAATACTACATAAATCCCAAATAATAAATAATAATTTTTCATAAAGGAATCTTAATTTTTCAAACTTCTAAAAGGTCATTCGCACGTATTTTGCACGTGTACAAAAGATAAATTTCTTAGAAAATATTAATTAAATCTCCAAAAAATCATTTAAATTCATTTTCAAATAATTAAAGTAATATTTGAAAATATGGGATTCTACACTTTCCTTCTCCTTCCTCTAGCTTTTACTTCTACCTACAATGAGAACTCTCTTATTAGAACTTCTCTCTTTCTTTGGCTTCTCTATTTTTTTTTTCTTTAGCAAATGAGACGTGTGTGTGTGGGGGGGGGGGGGGGGGGGGGGGGGGGGGTCTATTTATAGAAAGAGAGAGAGAGAGAGGGTGAGTGTATGAGTTAGGGTTTTGACACTCATAGCCTTGGGATATTTTTGCCGGCCCAGATGGGTGAGGGGAGTGAGGGGTGAGTGTATGTGAGTGGCTTAGTTAAGAAGAAACAACACCTATTAATACTAATTTGTATTTCCAATAATTATAAAATCTATGTTTATCTAGCCATTCATCTTTGATCAATTATGGCAACAATAAAGATATTTTTGTCCAAAAACACATACTACATGATTTGTACAAATGTACGAAATCGATACAATACGCATACGTATATACTAATATATATACCAATAATTTTTGTTCATCAAACCGAACAATCCGTACAAAAATAATTTAATTCCGAAAAAAATAAAAAAAAAAAATTTTTATTATCGGTTCGGAAGATTTCAGCACCAAATTGATATAATACATATACATATTGACTGGTATATAAACAGATAATGATTATTAATTAAACCGAGTAATATCCACCAAAAATATTTCAATTATGGAATAAAAATAATAAAATAATATTATTAATATCCGCACAGTTGGTGTATAATTTGATTGGTCACTGCATAGGACCTCGAAAACTTTAACCCAGAAAAGAAATTATTTAGCCTTGTCACCTTTAATCGCCATATAACTAGCAATAAACTCTGTCTACACAGTCGATGAAGCTGTAATGGACTGCTTCCAACCCTTTTAAAATTACACCTGCAGCTAGCATGTAATATAACCATTTAATGATTTAAAATCATCTAGGCATCTTGCATGATCCGCATCCACATATCCAACAATTTTCAATCTTTCCCTTTTCCGATAAACCAGTTTGCAACCCTTGATTTTATTTAAATACCTTATAACCTTCTTATTGGCTTATCCAATAATTCTTTCCTGGATTGGACTAGGATCTATCCAATACATTGACTGTAAAAGCCAAATCCATGTGTATACACTTGAGCATACATGATGCTCCCTAACACTGAAGCATATGGTTTGTCGGCCATAATTCTTTATGAACACTGAAGCATCATGTATTCTTTATGAATACATGATGCTCCCTAACACTGATCCAATAATTCGCTTTTAGAACATTGTTCTTTATGCAATTTATCTCCAGTTTATCTCCATTGTACATTGGTAAGTTTCCTCCAAGACATATCTCCATCGAGAATCTCTTCAGCACCTTTCCAGTGTAGTTTTTATGAGATAGTCTCAATATGCCTCTAAATTACTCCACTCCCAGAACTTAAACAGCTTCTCACCCTTTATTGTCAAAATACTTCGACAAGAATTTTTCGTCTCACTGATATTCCTTAATTACGCTCTTAAGGCTAACAAAATATTATCCGTATACAGCAATAACACTGGAAAATAACTCCCACTGGCCTTGACATAATATATATACAGTCATTTGCCTTGTTCTCAACATATCCAAATGACATGATTACTTCATCAAACTCCTTGTGCCCGTGACAAAACGCCTGCTTCATCCCATATACAACCTTCTGCAACTTGCAAACAAAACTATTTATGCAGTCAAACCCTTTTGGTTGAACTGTATAAACATTGTCCTCAAACATTAAGGATACTGATGCTGCTTGTTTTTTTCTTTTTTTTGGAGGGGGCGGGGTATGAGTTCTTGTAATTTTGTGGTGGAAGGAGCGGCACTAGGGCAGATCTGGGCCTCGGGCCGATGTTCGGGCTTTATATTTGGCTCGGGGGCATCAGGAGGTAGAGGCTGAGTGCTCGACTCGGATCCTAGTGACTCGACTAGGATCCTTGTGGCTCGGCTTCAGTCTTGGTACCTTCAGAATGCCTAGAAACACCGGGAGAGATCCCAGCGACAGGCCCTCCAATGATCTAGTGAGTCACTAGAACAGTAACAGTAGTTAGGGTTCAAGTGGAGAAAAGTTTATTACCTCGGGCAAGGGAGAGGGGGTCTGATATTTATAGGCAATGGCTAACGAGTCATAGACCCTAACAGGCCGGGTCGGACCCGTTAGCGCGTGGGCCTGAATTGGCAGAAGCTCATTAGACCTGTTTGACTTGATGATCACGGAGGAGCAGATCTTGAGGGGATCGAACGGTCCTGATTAGGTTGGACTCTTTTTACCCATATCACAGGCCCCCCACTCCTGGAGGGTTGTATGTACCAGCCGTCGAGGAGTAGTCCATCCATGTAGGAAGATTAGTATGGAGTGGTTACGAGGTTAGGATGGAAGATCCCTTGGAGAGCAAAAACTGGGCCGAGGCCGATCGTTAAGGAGTTGGACCCCCCGACCTCCGAGCGTCGAGCCCTTTCATCTTTGCCCAGAGGGCTAGGTCTTTTCTCGCAATCAATGCCGAGCATCGAACGTCGAGCGTCGAGCCTCGAGCCTCGAGACTCTTCAGCTTGTGAGTAAGCTAAGACTTTGCTAGAAGTCTATGCCGAGCGTCGAGCATCGAGACCCTTCAGCTTGTGAGAAAGCTGGGACTACTCTCGAAGTCTCTGCCGAGCATTGAGCGTCGAGCATCTCCAGCTTGTGAAAAAGATATCGCTTTGCTAGAAGTCAATGCCGAGCATCGAGCATCTCCAGCTTGTGAAAAAGCTAGCGCTTTGCTCGAGGTCAATGCCGAGCATCGAGTGTCTCTAGCTTGTGAGGAAAGCTAGTGCTTTGCTCAAAGTCAATGTCGAGCGTCGAGCATCTCCAGCTTGTGAGAAAGCTAGTGCTTTGCTCGAAGTCACTGCCGAGCGTCGAGCCCTTCAGCTTGTGAGAAAGCTAGCGCTTTGTTCGAAGTCAATACCCAGCGTCGAGCTTCTCCAGTTTGTGAGAAATATAGAGCTTCTCCAGTTTATGAGAAATATAGAGCTTTGCTCGAAGTCACTATCGAGCGTCGAGCATCACCAGCTTGTGAGAAAGCTAGCGCTTTGCTCAAAGTCAATACTGAGCGTTGAGCATCTCAAGCTTATAAGAAAGCTAGCGCTTTGCTCGAAGTCAATACCGAGCGTCGAGCGTCTCCAGCTTGTGAGAAAGCTAGCACTTCGCTCGAAGTCAATGCCGAGCATCGAGCGTCTCCATCTTGTGAGAAATTTAGCACTTTGCTCGAAGTCAATGCCGAGCGTCGAGCATATCTAGCTTGTGAGAAAGTTAGAGCTTTGCTCGAAGTCACCACCGAGCGTCGAGCGTCTCCAGCTTGTGAGAATGCTAGTGCTTTGCTCGAAGTCACTACCAAGCGTCGAGCCCTTCAGCTTGTGAGGAAAGCTAGCGCTTTGTTCGAAGTCAATACCGAGCGTCGAGCTTCTCCAGTTTGTGAGAAAGCTAGAGCTTTGCTCGAAGTCACTATCGAGCGTCAAGCATCACCAGCTTGTAAGAAAGCTAGCGCTTTGCTCGAAGTCAATACCGAGCGTCGAGCATCTCCAGCTTGTAAGAAAGCTAGCACTTTGCTCGAAGTCAATGCCGAGCGTCGAGCATCTCCAGCTTGTGAGAAAGCTAGTGCTTTGCTCGAAGTCACTACTGAGCGTCAAGCCCTTCAGCTTGTGAGAAAGCTAGCGTTTTGTTCGAAGTCAATACCGAGCGTCGAGCTTCTCCAGTTTGTGAGAAAGCTAGAGCTTTGCTCGAAGTCACTATCGAGCATCGAGCATCACCAGCTTGTGAAAAAGCTAGCGCTTTGCTCGAAGTCAATACTGAGCATCGAGCATCTCCAGCTTGTAAGAAAGCTAGCGCTTTGCTCGAAGCCAATGCCGAACGTCGAGCGTCTCCAGCTTGTGAAAAAGCTAGCGCTTTGCTCGAAGTCAATGCTGAGCATCGAGCGTCTCCAGCTTGTGAGAAATTTAATGTTTTGCTCGAAGTCAATGCCAACCATCAAGCGTCTCCAGCTTGTCAGGAAAACTAGCGCTTTGCTCGAAGTCAATACCGAGGAGCCTGCCCAGCTTGTGAGAAAGTGAGAAAGCTAGCGCTTTGCTCGAAGTTTATGCTGATCGTCGAGCATCTCCAGCTTGTGAGAAAGCTAGAGCTTTGCTCAAAGTGTAACACCCCGAATTTCATTTACATGTAATTCGTAGTACAACAGGATCTTTTACTTCAATTCGTACAATTTTACAAGGAAATTAAAACTTTTCTTTTATTACACAACAATGTTTATTACAGAGTTATGCAGCGGAATAAAATACAATAAGAAATACAATTCTGATATCAGCAGCTTAAATATAAATTTTATCATCAACCGTCTTTACATCCTTGTCAATCTAATCAAGCCTTGCACTGAAAATCTGTGGGCACGTCGGTTGCTTACAACCGACGTAATGTTATAAACAGCGATCCTCTATATGCTGTATTACAACAAAATTTCTTACTTTAACAAACACAAACTTGAATGTATATAAAAGTGTAAAGAGCGACTATCCTAAACATATCAGTGTATGATATGACTTAATGCCTAATGCAGATGTTATACTACAATAACACTAATGCAACTTGTTCGGATTCTATGCATCCCATACTATATAGGCACGAGGACAAGCACCTACGTATTCCACATTAAAGGGTTTTATCCCTCGCCATGATAACTACCCAGTAATAAAACAAAGTTTAGACATTTTACGAGTACGGATTCTAGTCCCAGTGATCCACCACCTGACTATACAGAATCCTCGTCGTGCGAACATCCCACAAGTGTCCCTACAGCCTCGGTATACGCATATACACTGGAGTACGGCCTACTATCCACCCGACTAATGATGATCCCGAAATTCACCACCCGATCAATCATAATCTCGGATTTAATTAAGGCTCGCCTTCATCGGAAGCAACCACAGCCCCGGAATCCACTGCCCAACTGGGTCTATAGTCCTGGAATCCACCGCCCGACTATATAGAGGTCCTTCACTCACGTTTGCCTAAGTTTACTGCATCTTCACTTAGTGCCTTATTCCTAAGTTTGAACATGAATAAATTATACTACCTAGAGCTAGTTTACCCTCCTACCGGTCATACACAAAAATACCGAGAACGACAGTCCATATTGGTCACTTCTCAAAAATCAATTATTCATTCCCATTACTTTTGCCGGTATCTAGATATCACTAAGGCTCTAGAATAAACATCTTTTCATGTTCAACAACTTGGGGTACTCATACCCTTATAACTAATATTCTTGTATTCTTAATTCATTCAAATTCTTTCATTTATTCTTATTTATTTATCAACAAGTACAATCTCAACCAATTCATTTTCACAATACACTTTTCATATTCATCAAAACCTTCTCAATACATGTTAATTAAAATTAAAACATAATCTCTTAAAGTTCATCATTGAAAACTCATCTCATCATTTCCCTTTGATTTATTTTAAACCAATTCTTAACATCATTAACCATTATATATATTTTTCTTGAGTTCAAATATTATCTAAGCATGAATATGATCTTTCTTTTCCCAAAATATAACTTAAAACAGCTAGAAAATATTTTCAATCACTTCGTTTAAGTATCACTTTCAAAATAGTAAATTCAAGGTCAAAAGACTGCATTTCATGCTATTTGTAAAAATCATAGAAAATCATATACTTCAAGAAACTTTGCGTTATTTATATCAAAATAATGGTGTACAAGTCTACTAAAATTTCTTAGTTATAAGTTTCCTCAAAATAATTTATCTATAACCCTGAATTCTTCGAAATATACAGTAGGGTCGAAATACTAAAGTACTGCTACTATACAGTCTTGTAAAATTCATATAAAAATCAATTCTTTGTGAAAATTTGATTTCTTAGACTTTTCAGAAAGTTTAACGAGTATATTACAACTTCTTAGTTCTGACTTTTCTCAAATTATTTCATTTACAATACTGAATTGATCAAAAACCGAAATGTGTGCAGATTTCTAGCAACCAGCTAACCAGTTCTGAGTTTAGATTTTGTTAAAATAGTAAACAACCTCCAAATCTGATGATTTTAAAGGGATGTTCTTGACACATACAAGATGCTATCAAAAAAAATTTAGTTCCTGATTCGAACTATTTTATTAGACATGATTTTTTGAAGTGCAAACAAAATTCAAAATAGTAACTTTTTTTGGCATGAATTAGTAAATTTGTGTACAAACTTATATCCAATTCATTCAATACAATTATAATATATTACCACACACCCAAACAACATCATTTCAACTTATATACAAGATAATCTTTCAATTACCATACATTTCATTTAAATATCATCATCACAAATTAACCACTACTCATATGTATAAATAATTTTAAATATCAATTTTTCCTACACATGCATGATACAAAAATTTTAGAAAGTTCAAGAAGACACCCACCTCAATGAAGATTCTAATGTAGAAGAAAACTCATAGAAGTTGCTCCTAGCTCCAAGAATGGGACTCCCTTCTCCGCCTAACAAGTCTTTCTTCCTCCAAGTAAGAACTCATATAACTCTCTTTTTATTTTCCTCTATTTCTTTTCTTATCTTTCTTATCTTTTCTTTTCTTTTGATTTTCTGTGCAAGATTTCATGAAGAAAATGGGTGAATTTATAGGGTTAAATGGGTGAATGAAGAGACACCCATTACCCAAAATGTAAATGCCCATTATTTAAATTAAACACCCACAACCATTACTACTAAAAACTCCCAACTCTTCATCTCCTTCAAGAATTGACCAACGCTTGGATTTTCCACATGTGCACACTTCTCATTCATTTGTCTAATTATTTTTTTATAGCCTAGAATTATATACTTGTTACATGACAAGTGTAGGATAAAAAGTGTTCATTAAAATTGTAGATTAACTAATGGGTTTTTTTTTAAAATAGTTTTTCTAATGGGCTTTAAGATGATCTTTAGGTTTAAGAGTTTTAATTAAAAATAAATAATAGATTTGTGATTAGAAAATTATAATAAAGGTTCTCATGACTTAAGAAAATTTTAGGAATAGAATGTGCATGAAATTTTACGTGTATAATACGTGAGAAAAATTATAAATATTCGAATACAAAATAAATTCGGGAGAATAGAAAATATTCATAAACAATAAAAATACAACATACGTAAAATATTCATATTGATAGTGTTACGGATTTTTCACGTAACTGAAAAATATATGTAATCGACACGTGTATCGAAAACACGTGCAATGTACGTAAAACACAAGAATTAAAAAAAATATTTGAGTTGGCTAAAAATAGGATTCAAATGAGTTTTGAGAAAACGGAAAACATATAAATAATCAGAATATTAGATACGTCTGATATTTATATAAAAATATTTTACGAATATTACTCGTAACAGTACAAAATACACGTACGTAACACACGATGACAAAATTATCATTACTCAATTTTGTGGAGTGTTACACTCCCCTCCCCCTCCCCCCTAGAACAGTTCTGTCATAAGAACTTACTAGGGTGAAAGTTGTATTTTGTACACCCCAAAGAGAAATATCATCGTTGTATATAGAAAACTGCAAATATTAGGAAAATAAATGGAGTATAAAAATGTGTAATGTGGAAAAACGATGTAAACTTATATAGGAAAACTATGAGTATAAAAAAATTTATCAGAACGGAACAAGAAAACTAGAAAAATAGCATAAGAAAATAAATGTGACGATAAATGATATGGTAGATTGAGAAAAATTTTCATAAAAATAACATTAGGTAAAGTATTAGATGAAAGTGAAAAATATAAATTAAGTCATTAATTGTGAAATAATTTGGAAAATATCGTATTTGGGAAGAATAAATAGAAACATAGTCAATGGATAATTTATTATTAGACTTAGTAATCAAAATTTATCAAAGTAATAAGCGGGAGAATGATTAAAATCACAAACTGGACTAGTATTGTATATTACGAGATAAAATTGAACCAGCAATTCAAGAGAAAAAGGTTTGAAAAAATATCTGAGCATGAAATTTAGTTAAGAGTATAGACAATATAAAATAATTTCTGTATAACAAGTTACTATCATAAAATAATTTGTAAAGTAAATAAAATAATTATATACACGATTTTAAAGATATAGAATAACAGTTGGTATAATTTAAAATACTTTCAAATTGTCAAGTAGAGCAAGGAAAACCAGTATACAAAATTATATACGTAAATAGGCGTAAAAATTATAGGTTGAAACAAATAGTATTATAATATTTAAATTATAAATGGGTTGTAGAAGCAAAATAAGACATCATAGTAGAAAAGTAATAATATATTTTTGAAACCATACAAAAACTAATTATATAGAAATAAATTATGAATCCTAAACAAAAGTATAAATAATAAGATAATTAATTTAATGTTAAGTTGTAAAATATTATAAAATAGTCTAAACTAGTACAAAAATGGATTAGTGGTAAGTAAATATTATAGAAAACAAACTAGGGGTTATCAAAGTAGAAAATTTCCTTCTGTTGTAGGTTCGCCTCATTTGTGTCCAACTGTAAGCTTGCCTCCTCGATCTCAAGTTGCAGAATTGCTTCTACGATATCCGATGGCAGTTTGCCTTTTGGACTTTCAGTTGCAGACTTTGCCTCCTCGATGTCCATTTACAATTTGCTTCCATTGATGTCAAGTTAGAGATTTTCCCTCTCGACATCAGGTTGCATGAAAACGGAAGATGGGAAGATGTAATCTTCCATATGTACTTGGATATTGGGTGTTTAATTAAGTATGAAAATAGAAGTTATGTTTTTGAAATTGGTGATATGAAAATAGAAGTAAAAGTTGAGATAGTAAGAGTAGAAAATTACAACAATAAATTATTCAAATAAAAGGATAGATTTTAAATATCGAATATAAGCTATATCCCAAAATAGTAGGAAGAGGATTTATAATGTGTAGAAATATGTCATATTTAAAACATTACAATCTTAAAATACTAGTATCATGAAATCAAAGTATTTGTAAAGCGAATGTAAACATACAAAATTGAAATTAAAGAATTTAATAGAAAAAATAACAAAGGAAAGTGATAGTCTTAAAAGTAATTTAGTAATAATTCAAAACTTAATACGTAAAAGAAATATCAGAAATTTAATAAGTAGTGTAATGCGCAAAAATAAGGAGGATGAAACATCAAACGAGTAATTCAAACTTAAAAGATCAAGATTAAGGGTTGTAGATGAAATAATAGATATCAATGTGAATTAATAGTATAAGATTTTTTACTTTATTTTTATTTTTTTAAATTTTTTTTTGTGGGGAGGGGGATGAAAAAGTATTATGATGAAAATCCACGAAGAAATTTTTTAAGAGGGAAGTGTGTCCATGTGTAAGGCATCATAAATGTATGTTCAGACCAACCATTCTTCCGCAGTGCCACTCTGATGCCAAGAAAAGACATGATCGCATACAATATCACATCAATTGTATACGAGGGGAGTATCATGAGTGCAAGTTCCATAACTTCATCATGCATTACTCCAGCCATCTAATAGGAAAATGAGGATAAAACATCAGTGTATAGAGCAACACAAATATAAATCACTTACATTTAAATCTCTATAAGCCGAACTCACACTTCTAATGTCATCCTTGTAAATATTGTACTACTTATTGAAGTTTGCTCTGATACCACTAGTAACACCTCGAATTCCATTTACATGTAATTCGTAGTACAACATTATCTTTTACTTCAATTCGTACAATTTTATAAGGAAATTAAAACTTTTCTTTTATGACACAACAATGTTTATTACAGAGTTACACAGCGGAATAAAATATAACAAGAAATAAAACTGTAATATTAGCAGCTTAAATATAATTTTTATCATCAACCGTCTGTACGTTCTTGCCAATCCAATCAAGCCTTGCACTGAAAATCTGTGGGCAAGTCAGTTGCTTACAACCGACGCAATGTTATAAACAGCGATCCTCTCTATAATGTATTATAACGAAATCTCTTACCTTAACAAACATAAACTTGAATGCATATAAAAGTGTAAAGAGTGCTATTCTAAATATGTCAGCGTATGATATGACTTAATGCATAATACAGATGTTATACTATAATGACACTAATGCATACTTGTTCAGATTCTATGCATCCCATACTACATAGGTACGAGGGCAAGCACCTACGTACTCCACATTAAAGGGTTTTATCTCTTGCCATGATAACTACCCAGTAATGAAACAAAGTTTAGACATTCCACGAGTACGGATTCTAGTCCCGGAGATCCACCACCCGACTATACAGAATCCTCGTCGTGCGAATATCTCGCAAGTGTCCTTCTAGCCCCGGTATACACATATACACTGGAGTACGACCTACTATTCGCCAGACTAATCATGACCCCGGATCCACCGCCTGATCAATCATAATTTGGAATTTAATAAAGGCTTTCCTCCATCTCAAGCAACCACAGCCCCGGAATCTACCGCCCAACTGGGTCTATTGTCCCAGAATCCACCGCCCGACTATATAGAGGCCCTCCACTCACATTTGCCCAAGTTTACTACATCTTCACTTAATGCCTAATTCTTATATTTGAACATGAATAAATTATACTACCTAGAGCTAGTTTACCCTCCTACCGGTCTTACACAAAAATACCAAGAACGACAACCCATATTGGCCACTTCTCAAAAATTAATTATACATTTTCATTAGTTTTGCCAGTATCTGGGTATGACTAAGCCTCTAGAATAAACAACTTTCCATGTTCAATAACTTGGGGTACTCAAACCCTTATAACTCATGTTCATGTATTCATAATTCATTCAAATTCTTTCATCCATTCTTATTTATTCATCAACAAGTACAATCTCAACATATTCATTTTCACAATATACTTTTAATATTCATCAAAACCTTCTCAATACAAGTTAATTAAGATTAAAACATAATCTCTTAAAGTTCATCATTGAAAACTCATCTCATTATTTTCCTTTTATTTATTTTAAACCAATTCCTAACATCATTAACCATATATATATATTTTTCTTGAGTTCACATCTCATCTAAGCATGAATATCATCTTTGTTTTCCCAAAATATAACTTAAAATAGTGAGAAAATATTTTCAATTAGTTCTTTTAAGTATCATTTTCAAAATAGTAAATTCAAAGTCAAAAGACTGGATTTCATGCTATTTGTAAAAATCATAGAAAATCATATACTTCACGAAACTTTGCGTTATTTATATCAAAATAAAGGTGTACAAGTCTACTACAATTTCTTAGTTATAAATTTCCTGAAAATATTGTATCTATAACCCTGAATTCTTCAGAATATATAGTCGGGTCGAAATACTGAATTACTACCATTCTACAGTCTTGTAAAATTCATATAAAATTCAATTCTTTGTGAAAATTTGATTTCTTCATAAAGGTTAATGAGTCTACTACAACTTCTTAGTTCTGACTTTTCTCAAATAATTTTATTTACAATGCTGAATTGATCAAAAACCGAAATGTGTACAGATTTCCAGTAACCAGTCAATTACCAAGCAGTTCTGAGTTTTGATTTTATTAAAATAGTAAATGACCTCCAAATCTTATGAAGTCTTAACGGGATGTTCCTGACACATATAAGATGCTGTCAAAAAAGTTTTAGTCCCAGGTTCCAACTATTTTATTATACATGATTTTCTGAAGTACAAACAAAATTCAAAACAGTAACTTTTCTTGCCATAAGTTAGTAACTTTGTGTACAAACTTATATCCAATTCATTCAATACAATCATAATATATTACCACGCACCCAAACAACATCATTTCAACTTATATAAAAGATAATCTTTCAATTAGCATGCATTTTATTTAAATATCTTCATCACAAATTAATCACTACTCATATGTATAAACAATTTTAAATATCAATTTTTTCTACACATGCATGATACTAAAATTTTAGAAAGTTCATGAAGACACCCACCTCAATAAAGATTCTAATGTAGATGAAAACTCCTAGAAGTTGTTCCCAGCTCCAAGAATGGGACTCCCTTCTCCTCCTAGCAAGCCTTCCTTCCTTCAAGGAAGAACTCAAATAACTCTCTATTACTTTTCCTCTCTTTCTTTTCTTATCTTTCTTATCTTTTTCTTTCTTTTTATTTTTGGTGCAAGATTTCATGAAAAAAATGGGTGGTATTTATAGGGTTAAATGGGTGAATGAAGAGACACTCATTACCCAAAATATAAATGCCCATTATCAAAATTAAACACCCACCACCATTACTACACTACAACACAGAACCTATTCACCGGCGTTTTTTTAGACCTTCAACGGCGGTTTTTTACGCCGGTGAAACATTCACCGGCATTTATAAAAATGCCGGTGCAAATGCAGCCGAATCGAGCATCGCGGAAAGATAGGCACATTCACCGGCGTTTTAACTGGACGCCGGTATATCTTTAAAATACACCGGCGGCCAGACAAACGTCGGTATATGGCGATTTCTGGGTGCCGTTCTTTCCCCCAATATACATTCACCGGCTGTCACATACCGCCGGTATAAATCTTTTCACCGGCGATTGTACAAACGCCGGGGAATGTGTAATATTTACCGGCGGTCATAGAGCGCCGGTGTATGCTTGTTTCTAAGCGCCCTTCTTTTCCTACTTACAAACACCGGCGTGTCATAAAACGCCGCCATATAGATATTCACCGGCGTTTTATAAAACGCCGGTGTATCTTAGGAGTGCTGCAACTTACGGGTACACCCGCCTGTGTGGAAATGCCTCTCTACTGAAATTTTCAACTAAACAATTAGATACACCGGCGTTCTATGAAATGCCGGTATATGCTCGTTGGTTTTTCCTGCTCCAATTTTTCATTCGATTTCAATTCACAATTTCATTTAAAAAACCTGTAAACTAATTCACAACTGAATCAACCAATTTCAGGCATATTAATGCGCAAATCACAACCAAACACAAGAATTAATTAAGATAATAAAGTTTCACACATAGTCCATTAATCGTCCAAATTCACCGCTTAATTATCATCATAATTAACAAATACAGTAATTAACATCCCAAATAACTCAACAACTACTTAAAACAACAATACAGAACATAACAACAACAAGAACAACATAACAACAACAACTAGAGGCCGCCGACAACAGATCCATACCCCTCGAGTAGCTTCAGTGTTGATCATCAGAATTTCCTTGATCTGGGTGACCGCTCTATGAAAAAAAAAAAAAAATTTAGTTCAACAGTAAACCAAATATAAGAAAAATATGTAAAATAAGAAGGGGCTCATATCAAGTGTAGTTTGAAGGAACTGTCATCGTGGAAGGAAACCAAATATAGAAGCTAGAAATGGAAACAGAGAATGGTAGAGAATGAGGATACACCAGGCTAACATAGCAGCATTTTCCTCATCTCTCTCATCCAATGGTAGAGAATGAGGATACACCAGGCTAACATAGTAGCATTTTCCTCATCTCTCTCTCATCCCTGCTTTCTCTTCAGCAAACGCACATAAAGAGACATCAGCAACAACAGCAAGAGCGACAAGAACAACAATAATAATAAATTATTATAAACGAGATGTCTCTATATGGGTTTCTAGATCTCCACTCGAGCCCTCTCTTTCTAATCACAGCCCAACTAAGAACATAGACGACAACCACTAAACAATCCAATCACAACCCAATCAAAATTTGCCATCCTGGATCTTAAATCTTCAGATGCATGAATTCAGCTTCTTTAACAGTAAAAAAAAATGAAAATGACAATCAAAATAATGCTAAGATGACAATCAGATGCATGAATTCAGTTTCTTTGACAGTAAAAGAAAATGAAAATTTCCAGTATCTAAGCATATATGTTTCTTCATTAATTCATCTTCCCAACTAAATCATGATGTTTGTGGCTCCAAATGAAACCTGCACAAGGTTTGTTCAACCTAATTCTTGTACAGATTTGGAGGATTTTGGTATACAGCCAGCATCCTCTAGTTGACAGTTAACCCATTTTGGTAAAAAAAACATGCTAAGAAGGCAATCAGATGCATGAACTCAGATTCTTTAACAGTAAAAGAAAAAGAAAATTTCCAGTATCTAAGCATATATGTTTCTCCATTAATTCTTCATCCCAACTAAATCATGATGTTTGTGGCTCCAAAATAAACCTGCACAAGGTTTGTTCAGCCCAATTCTTGTACAGATTGGAGGATTTTGGTATACAGCCAGCATCCTCTAGTTGACAGTGAAACCATTTTGGTAAAAAATCATGCTAAGATGACGATCAGATGCATGAAGTCAGTTTCTTTGACAGTAAAAAAAATGAAAATTTCCAGTATCTAAGCATATATGTTTCTCCATTAATTCATCATCCCAACTAAATCATGAAGTTTGTGGCGACAAAAGAAACATGCACTAGGTTTGTTCAGCCTAATTCTTGTACAGATTTGGAGGATTTTGGTATACAGCCAGCATCCTTTGTTGACAGTTAACCCATTTTGGTAAAAAAAACATGCTAAGAAGGCAATCAGATGCATGAACTCAGATTCTTTAACAGTAAAAGAAAATAAAAATTTCCAGTATATAAGCATATATGTTTCTCTATTATTTCTTCATCCCAACTAAATCATGATGTTCGTGGCTACAAAAGAAACCTGCACAAGGTTTGTTCTCACCCAATTTTTGTACAGATTTGGAGGATTTGGGTATACATACAACATCCTCTAGTTGACAGTTAACACATTTTGGTAAAAAAATCATCCTAAGATGACAATCAGATGCATGAATTCAGCATCTTTGACAGTAAAAGAAAATGAAAATTTCCAGTATATAAGCATATATGTTTCTCTATTAATTCTTCATCCCAACTAAATCATGATGTTTGTGGCTACAAAAGAAACCTGCACAAGGTTTGTTCTCACCGAATTCTTGTACAGATTTGGAGGATTTTGGTATACATACAGCATCCTTAGTTGACAGTGAACCCATTTTGGTTAAAAAATCATGCTAAGATGGCAATCAGATGCATGAATTCAGCTACTTTAACAGTAAAAGAAAATGAAAATTTCTAGTATATAAGCATATATGTTTCTCCATTAATTCATCATCCCTACTAAATCATGATGTTTGTGGCTCCAAAAGAAACTTGCACTAGGTTTGTTCAGCCTAATTCTTATACAGATTTGGAGGATTTTGGTATACAGCCAGCATCCTTAGTTGACAGTTAACCCATTTTGGTAAAAAAAACATGCTAAGAAGGCAATCAGATGCATGAACTCAGATTCTTTAAAAGTAAAAGAAAATGAAAATTTCCAGTATATAAGCATATATGTTTCTCGATTATTTCTTCATCCCAACTAAATCATGATGTTCGTGGCTACAAAAGAAACCTGCACAAGGTTTCTTCTCACCCAATTCTTGTACAGATTTGGAAGATTTTGGTATACATACAGCATCCTTAGTTGACAGTGAACCCATTTTGGTAAAAAAATCATGCTAAAATGACAATCAGATGCATGAATTCAGCATATTTGACAGTAAAAGAAAATAAGAATTTCCAGTATCTAGGCATATATGTTTCTCTATTAACTCTTCATCCCAACTAAATCATGATGTTTGTGGCTACAAAAGAAACCTGCACAAGGTTTGTTCTCACCCAATTCTTGTACAGATTTGGAGGATTTTTGTATACATACAGCATCCTTAGTTGACAGTGAACCCATTTTGGTTAAAAAATCATGCTAAGATGGCAATCAGATGCATGAATTCAGCTACTTTAACAGTAAAAGAAAATGAAAATTTCCAGTATATAAGCATATATGTTTCTCTATTAATTTTTCATCCCAACTAAATCATGAGGTTTGTGGCTCCAAAAGAAACCTGCAAATGGATTCTTCAGCCCAATTCTTGTACAGATTTGGAGGATTTTGGTATACATACAGCATCCTCTAGTTGACAGTTAACACATTTTGGTAAAAAAATCATGCTAAGAAGGCAATCAGATGCATGAATTCAACTTCTTTCACAGTAAAAGAAAATGAAAATTTCCAGTATATAAGCATAAACGTTTCTATATTTATTATTCAACCCAACTAAATCATGATGTTAGTGGCTTGAAAAGAAACCTGCACAAGGTTTGTTCTCACCCAATTCTTGTACAGATTTGGATGATTTTGGAACACATACAGTATCCTTAGTTGACAGTGAACCCATTTTGGTAAAAAAATCATGCTAAGATGACAATTAGATGCATGAATTCAGCATCTTTGATAGTAAAAGAAAATGAAAATTTCCAGTATCTAGGCATATATGTTTCTCTATTAATTCTTCATCTCAACTAAATCATTTTGTTTGTGGCTACAAACGAAACCTGCACAAGGTTTGTTCTCACCCAATTCTTATACAGATTTGGAGGATTTTGGGATACATACAGCATCGTCTAGTTGACAGTTAACACATTTTGGTAAAAAAATCATGCTAAGATGACAATCAGATGCATGAATTCAGCATCATTGACAGTAAAAGAAAATGAAAATCTTCAGTATATAAGCATATATGTTTCTCTATTAATTCTTCATCCCAACTAAATCATGATGTTTGTCGCTACAAAAGAAACCTGCACAAGGTTTGTTCTCACCCAATTCTTGTACAGATTTGGAGGATTTTGGTATACATACAGCATCCTTAGTTGACAGTGAACCCATTTTGGTTAAAAAATCATACTAAGATGGCAATCAGATGCATTAATTCAGCTACTTTAACGGTAAAAGAAAATGAAAATTTCCAGTATATAAGCATATATGTTTCTCTATTAATTCTTCATCCCAACTAAATCATGATGTTTGCGGCTCCAAAAGAAACCTGTACCAGGTTTGTTCAGCCCAATTCTTGTACAGATTTGTAGGATTTTGGTATACATACAGCATCCTCTAGTTGACAGTTAACACATTTTGGTAAAAAATCATGCTAAGAAGGCAATCAGATGCATGAATTCAGCTTCTTTCACAGTAAAAGAAAATGAAAATTTCCAGTATATAAGCATAAACGTTTCTATATTAATTCTTCATCCCAACTAAATCATGATGTTTGTGGCTAGAAAAGAAACCTGCACAAGGTTTGTTCTCACCCAATTCTTGTACAGATTCGGAGGATTTTGGTATACATACAACATCCTTAGTTGACAGTGAACCCATTTTGGTAAAAAAATCATGTTAAGATGACAATCACATGCATGAATTCAGCATCTTTGACAGTAAAAGAAAATAAAAATTTCCAGTATCGAGGCATATATGTTTCCCTATTACTTCTTCATCCCAACTAAATCTTGATGTTTGTCGCTACAAAAGAAATCTACACAAGGTTTGTTCTCACCCAATTCTTGTACAGAATTGGAGGATTTTGGTATACATACAGCATCCCTAGTTGACAATGAACCCATTTTGGTTAAAAAATCACGCTAAGATGGCAATCAGATGCATGAATTCAGCTACTTTAACAGTAAAAGAAAATGAAAATTTTCAGTATATAAGCATATATGTTTCTCTATTAATTTTTCATCCCAACTAAATCATGATGTTCGCGGCTCCAAAAGAAACCTGCACAAGGTTTGTTTAGCCCAATTCTTGTATAGATTTGGAGGATTTTGGTATACATACACCATCCTCTAGTTGACAGTTAATACATTTTGGTAAAAAAATCATGCTATGAAGGCAATCAGAGGCCTGAATTCAGCTTCTTTCACAGTAAAAGAAAATGAAAATTTCCAGTATATAAGCATATACGTTTCTCTATTAATTCTTCATCCCAACTAAATCGTAATGTTTGTGGCTACAAAACAAACCTGCACAAGGTTTGTTCTCACCCAATTCTTGTACAGATTTGGAGGATTTTGGTAGACATACAGCATCCTTAGTCGACAGTGAACCCATTTAGGTAAAAAAATCATGCTAAGATGACAATCAAATGCATGATTTCAGCATCTTTGACAGTAAAAGAAAATGAAAATTTCCAGTATATAAGCATATTTGTTTCTCTATTAATTCTTCATCCCAACTAAATCATCATGTTTGTGGCTACAAAAGAAACCTGCACAAGGTTTGTTCTCACCAAATTCTTGTACAGATTTGGAGGATTTTGGTATATATACAACATCCTTAGTTGACAGTGAACCCATTTTGGTTAAAAAATCATGCTAAGATGGCAATCAGATGCATGAATTCAGTTTCATTAACAGTGAAAGAAAATGAAACTTTCTAGTATGTAAGCATATATGTTTCTCTATTAATTCTTCATCCCTACTAAATCATGATGTTTGTGGCTCCAAAAGAAACCTGCACAAGGTTTGTTCAGCCCAATTCTTGTACTGATTTGGAGGATTTTGGTATACATACAACATCCTCTAGTTGACAGTTAACACATTTTGGTAAAAAAATCAAGCTAAGACGGCAATCAGATGCATGAATTCAGCATCTTTGACAGTAAAAGAAAATGAAAATTTTCCAGTATATAAGCATATATGTTTCTCTATTAATTCTTCATCCCAACTAAATCATGATGTTTGTAGCTACAAAAGAAACCTGCACAAGGTTTGTTCTCACCCAATTCTTGTACAGATTTGGAGGATTTTGGTATACATACAGCATCCTTAGTTGACAGTGAACCCATTTTGGTAAAAAAAACATGCTAAGAATGCAATGAGATGCATGAACTCAGATTCTTTAGCAGTAAAAGAAAATTAAAATTTCCAGTAACTAGGCATATATGTTTCTCTATTAATTCTTCATCCCAACTAAATCATGATGTTTGTGGCTTCAAAAGAAACCTGCACAAGGTTTGTTCTCACCCAAGTCTTGTACAGATTTGGAGGATTTTGGTATACATACAGCATCCTTAGTTGACAGTGAACCCATTTTGGTTAAAAAATCATGCTAAGATGGCAATCAGATGCATTAATTCAGCTACTTTAATGGTAAAAGAAAATGCAAATTTCCAGTATATAAGCATATATGTTTCTCTATTAATTCTTCATCCCAACTAAATCATGATGTTTGCGGCTCCAAAAGAAACCGGCACAAGGTTTGTTCAGCCCAATTCTTGTACAGATTTGGAGGATTTTGGTATACATGCAACATCCTCTAGTTGACAGTTAACACATTTTGGTTAAAAAATCATGCTAAGAAGGCAATCAGATGCATGAATTCAGCTTCTTTCACAGTAAAAGAAAATGAAAATTTCCAGTATATAAGCATATACGTTTCTCTATTAATTCTTCATCCCATTTAAATCATGATGTTTGTGGCTACAAAAGAAACCTGAACAAGGTTTGTTCTCACCCAATTCTTGTACAGATTTTGAGAATTTTGGTATACATACAGCATCCTTAGTTGACAGTGAACCCATTTTGGTAAAAAAATCATGCTAAGATGACAATCAGATGCATGAATTCAGCATCTTTGACAGTAAAAGAAAATGAAAATTTCCAGTATATAAGCATATATGTTTTCTCTATTAATTCTTCATCCCAACTAAATCATGATGTTTGTGGCTACAAAAGAAACCTGCACAAGGTTTGTTCCCACCCAATTCTTGTACAGATTTGGAGGATTTTGGTATACATACAGCATCCTTAGTTGACAGTGAACCCATTTTGGTTTAAAAATCATGCTAAGATGCCAATCAGATGCATGAATCCAGCTATTTTAACAGTAAAGAAAATAAAAATTTCCAGTATGTAAGAATATATGTTTCTCTATTAATTCTTCATCCCAACTAAATAATGATGTTTGTGGCTACAAAAGAAACCTGCACAAGGCTTGTTCTCACCCAATTCTTGTACAGATTTGGAGGATTTTTGTACACATACAACATCCTTAGTGGACAGTGAACCCATTTTGGTTAAAAAATCATGCTAAGATGGCAATCAGATGCATGAATTCACCTACTTTAATAGTAAAAGAAAATGAAAATTTCCAGTATATAAGCTTATATGTTTCTCTATTAATTTTTCATCCCAACTAAATCATGAGCTTTGTGGCTCCAAAATAAACCTGCACAAGGTTTGTTCAGCCCAATTCTTGTACAAATTGGAGGATTTTGGTATACAGCCAGCATCCTCTAGTTGACAGTGAAACCATTTTGGTAAAAAATCATGCTAAGATGACAATCAGATGCATGAATTCAGTTTCTTTGACAGTAAAAAAAATGAAAATTTCTAGTATCTAGGCTTATATGTTTCTACATTAATTCATCATCCCAACTAAATCATGAAGTTTGTGGCGACAAAAGAAACATGCACTAGGTTTGTTCAGCCTAATTCTTGTACAGATTTGGAGGATTTTGGTATACAGCCAGCATCCTTAGTTGACAGTTAACCCATTTTGGTAAAAAAAACATGCTAAGACGGCAATCAGATGCATGAACTCAGATTCTTTAACAGTAAAAGAAAATGAAAATTTCCAGTATATAAGCATATATGTTTCTCTATTATTTCTTCATCCCAACTAAATCTTGATGTTCGTGGCTACAAAAGAAACCTGCACGAGGTTTGTTCTCACCCAATTTTTGTACAGATTTGGAGGATTTCGGTATACATACAGCATCCTCTAGTTGACAGTTAACACATTTTGGTAAAAAAATCATCCTAAGATGACAATCAGATGCATGAATTCAGCATCTTTGACAGTGAAAGAAAATGAAAATTTCCAGTATATAAGCATATATGTTTCTCTATTAATTCTTCATCCCAACTAAATCATGATGTTTGTGGCTACAAAAGAAACCTGCACAAGGTTTGTTCTCACCCAATTTTTGTACAGATTTGGAGGATTTTGGTATACATACAACATTCTTAGTTGACAGTGAACCCATTTTGGTTAAAAAATCATGCTAAGATGGCATTCAGATGCATGAATTCAGCTACTTTAACAGTAAAAGGAAATAAAAATTTCCAGTATATAAGCATATATGTTTCTCCATTAATTCATCATTCCTACTAAATCATGATGTTTGTGGCTCCAAAAGAAACTTGCACTAGGTTTGTTCAGCCTAATTCTTGTACAGATTTGGAGGATTTGGGTATACAGCTAGCATCCTTAGTTGACAGTTAACCCATTTTGGTAAAAAAAACATGCTAAGAAGGCAATCAGATGCATGAACTCAGATTCTTTAACAGTAAAAGAAAATGAAAATTTCCAGTATATAAGCATATATGTTTCTCTATTATTTCTTCATCCCAAATAAATCATGATGTTCGTGGCTACAAAAGAAACCTGCACAAGGTTTGTTCTCACCCAATTCTTATACAGATTTGGAGGATTTTGGTATACATACAGCATCCTCTAGTTGACAGTTAACACATTTTGGTAAAAAAATCATGCTAAGATGACAATCAGATGCATGAATTCACCATCTTTGACAGTAAAAGAAAATGAAAATTTCCTGTATATAAGCATAAACGTTTCTCTATTAATTCTTCATCCCAACTAAATCATGATGTTTGTAGCTACAAAAGAAACCTGCACAAGGTTTGTTCTCAACCAATTCTTGTACAGATTTGGACGATTTTGGTATACATAAAGCATCCTTAGTTGACAGTGAACCCATTTTGGTTAAAAAATCATGCTAAGGGCAATCAGATGCATGAATGCAGCTACTTTAATAGTAAAAGGAAATGAAAATTTCCAGTTTATAAGCATATATGTTTCTCTATTACTTCTTCATCCCAACTAAATCATGATGTTTGTGGCTCCAAAAGAAACCTGCACAAGGTTTGTTCAACCCAATTCTTGTACAGATTTGGAGGATTTTGGTATACATACTGCATCCTCTAGTTGACAGTTAACACATTTTGGTAAAAAATCATGCTAAGAAGGCAATCAGATGCATGAATTCAGCTTCTTTCACAGTAAAAGAAAATGAAATTTCCAGTAGATAAGCATATACGTTTCTCTATTAATTCTTCATCCCAACTAAATCATGATGTTTGTGGCTACAAAAGAAACCTGCACAAGGTTTGTTCTCACCCAATTCTTGTACTGATTTGGAGGATTTTGGTATATATACAACATCCTTAGTTGACAGTGAACCCATTTTGGTTAAAAAATCATGCTAAGATGGCAATCAGATGCATGAATTCAGTTACATTAACAGTAAAAGAATATGAAACTTTCCAGTATATAAGCATATATGTTTCTCTATTAATTCTTCATCCCAACTAAATCATGATGTTTGTGGCTCCAAAAGAAACCTGCACAAGATTTGTTCAGCATAATTCTTGTACAGATTTGGAGGATTTTGGTATACATACAGCATCCTGTAGTTGACAGTTAACAAATTTTGGTAAAAAAATCTTGCTAAGAAGGCAATCAGATGCATGAATTCAGCTTTTTTCACGGTAAAAGAAAATGAAAATTTCCTGTATATAAGCATATACGTTTCTCTATTAATTCTTCATCCCAACTAAATCATGATGTTTGTGGCTACAAAAGAAACCTGCACAAGGTTTCTTCTCACCCAATTCTTGTACAGATTTGGAGGATTTTGGTATACATACAGCATCCTTAGTTGACAGTGAACCCATTTTGGTAAAAAAATCATGCTAAAATGACAATCAGATGCATGAATTCAGCATCTTTGACAGTAAAAGAAAATGAAAATTTCCAGTATCTAGGCATATATGTTTCTCTATTAACTCTTCATCCCAACTAAATCATGATGTTTGTGGCTATAAAAGAAACCTGCACAAGGTTTGTTCTCACCCAATTCTTGTACAGATTTGGAGGATTTTTGTATACATACAGCATCCTTAGTTGACAGTGAACCCATTTTGGTTAAAAAATCATGCTAAGATGGCAATCAGATGCATGAATTCAGCTACTTTAACAGTAAAAGAAAATGAAAATTTCCAGTATATAAGCATATATGTTTCTCTATTAATTTTTCATCCCAACTAAATCATGAGGTTTGTGGCTCCAAAAGAAACCTGCACAAGGATTCTTCAGCCCAATTCTCGTACAGATTTGGAGGATTTTGGTATACATACAGCATCCTCTACTTGACAGTTAACACATTTTGGTAAAAAAATCATGCTAAGAAGGCAATCAGATGCATGAATTCAGCTTCTTTCACAGTAAAAGAAAATGAAAATTTCCAGTATATAAGCATAAACGTTCCTATATTAATTCTTCATCCCAACTAAATCTTGATGTTAGTGGCTAGAAAAGAAACCTGCACAAGGTTTGTTCTCACCCAATCCTTGTACAGATTTGGAGGATTTTGGTACACATACAGCATCCTTAGTTGACAGTGAACCCATTTTGGTAAAAAAATCATGCTCAGATGACAATCAGATACATGAATTCAGCATCTTTGATAGTAAAAGAAAATGAAAATTTCCAGTATCTAGGCATATATGTTTCTCTATTAATTCTTCATCCCATCTAAATCATTTTGTTTGTGGCTACAAACGAAACCTGCACAAGGTTTGTTCTCACCCAATTCTTATACAGATTTGGAGGATTTTGGTATACATACAACATCGTCTAGTTGACAGTTAACACATTTTCGTAAAAAAATCATGCTAAGATGACAATTAGATGCATGAATTCAGCATCATTGACAGTAAAAGAAAATGAAAATTTCCAGTATATAAGCATATATGTTTCTCTATTAATTCTTCATCCCAACTAAATCATGGTGTTTGTCGCTACAAAAGAAACCTGCACAAGGTTTGTTCTCACCCAATTCTTGTACAGATTTGGAGGATTTTTGTATACACACAGCATCCTTAGTTGACAGTGAACCCATTTTGGTTAAAAAATCATGCTAAGATAGCAATCAGATGCATTAATTTAGCTACTTTAACGGTAAAAGAAATTGAAAATTTCCAGTATATAAGCATATATGTTTCTCTATTAATTCTTCATCCCAACTAAATCATGATGTTTGCGGCTCCAAAAGAAACCTGTACAAGGTTTGTTCAGCCCAATTCTTTTACAGATTTGGAGGATTTTGGTATACATACAGCATCCTCTAGTTGACAGTTAACACATTTTGGTAAAAAAATCATGCTAAGAAGGCAATCAGATGCATGAATTCAGCTTCTTTCACTGTAAAAGAAAATAAAAATTTCCAGTATATAAGCATAAACGTTTCTATATTAATTCTTCATCCCAACTAAATCATGATGTTTGTGGCTAGAAAAGAAACCTGCACAAGGTTTGTTCTCACCCAATTCTTGTACAGATTTGGAGGATTTTGGTATACATACAATATCCTTAGTTGACAGTGAACCCATTTTGGTAAAAAAATCATGTTAAGATGACAATCACATGCATGAATTCAGCATCTTTGACAGTAAAAGAAAATGAAAATTTCCAGTATCTAGGCATAAATGTTTCCCTATTACTTCTTCATCCCAACTAAATCACGAAGTTTGTCGCTACAAATGAAATCTGCACAAGGTTTGTTCTCACCCAATTCTTGTACAGAATTGGAGGATTTTGGTATACATACAGCATCCCTAGTTGACAATGAACCCACTTTGGTTAAAAAATCACGCTAAGATGGCAATCAGATGCATGAATTCAGCTACTTTAACAGTAAAAGAAAGTGAAAATTTCCAGTATATAAGCATATATGTTTCTCTATTAATTTTTCATCCCAACTAAATCATGATGTTTGCGGCTCCAAAAGAAACATGCACAAGGTTTGTTCAGCCCAATTCTTGTACAGATTTGGAGGATTTGGTTATACATACAGCATCCTCTAGTTGACAGTTAATACATTTTGGTAAAAAAATCATGCTATGAAGGCAATCAGATGCCTGAATTCAGCTTCTTTCACAGTAAAAGAAAATGAAAATTTCTAGTATATAAGCATATACGTTTCTCTATTAATTCTTCATCCAACTAAATCGAAATGTTATACAAGATTTGGAGGATTTTGGTATACATACAGCATCCTTAGTTGACAGTGAACCCATTTTGGTAAAAAAATCATGCTAAGATGACAATCAAATGCATGATTTCAGCATCTTTGACAGTAAAAGAAAATGAAAATTTCCAGTATATAAGCATATTTGTTTCTCTATTAATTCTTCATCCCAACTAAATCATGATGTTTGTGGCTACAAAAGAAACCTGCACATGGTTTGTTCTCACCCAATTCTTGTACAGATTTGGAGGATTTTGGTATATATACAACATCCTTAGTAGACAGTGAACCCATTTTGGTTAAAAAATCATGCTAAGATGGCAATCAGATGCATGAATTCAGTTTCATTAACAGTAAAAGAAAATGAAACTTTCCAGTATGTAAGCATATATGTTTCTCTATTAATTCTTCATCCCAACTAAATCATGATGTTTGTGGCTCCAAAAGAAACCTGCACAAGGTTTGTTCAGCCCAATTCTTTTACAGATTTGGAGGATTTTGGTATACATACAGCATCATCTAGTTGACAGTTAACACATTTTGGTAAAAAAATCATGCTAAGAAGGCAATCAGATGCATGAATTCAGCTTCTTTCACAGTAAAACAAAATGAAAATTTCCAGTATATAAGCATATACGTTTCTCTATTAATTCTTCATCCCATCTAAATCATGATATTTGTGGCTACAAAAGAAACCTGAACAAGGTTTTTTCTCACCTAATTCTTGTACAGATTTTGAAAATTTTGGTATACATACAGCATCCTTAGTTGACAGTGAACCCATTTTGGTAAAAAAATCATGCTAAGATGACAATCAGATGCATGAATTCAGCATCTTTGACAGTAAAAGAAAATGAAAATTTTCCAGTATATAAGCATATATGTTTCTCTATTAATTCTTCATCCCAACTAAATCATGATGTCTGTGGCTACAAAAGAAACCTGCACAAGGTTTGTTCCCACCCAATTCTTGTACAGATTTGGAGGATTTTGGTATATATACAACATCCTTAGTTGACAGTGAACCCATTTTGGTAAAAAAATCATGTTAAGATGACAATCACATGCATGAATTCAGCATCTTTGACAGTAAAAGAAAATGAAAATTTCCAGTATCTAGGCATATATGTTTCCCTATTACTTCTTCATCCCAACTAAATCATGATGTTTGTCGCTACAAAAGAAATCTGCACAAGGTTTGTTCTCACCCAATTCTTGTACAGATTTGGAGGATTTTGGTATATATACAACATCCTTAGTTGACACTGAACCCATTTTGGTTAAAAAATCATGCTAAGATGGCAATCAGATGCATGAATTCCGTTTCATTAACAGTAAAAGAAAATGAAACTTTCCAGTATGTAAGCATATATGTTTCTCTATTAATTCTTCATCCCAACTAAATCATGATGTTTGTTGCTACAAAAAAAACCTGCACAAGGTTTGTTCTCACCCAATTCTTGTACAGATTTGGACGATTTTGGTATACATACAGCATCCTTAGTTGACAGTGAACCTATTTTGGTTAAAAAATCATGCTAAGATGCCAATCAGATGCATGAATTCAGCTACTTTAACAGTAAAAGAAAATGAAAATTTCTAGTATATAAGCATAAATGTTTCTCTATTAATTCTTCATCCCAACTAAATCATGATGTATGTGGCTCCAAAAGAAACCTGCACAAGGTTTGTTCAGCCCAATTCTTGTACAGATTTGGAGGATTTTGGTATACATACAGCATCCTCTGGTTGACAGTTAACACATTTTGGTAAAACAATCATGCTAAGAAGGCAATCAGATGCATGAATTCAGCTTCTTTCACAGTAAAAGAAAATGAAAATTTCCAGTATATAAGCATATATGTTTCTCTATTAATTCTTCATCCCAACTAAATCATGATGTTTGTGGCTACAAAAGAAACCTGCACAAGGTTTGTTCTCACCCAATTCTTGTTTAGATTTGGAGGATTTTGGTATACATACAGCATCCTTAGTTGACAGTGAACCCATTTTGGTAAAAAAAACATGCTAAGAAGGGAATCAGATGCATGAACTCAGATTCTTTAGCAGTAAAAGAAAATGAAAATTTCCAGTATCTAGGCATATATTTTTCTCTATTAATTCTTCATCCCAACTAAACCATTGTTGTTTGTGGCTCACAGAGGATTTTAGATCCAGGATGACAAATTTTGATTGGGCTTTGAATGGAGATTCTAGTCATAGATCGATTCTTCGGAGTCCGACTTTCTAAAGGAAATGCCATTTGGAAGTATGCGGGTACATATTTGTTGGATAACCAAAACTCCCCTTTTTTTGAAGAAAAATAAGAATAGGGCCCATATCAAGTGTAGTTTTAAGGACCTGTCATCGTGGAAAGAAACCAAATATAGAAGCCAGAAAGAGAAATGGTAGAGAATGAGGATACATCAGGCTAACATAGCGGCATTTTCCTCATCTATCTCTCATCCCTGCTTTCTCTTCAGCAAACGCACATAAAGAGACATCAGCAACAACAGCAAGAGCGACAAGAACAACAATAATAATAAATTATTATGAACGAGATGTCTCTATATGGGTTTCTAGATCTCCACTTGAGCCATCTCTTTCTAATCACAGCCCAATTAAGAACACTTGTTGATAGTCACAAAAAAATCCAATCACAGCCCAATCAAAATTTGTGATCCTGGATCTACAAACATATATGCTTAGATACTGCAAATTTTCATTTTCTTTTACTGTTAAAGAAGCTGAATTCATGCATCTGATTGTCATCTTGGCATGATTTTTTACCAAAATGGGTTCACTGTCAACTAAGGATGCTAGCTGTATACCAAAATCCTCCAATTCTGTACAAGAATTGGGCTGAACAAACCTTGTGCAGGTCATAGAATGTCATCTAAGCATGCTATATGCCAAAGTGGGGTTTGTCATAGAATGCATGAACGACACGTATTAGTGTTTGAAGAACAATAAGAACATGGCTCATGTCAAGTGTAGTTTTACGGAACTGTCATCGTGGGAGAAAACCAATTTAATATAGAAGCCATAAATAGAGCCAGAAAGAGGAATGGTAGAGAATGAGGATACACCAGGCTAACATAGCGGCATTTTCCTCAACTCTTTCTCATCCCTTCTTTCTCTTCAACACACGCACACAGCAAGAGGGGGTTGGTCCAACAATAATAATAGATTATAATAAACGAGATGTCTCTATATGGTTTTCCAGATCTCCACTCGAGCACTTTCTTTCTAATCACAGCCCAATTAAGAAACATAGACGACAGCCACAATGCAGACTCACAAACACTAATACGTGTCTTTCATGCATTCAAAATTATAATATCTTCAAAATTACCAATTTAAAGACTTACCGGTGGAATTATCCGTGGGTTCCTTGCTATTACCACAATAAAGGATGAGAATTTGCTTGCATTATCACCAACCGGTTGCCCGACAGTGGGCGGCGTGCTACCCTCTCCCTCCTCTGTTTGACTGCCATTATTACCTAGGATTAACAAACCAACATAATTACAAAAAATTAAAAAAGTGAGATTTGTAATAAATTCAACTACAATGATAGTTTGATGCAAATGACACTAAGCATTGTTTAATGTAAATGACACCAAGCAGTAGAAAATAGAAAGATAATTAAACCAATTATTAAATTCACATACAACATGTTCGGAATTACAAGATATAATATTACAACAAGATTTAAGACATGAGAATTACAGGACATATAATATTGAGCTATGAAAATCAAGTAAACTACAATACGACATCTTCCAATACATCTCCCTCTTCTCCATCCTTGCGGAGCCAAGTCCCGCGAATTCCGCCGTCGGTTGTGTTTACATCAAACATAGAAAACTCAGAAGCAATGTAACTGTTCATGGATTCACCGTCTTCATCGTCTGAAGTATCGTCCAGTTGGAATTCATCTCATGGTTGCATCTCAAGAGCCACATACGATTTTGGAATGGTTGGATCTTCAATGTAGAACACTTGTTGCACTTGGGATGGAAACACAAATGGTTCGTGGCTAATGTGTGTACCGATATGAATCAATTTTGAGAAGTTTACAACTGTGAAACCTAACTTATCCTTGTTATTAGAAAAATTCCTATCAAACTCAGCCAAATTCCCACGAAATAAGACAACACGAAAATGACCAAAATAGTTCAACTCAATGATATCCGTGAGCACTCCATAGTAGTCGAGATCTCCATCTACCGGCCTCGTGTTCAACTTGGAAGCATAACTTCTAGTCTTAGAAGTCACTACCATTCCACTATTTTGAGACTTCAAATTACATTCACGATCTTTAGTACGAAATCTAAAGCCATTGAATATGTATCCTCCGTATCTTTTGGCCATCTTATAGGGACCCTTGGCAAGTACTTGTATTTCAGATGACACACCTTCAGGACCCAAAGAATGTACCTATTAATTTTGCGCAAATCGTATCAGCACCATGGATAATGTAGATATAATGAAGATTAACTTGCATTTTCTTAATTCACCTACATGAGATTCAAACTACTTATGAATTTTTTCATTCATCAACTTGTTTTGTTCACGTGGTGGTAGTCTTCTTGGTCTAGCTCTTCGTTTGATGTCCCTGACAAATTCGCTAAAATACAAGCAATTGAAATAAGGAATAACAAAAGTAAGTTAATATCGAACTCTGGAATTTTCACTATATTCGATTTAAATTCAAAAGCAACTTACTTTCTGAAGTTCATCTAGTAACGGCTGTACGTACACATCTATATCATTTCCAGGACCTTTCGGTCCAGGAACTATCATGGACAAAATAAATGAGGATTGCTTCATGCATTTCCAAGGCAGAAGATTGTATGGTATTAACACAATAGGCCATATGCTGTATGTACTACTCATTTGCCTAAAAGGGTTGAAACCATCACTAGCTAGTCCAAGTCTCACATTTCGAGGATCTTCCGTGAAATCGGAATATCTTTCATCAAATTTTTTCCAAGATTGAGAATCAGTGGGATGTCTAAGAATCCCATCATTAGTGCGACCTTCAGCATGTCATTTCATATCAGAAGTTTTCGTAGACATAAACAATCTTTGTAGCCTAGGAATCAGAGGAAAGTAACGCAGTATTTTGGCAGGCTTCTTTCTCCTACTTCGCTTAGTAGATCCACTGGATTGATTGTCTTGATTTGGTGTTTCTGTCCATTTCGAAGAACCACATACTTCGCAATTCTCCAGACTTTCCTTACCTCCCGTGAAAAGCATACAGTCATTTGGACATGCTGCTATCTTCTCATACCCTAGATCGAAAGAATTTAGGAATTTTTTGATTTTATAGGCTGCGTTTGGAATACAGATTTCTGAAAATGCTTCATTCAACAGTTCAAGTAGCATACTGAAGGACTTAGCAGACCACCCGTTTAAACATTTAATCTGAAATAGTCTGACAATGAATGAGAATTTAGAGAATTTGGTGCAATCGCGGTACAGCGGAGTACTAGCATCTTCAAGTAACTTAGTGAAGGATTCTTGCTGTTTATTATTTTCAGGGGCGGGGTCAGGCATTTCCTCGTCCACTCCACCACCAATCTGGTTTGTTTCTGTTGACTCATTATGAACTTGGGTTGTTGGATTATTGGTGTGGAAAGAAACATTATGAATCCCCAAGGCGTCTTGCAACAAAGCATGCATCTCATCGGGAACACTTAAGTCTTCGTTCACTAAGGGCTCATCTACATTTTCTAATACAACCGGACGAACAGGAGCTGACGTATGATCCTCTCCATGACAAAATCACCGTGTGTACCATTGAAGAAAACTGTTGACAACCAAATGTGTATGTACTACGTCACATGTCCTCAAATTACAATTTGTACACCGAAGGCATGGACAAAGGATTAGGTTGGGATCACGGGAATGTCGTTTGGCAAAGATAATAAAATCTTTAATATCATCACGGTACTCCTTGGATAATCATGGTTTACTAATCCAACTTCTATCCATTATAACAATAGCACACAATCTAAAATTAAAATTTGACATATTAAATAGTATTGACAGTAAAGGGCATTTTGTATATTTAATTTCACCTTTTTTAAAACCAACCCTAGCTGCAAATAAATAAACGATATAATAATTAACTGTAAAATAAAGAAATCGTGGTTCCAAAAATGTATAAAAAAACAATTAAATCTTAATACAATCTACTCTATTCACATAACCCTAAACTATCTTTGTGGAAATTATCACAACCACTTTAGTGGCATTTTATCGCATACCTTGTGTTCGAGTCTAATATCGATTCGACTATAGTCTCCCCTGTATTTGGCTTTCCGTTCAAGGAGATGATGATGGTAAAGGGTATTTGCTGAGGAAGAGGAATCGGACGAATAACGAGGGTGTCGTGCTGTAAATACGGTAACAAGAAGATCTGATGACTCATGAACTATTCTGTTCATGGCTACTAATAATCAGTTACTCATCCCAAAATAAATAATAATAATAATAATAATAATAATAATAATAATAATAATAAACCTGCACAAAAGAAACTAATATGGCTACTAATATGTTGCTCTATTAATTCTACATCCCAACTAAATCATTGATGTTTGTAGCTCCAAAAGAAACATTCACAAGGTTTGTTCAGCCCAATTCTTGTATAGATTTGGAGGATTTTGGTATATAGCTAGCATTCTTAGATGACAATCAGATACATGAATTCAACATCTTTGATAGTAAAGGAAAATGAAAATTTCCAGTATATAAGCATATATGTTTCTCTATTAATTCTTCATCCCAACTAAATCATGATGTTTGTGGCTACAAAAGAAACCTGCACAAGGTTTGTTCTCACCCAATTCTTGTACAGATTTGGAGGATTTTGGTATACATACAGCATCCTTAGTTGACAGTGAACCCATTTTGGTTAAAAAATCATGCTAAGATGGCAATCAGATGCATGAATTCAGCTACTTTAACAGTAAAAGAAAATGAAAATTTCCAGTATATAAGCATATATGTTTCTCTATTAATTCTTCATCCCAACTAAACCATTGATGTTTGTGCCTTCCAAAGAAACCTGCACAAGGTTTATTCCGCCCAATTCTTGTACAGATTTGGAGGATTTTGGTATACATACAACATACTTAGTTGACAGTCAACACATTTTGGTAAAAAAATCATGCTAAAATGACAATCAGATGCATGAATTCAGTTTCTTTGACAGTAAAAGAAAATGAAAATTTCCAGTATCTAAGCATATATGTTTCTCCATTAATTCATCATCCCTACTAAATCATGATGTTTGTGGCTCCAAAAGAAACCTGCACAAGGTTTGTTCAGCCCAATTCTTGTACAGATTTGGAGGATTTTTGTATACAGCCAGCATCCTCTAGTTAACAGTTAACCCATTTTGATAAAAAAAACATGCTAAGACGGCAATCAGATGCATGAACTCAGATTCTTTAACAGTAAAAGAAAATGTAAATTTCCAGTATCTAAGCATATATGTTTCTCCATTAATTCTTCATCCCAACTAAATCATGATGTTTGTGGCTCCAAAAGAAACCTGCACAAGGTTTGTTCAGCCCAATTCTTGTACAGATTTGGAGGATTTTGGTATACAGCCAGCATCCTTAGTTGATAGTTAACCCATTTTGGTAAAAAAAAACATGCTAAGAAGGCAATCAGATGCATGAACTCAGATTCTTTAACAGTAAAAGAAAATAAAAATTTCCAGTATCTAAGCATATATGTTTCTCTATTAATTCTTCATCCCAACTAAACCATTGATGTTTGTGGCTCCAAAATAAACCTGCACAAGGTTTGTTCCGCCCAATTCTTGTACAGATTTGGAGGATTTTGTTATACATACAGCATACTTAGTTGACAGTCAACCCATTTTGGTAAAAAAATCATGCTAAGATGCCAATCAGATGCATGAATTCAGCATCTTTGACAGTGAAAAGGAGAGAAATCATGAGTAATTACCGAAGAGAGAGAAGGGGCCGACCAGCAGGGCGACGAGCGGTGGTTTTCGATCGTGAATTCACCGCGAAATAGAGACAGGGTGGTGGGAAATCGAATTAGGCTGTCGAAGATAACGAAGGGTCGGAGGCGAAGCGCGCGAAATAGAGAGAGGGAGGAGGGAAAACGAAGGCGGCAAAAATTAGGTTTGGGAATTAGCGAGCGAAATGTTAGGGTTCGCGGAGATTTATCTCAGTTAATTCACCGGCGTTTGAAGTTACGAACGCCGGTGAATGTATCTATATATTCCCCGGCGTTTGTTATTAAAACGCCGGTGAATAATACCATTCATCGGCATTTACAAATAAAACGCCGGTAAGTATCATGATTCCTCGACATTTTATAGAGGCCGCCGGTGTATAACCATCCAATCTGACGTCCCATTCCTGGTCACTCCCTACCCCGGCGCGAATGGTAAAACGCCGGGGAATATACGCCGGTAAATCGCACATGTTTTGTAGTGCTACCACAAACTCCCAACTCTTCATCTCCTTCATGAATTGGCCAACCCTTGGATTTCCCACATGTGCACACTTCTCATTCATTTGTTTAGTTATTTTTTATAGCCTAGAATTATATACTTGTTACATGACAAGTGTAGGATAAAAAGTGTTTATTAAAATTGTACATTAACTAATGGGCTTTTTTTTAAATAGTTTTTCTAATGAGCTTTAAGATGATTTTTAGGTCTATGAGTTTTAATTAAAAATAAATAATAGATTTGTGATTAGAAAATGATAATAAAAGTTCTCATGACTTAAGAAAATTTTAGGAATAGAATGTGCATGAAATTTTACGTGTAAAATACGTGCGAAAGGAAATAATAAATATTTGAATACAAAATAAATTCGAGAGAATGGAAAATATTCATAAACAATAAAAATACAACATACGTAAAATATTCATTTTGATAATGTTATGGATATTTCACATAACGGAAAAATATACATAATCGACACGTGTATTGAAAACACGTGCAATGTACGTAAAACACAAAGATTAAATTAAATATTTGAGTTGACTAAAAATAGGATTGAAATGAGTTTGGAGAAAACAGAAAACATATAAATAATCAGAATATAAGATACGTATAATATTTATATAAAAATATGTTACAAATATTACTCGTAACACTACAAAATACACGTGTGTAACACACGGAGGCAAAATTATCATTACTCAATTTTGTGGGGTGTTACACAAATTCACTGCCTAGCGTCGAGCCCTTCAGCTTGTGAGGAAATCTAGCACTTTCTTGAAGTCAATGCCGAGCGTCGAACGTCTCAAGCTTGTAAGGAAAGGTAGCGCTTTGCTCGAAGTCAATGCCGAGCGTCGAGCGCCTCCAGCTTGTGAGAAATCTAGTGTTTTGCTCGAAATCACTGTCGAGCATCGAGCTCTTCAGCCTGTGAGGAAAGCTAGCGCTTTGGTCAAAGTCAATGCCGAGCGTTGAGCGTCTCTAGCTTGTGAGAAAGCTAGTGCTTTCCTCAAAGTCAATGCCGAGCGTCAAGCCTGCCCAGCTTGAAAGAAAGTGAGAAAGCTAGGGCTTTGCTCAAAGTCAATGCCGATCATCGAGCCTCACCGGCTGGTAGGTTACACGTGCACCACACGTGTGATATTGACATTAGGGTAAGGGTGGTATACCGTACCGTACCGTATCATAATTACTCTACCGTCAACCGTACCGGAATACTTGGTACACAAATTTCTGTACCATTACCGTGCCAAGATTTCGGTACTACCGGAATATCGGTACGGTATTGGTAATACCATGGTACTACCGGACATCAATTAGCTTAAAAAATTAACATTCATATAAATGGCAAAAGAATGATAAATAAGCTCAACATAAATATATATATGAAGAAGTTTCAACAAAAATAATTATATATATATATATATATATATATATATATATATATATATAGGGTAAAAGGAATATTAGCAACTTTCTCATTTAGTAAATGAGCAATTGATTATGTGGCATGCATGTGATACATTGGACAACTAACCCTTTTAAGGCTTTTCCAATCACATGTATGCCACATCATCAATTGCTTATTTACTAAATGAGCAAGTTGCTCATACCTCTTTTTCCCATATATATATATATATATATATATATATATATATATATATATATATATATATGAAGAAGTTCCAATTATCAGTCAGTGTCAATTCTCAAACAAGACTCAGCTAACAGTCCATAATTTAGTCTAACATCTGTGTTTCTAGAGCCCAATCACCAGTAGTACCAAATAATATAAGTTTCTGTTAAACAATGAAGGAAGAAATCATCACAAAACTCCGTTGAAATAACTAATATCTTCAGGCATGTTCCTTTCAAAAAACTCTAGAAGTCTCACTCAAAACAAATTAAACACATACAGGAACAGAGAAACACCAGCACGAATAGTGTACAGAAACTTACTGTTCAACTGATTAACTGGAAACAGATTCACATAAAAAAACTATCCTCACAAACAAACATACATCACCTGATATAGTGATAAAGAATCGACACAAAATTTAAGATCATGGATAAAAAAACATCAACATTGCCTTCTCATCCCCTAAATAGTTAAACCCACAATAAAAGAATTAGCTAAAGACCTTTTCTGCCCAATCCTTAATCCACCCAGGCCAAACAACAAATCAGGGTTGTAGACTTTATTATTGTACAATTTCAGAGATGTATAAGTTTCAATATAATGTATCTTTATGTATGAAAATTAGTTTCAACATTCTGCAATATAATTGATTCAATATGCTACTCTATTAGATTCAGCATTCTGCAATATGCTTGATTAGATATAATTGTATAGCTTCAGCAGACAGAGAAAGAATGACAATAATACCTGAAATTAAGAAGATTCATATATAAAGAATGACAACAATATTGTTATTTTCCTTTCATAACATTCATGATATTTGATGGTTCTTTCAATTCTGTGTATTGTTCTACTCTTTTTTTTTCAGTATGTATCTCATTTAGAAGATTCATATATAAATCAATTTCAGGATTATGATACAAATATAATACATAAATAAGATTTGACCTATATTAACTTCTAAAAAACACAAAAATTAATTTGATAAATCAAATCAGAAGATCTTTTACATCCTAAATTCCTAATTACTTGTGAATACCCAAGATCTTAAGAAAACCCAACAAGAACAAGAAGAAGATGGATCTTATATTAATACAGAAACTAAACTCTAAAGTTTCCCTAATTAGTCGAAAAAATCCTCAAAAAATACGGTACCGATGGGAGCTGAAGAAGGTAGGCGGCGTAACGACAGCGTGGTGCTTCGGCAGCATAGTGCGTCGGTCAATCAGTGCATGTGCCCAAGATTTAAAGAAGAAAAAAAGGAAGAAGGAAAAAAGCAAGAATAATTGAAGTACTAGTATAACTGGGGTGAAAAATTGAAAAAGAAAATAAGAAAAATGGGCATGGACCTAGGTCTAGGTCTGGGTTTTTAAATATAAAAATTAAATTAAATATATATTAATTACTTGGTATGGTACGGTTTACCATGGTATCAGTATTAGGTACCAGTACCATACCATATAATTTCGGTATGCTACAATACCGAGATTTCGGTATGGTATTACCAAGATTTCGGTAATATATGGTATGGTAATACGGTATGGTACGGTAATATGGTACTGTTGAGACCCCTATATTAGGGGGGAGAATCGAGGCATCGAAATCTTATGAACCGTTAGATTTTGATGATCAAGATTGGATGGTTTGGGATCCCTTTGAGGAATTCGGGGCGTTGACAGCTTTCCTATAAATCCATCACCCCCTTATCATTTCTTCACTTTGCTTTCTCTCTCTAACCCTTGGAGCTTCTCTCTCTAGCAGCCGGCAGCATCCTTTCCAGTGAATCATTCTGTTAACGAAAGCCAGGTTAGTATTGTTATTGTTATGTTGCGGTCTCAGTACGGTTCTTTAGCGAGTTCCTCTGGTCGGGATGATGAGGGTCGCCTTTCGGCCTCCACATCCTGGGATACGAGTGAGGAGGTTTATGATGTATCGCCGCTTCGCAGTCGAAAGCCGTTTGTGGTGGAGTTGAGCAATTCTGATGGCAAGGTGGAGGTAACAGGTGAGGATGTGGAGGAAGGCGTAGTGGATGAGGAGCTGAGAGCGCCCTTGATGGGGATAATCAGGATGATGCTGTGGAAGTTGACCCTACTTTTTTGCCTCTACGACACCATCTCCTGCGAGGGGTCCTCGCATTCGAAGGAGGAGGAAAAATTGGCATCTCGCGAACAGTCCTGAGATGCCAGACAAGTTTATGCCTAAGCACGGGCTCGACGTTCCCTACTTCAAGCAGCCCAGATCTATTAGGATGTACCCGGATGATGTCGAAGGTTTGGTATAGTATGAAGTGGAAATCTTTTGCCCGAGTCGAACCCAGATCCAAATGGACAGGATTCAAAGTGTTTTGGCTGGCTGACTACCTGTCCCATGATAAGAGCCAACTATTTCATAGGGCTGGAGTACGAGCTGTTGATTCCCAGCCTTAGTCTCGGCCCGATGACTAGTTGGAACCCTGTTATTGCATGTTTCCTGAAGATACTTTTAGCTTAGGGCTAAGGCTGTCGTTGCACCTAATCATCAAGAATGTGCTAAATTGGGGGGCCCTCTGCCCGATGCAGTATGGTCTCAACTCCTGGAAGGAGTTAGTTTGATTTATGGTACTCTGCAAGGAGAGGGGAGTGCCTTTGAAGTTGAAGTACTTCCGGGCCGTCCTAGGAGTAAGCTCGTTGGGAGAACAGGAAGGCATATATTACATCCGCCTCACCATCACAAGAAGGTGGTGCATGGACATCCGGACTCTATAAAAGGGTGGAAAGGAAAATACTTCGTCATCTGAAGCCCGGTGCCTTGGCGAATTCCCACTGCCTGGAATTTTTACAAGCCAAACACAAGCCTCCGAGGTGAAGAGAGTTGACGGAAGAGGAGTGGGATGATGTCGATTGGATCGTAGGTGGCCGCAGCATCGGCCGGACCAATGTAACCGAGTTGCACTTGGCTCAGATCGGACTGAGCCCCATTCACCCTTGTACATTTTGTTTCTTTTTTATTTCACTTTCTGCCTTCGTGTTAACAGTCTTCTCTTTCCTCTGCAGCGATGGACAAGGACAAGATTGACGTAAGAATGGCCCTGAAGGATGAGGCCAAGAAGAAGGGGGCCGAGCAGCCTAAGCAGAAGGCAAGGCCCACTCAGGGAGGTTCCGAAGGCCCTTCGAAATGGACTCCTAAGAGGGTGAAGACCCTTTCTGTTGGAGGGGTATGGGAGCGGAAACCGAGCACTATTTACCATAGGGTTGTCGAGGCTCTTAAGAGCGGGGTCCCTCCGGTTCGCCCCGATGCCCATGAGATGGTAGGCGAGGAGGGGCTGATGCCGTGGGCTCCTGATTAGTCAGTGAAAATGGCCGACACTCTGGCCGAGGGGCCAGTGACGGTCGAGGTGGTGGACAACCTCTCCCCGCTGTGCGGCTGGAAGACTTTGGCTACCAAGACTACTGAGTCGTGTTACATGAGGTGGGCTCAGGCCCACGTGATGGTTGTTGGTGTATGCCCTATAGGCCAGTTATCTGTTGACATTACTAGTTTACATTGTATCATGATATTTATTTCATATATGAGGCATTTCATTTATTGTGTTTGTGATTAAATGAGCATAATAAAGTCCTTAGACCTTAGAATAGTAGGTTCAGTACCATGGGATATCAAGTGCATGACTTGATTGTGAGATCCTATTAGTTGTAATCAGAGCACTATTCTTAAATATCCCTAGTCAAGTATTGTTGTGAATTATGATAACAATAATACATAGAGATTAGTATGTGCGTAGACTGATGACCATATCTCACGGATCATGAATATGAGATATCAAGTCTTCACATGGGTACATATTATAGTAATAATGTACTGGACTGCCCCACCATGAGAACGATGTATGGATCGTTACGTGAGTGTCATAAGTGGTTCTCACAGTGACCATGATGTATATAGACCTTTGACTTGACGTCACTACGGTTCCCTACATGAGAAGTTATATATTTTAATGTCGTCAAACGTTGCATGTAATAAGGTGATTATAAAGTTGACTATTGGATATACTACAAATCATGCGGAGGGATGTGAGTGACTTAGATAGGATTTATCCCTTTTACATAACAGGAGCGATATCTATAGGCCCCTTGATTGAGTGAGACTGCAAAATGCATGACCATTTTCAAATGAGTCAATATGGGATATTGAGCTCATTTGTTTTAGTAAGTCTACTCGGACATCAAGAAACTAAAGATTGAACTAAATAAGGGTGACATGCTCTATGCCTTGTGGTCAATTAAGATATCTGGACAAAAGGACTAGACTAGATAGTAACAATGGTCACGAATAGGTTATGCCTAATCACTGACATTCCCGTTACTTGAGTAGCAGTAATGTATTGCTAGATACCGATCACTATTTGTAATACTAGAATATGATTTTAATATTATTGTAAACGTAACGATAACCCATAGGGTGGCACACTTAGAATGGATCGAAATTGAGATTTAAATTTATAAGATGAAAATAATTGGGGATCCTAGTAAGACTTGGACTCCTGATATTGGTTGGACAATTAATTAGATTAAATGGGCTGACTAAAGTTCAAAGGTCCGCACATGAATCTGAACCAGGTCAGATTATGTGTCCAACAGCCTTAATACTCTCTTAAGGTTGATTTTTTGTAGCTATATATATGATACATATCTGTGAAAAAAAAGGTCACATGAGAAAACCCTAGCAGTCACAGAAATTGTGAAAGAGAGATCGTGAGGAACATCCCTTCCTACAGCTAGCACCGCGGCGTGAGGGAAAGCTTGATTTGATCCGTTTGTGTGGATACCGTAGAGGTACCGCAATATTGTAGTGTTTTGATCGGCATATTGTAGAGACAGAAGATCCATCTTCAAGTTATAACTCCTAAACATGATTTATGGTTTTCGCATGGATCCATGGTTAGGTTTCGATATTTCTTTGTAATTTTTCTGCTGTGTATTTAATCTGAGATTACCATCAAAATCTAACAATGGTAAGGTTCTGCTTGTCTGATAGCTTCATCTTTTAGTGGCATTCTTTTATCTCAAAAATAATAACTCTTGGCTCCTCGTTCGCAGGCATCTATGGTCGGGGCCCAGCTGAAGAGGTGTCACGAAAAGGACCTCAAGAGGGAGGCGAGGAACTCTCAGCGATATGAGCGTGAAATGAAGCAGCTGAAGCTATAGCTAGAGGCATCTCAGGGGCATGAACAAGCCCTTCAGGCTGACCTCGAAACTCAATCCCACGAGCATCTTCGTGTCATGGTGGAGTTCAAGGCGGTGGCGGCCGTGAAGTACCAGAAGTTTGAAGCCGCTACCATGGATGAGGTAATCGCTACCCAGGATGAGGTGTATGATCGGGCGAAGGAGCACATCTTGTTCTTTTACCCTGAGTCCAAGATTGATGACCTTCACTACGGCTCAAGTTTCCCGACCATCCAAAGACGCCTGGGGCGAAAGGCGAGGAGACGGAGTTAGAGCTAACCTTTGAAAAGGACACGGAAGGAATGGCGGACGCCGATGTTCAGGGGGCAGCCGACGAAGAGGTGTTGATTTCTTCTAAGAAGTAGTTTTAATCATCTCCTTCCCCCTCTTCTTTTTGTATTTGCCAAGTGCGGACTGGCCACCGCTTTTTGTAAGAATTTTATTGGATAATACATATATATTTTTGGCCTAACTTTTTGACCTTAAGACTTGTTGGTTGTTACTTGGCCTCGATCTTTTGAAAGCTTGGAGTGAACCCTAGTTTTCTCGTTTGTGTCAGATGGACGAGACCCTCGGATCTGACCTCAGTTCAGCTGAGGTCAAGTACCTTCGGGGTAGGCTAGAGTCCAAGGAGTCTGTCTTGATCCGCTATCGCAAACAGGCCCGTGATCGGAAAGCTGCCGTTTCTTACTTCATGAATAAGTCTAAGGAGCTGAGCTTGGAGGCGGCACACCTAAAGAAGGCGAATGCCGATCGTGACTGGGGAGCACCGAGATGGGGTGGTCGATGTCCGATGCATCCACCAGGCGGCCGACCTCGGAGTCCTTGTTCACAGTGGAGAAGGAGTTGGTGATTAAGAGAATGAGGGTCATGCTTGGTACCAGTGGATCTCGACTTCATTCTCTTGGGGGAGGCCTACCCTCCGTTATGGGTCCGTGCCCGATCCTTCGTGTGGAAATGGCGAGGCCGGGGGATGCCCAGAGCTCTGTTGCCGTAGCGTCTACCTTGGCAATGCCGACGGGTCCAGGCAGGCTCTTAGGGGAGCAAACTCGCTCAGTGGGGCTCGAGTTGGTCTGTGTTAGGCGAAAGGGCCTCTGAGAAAAACTTAGGCTGAGGTCATAGCCGTTGTAATAAAACTTATTGTACTGTGGCTTCCCAAGGTGCTATAATAAAAATGATCTTTTCGATTTGCCTTAACTTGCTTTTGATTCCTGGTATTTCCAGGATGCGAGCCAGAGAAGCTAAGTTTGGGAGAAAGATGGTAGCTTGCTTGAGGTTCATGATGAGCATCGAGTGTCCCCAACTTTGTGAGAAAGTTAGGTCTTTGCTAGAAGTCAACAATGAGCGTCGAGGGCTTGGGAGAGGACGAGAGATCGAGAAATCTCTCGTTTGTTGCTCGTAGTCCCCGCCGAGTAGCGAGGATGTAGGGCTGAACCCCGTTTGACTCAGGAACCGAGCCGATGGTCGAGGACTTGGGAGATTGAGAAATCCTCAATCTCTCGTTTGTCACTCATAGTCCCTGCTGAGTAGCGATGATGTCGGGCTAAGAAGCCTTGTTTCGCTCAGGAACCGAGCCGAGGGTCGAGGACTTGGGAGATTGAGAAATCTCCCGTTTGTCGCTCGTAGTCCCCGCCGAGTAGCGAGGAAGTAGGGCTAGGTAGCCAAGTCTTTGCTTTAAGTCAACGCCGAGTGTCGAGCCTGCCCAGCTTATGGGAAAGCTAGTGCTTTGCTCGAAGTTATTGCCGAGCGTCGAGCGTCTCCAGCTTGTGAGAAAGCTAGTACTTTGCTCGAAGTCACTGTCGAGCGTCGAGCATCTCCAGCTCGTGAGAAAGCTAGTGCTTTGCTCGAAGTCAACGATGAGTGTCGAGCTCCACCCTCTTGTGAGAATACATAGAAATTTGAACAAAAAAGTGAAAGAATAAGACTACACTTCATTCTTTTTACTATTTATGTTTACATACAAGGGGTGGCATGTACTGCCTATTACATAAGCCCGATTACAATAGAAATCTAGTCCTCCCCCTCGAGGAACTTGATGAGGTGCTCCGCATTCTAGGGCCTCCTGAAAACCCTGCCCTCAAGGTCTTCAAGTCGGTATGTGTTGGGGCGTACCACTTCGGAGACCTTCTATGGACCCTCCCAGTTTGGGTCTAGCTTTCGCTTCTTGTTGGGGTCGAAAATAGCTAGTTTCCTGAGCACGAGGTCGCCTTGCTCGATGTTGGTGGGATGGACCTTTTTGTTGTAGAATCTCTCGATCCACTAGTGGTATATGCTTCTTCTGACGGCAGATTTTTCTCTGAGTTCGTCGATCAGGTCCAAATTTTCTCTGAGGTCGGTTGAGTTCATCTCCTCGTTGAAGCCCATGATTCTAGGCGAGGGGAGCCCAATTTCCAAGGGGATGACCGCCTCGGTTACATTGGTTAAGTTGAACGGTGATTCACCCATGAGGATTCTCTGGGTTGTTCGGTACGACTAAAGACTGCTTGGTAGCTCGTCGACCTACAATCCCTTTATCCAACTGTTTCTTGAGCTCGTCAAGAATTTGGCGATCGGCATTTTCTGCTTGGTTGTTTGATTGGGGATGAGATATCGATGAGAAGTGCTGCTGAATGCCGATGACTGTGCAGAATTTTCGAAAGTTTTTGCATGCGAACTGGGTTCTGTTATCGGTGATGAGCACTTGTGGGATCCCGAATCGACAGATGATGTGCTTCCAAAAAAATTATTGGGTTTGATGCTCCTTAATTGTAGCCAGGGGTTCCGCCTCGATCCATTTTGTGAAGTAATCGATGGCTATGACTAGGAATCACCTTTAGGCTAGTGGCTTTTGGGAAGGGCCCGACCATGTCCACCCCCCACATGGCAAAGGGGGTCGGACTAGCCAGCGACTTGAGTTTTGCTTGTGGAAGTCGTTTGACAAGGGAGAATCTCTGGTAAGGCCACATCTTTTGACGAGGTCCTGGGCATCTTGTAACATGGTCAGCCAATAATAGTCGTGGTTTAGTTCTTTTCTAGCGAGTGACCTGCTCCCAATGTGGCATCCTCCGATCCCCTTAAGTAGTTCCTTCAGTGCGTATTTGGCCTCATCGGGGCCCAAACAGCGAAGATAGGGCCTTCCGTCCACCCTTGTGTACGAGCATTTGAAGTGTGTCCCGTCAATCATAGCGAATCTCTCTGAATGGATTCTGGTCCTTCTTGCCTTGGCCCGATCCTCTGGAAGTTTGCCCTCTGTCAGAAACTTTCAGATCTGAGCCATCTAGGTGTCCGTGTGAGCCTCAAGAGCAAGGCAATAGGCCTCGAGGATGTCGATGCTCGGCTTCAGGAGGACTTCAATTAAGATGGTGTGGTCGAGGCCTTCGGAGGACGACGAGGCGAGCTTGGACAAAGAATCAGCTTGAGCGTTCTGCTCTCTCGGGATTCGCTTTACCGAAGCTGAGTCGAAAGCGGTTAAGAGTTGCCGGAGTAGTGCTAAGTATTGAACCATCAGGGCGTCACAAGCCTCATAATCCTCGGTGATCTGATTGACCACGAGCTGGGAGTCGCTAAAGGCTCTCATTTGCCTTGCCCCTGCCTGGTGTGCTAACGTGAGCCCTGCGATCATTGCCTCGTATTTTGCCTCGTTGTTGGAGGTGGAAAAGTTTAGACGCGGAGAATATTAGAGAACGAAGTTGTCGGGGCCTCTTAGTATAACTCCCGTGCTGCTTCCAACCTCGCAGGACAAGCCTTCAATATAAACCTCTCAGATCGGTTCTGCCTCTTGAATTTCAGAAGGCTCGGGAATGGTGTACTCCGTGATGAATTCAGCGAGGGCCTATTATTTAATAGCCGTCATGGGTTTGTAGCTGATGTCGTACTGGCTTAGCTCGATTGACCACTTGATTAAGCGTCCAATATTCTCCGGCTTCTGGAGGACCTGCCTTGAGGGGCTGGTCCGTGAAGACCTGGATCGAGTGGGCTTTAAAGTACGGGCGGAGCTTCCGTGCGGCAATGACCAGAGCATAAGCAAACTTTTCCATCTTTGAATAACGGGTTTCGTCCACAAGTAGGACTTTGTTGACGTAGTAGATTGGCTTCTGAACCCCATCCTCCTTTCTGACCAATACAACGCTGAGTGCATGTTCCAAGGCCGAGGGGTAGCGACAGAAGGATTCGCCTGGCTCGGGTTTGCTTAGAAGTGGAGGGTTGGCGAGGTAAGTTTTTAGTTGATCGAACGCTTGCTGCTGAGAGTCTCCCTATTCGAAACCTTTCGCCCCTCGTAGGGCCTTAAAAAAGGGAAGTGACTTCTTCCCAGACTTGGTAAGGAAGCGGCCGATGGCCGCCAGCCACCCCGTAAGCCGTTGAACTTCCTTTACATTTCTTGGAAGGGCCATGTCGATTATGGCCTGGATTTTCTCGGGGTTTGCCTCTATGCTGCGTTGGCTTACAACAAATCCGAGGAATTTCCCTTAGGAGATGTCGAAGGTGCATTAAGTGGGATTGAGCCTCCTGTTGTAGAATCCTAGGACACCAAAAGCTTCCTCTAGGTCGGCCACATGATCCTTCCCTCGGTGGCCCTTGACGAGCATGTCATCAACGTACACCTCAATGTTTCGACCGATTTGTTCTTTGAAGACCCGATTGACAAGCCTCTGATATGTGGCACCGGCGTTCTTTAGCCCGAAGGGCATGACTCGGTAACAGTAAAGACCTTGGTCGATTACGAAGGCTGTCTTGGCGATGTCCAGAGCGAACATTATGATCTGGTTGTAGCTTGAGAAGGCATCCATGAGGGTCAGTTGTTCGTGGCCCGATGTCGCGTCGATCAGAGCATCGATGCTTGGGAGGGGGAATGGATCTTTCGGGCATGCCTTGTTGATGTCCGTGAAATCTGTACAGATCCTCCACTTCCCACTTTCCTTCTTGACCATTACGACATTAGCTAGCCACTTGGGATAGCTGACCTCTTGTACGAAGCGGGCGGACAAAAGCTTGTCCACCTCGGCTTTCACTGCATGTTGTCTTGGGAGCAAACTTATGTCGCTTTTGTTGGTACGGTTGGGAGCCTGGGTGGACGCTCAGTTTGTGCATGATCAGGTCTTCAGAAATCCCGGGCATATCAGATGACGTCCAGGCGAAGAGGTCGGCATTCCGGTGAATACATTCGATGATGGTCGGCCTTAGGTCTGGGGACAGAGATCGGCTTATGCAAAACCATTTAGATTTGTCTTCCGCACTGAAAGAGACCTCTTCCAGTTCGTCCACGGGCTTCAACTTGGTCTGGTTCCTTTCGAACAGAAGTTCCACTGCATCAAAGGGGAATACTCCGCCCCCTACTACGTTCATATAGCACGACTGTGCGGACTCCTGGTTTGCCCGGGCAACACCGACTCTGAGGTCGGTCAGGATTTTCAGTTTTAGGTGGTAGGCAAAGGGGACAGCCTAAAAAGAGCAGAGGCCGGGTCGACCCAGAATGGCATTATACGCGGCCTTGATATCGACCACCATGAAGTCCATTGATTGGGTTTGCATAATCGGGGTCGTCCCTGACCGTCACATCAAGTGTGACGATCCCCTCAATTTGGACGGGGACGCTGGAGAAACCCGTGAAGGGTGTACCTGACCGGCTTTAACTTCTCGCGGGGGAGCTTGAGGTTTTCAAAAGTGGTCAAAAAGAGAATGTTGATCGAGCTTCCGTTGTCTACGATGATTCGGCGAACTTCGTGGTTCGTCATGCCGAGGCTGATGATGAGGGCATCACAATGTGGGAGCCAGACGCCTTCCAGGTCTTTCCCTGAGAAGGAGACCGCCTACTACTGAACCGTAGAAGGTGGTTGTTCGTGGACCAAATTCACTTCCTGCAAAAAGGCCTTACGGAAGGTGTTGGAGTCTCCTCACATGGGCCCTGCCATGGACACAGTGTAGGATGGACCTCCCCCTCCCCCCGATTTCTTCAGGCTCAGGTTCCTGCTCGGGTTGCCTACTGACCATTCGAGGAGGAGGAGAAGGCCTCGGATTCCTCGGGTCCCTCCGGTCTCTTGGGTTGGTCCGAGTGAACTCCCTTAAGGTACCCTCGTTGGATGAGACCTTCGATCTCGTCTTTAAGGGCGTGACAGGTTTCTATTTCATCCCCGTGGTCTCGGTGAAACCGGCAGTAGAACCTTTGGTCCTTTTTTTGTAGTTGCTCGTTCGGGGAGGGTGTTAGAAGATCCCTTTATCTTCGATCTCCAAGAGAATGGCTGAAATATTCTGGATCAGCGGCGTGTATCTTTCAATACGGGGGACCGGAGGTGGCCTCTTCTGACCAGTCGCGTCCTTGAGGGTCTTCTTGGCGAGCTCGGAGTCGTCCGCATTTTGCTTTCCCTTGGCAGTAATTTCTTTAATGCCTTCGGGGTGCAGATCTTCCTCTGCCTGGATATACTTCTCGACCCTGTTGAGGAGGTCGGAAAAGTCTAGCGGCGGTTTTTTGGCTAGTGAGGCCTTTAACTGGCCGTGGCAAACATTGTGCCGGAACACTGCAGAAGCGATGCCTGCATAGAGAGAGGAGACCGCCCTTGCTTCGGTAGTGAACATTCGCATGAACTCGCGGAGAGGTTCTCCTTCTTTCTGTTTGAGGTCCGGATGGGATGCGTTTGTCTTCTCGACCTTCTGGCTAGTCACGAAGTGGGCTAGAGAGTTTTCTTCGAGTTGGTCAAATGAGAAGACCGAGCCGGGGATGAGCTTTGACAACCATTCCCGAGCCAGGACCACGCAAGGTGGTAGGGAAGGCGTGACATAGGAGTGGATCCGATGTGCTGTGAATCAACATGAGGGTTTTGAACCGTTCCAGGTGATCAGCTGGATCACTCTCGCCATTGTAATCTCGAACTGGGGTGGCCTGAAATTCCTGGGAATCTCGGTGTCTAGAATTTGGGTAGGGAACAGATGTCGGTTTGGCCGGTTCCCTTGCCCGGATTGGGGTCCGCCCTCGCCGATATGGGCGAGACGGTTCTCCATCTGCTGGAGGCGCCGAAGGACGGCCTCGTCTTGTCTCTGTGGGCGAGTCAACCGTGGGATTCACTGCACTGGGCTTCTTGTCGAGGACCGACGTTGTTGCGCTTCTCGGTCTTGGGGTCACCTCGGATGGCTGGAGGATCTCATTCCTAAAATTTTGGAATTCGGCTCTCGTGACCGGAGTCTGACCGTTAGCCTGTGGGCCTGAATTGGCAGAAGTCCGTTGGACCTGTTTGACTTAATGATCATGGAGGAGCAGATCTTGAGGGGATCGAAAGGTCCTGATTAGGTTGGGCTCTTTTTACCCATATCAGATACTATATTTACATCCATTTGGTTTAACTCTAAATTCAACTATGCTACAAGTGATATCACAGTCCTGAATGAATCATTTATTGAAATTGGAGATAACGTCTCTGTATAGTTCGCACATCCTTTTGTGTGAAACCTCTATTATAAATCAAAGTCATATATCTTTCGACTATACGCTTCACATCTATCATTTCTAGCAAGTAACTGTTATTTATCCTTATGGAAAAATAGCCTAGCTCCGAATTACATTCTTTCACATGGATTCTAACTCTCCAAGTATTATGGCATTCTACTATTCCAAATGTGCCCCACTGACAGCCTCGTCATAAAGTATGGGATCCACATGTTACCCAACATTACATTCCTGAGGGTAAACTAAGTAATCTTCCAAGATGGCTCAGCTCCTAGTTATCTAAGGTCTTTGTTTTTTTTTTTAGGGAAAAGGTGGAATATGGCCACCCTGTTTCATTAATAAGAGTTTAACGAAACAAACCCAGAGTACTGAGCCCAAATACAAACTGCAGACAGAAAATAAAACATATATGAAGCAACATGACACATACAAACAACAAATCCCTCCAACAACCCTGGAGGGTGGGCCAACAAACCAGCTCGGTCCAGCAAAATTGTGAGTACAATAGTTTAGCTTCGTACAGTGCTTCCACGACACATGCACACCTACCTGAAACAAGTCTGGCAAGATTTTATCACTCGCCGCTCCGTGCATTCACCTCGCTGGGGGACCCATCTTTGGGCCCAAGCCCCGCAGATCGAAAACTGATCCCACGACACATGCACAGTGATTGCACACTCCCACCAACTCCCCCACTCATCCTATAAACGTGCCAGTCACTCCTACAGCCGCTACCAAAGAGATAGCCGTGAAAAGGATACCTTCACCTCTCACACGATAGCGCTTTTCTCAGGCGATTTCTTACCAAACAACTATCTCGCTCACCCCACCTAACACCACACTCCAGGAGAGAGTCGTGGAGAGGATACATTCACGTCTCTCATACTCAAGCTCTCTTCGGCGATTTCTCACCACACGAACTTATCTCGCCTCAAACTCCCAACCTGAGGGAAGAGGCGACGCTGTCACGAGGCAGTAGCCTAAGCTGGAGGAAGCTCAATAGCCAGATAGTAGGTGCTGTGGAGACTGCACCGATGACATCGTAGGACACACCCGACCAACCACACCCCAATCCCACACCCCCGCACCCCCAACACACCGACTTCACACACTTGAACCCCAAATCCATTGTGTTCGCGACAATAGGTGCGGGAGGAAGCTCCGGCGCGACATCGCTTCGCGACAATTGAAACAAGCACCCTGGAAGTTGAGACAAGTGAGCGCACATCACGAAGGGATCCCATCTTTGGGCCCAAGCTCTACAAACGTACAAGACAACCTAACTCACGGCATCTTCGCACGCACTGCCAACCCTCACAGGTTGTCATGACTGGCCCCGAGAGTGTGGACATGGTGGCAAGCGTGCAGAACATCCGGGCACACAACTAGCAAATCATGGAGGGACCCCATCTTTGGGCCCAAGCTCCACAAATGTGCAAGACAACCTAACTCCCGGCATCTTCACACGCACTACCAACCCTCGCAGATCGCCATGAATGGCCCTGAGAGTGTGGACATGGTGGCAAGCGCACAGAACATCCGGGCAAACATCTAGCAAATCATGGAGGGACCCCAATTCGAGTCCAACCTCATAATCGCACAAAACTACAAGCTTCACACCCCCAACCACAGCAAAAGCACTGGTCCCATATCGAAAATAAGATGTGGGTCATCGCGCAGCGGGGGGGGGGGGGGGGGGGGGGGGGGGGAAGGGGACACAGCTGCCTGGCCCCATACTGACCCGCGTCTCCGCCGGCAAGGCCGAGGCGCCCCGTCAATGGCTCCGCCAGAGCCGCGATGGAGATTGCGCAGCACTGGAAGATCGGGGCTGGAGTCTCGAGGCGATGGAGAGCTCGCCGACAATGTGGTGGTCCCCATGGGCGGTCAGTATGGGGCCAGGTCGCAACGCGGGGGGGGGGGGGGGGGGGGGGAAGGAGCAGTGAAAAACGGTCGCGATGGTATGGCCACCCTTCGCCGCTGCCCCCCTATCTAAGGTCTTTGTTGAGTGCTCTGAATTCCATATGCATTTGAGACATCAATATCCAAAGTTTCTGTTCAATGACTATTCTCTATAGGAGTGATGCCTCAACGAAATCAACTGTTCTGATGGGACTATCTGTTAACTCTTAATCATTAAATATGTCTTCACCGTGCCTAAGATTCTTATGACATTATTTGGACAGTAAAACTAATACCCATGCTTACCAAATAATTCCCACCCCTATGAAACTAACAAAACAGATATTTTGCTCAAGTTGATACTCAACATCCAACTTGAAAGCCTTAAAGGTCTATAAAACTTTATACTTCTCTTACAACAGGTAAACATAATCCTATCAAGAGAAATTGATAATGAAATAGATGAAAAATCTATGATCACTAACTGTAAGCACGGAAATGGACCACTAGTATAGGTGTGAATAGCTTCTGGCAATGTATGACTACAATACCTACCATTCTTACTATTCTTAATAAGTTTGCCTTTAATCCAACTCATGCACTTATGGGAATCAAAGGAATAGGCCCTACAACACAACTCTAACAATTGTGACAAGCCTTTCCCTAGAGATGTGATCTGAATGCCTATGGCATAGTGAAAAGGAATCAAAATGAGATAAAGAAGAAACAACTTCATTCGGTCAGCCAGACATAACAAGGGTCAAGTTATAAAGACCATCATCAACAAGAATAGTAGATAATATGGCTAAAAATAAAACTAAATCAGGACCATAAAAAGATGAAGTAGAGGCATTGCTTCGACGAGGATACCTCGGTAAATTTGCCCAGGTAAACGACACCGAACATCCTCCTCTGAGGGGACCCAACAAAAGGGTAGATAGGCCAACTGAGTCTCAGGGATCAGGGCGGATGGAGATATTTCATGCATTCCATGGAAGACCTCTGGGGAGAGCCTCCAGCTCAACTAGGAAAGGCTTCGTTTGAGAAGTAAATTCCGTATACAACATCCCTCCTCCGAATATTTTAGGAGTCAGCATCACTTACTCAAATCGGGACTTGGAAGACGTCCGAACTTCTCAATGCGACACACTCATGATCATCATGTGTATGGCGAACCATGAAGTGCACCGAGTCCTGATTAATAACGGCAGTTCAGTCAACATCCACTTTTTGAATGTGTTTGAGGGCCTCAAACTTAAGTGGGATCGCCTCAAGCCCGCCGGATACACCTTCCACGGATTCTCTAGAGCCTCCGTAACGATCGAGGGAATTGTAACCCTTGACGTTGCTTTAGGGAAAGCTCCGACTGCTCGCACAAAAGCATTTAACTTCATGGTGGTCGATATGAAGTCTGCCTACAATTCTATCTTCGACCGCCCAAGGTTAGCGGCCCTCCAAGCGGTTGCATCAGCGTACCACCTAAAAATGAAATTTCCTATAGTTGTAGGAATGGGGGAAGCTAATGGGAGTCAGGAAGCCACTCGGGCGTGATACACTGTAGTACCCCGAATTTCCAATATTAAATCTCAAAAATGTGTGGCACAATTTCCAGCAACTAGCTCAATGTAATAGTAAATACAGCAAAAATACAGATAAAATTTTCAACTTTTATTACAACAATTCTTTACAAAACACAGCGAAAAATTAAACACCTTGAATTACAATTCTTTCTTTTACAACACATTCTTTTACAAATTTACATAAGCCACACATCATTCTACCACATGCATCCAAATCCCAAGTTATAGGTACGTATCTGTAAAACATGAGGCTAGAGATAACCATAACCCCCAAAATTACGGGGTCAGCCATAACGATGTGAGTGACATTAAAAGAAATACAATGTAAATAAAACATAAAGACTAAAGTCATAAACAACATATATCAACAGTAATAACAATGGAATATGAAATAAAAACAAATAAAACATGAAAACATCAAGTGAAACTAGACTAAGTATCAAGTGTAGGAAAACAGAAAACATCATGCATAAAATCAAGTCAAGAAAACACAAATGCAGGATGATGACTCTCTAATGCATACTTGTCGGATTTTATGCATTCCATATTACATAGGTCTTGTGCAAGCCCTTATCGTTCTGCACTTTATAGGGTTAAATCTCTCGTTATGCAACTAATCTTACTACGATGATTACTATGAGATTTAGATAAGCTGTAAGTATCTATCCCATACCTCGATAATTCCTGAGGTCAATCTCTATCCACAGATAATTCCGAAGACTATTTTACTCACACCTGGGAATCTTGAGAATACCCCACACCGCAAGCTATGGCGCTTCATCACACGAATACCACATGAGCATTGACTCGACCCCTAATAACTTCAGAGATCAATCCCACATCGCAGGTAATTTCGAAGACTATTTCACTCACCCCTCGATAATTTCGTGGATTATCTCACACCGCAGATCATACTGAGGTCCATAACCCATGTTCGCACTCATTTCATCATATCACCATCAAGTCTCTGTCCTTATCTTATTAAGTTAATTAATTAATTATGAATCTCCTAGAGTTGGTGTACCCTACCGGACTTAACTGATCAAGAACAAAGGCACAACTGGCCAAAACCACCAAATCTCAACTGCCGGTATACTAGGGTCCCACACACCCTCTAGAGACTCACAACTCAACAATCAACGCCAAAACTTTCATTAAAACTCTCAATTCCATTATCAAATACTCTCATATTAAGAAAACTTCTTAAATACTCACAAATTTCCAAAACTGAAATAAAGCATTAAATCCATTAAATAACTGAAAATCATATTTGAAGTCATAGAAAAATCACGAAATATCAATTCCTTCGAAAACCATAGATATTTTACTTTATAAAGTCGTAGAAAGAAAATTTAAATTCCATTATAATCAAAATATAACCCTCTGTAAAATACTGTAATCTGTAGCAAAAACATCATCTAAAACAGTAGATCAATAATCCATACTATCGAAGAAGAGTCGTTCAAGGAAAACGAAGAAAACTCAAGAAAAACAATCAGCCAGAACACTAACGGTCGACTGTCAAACCCAGTTCAAAATGAGACGGTCGACTGTCATGCAAAAATTCCAAAAGTAAAGAACTGACAGTCCACTGTCATTTTTAGTGCAAAAATGTGGTGGTCAACTGTCATATGCAAAAATTCACAGCTTTGAGATTCGTGTACATTTTAACTGATACTTCAATAAATCATTGTAAAATCATAAACTTGTAAAACAAAAATCCTGAGATGATCAAATACAACTTGTCTAACATACTGTAATTTATAAAACAAATCAAAATCTCATCAAGATCATTAAAGAGCAAATTTTCATAAAACTTCTTCAAAAAAGTAAAATACACACACACACACACACACACACACACACACACACACACACACACACACACACACATATATATATAGGGAAGTCTTCCGCTGTGCACCACCTATGGTGCACACGGCGTGTGCACTCAGCCTTTCCGCCTTTATATCGACGATCCGAACCGTTCGCATTGATCTACACATCTAAATTAGTCTAAATATGTAAAATAAAATCATTTGAAATTCATTTGCCGATCCATTGAAGTGTTACAAAATTGTATGGCTGAAAAATATTGTTTTTTATAGTCACATGATGGATGGACAAATGAATTTCAAATGATTTGATTTTACATATTTAGACTAATTTAGATGTGTAAATCAATGTGAACAGTTCGGATCGTCGATATGAAGGTGGGAAGGCCGAGTGCACACGAGTGCACACAGAGGGGTGGTGCACAATGGAAAATTTTCCTATATATATATATATATATATATATGGTATGTATAGGCACTAGTTAGAACATCAAGAAATCACTGATTATAATTAGTATAGGGTTTCAATTCAATCTCCCTATCAAAACAATCAAGATCGAATCGAAATTTCACAAAACATCAATTTTCGACAACTCTTCAAAACAGAAACATAGGGATATATGTGTATATGTGTATATATATCTATAGGTCAGTAGACTCAACAAGAATCAGGGTATATGAATGTTATATTGTCCAAATTCAATCTCAGTATCATTTAATATCAAAGTCCAATTGAAAAACTTCACAAAAACAGCAAATCAAAATTCGGTCTGTACACCCGAGATATCAAATCCCCCTTTTCCCTTCAAAACTCATTCTTTTTTATTCAAAAAACCTTCTTGCGATTCATTAACTCATACACAATCACTTACATCAGTTTACCCATGAATATATGTGAATACAACATGTATTGGTCAAGTTCTACTTCTTCAAAAATATCAAAACAGTGCATAGACATACACAACAGTAAAGAGTTCATCTTAATTCAATTTTGTGCATCTCAACATATAATCTCATTATCAGCAAGCATATGAAAGAAAACAACCAAATCATGGTTTCTATTAGATTCTTAACAATCTCAAGTCATCTACACAGGGTTTTAATCATCTATAGCATATGTTTCATGAAAAGATTCAATTTTTATTCATTCATCAATCAATAATTTATTATATCATCATAACATCCCCGAACATGCTTTCTAATAGAAAAATCATCTCATACAATAAGCATACAACAATAAGAAAATAAACATATGTCACTCACATTATTGAAGAATCAACCGAAATAATATGAGAACAAGAAAAGTCATTCATTTCGCAACAAAACCAAGATCCTCGCTTCGAAACTCCAAGAAATCAATAACAAAGAAAACCCTTTATGTAGTACAGCAAAGAGACGGCTGCACTCTCTTTATATGAGGCTGGAAATTAGGTTTTTGGGGTTTTGAATAGGTTTTGCAAAATATCCCTTTTGAATATATCTTTACATATATAAATTCTTATACTTGGAAATTAGATTAACCAATTCAATTTATATTTAAAATCAAATAACTGATCAAATCTTGGCCGACACTATTTGTAAACCCGAAAAAATGAAATTTGTAATTTTGCCTATAAGTGACAATTTTGCAAAAAGACCATTTTTTAAGAAATTTGCGAAATAAACCAAATCTATTAAAACAAAAAGTAAACTTTTTACCTCTGAGTTGACTAGCAATTATGCTCAGTCCAAAAATCTTAAAATCTAGAGTTTTTACTCCAAGTGGTAATTTTGCACAAAAGCCCATCTTTTTGTAATATTTGCGAATAGGTCAAATAAATATCAGAAAAATCCATAAAATTCACAAATAATCCCTACTAATAAATAATAGGTTTTCCCAAAATAATTTCTGACTTTGAACTTCCCAAGAAAATATTTACACTTGTAAAATGATAAATTTCAGAAAATATTTATTAAATCACCGAAAATCATTTTAATTCATTTATTAATCCCAAAAACATTACTTAAAAATGTAGGGTGTTAAATATTCAACTACCATTGGGGGGCTCGGTCCTTCCCCTCGATGCCTTCGAACTCCCTCTTGATGTGGGACAAGATAGCTCTAAACCCGTGAACGAACTTGCAGAAATCCCCTTCTTTGAAAAGGATAAAGCTAAATGTTTTGTAGAACCTCGTATTTTCAAATATTATTTCAATATTTGAAAATGAATTAAAATGATTTACTGGAAATTTAATAAATATTTTCTAAAAGATTTATCTTTTTACACGTGCGAAACACGTGCAAATAATTTTGGCGTAAATATAAAATTTTATATTTTTAATAAGTTCTCATACTTATTATGGAGTGTATTCTAAATTTTGGGATTTTTCTGAATAAAGAAACTATTTTTACAAATATCTCGAAAGAGAGGGGCTTTTATGTAAAAAGTCGTTTGGATCTTTAATAAGCTATGAAAATTCATTTTTACTGATATTTTGGTTTCCCATGGTTAGTATTTAAATTTAAATATATTTATATTTTATTTAAAGTCGATTTGGTGAAGATTTAGTCAAAAAGGGTGTTTTTGCAAATAAGGAATTCATGTAGAATTCTGTGCAAATGTTTTTCTGGAAAGTAAGAGTCAAATATTTTGATTGGAAAATATAATATGTATTATTAGATATTATTTCGGATTTTTATGGATTTTTATGAATATTTTATGAGGTAATTGCAAATATTACAAAAGGGAGGGCTTTTGTGCAAAATTGCCACCCTGAGTTGTAAATCCAAATTTTTCTTGTTTACTGGGCTGCTCTGGGTTGTTGGAAAACTCAGTGATAAAATATTTTATTTGGTTTTGATTTAGTTAATCTATTTTAACTAAGGAAAGGTTATATGAGTAAAGTTATATTTTTGGGAGGACTATTTTGCAAATACATTTCTAAAACCCTAAATCTTATTTCCGGCCTGTATAAAAGAGGGTGTGTAGCCGTCATTCGCTGCACAACTCCAGATTTATTATATTATTATTTTCTTGGTGATCAAGAGGAGAATTTTTGGATCTCGCAAAAAGGAAGGCTTTTCGTTGGATCTTTTCAATTCAAAGGTGAGTGATATAAATTTGTTTTGTTGTTTGATTTATGTGAGTGACATTATTTTGTTTTGTTTTGTTTTATGAATGATATGAACTTTCTCTTGTTGATCGATTTATGTGAATGATGGTCTCGTCGTTTGTTTCGATATGTTTGTTTCATTTAGTATATTTTGTGTGGATCGATGCAATGGTTGTTGTTGGTATTATACATGTGAAATCTATGAATGACTAGTAGATCTTGATTTATAAATTTGTGTTGCTAGAAAGCATGTTAAGTTTTGAGTATGGTTATGATCGGATGGTGAGCATCTGGATCTTGTGTTTATAAATCAGATCATGCTATGAGTTGTGAAGAAATTTAGTATTGCAAAACCCTAATGAAAGAATTAGGAATTTAGAACATGAGAATTAAGTTTTGAGATATTGGATGATTGAGTATTGAATCCAATCTGAGATATTTTGAGATTTGTCATTTTTATATGAATACGAGTTATTTTCATAAACAATGAATCTTTAGAAAACTTCAGTTTTGATTATTGTATTCAGACCTAAATCACGAAAACTGTAGGCCGACAGTCGACTGGTCTACTATTCAGTCGACTGGTACGACCCTGCTACTATATCTTTAATTTGAAAACCCGTTCTGGACAGTTGACTTAGATCATTGTTCGGTCGACTAGGTGTACTGAGAACTTATTTTGTAAAGTTATTGCAGTTTCTTTCTCTGGACAGTCGACCTATGACCCCCCTTTAGTCGACTTAAAATACTTAGGGTGTTTCTTGAAATTATTGGAATTTGTCTCGGGTAAGTCGACTGATGGCTTCTTAAGTCGACTCATATGACTTAGTTTATTTTCTTAAAATCGTGAATATTTGTCCTCTGGACAGTCGACTTATTACAGTATAAGTCGACTGGTACTAATGAGTTTCGTAAATTTAAGTATTTTTTTGAATGATTAGTCTTCAGATATTTCAGCTTATACTTTGTCTTCAGTTAAGCATATGGTTTTGAGATATTCAGTTGAGCTATTTTTGGTTGGTGAAAGGTTGGCTTAGACATTTGAGTTGAGTCTCTAGAGGATGTGGGTGACCCTAGAATACCGGCGTTGAGTTATTTTGTTGAGGCCCATTGACGCATTTCAGTTATTCAGTTTTGAGTTAAGTCTGGTAGGGTACACCGACTCTAGGAGATTCGTTAAGTAATTAAATAACCCAAAATGATAAGGACAGGCCCTAATGGTGATATGATGAACGGGAACATGGGTTATGCACCTCAGTATGGCTTTCGGTGTGGGATTTAATCTCCGGAATTATCCAAGTATCTTATTTAGGGTGCGGGATTTATCTCTGAAATTATCTCAGGTAAATTACTTGCGGTGTGGGATATATCTCCAGAATTATCCAAGTATCTTACTTTGGGTGTGGGATTGATCTCCGGAATTATCGGAGTCGAGGCGACGCACATGGGGTATTCATGTGATGAGGGTCATTGCTTTCGGTGTGAGATTTAATCTCCGGAATTATCGAAGTAACTTACCTTGGGTGTGGGATTCATCTCCGGAATTATCTCAGGTAAATTACCTTAGGGTGTGGGATTCATCTCCGGAATTATCCAAGTAATTACTTACGGTGTGGGATTGATCTCCGGAATTATCGGGGCAAGGGCTAGTACTCACAGTTTATCTTTATCTCGTAGTAGTCATCGTGTTAGGATTAGTTGCATAGCGGAGATTGAACCCTATAATGTGGAGACGTTAAGGGCTTGCACCGAACCTATGTAGAATGGGATGCATAGACTTCGACAAGTACGCATTAGAGAGTCTGCATATAGAATCTGTATTTTCTTGGCTTGGTTTTATGCACGTGGTTTCCCTGTTTTCTACACTTGATACTTAGTTTAGTTTCACTTGATGTTTTCATGTTTCCCTGTCATTTCTTACTTCACATATTCTTATTTAGTACATGTTGTTTAAGAATTTATGAGGTATGTTCATTTATGTTGTTTGTTTGTTTTTATGTCACTCACACCATTTATGGCTGACCCCTTTAGTTTTGGGAGTTAGGGAATCATCTCTAGCCTCATATGTTGCAAGTTGTTGCTTAGAGTTGGAGGTTGGATGCATGAGTTAGTTTTGAGATTATTTACTTTGAAAGAGTTTTGTGTAAATATGTAAAAGCAGATTTGAGATAATTTTGTGTTGTAAATAAAAGAAAATTATGATTTGAGTTGTTTTGAATTTCGCTGTGCTTTGTAAGATATTGTTGTAATAAAAGTTAAAAATTTAGTGGAGTTGGTTGTGTTTAATGTTACATTGAAGTTGATGCTGGGATTGTGCCACGTATTTTCTAAGATATTATATTAGAAATTCGGGACGCTACATGTTTCCCGGTGAGCAAAGCACTCTCCCGCCGAGTGAAGGAGCAACTTATCATCTGCATCAGGGAGAATCGGGACCTGTTCGCTTGGACCACTGAGGACATGCCGGGTATTGTCGATGACTTGATTATGCACACCTTAAGTGTGGATCTGGAAGCCAAGCATATCCAGCAAAAGGGCAGCAAATTCGCACCCGAAAGGCGACAGGACATGAAAGAAGAGGTTGAGATGTTCATAGTAGCCCGATTCATCCAGAAAGTTAGTTATGTAACGACCCAGAATTTTAAATACTATATTTTAAATTCATAAATAATTTTAAAATCAATTTATTTAATTATTTTGGATTTTTGTAAAATTGACATTTTCACACGTGCAAATATTTTTGAGGTGCAAATTTCCACTTTTAAATTTCTGAGTAAATTCTCCTATTTATAATTTAGTATATTCTAAATTTTGGTATTTTTCTGAATAAAGAAACTATTTTCGTAAATACTTTGAAAGAAAATGGTTTTTGAACAAAATGTCATTTGGATGAAAACTTCGAATTCAAATTTTTGTTGTACTATTTTGGTAGGCCAATCTAGCAGTGGAGAGATTGGGGGGATAGATTTTATTCCTCTAATTTGATTTACTTTGATTTTATTGAGTAAATACATAATTATGCAATTTTGGGATTGTTGTGGGACTAAATTGTAAAACTGCGATCAAAACTCTAATTTTCCAGATGCTGACTATATAACAGAGAGAATGAACAGAGGATTTACGGCTATCCATATATTTTCTATATTTTTGTGATTTATTAAGCACTTTCTGAAATTTATCATTTTTGCACGTGCAAAACACGTGCAAATATTTTTCCTGGGGAAATGAAAAGTCAGAAAATTTATTTGAAAAATATATTCTTTATTAGTAGATACTAATTATAATTTTTTTGTATTTTTATGAATGGTTTATGGTGTGTTTGCAAATATTTCAAAGTTAAGGACTTCTGTGTAAAATTGCCACTCATCGGAAAATTTAAAATTTTAAAAAATTTTTGGCTGCATTGGAGGCCGGTCAACTAGAAGTGTTTAAGGGATATTTAATCTTGCCATAATTGAGTTAATTAACTACTTGATTTAGAAGATCTATATATATATATATATATATATATAATCTTTGCAAAACACTTGGATCTGGACCCCCAGCTTATTACTAGCAGCAGCAGCAGCCGCCCTCCCCTGTTCACAACAAAATACAATTTTTATTATTATTTCTTAGAGTTTTGAGGCTTGGATCTTTCGATTTTTCGCAAGTAGGAGGAGGACGTTTGTTTCTTCTTCTTATTATTCTTTAGTTGGTCTTCTTTGAGGTGGGTGGTACTTCTTGTCTCTTGATATGTTTTTATTATATTATTATGATGAATCTAGTATAGATCATGCTAGGACTTGTTCTGAATTTGTCGATCTATGTTTTGATAGTTTGATCATGATTTAAAAAATGAGTTGATGGTTGCTATGCATGATGAATGAACTTTTGGACCTTTATATGAAATAAAAATGCAATTTTTATGAGAGATGATCATGTTTTATTAATCTTGAATGTTAGATATTAATGATGTATGATGAATCTAAATTTTTATCCATAGAATTGATTGGATGACTATAGATTTAATTGTTGTTGATTGAGATTTGTAGATAATTAAAACTTATTGTATACTCTTAAATTCATGCTTGATTGATTTTAAAGTTTAGACTTTTCTACGTTTATTCGTTCTTTTTAATTATTAAAAATCCAAGCTTAGTACTAGGGTTTGAATAATTGTTGTTTGTATCGAAATTAATTTCTCTTGAACAAAGAAGTTGTTTATGCACGAAAGATTAATATTTTGTTTAAATAAATAAATTTAATGAGAACATATGTGATTGTAAATCTTGGAACTTGGTGTTTAATTCAAGAAGTATGTTTCAAGGGATTAAAAGATGGATGTTTTAATGTTTATTTCATTGTTTTAATGAAATTTTGATGACAAACCCTAATTTTTATGCATGAAATGTGAATATGGAAAGAGATTTATATGGAAAATACATCAAATATATTGGGGGCTAAGATTGGAGGTCAAAAACCGTAGTTAAAGCGATACTTACATGATGCGTGCGCATTTAGGGTGCTAGTCTGGCAGGTAGATACCGGGATGTAAGCTTATTCGCGGAGTATCTCGATCTTGTTTCTATCACCGTAGTAGGTTAGTTGCATAACGAGGGATTGAACCCTATAAAGTTTAGAACGATAATGGCTTGCACTGGACCTATGTAGTAGAGATACATAGAATCTGAAAAGTATGCATTAGAAATCATCATATGCATTTGTGTTTCTTGACTTGATTTATGCATGCTGAATTTTTGTTTTGATCTCATACACTTGACACTTAGCCTTGCTTCATTTATTGTTTTTGTTCTATTTTTTATTGTTTATGCATCATTTATCATCATTTTATTGATATGCATCAAGTTTGTGATTGTGAGATTTAGAAGTCTCACTATTACTATAGTTGATGTTAGTTGCATTTAACTGACGTGCCCACTTTCAATAGAATTTTGCAGGGTTTCCAGTTATGGATTGCAATGATGTAAATAAAGTGTAACCCCTGTTTTTCATTTTTCGTATTTTTGGTGTATTTTTCTTTTCTTGCGTATTTGTACTCTCTCCTGTATTTTTTTCTGAACCGTATATTGAGTTGTTTCAATATATTTTCATCTCCGATTACTCTTGGTTTTGCTCGTTACTCTTGGTTCTCGTTGTTCTTCATCTCCGATTTAAGGCAAGTAACTTGTACTCCAATTCATTCGTTTGATACAAGTCAAAAATACCACCTATAGTGTAATTGGATCTAGAGACGACTCTTATTTGTGTTTTGCTTGAGGAGTTTTGTCTCTGTTGTGAAAACTTGACCATAGTTGCCTCACGACACAATATGGACATGAATTAACTTAGGGATTTACCCGTTCTTGATTTGAACATGTATTTGAGACTTTTTGTGAGAGTTTTGTTATTTGATGAGAACCATGTGATAGGTTTGATTTAGATATGTTAATAACCCAAATTCATGGTGTTCGGACACATGGTAGACTCGATTTCATGTTTGGTTGTGCTTTGAACAAGTTTTGTATGATATATGTTGAGTTGTCGTTAAAGGAAAAAATCTGTATTTTGTCACTGATCTGTTTTGTTTGCTGTTTTGGACTGTCTTAAATCCAGTAACTTAATTTCGGTATGAAACATGAGTTTTAGAGAATTTTGTCTATTTTCAAACCCCTATGATCTTGCTAGATTTTGTTTTTGTATGGTTGAGTTATGACTGTTTTACTACAGAGGTGTTGATCTTTTTCAGATTCTGTTTTTCGATAATTTTGATGACAAATCATTTTAAAGAACTATGCTACGTATATTATTTTGATCCAAAACTTTGGTCAGTATTTCATTATCAAATTAGGGATTATCCAGAATTTTGGTGAATTTTATTGATGAGTTTTATGTATTGTTTCATGCTCGTTTATGAAAACTATACATACTGTATTTTGGCTACTATTCTGTAAAGAATTATGTTTTCACCCCATTTCCTTTTACTGTATGAAAAATATACGTGAAATATGGAAGTTAGTTTATTTTATCTATTTTCGTCTCCCTTTAACAGATTTGGATTTTGTTTTACGGCTTGCGAGATACCTCAGTTTTCGTACAGCAGTGTTGGGAATTCCAGATTTTCCAAAGTGACATTTCTTGATGTGTTCTTATTTTTTATGACTAAACTAATTTTACTTTAATATTATAAAACTTTATATTTTTGTTCTAGACATATAGGGGAATACCCCAGATTTTTCCTGAATTTATTTGAGAGGTTTTGATGCATTTTTCCTGACTGAGAATTCGTTTTCCTGATTTCTGACTGAAAATATTTTCTGTTTTCAAATCTGTTTTGAGTTATGATGTTGTGAATTACTATATGATTTATTTATATTCAATGGATTCGTGTGCAAATCTATTTTATAGATCCTTCGACGGATCCAAATTTGGATGTTTGTAGTGGCGGGAATCATTGTTTTAGTACAACACTGTCTTGCTGTCCTAAATTAGAAAACTAGTTGTTTGCCTTGTTATGTGTTAACTTGTACCTGTACTTGTTTATCTTGAACCCTGAACCTAATACATGTATATATCTTGTTATCCTTGCTTTGTTTTGCGACACTTACATGCATGCCTGATTATAATAATAAATGATCAAGCCGGGGTTAAAGGAAAGATTTAGTAGTGGAAAATATAGAAACGTGTACTTAGAAGAGGACCTATGTCATGCCTGCCTGTTACGTGTTCATGACTACATGATCACGATCCTGTTACCTGTACCTGATTGCATGCTTCCCTATAGGAAGATGTACTCGGAACATGACCACTAGGTTATACCTGTTTCCTGTACTTGACTGCATGCTTTCCTATAGGAAGATGTACTCGGAAGAGAACCACTAGGTTCTACCTATTCCTGTTATACCTGTTTCCTGTACCTGAGTACACTGCCTTATGGACTCCACTATGAAATCTAAAGCGAAACTGTTTGTTATAGCAACTATGTGTTATGTTTTTGGGGCGCATGAAGTGCTACCTGGATAGTAATAATGCCAGACTTGTCGTAATCTGATTTCCTGTACTTGTACCTGTTACCTGTATACCTATATACCTGATTACTTGTTAGCAGTTACTTGTTACATGATTACCTGTTTTCCTGTATACCTGTTACCTGATACTTGTTACATGTTTACCTAATTATCTGTTTACTTGACACTTGATACATGTTACATGTACCTATTAGTATACAATGCTACTTGTTTCTATTTTTCTGATTCATGTTAGATATTATATTTCTGTTGACACACTTATACCATGCTAGGCCTGTTACTTAGAATTTCATATCCCCTATACTTGTATCCTACATTATAAGTGGCCCATAACTTGCAATTGATGGGTACTTGTTTTTTTTTCTTCTTCTCTTGCAAATTTACTAATTGTAGATTAGGATGGTCTACTACCAGATGGTATTGGTGAGATGATGTTCTAGTGCTGGATTTTCTGCTTTGTTATTATTATTTGTTGTGAACTTGAATAAATTGTACTTAATGACTTGGATATTTATTTGTATTTGGGCGATGTGACCCAGGATATTTGAATTGTTCAGAACCTGATTATTTGAGATTATTGTATTTGGTTTCAAGTAATTTCTGTTGGTATCTTGTTTCAATTATGCATGTCAGGTTGTTTCTTTGCTTCCGACTATGATTATTCCTGTGGTATGTTGTAAAGATTCCTGAATAGCTTATGGATGATGAAAATCATTTGGTAGGCTTTTGTTACGTATCCGTATTCCGTATTTTTTTGGGAAGCAGGGCGTGACAGGGTTTTTAATGGTATCAAAGCACCAAGTTTTGCTAATGTATTAGTTGCCTAATATATTAGACAAGTTTGGCTCGAACTGGGATCTGCTCAATATTTCACCAACCATGCATACATAAGTGAAATTGTACCAACTCTGATCCTGGATGCTAATTGTTTTTGGTTTTGTGCAGACTATGGCTCGCAGAGGTTCTACTTTTCAATCGCAGGTTGATTCGATTGAGGCTGTCACTACTGTGCTTGAGCAGCTGATTAATCAGCAGCAAAACCACAGTAATCTTGTGATGGCTGCTCTTGAAGCTGCCCGGGTTTAGCCTCCTGTTGTGCCTGTGCAAGTAAATCCTTTGCCTCGTCCAGGAACAATGATAGATTTTATGAGGCTGCATCCCGACCGTTTTTCTGTCACTGAGACGCCTTTGGAGGCTGAATAGTGGTTGATCCGGACTGAGCGCTTATTGTTAGCGGCTCGTGTTGCCGAGGCTGATCAGGTGGACGTGGTTTCCATCTAGCTGGTGGATCTGGCCCATATCTGGTGGATGGCCGAGTCTGAGCGACTTGAGAGGCCTATTACTTGGGCTACTTTTACTCGGAGATTCTTGGAGAAGTTCTTCCCCAGTAGTACTCGAGTTGAGATGGAATAGCAATTCCTGGCCCTAAAACAGGTTAAGTCATTATTCTATATTGGATTTGTTACGTATTGTTCATGCAATGTTGTAATATGGACTTTCTTGCAACAGGATTCCAGGTCCGTGGACGAGTATGCAGCTGAGTTTACTAGACTTAGCTGCTTCGCTGCCATTCTTGTGGCAACCGAAGAGGATAGGGCTCGTAGATTTACAAAATGGACTTGAGCAGGATATCAAGAGGCATCTTGTCTCTCTTCGCTTGTGTACCTACACTGAAGCTCTTGAGGCAGCCTGAGCTCAGGAGCAGGCTCGTGGTGGTTCTTCTTCTTCTCAGCGGACTGTTCCCGCTGCTATTGCTAGGCCTTCTGGTGGGCCTATTCAGAGGCCTGTTTCCTGCCCATCCAGTCAGGGTAGCTCCTTACTCTTCTATTGGTTCCCAGAGGGGTAGTTACTGTGATTTCTGTCGGTTGCCTGGGCATGATCGCAGGGAATGTAGGCGTGCCAATCGCCGATGCTTTAGGTGTGGCTCTACTGATCATACAGTGCAAGATTGTCCACAGCCGTTGCAGCATTTGGCTCTTCCAGCCAGGGGTCCAGTTAGGCCACCGCTTCCTACTCAGCGCCAGATTGTCGGTCAGAGCACCACTGTTCCGAAGAGAGGTCAGACTTTCAACTTGACTTCTGTAGATGTTGAGACAGCTGAAGGAGTTGTGGCAGGTATATTTTGTTTTGGTTGTTTTGATATTTATTTCTCTTTTGTTTTCTTTCTTTTGGTCTTGCTATGCCTCTCTATGGTTTCTTTCTTCATTGTTGATTTTTTTTCCTCACCCTTAATTATCTGTTCTTTCTCCTTATCTTTGATTCCTTTTAGGTATCAACCTTGTTTGCTCTTTTTCTGTCCATGTTCTTTTTTATTCTGGGGCAACCCATTCTTTTGTCTCCTCTCGATTTGTCGCTCGCCATCAGTTAGAATGCAGCAACATGTCAGAGGCTTGGAACATTGTGACAGGTGGTGGAGTTGTCATATGTTCCTGTGACTGCAGGCAATATTTCGTTGTTATTGGGGACGTAGAATTCAAAGCTAACCTGATTATAATTGAAAATTCAGGATTCAATGTTATTCTCGGTATGGATTGGTTTGGTGAAGCCCATGCCATTATTGATTTTTGTGCCAAGAAAGTCATCTTCAGAATTCCAGATCGAGCAGAATTTGAGTTCCATGCCAGGAAGTCTTTCCTTGGCTGAGCAAAGACTGCAGTTGAACAGGTGGATTGTGCAATGGAATTACACTCAGGCTGTGAGGCTGCACCTCTAGTAGTTCGGGATTTCTTGAATATTTTTTCCAGATGAGTTTCCTGGCTTACCCCCTGATAGGAAAGTGGAATTCGGTATTGATGTTCAGCCTGGAACAGCTCCGATATCGAAGAATCCCTACAGGATGGCACCGGTTGAGCTAGTAGAGCTTAAGGTACAGTTCAGCAGTTGCTTGATTTAGGTTTCATCAGACCTAGTGTTTCGCCTTGGGGTGCGCCAATCCTTTTTGTTGACAAGAAGGATGGTAGTCGTTGACTGTGCATGAATTATCGGGAACTGAACAGAGTTACTGTGAAGAATCGGTATCCGCTGCCCAGGATCGATAATTTGTTTGATCAGTTGAGTGGGGCTGCTGTTTTCTTGAAGATGGATCTTCGTTCTGGGTATCACCAAGTCAAGGTGAAGGCTGCAGATATACAGAAGACTGCTCTCAGGACTAGGTACGGGCACTATGAGTATCTTGTGATGTCGTTCGGGGTCACGTGCCGGCTGTATTCATGAGTCTTATGAACCGAGTTTTCTCTCAGTTCTTGGATAGATTTGTGGTGGTCTTCATTGATGATATTTTAGTGTATTCTCGAAATCGGAAAGATCATGCTGAGCATCTTAGAAAGGTTCTACAGATCTTGAGAGAGAATCAACTCTATGGAAAACTAAGCAAGTGCGAGTTTTGGCTCGACCAGATTTCTTTCTTGGGGTACATTATCTCAGGTGATGGTATTTCTGTGGATCTGGCCAAGATTGAGGCTGTGAAGGATTGGCCTATTTCCATGTCAGTTTTAGAGGTCAGGAGTTTTCTTGGTTTGGATGGCTATTATCGGAGGTTTGTTCAAGACTTTTCAAAGATAGCAGGGCCGTTGACTAAATTGACTGGGAAGGATCAGAAGTTTTGTTGGTCTGATGAGTGCAATGATGCTTTTGTTGAGTTGAAGAACAGATTGACGTCAGCGCCTGTATTGACAATTCCAGATGGTTTAGGCAGATTTGTGGTTCAGTGTGATGCTTCTGGTAAGGGACTTGGAGCAGTTCTGATGCAGAAGGTCGGGGGTCATTGCGTATGCATCGAGGCAGTTGAGGCCGCATGAGAAGAACTATCCTACTCATGACTTGGAGTTAGCGGCAGTGATTCATGCTTTGAAGCTGTGGAGACATTATTTACTTGGGGACCGAGTGGAGATCGTTACAGACCACAAAAGTCTCAAGTACGTCTTCACCCAGAAGGAGTTAAACATGAGGCAAAGGCGTTGTTGGAACTTATGGCCGATTATGACATCAGTTTGCAATACCATCCTGGTAAAGTAAACTTGGTGCCAGATACTTTGAGCAGGAGACCGGTAGTTATGTTTCTTACTCAGCAGAGTGATCTCATTAAGCAGATGAGGAGGTTAGAGCTAGATGTTGTGTTGCTGAGTTCTTGTCGGAGTTGTTTGGCGCTCCAGCTGCAGTCGTCTCTTATTGATCAGATTAAAGAGGCGCAGGCGGTGAAGCGCAGTTACAGAGTTTTTGAGCTGAGGTTGAGTCTGGGTCCAGGACGGACATGGTTATTCATGTAGATGGTTCGCTTCTTTTTGGTTCCCGGTTGTGTGTCCCTAAGGGTGAAGTCCGTCAGAGGTTGCTTGAGGAGGCGCATCAGTCTTCGTATTCCATCCATCCTGGCGGTACTAAGATGTATTGGGATTTGAAGCTTCATTTCTGGTGGCATGGTATGAAGAGGGCTGTTGCTTAGTTTGTTTCTCAGTGTTTGGTCTACCAGCAGGTTAAGGCAGAGCACCACAGGACCGCTGGACTTCTTCAACTGCTTCCTATTCCAGAGTGGAAGTGGTAACATATCACTATGGATTTTGTTACTGCTTTGCCGCGGAGTCCTAAGGGTCATAATGCTATTTGGGTGATTGTCGATCGTTTGACGAAGAGTGCTCACTTCATTCCTTTTCGTGTCGGTCAGTCTACTAAGAGCCTAGCTGAGAGGTTTATGCAAGAGATTGTTAGACTTCATGGGGTTCCAGTCAGCATTGTACCCGACAGGGATACGAGATTCAGATCTCAATTCTGGGAGAGTCTTCAGAACTGTTTGGGGAGCAAATTAAAGTACAGTACAGCTTTTCATCCCCAGACTGATGGACAGTCAGAGCAGACTATTCAGATTCTTGAGGACATGTTGAGGTTCTATATGCTTCGGTTTGGTGGATCTTGAAAGGACCATTTGCATCTCGTAGAGTTCTCGTACAATAACATCTTTCAAGCCAGTATTAAAGCTGCTCCGTTCGAGGCACTCTATGGGTGGAAGTGCAGATCGCCAGTGTGCTGGGATGACATTGGTGAGAGGCAGTTGTTGGGTCCAGAGTTGATCACCAAGATAGTGGATGTTGTGGTTCAGATCTGGAAGCACTTGCAGGCAGCTCAAGATCGGTAGAAGCGATGGGCTGATGTCCATCGGAGAGCTTTGGAGTTTGTTGTTGGTGACCATGTTTTCCTTAAGGTATCGTCATGGCGTGGTGTCATTCGGTTCGGTGGTGGGGGCAAGCTTAGCCCTAGGTTTATTGGACCATTTGAGATTTTGGAGCGAGTAGGCAAGGTGGCGGATCGTCTTGCATTTCCGCCAGCGTTATCTGGAGTGCACGATGTTTTCCATGTCTCGCAACTCCGGAGATATATCCGAGATGAGAGCCACGTGATCGACTATTCTGAGTTGACCATTCGGTCGGATTTGACTTGTGAGATTACGCTAGTTGATATTGTGGATCGGCGGGAGAAAGTGCTTAAGAATAAGGTCATCAAGTTGGTGAGTCGACTTGGGAGCTGGGGAGGAGATTCAGCAGAAGTTTCCTCATTTGTTTGTATAGTTTTGTTTTGATATTTTGGTTGTTTTGGGGTTACCCTATGTATCTTCTTTGAATTTCGAGGACGAAATTCTTGCGGTTAGGTGGATAGGATTGTAACCTCTGTTTTTCATTTTTCGTATTTTTGGTATATTTTTCTTTTCTTGTATATTTGTACTCTCTCCTGTATTTTTTTCTGAACCGTATATTGAGTTGTTTCAATATATTTTTATTTTCTTTCCTCATTCTCGATTTTTGCGAATTATTTCCGATTTCTTGTTTTTTTTGAATTCTCGTAAGTTGGATATGTTTCCATATATGAAAGAGACTTTTACGGCAGTATCAGATCATTTAAAGGAATGTGATTAGTGAAGAGTATTTTGTATAATTAAACCAGTCGGGTTTTGATTTGAGGCTTAGGGTTATGATGTGAACCCTAGACAGATCGTTGATAATATTTTGAGTTATACGACTCTAGAGGTTGAGTGGGACCATAGCATGCCAGCAAATGGGATTTTGTAGAAATTGGCAAGTGGGGCTTTTGTTATTGATTTAGTAGAGTTAAGTCCGGTAGGGTACACCAACTCTAGGGGGAACTGTGATTTTATTTAATTGAATATAATAAACATAAGGACAGTCACTAGTGGAGATGTGATTGATCTTGGGAAACGTAAGTATGTGCTATATTTCCAGTCGGACGGATGTATTTCGGGACTGTGTATTTGTTGTGTCTTTCTAGTATGTTCGCACGTCGAGGGTCGGCAGGCCTATTCGTGGAAGGTCTAGAAGTGAGACGGATTTGGTATTTTCGCGTGTCGAGGATCGGCAGGCCTATTCACCGAACACACGGTATGTTCGTGGGTCAAGGGTCGGCAGGCCTATTCCCGGGATACACGACAGGGAGGTGATTCTCCGGAGTTAAAGCGATGCTTACATGATGCGTGCGCATTGAGGGTGCTAGTGTGGCAGGTAGATACCGGGACGTAAGCTTATTCGCGGAGTATCTCGATCTTGTTTCTATCACCGTAGTAGGTTAGTTGCATAACGAGGGATTGAACCCTATAAAGTTTGGAACGATAATGGCTTGCACTGGACCTATGTAGTAGAGATACATAGAATCCGAAAAGTATGCATTAGAAATCATCATATGCATTTGTGTTTCTTGACTTGTTTTATGCATGCTGACTTTTTGTTTTGATCTCATACACTTGACACTTAGCCTAGCTTCATTTATTGTTTTTGTTCTATTTTTTATTGTTTATGCATCATTTATCATTATTTTATTGATATGCATCAAGTTTGTGATTGTGAGATTTAGAAGTCTCACTATTACTATAGTTGATGTTAGTTGCATTTAACTGACGTGCCCACTTTCAATAGAATTTTGCAGGGTTTCCAGTTATGGATTGCAATGATGTAAATAAAGTGTAACCCCTGTTTTTCATTTTTCGTATTTTTGGTGTATTTTTCTTTTCTTGCATATTTGTACTCTCTCCTGTATTTTTTTCTGAACCGTATATTGAGTTGTTTCAATATATTTTCATTTTCTTTTCACATTCTTGATTTTGCGAATTATTTCTGATTTCTTTGTTGTTCTTGTTCATGGTTGTTGTTTCGCTCTTTATTGTTGTCTCGTTCTCTTTATTTGCTTTTTTTGGTGCGCTTGGAGATTTGGTATTCTACCCCATTCCTAATCCTATTGTTTTGATCCCTAATTGATTACCAAAGCCATATTACCCAATCCTGGTTTGAATCCTATTCAATTTGATCCCCATTTGTTTTATTGGGTCAATCCTATTCATACTCCTGTTATACCCACTAACCTAAATACCCAATAACCCTAATCACCTCTCTATATATATAATTGTATCTCTCCCCCTCAAACCCTAATCCTAACACCTCAAACCCTAGCCCCCGGTCTACCTCTCTCTCTCCTTCCCGGCTGCACACCCGGCCACCCCAACCGGAGCTGCTACCCGGCCTGCACCTTGGCCGAGACCCCCCTCCTCATCCCGACTGCACCTCCAACCCGCACACCCCGAGCCCTCTCTCGACCATCTCCGGCCACCCTACACCCCCTCATCCCGACCATCTACCCCCTTGCCGATCAACACCCTCCAAACCACAAGCACCGCAAGCACATGATCTTTCTTGTTGTGGGTTTTCTCTTCTCTTGCTTTGAGAAGTGTGTCGTGTGTTCGTGCAAGTTGTTCGTGGGTTAGTTGCTTGGATTCATTGATTCGTGGATATTCGTTCGTGGTTTTTGCTCGTTACTCTTGGTTCTTGTTGTTCTTCATCTCTGATTTAAGGCATGTAACTTGTACTCCAATTCATTCGTTTGATACAAGTCAAAAATAGCACCTATAGTGTAGTTGTGTCTAGAGACGACTCTTGTTTGTGTTTTATTCGATGGGTTTTGTCTCTATTGTGAAAACTTGACCATAGTTGCCTCACGACACAATATGGACATGAATTAACTTAAGGTTTTACCCGTTCTTGATTTGAACATGTATTTGAGACTTTTTGTAAGAGTTTGAATATTTGTTGAGAACCATATTATAGGCTTGATTTATATATGTTAATAACCCAAATTCATGATGTTTGGATACATGGTAGACTCGATTTCATGTTTGGTTGTGCTTTGAACAAGATTTGTATGATATATGTTGAGTTGTCGTTAAAGGGAAAAATCTATCTTTTGTCGCTGATCTGTTTTGTTTGCTGTTTTGGACTGTCTTAAAGTCAGTAACTTAATTTCAGTATAAAACATGAGTTTTAGAGAATTTCTTCTATTTTCAAATCCCTCTGACCTTGCTAGATTTTGTTTTGTATGGTTGAGTTATGAGTGTTTTACTACAGAGGTGTCGATCTTTTCCAGATTCTGTTTTCCAGTAATTTTGATGACAAATCATTTTAAAGAACTATGCTACGTATATTATTTTGATCCAAAACTTTGGTCAGTATTTCTTTATCAAGTTAGGGATTACCCAGAATTTTGGTGAATTTTATTGATGAGTTTTATGTGTTGTTTCATGCTCGTTTATGAAAACTGTACATGCTGTATTTTGGCTACTATTCTGTAAAGAATTATGTTTTCACCCCATTTTCTTTTAGTGTATGAAAAATAAAGTTAGTTTATTTTATCTATTTTCGTCTCCCTTGGGCAGATTTGGATTTCGTTTCACGGCTTGCGAGTTACCTCAGTTTTCGTACAGCAGTGTTGGGAATTCCAGATTTTCCAAAGTGCTGTTTCTTGATGTGTTCTTATTTTTTATGACTAAACTAATTTTACTGGAATATTATAAAACTTTGTATTCTGGTCCTAGACATATAGGGGAATACCCCAGATTTTTTCTGAATTTATTTGAGAGGTTTTGATGCACTTTTCCTGACTGAGAATTCGTTTTCCTGATTTCTGACTGAACATATTTTCTGTTTTCAAACCTATTTTGAGTTATGATGTTGTGAATTACTATATGACTTATTTATATTCACTGGATTCGTGTGGAAGTCTATTTTCTAGATCCTTCGACGAATCCATATTTGGGTTTTTGTAGTTGCAGGAATGACTGTTTTAGTACAGTACTTTCTTGCTGTCCTAAATTAGAAAACTATTTGTTTCCCCTGTTATTTGTTATCTTGTACCTGTACTTATTTATCTTGCACCCTGAACCTGATACATGTTTATATCCTATTATTCTTGCTTTGTTTTGTGACTCTTACATCCATGCCTGATTATAATTATAAATGACCAAGCCGGGGTTAAGGGAAAGATCTACTAGTAGAAAATATAGAAACGTGTACTTAGAGGATGACCTGTGTCCTTCCTGCCTGTTACGTGTTCATGACTACATGATTCACGATCCTGTTACCTGTACCTGACTGCATGCTTTCCTATAGGAAGATGTACTCAGAAGATAACCACTAGGTTATACCTGACTGCATGCTTCTCTGTGGGAAGATGTACTCGGAAGAGAACCACTAGGTTCTACCTGTTCCTGTTATACCTGTTTCCTGTACCTGAGTACACTGTCCTATAGACTCCACTACGAATTCTAAAGCGAAAATGTTTGTTGTAGCAACCATGTGTGATGTTTTTGGGGCGCATGAAGTGCTACCTAGATAGTAATAAAGCAAGACTTGTCGTTGTCTGATTTCCTGTACAATCCTACTTGTTTCTATTTTCCTGATTCATGTTAGATATTATATTTCTGTGGACACACTTATACCATGCTAGGCCTGTTACTTAGAATTTCATATCCCCTGTACTTGTATCCTACATTACAAGTGGCCCGTAACTTGCAATTGACGGGTACTTGTTTTCTTTTTCCTTCTCCTGCAAATTTACTAATTGCAGATCAGGATGGTCTACTACCAGATGGTATTGGTGAGATGTTGTACTAGTGCTGGATTTTCTGATTTATTATTATTATTTGTTGCTTGAACTTGAATAAATTGTACTTGATGACTTGGATATTTATTTGTATTTGGGCGATGTGACCTAGGATATTTGACTTGTTTAGAACCTGATTATTTGAGATATTGTATTTGGTTTCAAGTAATTTCTGTTGGTATCTTATTTCAATTATGCATGTCTGGTTGTTTCTTTGTTTCTGACTATGATTATTCCTGTGGTATGTTGTAAAGATTCCTGAACAGCTTATGGATGATGAAAATTATTCGTTGGGCTTTTGTTACGTATCCGTATTCCGTATTCTTTTTGGGAAGCGGGGCGTGACATAAAGCTTGGAGTATAAATGCAATATGCGTTGTAAAGATTTGTAATTAATGCATTTAATTCCATTATATTTTGAAAGAAGAAAGAATGTAATAAAAAGTTTTTGTTTTCCCTGTATTTGATATTGTGTTTATGATTGCAATTAAAGATGATTCTGGAAATTGGGCCACTTATTTCTAATTTTATTTATTGAAAATTCGGGGCGCTACAGAGTTATCCCGAGTGGCTAGCAAACGTTGTAATGGTAAAGAAGGTCAATGGTAAGTGGAGAATCGACATAGACTTCATGGACCTCAACAAAGAATGTCCTAAAGATCATTTCCTTCTCTTGAGCATAGACGCCTTGATAGATGTCACCTCAGGCTATGAGTTATTAAGCTTTATGGACGCTTTTTTGGGACATAATCATATTCTAATGTTTCTGCCAGACATTCTGAAGACGTCCTTCATCGCTGTTGCCGCTAATTTTGGTGTAGGGGCAATCAGATGAATTTGTGGGTTCGTAAGGAATCGAATTAGTCAAACCTGAACACTTCCACCGTTGTTTGGCTTGCTTCTCGCTGCTGCCTTTGACCTGCACAAAGTTCGAAACACCTGGTTGATCCCGGCGATGAACCCTCCAACACTATTGTCAGTACTCAGAAAGGAATATGAAAGAGCTTTAGGTTGGCAAAGAGTGATCACCTTGTAACAGTAGGAGGGAGGTATTTATAGTCGCCGTGGGGATCTGTTTCGAGATAAGACAAATCTCTACTCCCCAGTGTGGATGGATAAAAGTGGTTAGAACTACCTCCTTGGGATAAGGACGAATCAGGATTTCTCCATATCCTTTTGAACTGACTCGTAACGGGTTGGGACCCATATTTAGTTGAATAGATCCATTCATGGGTTATTGGGCCCTGAAGAAGAGACCCGGTTCCCATTTCGGACCCGTTTGTAGGTGAAATTACCATTTTGCCCATGTAAGATTTAAGATTCATGCCCTGATTTGAACGGTCTCCATTTAATCCCATTTTTAGCCATATCACGAACCCCCCACTCCCAAAGACTGTTAGCTACAGCCTTTGAAGAGTAGTTCAGCTGTTTCGATGGCGTACAGGATTTTATCGAAGTTCTTAAAGGGAGTTCGAATCTTGTTCGAGGAGTAACGGTGTTTTTCTGAGCTGGTAGCACGCCGAAGATCGTTCTTAGGCTCTTCTGGACCTTCGGTGATTTTTCCGATTTTTTAACTATTTTTCCAATCATTTATTCAATTTTGCAAAGCACTGATTTATTTTCCGAGAGCACTAATTAATCATTATAATTAATCATTATTTAGCCAGGGGCTCAAAAATATTTTTTTGAATTTATAATTATTTTTTAGAATTTTTAATTAATTTTCCTCAATTTTAATCACTTTTTTGCAATTTTTAAATATATAATTCGAATTAATAAATAAGAAAAATGATTTAATCACGGAATTTATGATGTGGCGTGATCTGGGAAGTCCATCGATCACTGATGTGAATTTCTGAACGATCAGAGGGTGGATCAGCGCTGAGGTGACGTGGCTGAATCAGGACATTCATCAGGCTTTAAAGAGAATTTCTGAGTGATCAGATGGCTCCTCTGATGCAAAGGCATTTTTTCCCTCATTTGGGGGTCGGTGCAAGAGTGCTCGGCACCAGTCGCCAACCCCTTTTGCCACTTTGGTAGGTTGACACGTTTCTGGGTGGAGGCCGAGGTCGAGGGAGTTCGGCGAATGCTACCGAACTGGAGAGGGACCTCGAGAGGATGATACATGTCAAGTTGACCATTGACTGGTTAGTGCGTTTTCTCTTGTTTGGACGTCGGTGGCACGAGTGCTCGGTACACGTTGCCGAAGTCCAGGATAGATTTTTTCTCACATTTGGACGTCGGTGGCAAGAATGCTCGGCACACATTGCCGAGGTCCAGGATAGATTTTTTCTCACATTTGGACGTCGGTGGCAGGAGTGCTCGGCCACGTTGCCGAGGTCCAGGAGAGATTTTTTCTCATTTTGACGTCGCTGGCAAGAGTGCTCGGCACACGTTGCCGAAGTCTAGGAAAGATTTTTTCTCACATTTGGACATCGGTGGCAAGAGTGCTCGGCACACGTTGCTGAGGTCCAGGAGAGATTTTTTCTCACATTTGGATGTCGGTGGCAAGAGTACTCGGCGCACGTTGCCGAGGTCCAGGAGAGATTTTTTCTCACATTTGGACGTCGGTGGCAAGAGTGCTCGGCACACGTTGCCGAGGTCCAGGAGTGATTTTTTCTCACATTTGGACATCGGTGGCAAGAATGCTCGGCACACATTGCTGAGGTCTAGGAGAGATATTTTTTCTGACATTTGGACGTCGGTGGAAAGAGTTCTCGGCACAAGTTGCCGAAGTTTAGGAGAGAGATTTTTTTTTCTCACATTTGGACGTCGGTGGCAAGAGTGCTCGGCACACGTTGTCGAAGTCCAGGAGATTGTTTCTCGCATTTGGACGTCGGTGGCAAGATTGCTCGGCACACATGGTCGAAGTCTAGGAGAGATTTTTTCTCACATTTGGACGTCGGTGGCACGAGTGCTCTGCACACATTGCCGAAGTCCAGGAGAGAATTTTTCTCACATTTGGACATCGGTGGCAAGAGTGCTCGGCACACATTTCCAAAGTTCAGGAGAGATTTTTTCTCACATTTGGACATCGGTGGCTCGAGTACTCGGCACATTTTGCCGAAATCTAGGAGAGATTCTTTCTCACATTTGGATGTCGGTGGCATGAGTGCTTGGCACATGTTGCCGAAGTCCAAGAGATTGATTTTTCTCGCATTTGGACGTCGGTGGTAAGAGTGCTCGACACAGGTTGCCGAAGTCTAAGATGTTGGCACGTGGCGCGCTGACCGTTTGACCGTTGACCAGTCAAAGGACTGTTGAGATTCTTTACTTTATTGTCGTCTTATGGTAAATGGGCCAGGCTTTTGAATTCTTGAAGCCTTTTAGTCTCGATTTGTGTGCCTCCTCTATAAAACTTTCACCCTGCTCCTCACTTGTTCATTTCTCTGGTTTTTACTCAGGTGGCTCATTTTCACTAGCAAGAGCTTCAGGCGAGATTTTGCTGATTTCCGGTGAACTTTCCGACCGTCGCCGTCTTTTCAAGGTAATGTTAACACTTAGCTTATTTTCAAAGAATGTCTAGCTTTCCCCCGATGCCAGAGACCTCCTCCCCTCTCGCTCATGAACCGACCTCAAGCCAAGCCCCTACAGTCGACAAAGGCAAAGCCGTAGAAGGGCCCACTTCGGTTGTAGTGGAGACTGTAGTTGAGGACCTACGGAGGATGGGGGAGTTCGGCAGGATGCCCGGGGTACTGACCGGACTTCAGAGGGTTCGGGAACTACCGGAGGAGCATGCGGAACGTATCATGTACGGCATGGGGCGGAGCTTCGAAGAGAATGCCGCAAAGGGAGACTTCGGAGGTTGATGATACGATTTCTATTCTCATCGAGGCCAATCTGGCATCACTTCGGGAGTGCTTTATGATCCCAGAGGAGTTCGAGATGATGTTGCCCAGGCCTGGAGTGAGGGCCAATTCTCCGATGCCGGTGAATAGGTGCTTCTGGCCCGTCGACGCTTTCATAGCCGGGGTTCGGCTGCCTATCCACCCTTTGTTGTCGAGGTGCTGTGGTGGTTCCGGATTAGCCTAGTTCAGCTCATGCCGAACGGGTGGAGGCTGATCAATGGGTTCATCCTCCACTGTCAGGCGGCGGAGATCGAGCCGGGTCTAAGAGTGCTCCGGACCCTATACCGGCTTCATCAGAAGCACAAGTCAGAGTTCAAACCTGCCTCCGAGGCATGGTGCCAGGCTTGTCAGCTGCCCCAACTCGATAAAGTACTGGAGGGACAAGTACTTTCTCATCCGGAGTCGAGAGCCGTGGAGCATCCCGACGACCTGGGTCGAACAGGTGTCGAAGAGAGTGAAGGAGGGTCCGGTGCTTTACCCCGACGAAGAAGACAAGGTTCGGACTCTTCTCGACCGACCAAAGTTCGATTGGAGGGACCTGACCGAAATGTTGCTCTTCAGGGGGGTGTCAGCCATATAAACCATAGTATGCGGTTCACTTTTTTTTTTTTTGAGTTTGGTCTACTTGTGCGTAACAATCTCTTCTTTTTGTGTAGAAACTATGGACTTCGATTCCATGCTGGCACAGCGCGGGGTTTTGAGCAGCAAGGCTCCGAGGAAGTGGAAGAGGGACGCCTCGAAGGTGTCCTCTCCGAGACCGAAGACGGCCACCACAGCTATAGAGCAGGCGGTTGTGCCAGCCACTGTCGTTCAGAGGCCACCGACCCCCACAGTGACTTCGACCTCGGTAGAGGTAGGGGCCTTCTCCTTAGCTGCCGCTTTGGGTATGGAGGTCGCGCCTCTGACGGCTGAGGCCGAGGTGTTCCTGACCGAGGAACACAAAAAGATCTTCGTCCAGGATTGGCAGGTCCGGAAGCTCGACTAGTTCCTAAGGGACTCGACATCAAGCATGCAGGTGGTTCGGCATCTCGCGATGCTGAAGGACAGGGCTTCCATGGACGCCGACAGGGTAGGAGACGACGCGCTTGAGATCGCTCGGGCGACAGTATCGATAAGTATTGCAGACTAGCTTGTTGTACACTTGTATTCTTTGCGAGTTCTTAATGCGAATGTCTTCTTTTGCAGATAACTTGCCACTTCGGTCATTTAATGGAAAAGATGACCGAACTCGAGAAAGAATTGAAGTAAGAGACGGATAGGGCTCGGGCAGAGAAGGCTCGGATCGCCAAGGAGCTCGAGCAGAGGAAGGCCGAAGCCGAGGGAAAGACGACGAGGATGGAGTACCTTGACGATCTCGTGGCTAAGCTCGAGGCCGACATCGTCATTCTGCTCCAACAGAAGGAGTCAGCATTGAAGGAAAGGGAGGACGCCATCGTCGCTGCTAAGGTCGCCGCTGCCAAGGCCGCTGCTGCCAAGGCCGCCGAAGCCGAGGCCCTGTAGAGGGCACAGGGGTTCCTCACTGTGAATATGGCGAAGGCCTACGCCCGGGCCATCGCGCAAGTGAAGGAGAGCTACCCCGAGGTGGACTGCTCTGGATGGCGCCTCTTCCCCAACCCCATCCCGGGATTCGACGACGCCTCCGAGGATGGTGAAGAATGGGACGACGACATGGAGGTTGAGGTGGACGAGGCCGAAGTGGAGACCGGCTCGGTGGCCATGCCCTTGGTGATCGTCGCCGCCACGTATGGGTCGGAGCCTACAACGATCGGCAGCCACGGCAAAGAGGTCCGGCCTTGACTTGTAATCCATAGTTGTTTTGATAAGAAATGAGTTGCCTAATCGCGGACTGGCCACCGCTTGTAACTTGAATTTTAATGAAATGCAATCTTTTGAAATCTTTTTGGCCATGTGTTCTTTGTAATTTGTGTCTGATTTGCTTCCGAGTTGTCCCGTAGTGGCTTCGTTTGAACTTTGTATCTTGGCTTTTTCAGATCACCGAAGTATCTCAGTTGGTCGAAGTATCTGAGATTGCCAAAGTGTCATGCCTCCGAACTGCTCTTGGGGTCACAAAGCTGGGCCTTGCTCGAACTCGAGATAGGTTGTATAAAGCCGAGTCAGTGTTGAACTACCTCAAGCGGACGTTGGCCCGTCGAGACTCTGAGTAAAAATGGATAAAGGAGAAGGCTCGCGAGGTGCCCCCTGAAGGGGAGGCGAAGTGTCCCTCGATGGCCGTTAGCCAGGGCTTAAGATTAAAACTCCTTCGTCAGTCTCTGTTCGATGTCAGGGCTGAGAGAGAGGGGCTGAAAAACGTAGTACTCGAGAAGAGCTTGGAGGCAGTGCAACTTCGGAGGACTATCACCGAGGCTACTCATGTGGGTCGCTCGAGCCGAATGCCACGCCTGAAGATCAGAGTGACAGACAAGTCGCTGAAGGAACGGGTCGTAGAGATGGAGGCAGAGAACCATCGGCTATGACGACTTTCTGAGGGGAGTAACGTCAGGAGCACTTCCTGCTCCCGAGGTGAGTACGCACTTGTGATTCATTCTCTGTTTGATTCAGCCTAATATTCTCATTTATTTGACCTACAATTTGTTCTTGATCTCGTCTATTGTTTAAACCTACTTCATGGCCTATTTGTGTCTTATTGGATTCTTTTCTTCCTATTGGATACTACCCAGATTACCCAAACCCATATTGACCCTATATAATCACCCTAATTGTACCCTAACCCTAATTACCAAACCCTAATTATCTCTCTCTCTATTCCTAGCCGTCACCCTCTCTCAACCCACTCCCGATCCCTCTCTCTTCCCTGCCCTTTTTGTCGTCGACTTACCCCGACGCCGGCAGACCCCGACCACCCTCGCAACACCCTCTCCTCTTCCCCTCTCTGCTGCACCCCTATGCACCCCAAGCCCCTCGTCGCTGCCTAGCGCGGTCATCGACTTCCCTATGTCGTGCCGTCATAGCTGTGCTAGCTGAGCGTCGCCGCCATCATCGCCAGGTGTTGCTGCCGATACCCTTGCTGTTGCTGCTGTCTTTTTGTGTGTGTGTGCACGTATGTCTTGTGCACGTGTTTTGGGTGGTGTGGTTTCTCGTCTCTTGTTCGTCTGTGTTCGTTGTTCGAGATCCATTTCCCGTTATTCTAATCTTCGTCTTCATTTCTGTCATCTTCATAATAGGCAAATAGCTTGTATGTGTTCTTTTTGTTATACAAGTTAAATATCGTAAGTAGTCTAGTATGAAAATGTTGTACTCTCATGACGATCCTATCTTGTTAGTTTAACCGTTGACAACATCTCTTGATCATTAGTAGTTATAGTAGTTGAATTCCGTTGCATGAAAATAATATATAGATTAGATGACATCTTGATTGCATGTTGTTGTGACACACCGTATGTTGTAGATGATTGTTGCATAGATATTTGTTGGATGTATTATCTCATTATAGACTATTTGTACACATGCCATGCTAATTTGAGTAACCCATATATCCCATGCTTTGTATGACATCTTAGATTGGACCGTTTGTAATTAAATTGTTTGATAAAATGCTTAAAAGAACTTTTGTTTACTGTTGTCCGATTTTTTTACAGTAATTTCGACCCTGTTAACATCAGTAAAATAAATAAGTTTTTGAACAAAATTTGTATCCTTTGTTTTCTAGTTTCCAGAACTTTCGACGGATCTGAATTTTGAGTTTTGATGCATAAGTTATTGCCATTTTACTGCAGTCATATCGTATATTCCAGATTCTGAACTATATGTATTCTATATGAAATATTATTCTAAATCTGATACTAAAAGTAGAATTTGAATCCTATATTTTTCTGAGTATGTTTAGACATGATTGGGATCAATCCCTAATTTTTGTAGAATTAACTATTTATATATACAAACTGCATGCTGTCGATATATTTCCAAACTACATGCTGTCCAGTAAAGAACTATGTTTTCAACCTGATTCTATTCGTTTTTGATGAAAACTTTGTAAATATGAACTGTAGCCTGATTTGTCTATTTTATCATCGTTTTGACGGATCTCGATTTTGAATTATATTTCATGAATTATCTCTGTTTTGGTACTGTTGTGTCTGAACTTTCAGATTTGAGATTTTATTGCATTACTCTGTTTTCCCAATTTTATTGACTAAACTTTCAGATTTGAGATTTTATTTCATGAATTATATTTCATGATATTTTATATTTCGAGACTAGATATGTTAGGGAATCTTCTACATTTTTTTCAGATTTAATTATGATGAATTTCAACTCTTTTCATGCTTATAAACAAGATTATGCATTTTCTGGCTGAACATAACTTCTGTATTAAATGTTGTTTTCAACCATATTTCTGTGGCTGATGTATGACTTATATATATGTGCTGGAATCGGCAGAGAGTCTAGTTTCTAGATTTTCTATTCTGCAGCAACGGGATTCTCAGATTTGGTACGGTAGTGTCTTGTTGTCGAGAACTGAAAGTTTCGTTGATTTGACTGTTATGAGTTGGTTTTGTTGCTGTTTGTGTTCTCTATTCATCTTAGACTTGTCCTTTTATCTTGCCATGCCTTTAGCCCTTTTTGTATTTGTTCACATCCGTTAATAATAAAAACAAACCAAGTCTGGGTTTTTAATGGAGAAGGTCGAGTAGTGGACAAAATAGAAATGCATATTCGGAAGAGAACTCGTTTTCTCCACTGTTTACTGTGATACCTACTGTTTATCTCTGGATGCATGAGGTGATATGGCTAAAAATGGGGTTAAATCGGAACCGTTCAGATTGGACACGAATCTCGAAGCTTGGGGGTAAAATGGTAATTTCACATACGGATGGATCCAAAGCGGCTACTGGATCTCCTTCGCACGAGACCCAATAGCCCACGAGCGGGTCCACACCGGTTGGGCGCGGGTCCCGACCCGAGTCGAGCCCAGACCAGGAAGAGACAAATCAGGGCCACTGATTTGACCAAGTCAACGGGCCTGATTTGCTCTCACCGAGAATCAAGGGGTTAGTTTCCTTAACAGACTGTGAGGATTTCTCTCCTAGCAGTTACATAGGGAACCAGGCCTCTAATCGCTCCCCTGGCGACTATAAATACCTCCCCTCTGCCACTGTGACCAGGTTAATCACTTTTTCACCATTTTAAGCTCTTTCTTGATCTCTTCTGAGTACTGACAAGAGCGTCGGAGGGTGCGTCGCCGGAATCAACCCCGGTGTCTCGCACTTCCTTGCAGGTTGCGGCAGGGGCAAGAAGGCTTGAGTCAACTGTTCAGATTTTTCTCGAGCTCACAAATTCTATCTGTTTACCCCTACACCGAAATCAGCGGTAACAGATTGGCGCCGTCTGTGGGAAGAACCACACGAACAGCCTCAGCCCCTTCCTTGTCGTCCTCTGCAACCATGCCTCCAAAGAAGGTCAGATCTAGAGGGTCAAACCGTGTGGCCAATCCCGCCGACCCTACGGAGGAAGCCCCTGTCAATCCTATTCCACAGCCCGATCTTCCTCCGCCGGCCCAGCAGGGCCAGCCTCCTCTTCCCAAGCAGCAACCCAACAATGGCCCTTCCGGCCATAACGGTCGGAAGCAGAAGCAGCCCCTCAACCCGGACCATGTCTCGGTCCATAATGGATCCTCGGACTCAATGGCTTCTCATCATCCCGACCTCCGCAACACACTCCTGAACCGCCAGAAAGATGAGGACCTTCGCACTCACCTTGATGAGAGGCGGGCCTGAGAGGGAGCCTCCTGCCAGCATCATGGTGAGCGCTCGCCTCACCGCCGAGACAGCAGACGGTCTCCGGACCGAAGGGGCCAAGCTGCTTCGCCCGAGCGCCGAAAGAGGAGGCCACAGTCCCCCGCGGATCGGCATCATCGCAGGAACAATGACGCACCCATCACCCGTGCCGAGTTCCTACAATTCCAAGACACCGTACTGTAGGCTCTCAACCTTCGGCAGAACGCCCCAAATGCCCCGAGGGCTCCAACGCCCCCGAGGGATCCCAGTCCTCGTCGTCGAACCCGAAGTCCTTCCCCGGCTCCCAGCCGCCAGCAGCAGCACTACAGTCCTCGCCGATCCCAGGACTACCGGTGCCGCAGTCCGCTCTCCTCTTCTTATGAAGAGGAGTCCGGGGGGTCATATGATTACCAGTGGAGGGACGACGCCCTCATTCGCCGTCTCCATGAGGTGGAGAGGCGCATTGGCCGCATGGACAGAGAGGAGGAGTCCCGAGCAGGAACAGTCCGTCCCAACAGACCCCTTTTCTCTCGGTTGATCATGGAGGCCCACATACCGAGGGGTTTCAAACCTCCGCAGTTTGAAACGTACTCAGGGGAATCCGACCCAGTTGATCACGTCGAAAACTTCAAGACCCTGATGCTGATCCATCAAGCTTCCGACGCCGTGCTCTGCAGGACCTTCCCTGCCACCCTCAGGGGGTCGGCTCGGGAATGGTATTCCAGACTCGCTCCCTCCTCCATCTTCTCATTCGAGCAGTTTGAAACACTGTTCATAACTCACTTCGTGAGTAGCAGGCGAGCCGAGAAGACAAGCCTCTCCCTACTGAACCTACGGCAGGAAAGGGAAGAGAAGCTGCGGGACTATGTGAAGAGATTCACCGCAAAGGTCAGGTCTATCGCCTCCTTAGACCAGTCAGTGGCGACCGTGGCGTTCCAGTCGAACGTCCTCAATGCCAACCTCCGATCGTCCCTAGCCAAGAAGCCCCCGCATAACTTCGCCGACCTCCTCCTGAGGTGCGAGAAGTATATCCGAGCAGAGGAGGCTGAAGCCCTTCCGAGCTTCGGGGAGTCCTCCTCAGGGTCGAAGAGGAAGGCGACGGGGGAAGAGGGGTCCAAGAAAGCGCAGAAGGACAACGGCGGTCAGCGCCGTCCTCCCCCCAGGTTCGAGAAGTTCACTCCCCTCACCACTAACGTCTCCACCATCCTAATGGAAGTGGAGAAGGAGGGAATCATCCCTCCAGCTCCGAGGATGCACACCCCGGCAAAGAGGAGGAACAAAGATAAATGGTGTCGTTACCATCGGGACCACGGCCACGACACGAACGACTGCCGCGCTTTGAGAGATGAGATAGAGGCCCTCATCCGGAGGGGGCAGTTAGCCAAATTTGTGAAGGCTAACAATTGGGCGGATCGCAACTCTCCTCCGCCTCAGGGGGCTAACAAGCGCTCCGAGCGACGCGAGGAGACACCCGAGTTCGAGGAAGAGCGGATTCTGCACCTGATCCACGGAGGCCCCATGGGAGGCTCCTCTAATTCCTCTCGGAAGGCCTTCGTCCGAGAGGTCAACTCGGTTCACAGCGCCCCTCCTCCCAAAGGTCTCGGCGTCCCTGTGTCTTTCTCCGACGCAGACCTCGAAGGGGTCCGAACCCCACACTGTGACGCCCTCATCATCGACCTCCGCATGGCCAACTTCAAGGTGCAGAGGATCTGAGTAGACAATGGGAGTTCGGTCAATATTCTCTTCCTCTCGGCCTTCCGAGGCCTGCAGCTGTCCCAGGACCGTCTCAAGCCGACGGGTTACACACTCCACGGGTTCACGGGGGTCCCGGTAACTGTCGAGGGGGTGATAACCCTGGACGTAACCCCGGGAAGCGCTCCTACTACCCGGACCGAGCTGATGGACTTCATGGTCGTCGACGTCCCGGCAGCGTATAATGTCATTCTAGGCCGACCCGGCCTAGCCGCCTTGGAAGCTGTCCCCTCGGCGTACCATTTGAAAATGAAGTTCCCCACTCGGTCGGGAGTAAGGGAAGTCAGGGGAAGCCAAGAAACAGCCCGGAAGTGCTACATGACTTCCACCGGGGGACCAGTGCTCTCGCTCGAGACACTAGAAATCCCCAAGCCGAAAGCTCGGCCAACGTCCGAGCCGGCGGACGAATTAGAAGAAGTGCTCTTCTCGGACGAGGACCCGAGCCGGAAGTTCCTCATCAGCAAATCCTTGCCGACCGCACTGTGCTCGGACCTGATTAAATGCATCCGGGATAACCCTGACTTGTTTGCATGGTCGGCCGCGGACATGCCCGGCATTTCCGAGGAGCTGCTCGTCCATCGCCTAAGTGTCGAACCGGGGTGCAAACCGGTTCAGCAGAAGAGGCGAAAGTTCGCTCCCGAGCGACAGCAGGCCATCAAGGAGGAGGTGGATAAACTGCTGAAGGCCAAGTTCATACAGGAGGTAAATTACCCTGAGTGGCTCTCCAATGTTGTAATGGTCAGGAAGTCGAACGGCTCCTGGAGAATATGCATTGACTTCACCGACCTGAATAAGGTGTGTCCGAAGGACCCATTCCCTCTTCCAAACATCGACACCCTCATTGACGCCACCTCGGGCCATGAGCTCCTCAGCTTCATGGATGCCTTCTCAGGCTATAATCAAATCCGAATGTTCCCTCCGGACATTCTGAAGACCTCCTTCATCACCGACCAGGGCCTCTACTGCTATCGGGTCATGCCGTTCGGGTTGAAGAACGCGGGCGCCACCTATCAGCGCCTCGTCAATAAGGTCTTCCAGAACCAGATAGGTCGGAATATGGAGGTCTACGTTGATGACATGCTCGTCAAAAGTGTCCGAGGCACTGATCACGTGGCCGACCTCCAGGAGGCCTTCGGCGTGTTGAGAAGGCACAGCATGCGGCTGAACCCGAACAAGTGTGCGTTCGGGGTCTCCTCGGGAAGATTCCTCGGCTTCATGGTAAGCCAACGAGGAATCGAAGCTAATCCTGAGAAGATTAAGGCCATATTAGACATGGCCCCGCCTCGGAATATCAAGGAGGTGCAGAAGCTTACCGGCATCGATTCGGCAGCAGAATTACCGAAGAAGGGTTGAACTAGCGTACAACAAAAAGGTCCGACCCGCCAACCTTAAGCAAGGAGATTTGGTCTTGAGAAAGCTAGCCATATCCTTCCCCAGTCAGAAGAGCAAGCTGGCTCCGAACTGGGAAGGGCCGTACAGGATCACAAAGGTAGTTCGGCCCGGAACATATCGTCTTGAAGACCTAGAGGGCAGAGAGCTTCCGAGGACCTGGAATGCCGACCACCTCCTAAAATACCAAGAAAGCGCTCCGGCGCCACTCTAAGTATCATAGGATATCGAGCCATTCCAGTCCTCCGACTTGTAACCTATTTTCATAAATTGTACTATGTAAAACGGTTCGCCGTCGATTATCAATAAAGAAAGCTCTTTCGTATTTGTGAATTCGCATGCTTCTCTCCCCTCTTATCATCTGCTTTTTAAATTTTGATTTCAACCAATGGTTCGGAGTCCACGTTCGGCTCGACCTCACCTCCTCGGCTCGTCCCCGGACGAACCAGGGGTAGACCGTCATTCGGAACTGCTCCCACAACCGTTGAACTTCACCGATGGTTCGGAGTCCAACACTCGGCTCGACTTTACCTCCCCGGCTCGCCTCCGGGCGAGCCAGGAGTAGATCGCCGTTCGGAATTGCTCCCACAACCGTTGAACTACACCGATGGTTCGGAGTCCAACACTCGGCTCGACTTTACCTCCTCGGCTCGCCTCCGGGCGAGCCAGGGGTAGATCGCCGTTCGGAATTGCTCCCACAACTGTTGAACTTCACCGATGGTTCGGAGTCCAACACTCGGCTCGACTTTACCTCCCCGGCTTGCCTCCGGGCGAGCCAGGGGTAGATCGCCATTCGGAATTGCTCCCACAACCGTTGAACTACACCGATGGTTCGGAGTCCAACACTCGGCTCGACTTTACCTCCCCGGCTCGCCTCCGGGCGAGCCAGGGGTAGATCGCCGTTCGGAATTGCTCCCACAACCGTTGAACTACACCGATGGTTCGGAGTCCAACACTCGGCTCAACTTTACCTCCTCGGCTCGCCTCCGGGCGAGCCAGGGGTAGATCGCCGTTCGGAATTGCTCCCACAACCGTTGAACTACACCGATGGTTCGGAGTCCAACACTCGGCTCGACTTTACCTCCTCGGCTCGCCTCCGGGCGAGCCAGGGGTAGATCGCCGCTCGGAATTGCTCCCACAACCGTTGGACTACAACGATGGTCCCGGGGTCCAACACTTGGCTCCCAGTCCCCCCAAGCTTGCTTCGCGGCAGACTGGGAGTGGACCCCCACTCCGCTTCGCCAGTGGAGGGATACCGAAGCTACGTTCGGCCACATAATCTGAGCAATCTTGCCTAGCAGCCGAAGCGCGAAGCCCTACGCCTTCGGTCGGCTACCGAGCAAGTGCCTTCCTGAGCTCGCAAACGGAGAAAACACACTTTCTCCTCAACTTTTGCGCATGATCTCGATCAGACGGCCCAGATCTTGCCATCGGTGCTAAACGACAAGATAGCATTTTCTTGGGAACTGAGCCGCCTCGAGATTCGTGCCTGCGTTCAATAGCTCAGATCTTGCCACCTGCGCTAAACTACAAGATAGCGTTTTCTTGAGGACTGGGCCGCCTAGGGATTCGTGCCGTACCTTGTCAGAGTCGCTAAGCGACGAAATACTGTACTCATAGGTATCCGTTCGGTTCAACACTCTCGCCGACGGAACTAACACGCTCGGTTCGAGAATCTCAGCGCGACCAACACAGTTATAAGCAAGACAAAAGTGCAGAGCAATGAAAGATATTTTATTAAACAACCAGGCCATAATACAAAACACATCTTTTCCATGGTTACAAAGTGTTTGCAAACAAAATACACGACGCCGACCCACTACACTTGGCCCTCATATGGAAATATCTTCACTAGACTGTTCGGTCGCATGTGCATCCTCCTCGGCTGATAGCCCCCCCACATCCTTCCGGAGCCTCGCTACCACAGTATGCAAGTGTCGAATCTCTGAGAGCAAATCGTCTCGCTCGGCTATAATCTTCGACTGGTTGTGCCGAATACATTTGACCCGAAGAGCGTTGCTGAAAGCGGTTTGCGAATCTTCGTCCCCTTCTGCAGGGGTCAACTCGGCGATCCTATTCTCCAGGCATTGGATCTCAGTCTCCCGTAGGTCGAGGACGGACAAAAGGTGGACCCGCTCACTCTCAGCTCGGCGTAACTTCAGCTCGACGCTCCTAGGACTCAGAGCCGCCGTCCCGGAAGTGGCCTCGGATTCAGAGTCATCATCCGAGCCGTGGAGATCAGCATATGGGTCGGCTGCCTCGAGCTGAAAAAAGGGAAAAACAAATAGCAAGACTTCAAAACATCGCCGAGGCCCAACAAATCACAGATCCGGATTCATATTCAGACATACTAATTCTACATACAACGAGACCGACCCTACTACAACATTTTACAACAAATCAGAAGGGACATAAAGTGACATGATCAGGTCCCCTTCGGAAGGGGAACACTTCGGTTTAAGGAAACTCGAGGACGACGAGGCCTGCCCTCCGAGCTCGATCCTAAACCAACGAAGCGCGACCCCCCTTCGCTGCTGGCCCTAACTGCGGCGCCGACCGAGGCCCCGCTCGACGAGACGGCCGCACTGCTCTGAGCGTCGGCTGGACTCCGTCCGGTCATAGGCGAGCGTGTCGCAAGTTCGTAAAAAGAAATCCCTCTCTCGCTCTCTTCACGAGTACATGACGTACTGCGGACGTTAGCCCTCTCCGGCATAGGCTTGAGCGACGCGACCTCTTCCTCCAGTTCAATGATTCTGTCTCTCAGAGCGTCGTCCTTCGCCATCTTCTTCGGACGAGAAGGTCTTGACGAGCCAGAGACGATGGCTCCATCGGTCGTGAGCCGTCGGAAGTGAGTGACCTCGATCCCCCTATCTATCGTAATCCTTCTGAGCCTGTCGACCTCGGCCAACAATCTCTTACGCTCGGCCAACGCCTTCTCTAGCTCGGAAGTTAGCTTCTCTTCCGCCACCGAGTGTTCTTTCTCCGCTAATTCCATGTGTTGGACCTCAGCCAAAAGCTCGCCATTCTTCTGCTCGGCGGCGGTGAGCTCTCTACGGAGCTGCTCGACCTCACCCTCAAGAGCAGAGACCGGGGGTCGCTTTCGTAGCTGCGCCAACTCGCGACACTTCACCCTGGCCAGCGCCTTTACCTCCCCCAGTTCCAAAAATAAGTGAAAGCGCTTATCATGGCTCAATGACAGCTCTCGCTTCGTCTTGACCAACTCCTTACGGAGGTACGAAACCTCCGTGATCGGACCGAACTTCACCTGAAAAGCGGAGATGAGTCCGAGGGGACAATACATGGAAACATCTACAACTAGTCACACACAAATCCGAGGCTCAACATTTGGATAAATTTTGGCCAAATAAAATGTTTTCATTCGAAAACGAGGCGAAAGTTTTACAAAAGCGGTGGCCAGTCCGCAGTTAGGCTTACAAAAAGAGACAAAACAAAAAAAAAAAGACAACCGAGTCAGGGGTCGACCTTTTTACTGCTCGGATCCGTCGACCCCCCGGTCTTGCCCTCGCCGTCGCCCTCACCTTCGCCTTCGCTCCCGCTCTCCTCCTCGGAGTCGTCCCCCTCCTCCTCCTCGGCCTCGGTCTCCCCTGGGCCTTCGACACCCTCCGTTTCTCCCTCAGGGTCGAGCAGGCCCTCGGGAACCTCCTCCTCCCCTTCCACGGGGTCGTAAAAACGGTAGGAGGACGTGTCGAAGCCAGGGTTCTTGGCGGCTACGTGGAGCAAGGCTCGACCGTAGGCATCCTCCATGTTCTGGAGCATGTGCTGCGCGGCCTCCTCCTGCACGGCCTTCTTCACCTTCTTCACCTTCTTCTGGTGTTTGGCCATGATCTTCTCGGCCCACTTCCGAGCCTTCTCCGCCTCCGACCGAGCGTTGGCCAATGCCTCCTTCAGCTCAGCAGCCTCCTTCTCCGAGGCCTCAAGTTTGGCTGCCGCGTCCTTCGACAGCTGAATGGCGTCGGCCAGCTGCTGCTCCAGCCCCTTCACTTCAGCACCCCTCTTCGCCGAGAGGAGCTGCTCGGCATCAAGCAGCTGCGTGGCCTTGACGCGCTCCGCCCTCTCCCGCTCGTTCTCCTGCTCCTTGTTCGCAAACTCCTCGAGCAGGAAATTGAAGTGGTAGAGAGTCTGAAAAGGAACGACACATTAAAATTCGAACCCAAAGACTTAGAAAAATTCTAAGAAAGAAATTTTGGTGAGGGAGCGCTCAGACTACTTACCGACATAGTATTCCGAGCAATCTGCATCACGGCATTCCCTGCTAGCCCGGCCTTCAGGGTCACTCGGTCCTTTGGGGTCGGCAGGTGCCTCACCGCCTCCATGCAGATATTGCCATCGCCCAAGAAGCCGTCGACGTTCATCACCTGCCAGTCGGGGACGAAGATCTGCTTATGGCGCTCGGTCAGGATCTTCTCCGCTTCGGCCGTGAGGGACGGAACTTGGAGGGACAACACCTCCTTCACGCCGAACGCACCGCTCGACGAACCGGGAGCGTCCCCTTTCAGGGTCGGCGTGGGCGCACCCGAGGTAGGAGGGTCGAGAACCATGACTTCCCCCTGCTCGAGGACCATGAACTTCGGCTGGTCGGCAACCTTCGCCACCGAAGGCTTCTTCGAGGCTCGGCTGTCCTGAGGCCCCGCCGAAGGCCTCTTCTTCTTCGCCTCCTGCTCCGAACGGCCCTTCGCCACCAGTGCTTTGTAATCCAGCTTCATCGTCTCTGCACAAGCCGAATGAAAAAACTTAGAAGAATTTTCATGAACCTTAAGCAAAGAGTATAGATACCAGAAGCATACTAGGGTCGATCGGACTGAGACCCCCTCGGAACAGATCCCCCTCGGTAATTTCTTTCCAGCTTAGCGCTGGCAGGGCGAGGAGCTTCCTCTGGACCTCCGCCTCCTCATCACTCAGCGCCGCCTCCTTCTTGGTCCGCTTTGGCAGACCATCCTTTGCCCAAACCGTCGGTATCACCCACGGCGCCGGGGCTCGGATGAGGAAGTACTTCTCCTTCCAATGTTTGATCGAGTCCAGATTCTCGATCAGCTTCACGCCCGTCCGGGGCGAAAGATAAAACCTCTGTTCGTCTCGCCTTGGCTAACAGGGTCGGTAGAGACTCCGAAAGAGGAACATACTCGGCTTGGCGCCGACCTCTTGACATCGGAGGACGAATGCCATGACGTGCCTCCATGTGTTCGGCATCAACTGGGCGGGGCTCAAACCGTACCATGTCAGGACATTAACCACGAACGGGTGGAGGGAAAAGCGGAGTCCGGCAATAAGGGAGTCGACCGGAAAGACGCACACATCCGACGAGGACTTAGTGTTGGCTCGGAAACCCGGCCCGGGGAGGAGCGGTCCATAGTCGGCAGGGATCCGGAAGCCCTCTCGGATCAGGTGAAGGTCACCCTCGGTGAGAGACGAGATGGTATGGTCCACCTCGGACAGCTCCCTCGGCTCGTTCTCTTCCACCAACTTAGCCGTGTCTTGGGTCACTCTCTCCAAGGTGTCCTCGGCGTAGTCCCGTACGCCTCCCACGCTCGACAGAGAAATGGGCTGCCGACCGAACGCTCCAGCCGTCTTCGGCGTCTCCATGATCGTGACCACGGCCTTACCCTCCCGGGACACCGCCGCAACCTCCTTAGGCAGCTCGGCCACTTCGCCCTCTCTGTCCGGACGAACGACGTTCTGATCGCTCGGCTCCACTACCTCCTTCCCTTCGCCCTCTCGGCCTACTGCTTGCTCCGAGGCGGGGGTCTCATCCGAGAGCATAACCTTAACCATTTTTCTAAGAGAGAAGGGAAAGAGACTGACCTTGAAGTGATAGGTACGGTCGGAAAGTTCGCCGGAAGCAAAAAATGCCTTGCCGCGTCAGCTAGCACCACCACCAAGGAGCTAAAAACTTCGAAGGCGAAAAGTAAAATCTGAAGAGAGAAAGTAAAAGTAAAAAATGAGACTTGGTCTGGGGGGGGTGAAGATTTATAGTAAAAGAGAACGTCCCTTGGACTTCCAAACGAAAGAGTGCGACTCTTGGGCCGCTCTCGAAACGTCGCGAAGGCCCAACACGACAGCCTTCTTCGCCGAGACAACTAGCTCGGCATATCAGGACCAGGAGCCGAACCATGCGCCATCCGACCACGCCAGCAAAGAGACCGGTCGGCTACCGAGCAAGTACCTATCCGAGCTGGCAAACGGGGAAAACTCCCTTTCCCCTCAGACTTCGCATAAAATCTCAATCAGACGGCCCAGATCTCGCCGAGAACACTAGACGACAAGATAGTGTTTTCTCGAGAGATGCGCCCGTCTCGAGATGAACAACGCCATCCAACGGTACAAATTTCATCAAGTTGCTCGGATGCCCTACACTTCCTCCATACCCCACCTCTGTCTGAAGAAACCAGAAAAAATTTTAATTCAAAGTTTTAAGGCACCGCCTTCGGCGTGCCCCCCAGGCCCCATGTCTCGGTCGGCTTCCCGCCGACCCACGGGGCCCGGTCGAGAGCAGATCAACACTCAAAGATCAGGAGAAGCGCACCATTCCGAGCTAGTTGATTGTAACTGTGAAGGTTCGGCCTGGTAGAGGACTCTGGCAACAGAACCTTCACAGTTGCAAACAACAAGCTCGGAACGCCCTTTATTTCTTCCCCCTCAATCTCACCGATGGTCCGGAAGTCCGAGCCATAATCTCCCCCGACGCTGATACCCACGTTGGAGCAGTCAGAGTCCGGAGAAGATCATGGTGGAAGAACGACCGCTTGTCCTTCCGAAGCAACTTGGCCCCCGGGTCCGAATTTGGATCGTCACCTCTTCCACCATGATCTCCTCCGACCCCGCCACCCACCTCGGGACAGCCGGAGTCGGCAGAAGACCTTGGTGGAAGAACGACCACCCATCATCCCGGAGCGACTCATACCTCGGGTTCGGATCACAGTCGTCACTACTCCTGCCTCGTTCTCCCCCGACCCCGACACCCACAATGGGGGCCGTCAGGAACGGGAGAAGAAGAAGGCAGTAGAGTGACCACCCCTCCGAACCTATCAAGGTTAAGACTTCACAAGACTGGCGTCCGCCAGAGGCAGACACCACCGAGGTCTAAAACTCAACATAGCTGCGACTGAAATAACAAGGGGAATGGAGTACTTATAGCCTACCCTCCAAGAACCAGCCATTATGACCCTCGAAAGTTGGAACGCCGCACATTAATTGATGGGATCAACATTAATGACCATTGGAAAACGAAACGCCACATGAATCCAAGAACACCATTATTATCCTGGGAAATTGGGCCATACCAAGGTCCATTCCTCCACTACCTCTCGGAACGCCCTTTGACGTCTCCGGTCGGATGCCGAGCAAGTGCCTTTCCGAGCTCGCAAACGGAGAAAACTCACTTTCTCCTCAACATTCGCGCATGATCTCGATCAGACGGCCTAGATCTTGCCGAGGACACTAGGCGACAAGATAGTGTTTTCTTGGGAAATGTGCCTGTCTCGAGATGCGCGCCATCATCCGACGGCTCAGATTGCGCCACATTGCGAAATCTGGCTGAGACCCCACGTCTCCGGTCGGATGCCGAGCAAGTGCCTTTCCGAGCTCGCAAACGGAGAAAACTCACTTTCTCCTCAACATTCGCGCATGATCTCGATCAGACGGCCCAGATCTTGCCGAGGACACTAGGCGACAAGATAGTGTTTTCTTGGGAAATGTTCCCATCTCGAGATGCGCGCCATCATCCGACGGCTCAGATTGCGCCACATTGCGAAATCTGGCCGAGACCCCACGTCTCCGGTCGGATGCCGAGCAAGTGCCTTTCCGAGCTCGCAAACGGAGAAAACTCACTTTCTCCTCAACATTCGCGCATGATCTCGATCAGACGGCCCAGATCTTGCCGAGGACACTAGGCGACAAGATAGTGTTTTCTTGGGAAATATGCCCGTCTCGAGATGCGCGCCATCATCCAATGGCTCAGATTGCGCCACGTCGCTCGACCTGCCGAGACCCCATGTCTCCGGTCGGATACCGAGCAAGTGCCTTTCCGAGCTCGCAAACGGAGAAAACTCACTTTCTCCTCAACATTCGCGCATGATCTCGATCAGACGGCCCAGATCTTGCCGAGGACACTAGGCGACAAGATAGTGTTTTCCTGGAAAATGTGTCTGTCTCGAGATGCGCGCCATCATCCAACGGCTCAGATTGCGCCACGTCGCTCGACCTGCCGAGACCCCATGTCTCCGGTCGGATACCGAGCAAGTGCCTTTCTGAGCTCGCAAACGGAGAAAAGAGACACCGAGCTACGACAACCGCTGGATCTCTCAGAAATTCACGCCCATCTATGATCAACGGCCCAGATCGATCCACGTCATAAATCAGTATTTAAAATCATTTTTTATCTATTTTAATCGATTTATTTATTTAAAAATTGCGAAAAATTGCTAAAAATTCGGGAAAATTAACTAAAAATTCTAGAAAATAATTAAAAATTCGGGGATATCTTTTCGAGCCCCTGAACGAACAATTATTGCCTAGAATTCACTGTTAAGGTCCCCGAACGATTAGTAAACACATCGCAAAATTAAATAAATAATCCGAAAAAATAGGTAAAGGCCGTCAAATACTCGATATGCCTAGAGAACAGCACATAGTATCAAAAATTACCTCATTGCCCCCTTCAAGATTCAAAATCCTCCACTTGGACTCCGATACAACTCCACTAGCCACTAAAACAGTTAAACTACTCCTCAAAGGCTGATCACGCTCAGTCTTTAGGAGTGGGGGGCTCGTGATATGGCTAAAAATGGGGTTAAATCGGAACCGTTCAGATTGGACACGAATCTCGAAGCTTGGGGGTAAAATGGTAATTTCACATACGTATGGATCCAAAGCGGCTACTGGATCTCCTTCGCACGAGACCCAATAGCCCACGAGCGGGTCCACATCGGTTGGGCGCGGGTCCCGACCCGAGTCGAGCCCAGACCAGCAAGAGACAAATCAGGGCCACTGATTTGACCAAGTCAACGGGCCTGATTTGCTCTCACCGGGAATCAAGGGGTTAGTTTCCTTAACAGACTGTGAGGATTTCTCTCCTAGCAGTTACACAGGGAACCAGGCCTCTAATCGCTCCCCTGGCGACTATAAATACCTCCCCTCTGCCACTGTGACCAGGTTAATCACTTTTTCACCATTTTAAGCTCTTTCTTGATCTCTTCTGAGTACTGACAAGAGCGTCGGAGGGTGCATCGCCGGAATCAACCCCGGTGTCTCGCACTTCCTTGCAGGTTGCGGCAGGGGCAAGAAGGCTTGAGTCAACTGTTCAGGTTTTTCTCGAGCTCACAAATTCTATCTGTTTACCCCCACACCGAAATCAGCGGTAACATGAGGGCATGCTCTATGACACTGTTTGTTGTTGATGTTACTGTTACTGTTTTTCTGAATATACTGCCCTATAGGTGTTCCACAACAAAATCTTAAAACGAAACTGTTTGATGTAGCAACCATGTGGTAAAATTTGGGACGCATGAAGTGCTACCGAGATAGTAATGAACATTAGACATAAGAATAACTATTTTCTCTATCACATCCTGTTACTTTTACTGTTGATTACTAATATTGTTGATTACTGTTACTGTTGACTACACTATCATTGTTATACTCTTATTGTTATTTCGCTGTTTACTGCCATCTGTAGACTGTTATAATTGCTGCTTTCTTCATGTCAGTATTTCCTATTTAGTATTGTTTTCCCCCTTCCATTTTCCTAATTGTACTGCTTGCGGCCCGAAACTTGCATCTAATGGGCATTATGTTTTCATGTCTTCCTATTTTCCTTGTAATTATCATATGAGCAGGTTTTGGCTGATCAATTGCCTACTGGAGTTGGTGAACAAAAGTTTTGAGCTGCGCAATTGAAATATTTGCTTAAATGTTTTGTTAAACTATTTTATTCATGAACTGTATTAAGACTTGTATTTGAGTTTGTAGTCCCATAATTATTGTTTTGTTTCAGATCTTATATTTGTTGGGATATTTTTTATTGATACAATAAATACTGTTGATTTATAATTTTTTTTGCATGCCTGGTTGGGTATGTTGATGTATTTATTGTTGTGATGAATCAAGCAGATCCGTACATCTTATGGAAGGTGAAAACTATCTGCTGGGCTTGGTTACGTATCGTATTCCATATTCCTTTTGGAAAGTGGGCATGATAGGTTTTTTAGTGGTATTAGAGCTTCAGGTTTGGCTAATGTGTTAGTTTAACTAATACATTAGGCATGCTTATATCGATCAGGATTTACCTGGCTCCTAACAGGCCACACATTTCAAAAAGAATTATTAATCAACTGGATCTGAATGCTAATTGTTTTGGGTGCAGACTATGGCTCGTGGGAATGGTTCGTCTTCGCAAGAAGGCCATAATGAGTTGGTAGTTGTAACTCAGGTGCTCCAGCATATTTCTTAGATGTAGCAGGAGCACAACAAACTGGTTAAGGCTGCTTTGGAGGTTGCTAACCAGAATGTTGTTCCGACCCCCATTGTGCTTGCCCCTGTAGTATTTCCCCCTTGTCCAGGTACTGTTGCAGATTTCATGAGGTTGCACCATGATAAGTTTACTGGTATTGAGATGCCACTTGAGGCTGAGCAGTGGCTGATACAGACGGAGAGTCTTCTACAGGTATCTAGGGTCGCTGACGTTGACCGTGTGGATGTGGTATGCATCCAGTTGGTGGATTTGGCCCACATCTGGTGGAGGGCAGAATCCGAGAGGCAGGAGCAGCCTATTACTTGGGCTACTTTCGCTCAGAGCTTCCTGGAGAAATTCTTTCCGCACATCACCCGGGAAGAAATGGACCATCAGTTTCTTGCCCTGAAGCAGGTTGGTTGGTTGGTTGTCTGGTTGATTTATTAGTTTCATGTTTTGAGATTTTGTAACATATTATGTATGTAGTATTGTAACACCAAGTTCTTCTTGGAACAGGGCTCTAGATCCGTGGACGAGTACGCCGCAGAGTTCACTGGGCTTAGCCGCTTCGCTACCACCTTGGTGGCGAATGAGGAGGATCGTGCTCGGAGGTTCCTTTTGGGTCTTGATCAGGGTATTCAGGTGCACTTGGCCGCCTTTCGTCTCCGTACTTATGCGGATGCCTTGGAGGCAGCCCGAGCGACAGAGCAGACTCGAGCTCGTGACACCCCTTCCCAGTGGGTTTTGTCGTACCTCGCTGCTGCTACTGCCAGGCCTATTAGAGGTCCAATCAGGAGGCCAGCTCTGGTCCTTGCCGTCAAGACTCCCTACCTTCCTGCTCCTCCACGGAGGGATGTTGTTTGCGACTTTTGCTAGACCCCTGGGCATTTGCACAAGGATTACTGGAAGGCCAACTGCCGGTGTCTCGGTTGTGGTGCTACCGATCACTTGGTTCGAGATTGTCCTCGAAGGAGGCACGACCAGGCCGCAGTCGCGCCAGTCCGTAGTCAAGTCAGACCGCCTCTTCCCCTGCAGCGTCAGATCATCAGTCAGAGGACCGCTGCTCCCGGGAGAGGTCAGGCTTTCAACTTGACAGCGGAGGAAGCTTAGACCGCAGAAGAAGTCGTTGCAGGTATTATTTTGTGTTTTTTTTTGATGTTCTGTTATTTGTTCCTTGTTTCATTTGTTTCGCTTGGATCTTTCTTCATGTTGTCTTTTCTGCATCATTTTTCGTATCCCTTGGTTATATTCCATCTTTTCATCTTTTCCCTTGTTTTGGCTCCATCTTAGGTGTTATTTTTGTTCATTCTATTCCTGCTCGTGTTCTTTTTTATTCCGGGGCAACCCATTCCCTCGTCTCCTCCCGCTTTGTGGATCTGCATCAGTTGGAGTGCAGTGAGTTACTGGTGGCTTGGCATATCACCATAGGTGGCGGTGTTGTCTTCTGTTCCCGTGAGTGCAAGCAGAGTCCCGTGGTGATTGGGAGTATTGATTTTCGAGCAGATCTGATTGTGATTGGAAGTTTAGGGTTTGATGTGATTCTCGGCATAGATTGGCTGGGTGAGACCCACGTGATCATTGATTGTCAAGCGAAGAAGGTTGTTTTCAGGATGCCAGGCCGTGCAGAGTTCGAGTTCCATGCTGGGGAGTTACCCCTTGGGCGTGGTTAGGAAGTAGTTGTCGATGCAGGTTGTGCAATGGAGTTGCATTCAGGCTGTGAGGTTGCGCCTCTTGTAGTGCAAAAATTTCTGGATGTGTTTCCAAAGGAGTTGCCTGGACTAGCCCCGGATAGGGAAGTTAAATTCGGTATTGATGTTCAGCCTGGTACTGTGCCGATATCGAAGAGTCCCTACCGGATGGCACTAGTTGTGCTAGCAGAGATGAAGGTGCAGGTCCAAGAATTGCTGGATTTGGGCTTCATCAGGCCCAGTGTGTCCCCGTGGCATGCTCCTGTCGTGTTTGTTAGTAAGAAGAAGGGGAGTCGTCGTCTGTGCGTGGATTACCATCAGTTGGACAGTGTTACAGTGAAGAACCAGTATCCGCTACCCAAGATCGATGATTTGTTTGATTAGTTGGGTGGAGCTGCTTTCTTTTCGCCGTTGGATATTCGCTTTGGTTATCATCAAGTGAAGGTGAAGGCAGCTAATGTGCAAAAGACTGCGTTCAAGACCAGATACGGGCACTATGAGTTCCTTGTGATGCCTTTCGGAGTCACGAATGTGCCAGCAGTGTTCATGAGTCTGATGAACATAGTTTTCTATCCATTTCTGGATAGATTCGTGGTGGTCTTTATAGATGACATTCTGGTGTATTCTTAGAATCGGAAGGATCATGCTAATCATTTGAGGTTGGTCCTACAGACCTTGAGGGAGAATCAGCTATATGGGAAACTCAGCAAGCATGAGTTCTGGCTTGATCGTGTTACCATTGTTAGGGCACATTATCTCAGGCGATGGTATCTCTGTTGATCCGACCTAGATTTCTGTGGTCAAGGATTGGCCTATTCCTAAGTCCGTTCGGAAGTGAGATGATTCCTTGGTTTGGCTGGGTATTATCGGAAGTTCGTCCAAGACTTTTCGAAGATAGCTGGTCCGTTGACTAAGCTGACAGGGAAAGATCAAAAGATCATTTGGGATGGAGCTTGTAGTGGAGCTTTTGCAGAGTTGAAGCATCGGTTGACGTTAGCGTCTGTGTTGATTATTCCGGGTGGTACGGGTGGTTTTGTGGTTCACTGTGACGCGTCTGGCAAGGGCCTAGGTGCAGTATTGATGCGGAAGGATCGAGTTATTGCTTATGCCTCCAGACAGTTGAGGTCAAATGAGAAAAACTACCCTACCCATGACTTGAAGTTAGCTGTGGTGATCTTTGCTTTGATGTTGTGGAGGCATTTTCTACTTGGAGACCGAGTAGAGATCTTTACAAACCACAAAAGTCTCAAGTATGTGTTCACTCAGAAGGAGCTGAACATGAGGCAGAGGCGATGGTTGGAGTTGATGGCTGACTATGACATCAGTTTGCAATACCATCTTGGTAGAGTGAACTTGGTGCCAGATGATTTGAGTAGGAGACAAGTCGCAATGTTCCTAACTCAGCAGAGAGAGCTTGTTGAGCAAATGAGGAGGTTGGAGCTGGATGTGATCTTGTCAAGTTCTGATCGGAGTTTCATGATGCTTCAGCTGCAGTCGTCTTTTGTGTATTTTTGGGTGTATTTTTTTCTTTTTGGTGTATTTCTTTCATTGTATCTCCTTTTGGACCATATATTGGATCTTATTTTTTTTCGATATATTTATTTATTTGATTGTATTCTCTCTTATTGATCTTCTTGATTCTTTATCAGTCTTGTGTTCAGTCTCCTTTTGATCGAGCTGTTGTTTTTGATCTCCTGTATTTTATTTGTTCATATCCTATTTCTATTATTTTATTCAATTGCTATATCTTGATTTTTGATCTATTCATACCCTTTTAAAACCATATCCTATTGAAAACCTATAACCACTTATACTCTAAAACTCATTACCCAATTATTATCTGTACCCATTAACTACACCTAAACCCTAACACACAGCCTAAACTACCCCTGAACCCATTTCCCCAAACCAGATAACCACTTCATCTAACCCTAAAACCTTTCACCTCTGCATATATATATATATATATATATATATATATATATATATATATATATATATATTGTAACCCCTGTTTTCATTAATACGTATTTTTTAAAAAAAGTATTTTCCCGTATTTAAATCATCAGTATCTTATAACTGTTCTTCCTTAATTGAGTTTATTTAAACTATTATTCTGTAACCCAGTTGTTTATTCTAAGCCCAAATTTGTACTTGATTTTATTAAATTAATCCGAAGCCCAATTGTTTAATTGTTATTTTAAGCCAAATTCTATATTTTGATTTTTATTTTTAATCTGAGCCCAAAACTTAGAAGCCCAACCATTATTACTGAGTTTATTATATTTAATTAAAGCCCAAACTCAAGCCCACCTCCTATTGGACTCTAACCCTAAACCCAAACCCACAAACCCATACACTCACCAGTATACAAATTTGTTCACTTTTCTCCACTCTTCCCACATTCCCCGTAACCACATCCCCACTTTCTCTAACTACCCACTACTTTAATTACTATTTTATTAAAATCCCTACCGTTACTCTCTTTCCCCCCGTTACTCCCTCTCTTCCTCAGTGTTTTCCCCCAACCAGAACAAAACCCAAACAAAACAAAACAAACCCAAAAGAACCATACCATGCATCCTCTTCCTCTCACCCATCCTGTGCACCACCGAGTTCCGACCTCCCGTCCTCCCACTCATCGACGGGATGCCCCCGCTGAGCATGCCGTGTCGCACAAAAACAACAACACCAACCGCATTCACCCATCGTCTTCCTCTCTCCCTCACCTCGACAACAGACGACCCCCCCTGCTGTGCTCCCGCGCCGCAGCAAACCTCTGGCGACGCCGCGGTGACACCGTCAAGACCACCTGTGACTGTGCCGCCCAACCAGTGCGGACACTAGCCTTACGTTGCCATGCTCTCCCGTCCTCGTGCCTCCCTATGTGCGCTGCATCGCCGACGCCCCCCTCACGGCCCGGTCGCAACGCCGCGCGACCGCAGCTCAGCCTCGCCCCGCACCCTGTCGTCACTCCCCCCGCCGGTAGTCGACTCCATCGCCATCGACGCCATTCTCCCTTGCTCTCTGTTTCGACGAAGAAGGAAGAAAAAGAAGCCGGTTAAGGCGGGATTTGATCTCAATCGTAGGATCGCATCAAGATCCGTGCAATCGAGCCAGATTAGATCGCTGCCCCATGTTTCACCAGCAGTGGATCCCACTTTCGCTTTTTCCTGTTCGGCCTCAATCCTGCGTGAGGAGGGAGATCTGATTGGTCGATTCCATGTTTCGCTGTTTTGCCGCACCAGATCGAGGCCGCTGTTTGCTGTTCTGGGTGGATCTGGTGTGGGGAATTTTCTCTACTATTGGATTTTCGCACGTGCTTCACACGTGCTTTTGGGAGGCTTCGTCCGGGATTTTTCGATACAATTTTCTTCAACAAGTGGATCTAATCGTCATCAATTAAGGCAAGTATTCTTGTACAATTTATTTGTTCTAGTACAAGCATCCCTTGAAAAATACTACAAATAGTTAGAATTGTGACTCCTCCTTGAATATCGTTGTTGATCAATATTAAACCTCCAAAATTTATAATTCTAAGAGTCACAAAATTTCATTGTATTAAACTATAACTATTTGGACTCAGTTTATTCTCTGAACACATGAACATATGAATTAAGGAGCCCTAAATTTGTAGACACATGGTATATTTTGTATTTAATGAACTTGCAACCTTATAACTTGAAAAACAAATTATTATTTGCTATTTTGACCACAAATATCATGTATTTATATCACACAATAAACTTGACGCCTAATAACAAATTTCCATGAAATCTATACTAGGAAGTTATTCCCACATGTTGCTGTCTGAATCTTCTTTTGCTGTTTTGACCCATTTAACATTAGAATATGAACCCGAGACCTGAATAGAAGTTGTAGCCCTGGATGTCTAGGTGTCGTTAGACTCCGAAACTTTCGAATTTGGAGTTACATTCTAGGAGTTATTGCAGTTTTACTGCAGCTGTGTCGGTAGATGCAGATTCGCAAAACTGCTCGTATTCCATGTTTTTAGGAAGCGGGGTGTAACATATATATATATATATATATATATATATATATATATATATATATATATATATATATATATATATATATATATAGATAGAGAGAGAGAGAGAGAGAGAGAGAGAGAGAGAGAGAGAAGTGAGCCTCATATTTGTATGAGGAAATTTCCTCATACAAAGTGAGGTGTCAATTTTAAAAGCCTTTAGATCATAGTTTTAATCAAAGGACTCATTTGCAAAAATCAGTTGACAATTATTTGTTAAATTCCAAAAATAACTGACAATTATATCCATGCTTATTTTGATCGGGACATACTCTGTTTGGCTTTGTGCTTTATCTGTACTCCATCATTGGGTGTACTTCCATATAGCAAATCAATAATCTTTCTTCTTCCCCATCGTCAAGATGTTTTACTCAAGCCCAAGAGAAATTGGAGGTAATAAGATAATGGATTCCCCTATCTCATTTTATAACTACGTACCTGGCACCAACAACATTGAGATTTCGTATACTAACCTATAGAACAGAATGCGTACACATTTTATTGACATTTTATTATCAATAGATAGAACTTTCAAAACATGATACGGAATATACATATTTTTTTGTCGGAATTGTTTATTGTGTGTGTAATCTTTTTAACATCAATGGTTGATGAAAGGCAACGAGCAGTTGATACTTCAATGAGAATGGACGACCAGATCCCAGCATTTGTACCTAATGAAAGGGTCAGTTTATTCCTTTTAACAATATCAATGAACATGCTTTCAAGGTAGAGAAAAGTGAGATGGCATGAGAAAGAGGAAGAGGGAAAGGCAGAAAGCCATAGAGAGATTGGAGAGAGAAAATCAATTATTTAAGGAATTTAACAAATAATTGTCAATTAATTTTTGTAAATGAGCTCTTTGATTAAAAATATGAGCTAAAGGCTCTTAAATTGACACCTCACTTTGTATGAGAAAATTTTCTCATACAAATATGAGGCTCACTTTTCTCATATATATATATATATGCATACCCCCATGCACCGACTGTTCACCTTCTACCCTAGCCGCCATCTCCTCCTATGCATCCCCTACCTCTCTTCACCCCAACTCTTAACCCATCCTCCCAAGCTTCATCTTCCGACCTCTACCTATCCCGATCACCCCTTACTGCATCCCCCGTGCTCCTCCCGACTATTGTGAACCCCCATTCCCCTGCTCCTTCGTTCTTCCTGTCTCCCATCTGCCCTGCATCAACCCCATGCTCTCTGGCCCTCCTGCCGTCGCTCAGTCATCTCGACAACACAGCAGCCTGAACGCCCTTGGGCCTACCTCTCTATCCGCTGTAGTAGAAAGCACATTGGAGCTGCCTCTCCCGACTGCAGCGATGACAGTGTCGCTGCGGTGCCACCTTGCTGCCATCTTTGAGTCGTGGTGTGCGTGCGTGATCTCGTGGTGTTCGTGCATTCGTTATTGTGTTCGTGGGTTTGTTCGCTTGTGGTTCGTGTTCGTTGTTCGTGTGGTTCGTCGTTCGTTTGATGCCTAGGAATCCTTTCCCGTTATTCTTGCTTGCACCGTTTTCGTCGTCGGTTATAAGGCAAGTAACTTGTATTCTTTTCTTTGTGTAATATAAGTACTAAATACCGCCTGTAGTGTAGTTGGGTTCTAGAGACAATTCATGTGTGAATCCTCTGTTATATATTGTCACTATTATGTTGATTCGACCATAGTTTTCTCACGACATGCATGACATGAAACAACTAGGGATGACCATTTTTTAGATGTATGTATGCATGCTATTTTGTGATATCGTGTGCTTGATGTGTTGTTCGTGGTATACTTGTTGTGGACTTGTAAAATATCCTATACCATGTTGTTTGGACATCTAGTACACTATATTTCATGTTTGATTATGATTTAGACAAATTCCGTATGACCTATGTGGATTTCTTCAAGAAGAATAATTGTGTATTTTCTGGGACCCCATTTTCATTCAGTATTTTGGACCCTATTAAGGTCAGTATATGAATTTTATTTGCGAACAATATTTGTAGAGAATTTTGTCTATCTTCCAACCCTTCTGACAGATCTCAGTTTCGTTTTACGAGTTGTGAGTTATGTCTATTTTACTACAGAGGTGTAGAGAGATTTCCAGATTTTGTTTTCTATGAATTCTGAAGAGTAATCTATTATCATGGTGTTAAAAGTATTATTTTGATCCAATATTTTGCACAACACAACTAGACCTGACTGGCATTAACCCTGAATTTTTGTGGTTTTATTTGATGAGTTTTACAAACCGTTCTATGTTTCCAAACAATTACTGTACATGCAGAATTTTCATACTGTTCAGTAAAGAACCTGATTTCTGACTTAATTCTACTTGCTGTTTGTAAAATATTTGTGAAAATGAAAGTTAACATACTGTATCTATTTTATCACCCTTTTGGCGGATTTGGATTTTGATTTATGGTTTATGAGATATTTCTGTTTTCGTACTACTGTGCTTATAATTCCAGATTTACAAAAGTACTACATCTTGATGTTTTCTGATTTTTGTTGACTAAACTATTTATATTGAAAAATTATAAAACTTTACATTGATGCTGCATATATAGGAGAATAGCCCAGATTTTTCGTTGATTTAATTAATGAGAATAGCCCAGATTTTTCCTGACTTTGAATACAAACTTCTGAATTCTGACTGAACGTGTTTTCTGGATTCAAACATGTTTTGAGTTATGATGTTGTGAAATACTATATGACTTATATATATTTGCTGGATTCGGCCGGGAGTATAATTTCCAGATTCTTTGCCGGATCCAGATTTGCATTTTTGTAGTAGCGGGAATCCCAGTTTTAGTGTGGTACTGTCTTACTGTCCTGAACTAGAATTTTCATTGTTCTATTCTTTTATGAGTTATCTTTCATCCGTACATGTTTATCTTTCAACCTAAACCTGCTAATTGGTTATACCATGCTATTCTCACTCTGTTTTCTGCACATACATGCATGTTTGATAATAATAACAAAATAACCAATCCGAGGTTTGTGGGAAAGATGTAGTAGTGAAAAATATAGAAATGTGTACTTGGAAGGTGGCCCGTGTTTCCCATCTGATGTTGTGTGGTACGATTGTGTTATCTGAACCCTGACTACATTACTTTTCTATAGGAAGGTGGACTTAGAAGAGAACCCTGAGGTTCTATCTGTCTGTTTGGATCTGCATCTGAAATCTGTCTGTCTGATACTTGAGTACACGGCCCTATATGATCCCCTACGAAAGCTAAACGAAACTGTTTGAATGTAGCAACCATGTGGTAAAAACCTGGGACACATGAAGTGCTACCTAGATAGTAATAAACACAAGACTTATAAGAACGTCACATCTGCTATATGTTTATCTGTATCTGTTATCTGTTATCTGTCTGACTATCATCTGACACTATCATCTATATATCTGTCTACTTACCACTTGGCACTTGACACACGTTATCTATATCTGTTAGTATACCATGCTATCTGATTTGTTTTCCTTTTTCATGTTAGATGTTATATTCTATTGATATGCCTATACCATGCTATGTTTGTTCTGTTGTTATTTTATATTTGTTATTTATTCCATTTACTTGTATCCTGCACTACAAGCGGCCCGTAACTTGCATTGACGGGAGTTTGTTTTCTTTTTCCTCTTCCTGCAATTTATTAATTGCAGACCAGGGTGATCTGCTGCTATATGGAGTTGGTGATACGAGATATTTATGCTGGAGTTTTTATTATTATTTCTGTTGCTTATTTGAACAATTGTATTTGATACTTGTGTTTAATTTGTATTTGGGCAATGTGGCCGAGGATAATTAACTTATTCAGATATGATTTATTTGAGATTATTATATTTTGGTTTCAAGTAAATTTCTGTTGGTATATTTGATTATATTATGCATATGTGGTTGATTCTCTTGCTTCCGACTCTGATTATTTCTGTAAGATGTTGTAAAGATTCTAAACAACTTATGGATGATGAAAATCATTCGCTGGGCTTAGTCACGTATCCGTATTCCGTATTCTCCTTTTGGGAAGCGGGGTGTGACAAGGTTTTTAGTGGTATCAGAGCGTGGTTTGGCTAATGTATTAGTTGTCTAATATATTAGACAATCTTGGCTCGAACTGGGATCGGCTCAATATTTCACCAACCATTCATGCATAGATGAATTATTATCATCTTTGATCTGAATGCTAATTGTTTTTGGTTTTGTGCAGACTATGGCTCGTAGAGGTTCTACTTCTCGTCTTCAGGATGATCAGCCCAGGCTTGAGGCTGTCACCACTGTGTTGGAACAGCTGATCAATATGCAGCAGAACCACAGTGACCTGGTGATGGCTGCTTTGGATGCCGCTCGGGTTCTGTCGCCTACTATGCCTATGCAGGCAGCTCTTCCTCCCCATCCGGGTAAAGTCACGGACATCATGATGCTGCATCCCGACAGGTTTTCAGTCACTGAGACGCCTTTGGAGGCTGAACAGTGGTTGATCTGGACTTAGCAACTACTTTTGGCAGCTAGAGTTGCCGATGCAGATAGAGTGGATGTGGTAGCTATCCAGCTGGTGGACTTGGTTCATACTGTGTGGAGGTCCGAGTCCGAAAGGCTCGAACGACTGATCACTTGGGCCACTTTCACTGGGGCTTCTTGCAGAAGTTCTTTCCTAGCAGCACTAGAGTTGAGATGGAGCAACAATTTCTGGCCCTGAAACAGGTTGGTCGTTATTTCTAGTAATGGAATTTTGTTACATATTGTCCATGCAATGTTGTAACATGAGACTTTCTTGAAACATGGCTCCACGTTTGTGGATGAGTATGTAGCTAAATTTACAAGACTTAGCTGCTTCGCAGTCGTTCTTGTAGCGAACGAAGAGTACAGGGCTCGTGATTCATATTGGGGCTTGAGCGAGAGATTAGGGTGCAGCTTGTCTCCCTTCGCTTGCGCACTTATGTAGAAGCTCTTGAGGCAGCTTGAGCTCAGGAGCAGGCTCGTGGTGGTTTGGCTCTTTCTCAGCAGACTGTTCCGCACTCCTCTGCTGTAACTAGGCCTTCTGGTGGGCCTGTTCAGATGTCTGTTCCTGCCCATCCTGTTAAGGCAGCTCTGTACTCTTCTGCTAATTTCCAGAGGAGTGGTTTTTGCGACTTCTGCCAGGTGTCTGGGAATGAGCGCAAGAACTATTTTTGCACCAGCTGCCGATGCTTTAGGTGTGGTGCTGCTGATCATTCAGTGCGAGATTGCCCGCAGCAGTAGCCACCGCTTCCTCCTCAGTGCTAGATTTTCGGTCAGAGGACTGCTGTTCTGAGGAGAGGTCAGACTTTCAACCTGACTGCTGCTGATGCTGAGTCAGCTGAAGGTGTTGTTGCAGGTATTTTGCTTTTGTTGTTTTATTGTTTCTCTTTTGCTTCTTTCATATTGTCTTGCTATGTTCTTTCTTGTTATCTTCCTGCATTGTTTTTTCTCACCCCTGTTCAACCATTCCTTGTTTCTTCATCTTTGATTCCATCTTAGGTATCGTCCTTGTTTGCACTTTCTCTGCTCATGTTCTTTTTTATTCTGGGGCAATCCATTCTTTTGTCTTCTCTCGATTTGTGGCTCACTATCAGTTCGATTGCAGCATCATGTCAGAGGCTTGGAACATTGTGACAGGTGGTGGAGTTGTCATTTGTTCTTGGGCATGTAGGCAGTATCCCGTGATTATTGGTAGCGCAGATTTCAAAGCCAATTTGATTGTAATTGGGAATTCAGAATTCGACGTCATTCTCGGTATGGATTGGTTGGGTGAGTCACATTCCATTATTGATTGTCGTGCCAAGAAAGTTGTGTTCCGAATTTCAGATCGCGTGGAGTTTGAGTTCAATGCCGGAGAGTCGTCCCTTGGCCGAGCTGAGACTGCAGTTGATCCGGAGGTTTGTGCAATGGAATTACATTCCGGCTATGAGGCTGCGCCTCTAGTAGTTCGGGATTTCCTAGATGATTTCTAGAGGAGTTACCTGGATTACCCCCAAATAGGGTTGTGGAGTTCGGTATTGAAGTTCAGCCGAGTACGGCGCCTATATCGAAAAGCCTCTACAGGATGGCACCGGTTGAGTTAGCAGAGCTTAAGGTGCAGATTCAAGAGTTGCTTGATTTGGGATTCATCAGACCCAGTGTTTCACCTTGGGGTGCTCCAGTCCTTTTTGTCAACAAGAAGGTTGGTAGTAATTGACCGTGCGTGGATTATCGGAAACTAAATAGTGTTACTGTGAAGAATCGGTATCCGTTGCCCATGATCGATGATTTGTTTGAACAGTTGAGTGGAGCTGCTATTTTCTCAAAGTTGGATCTTCGTTTTGGGTATCATCAGGTCAAAGTGTGGACGACTGATATACAGAAGACTGCATTTATGACCAGATATGGACTCTATGAGTATCTGGTAATGCCGTTCGGGGTCACGAACGCGCCTACTATATTCATGAGTCTTCTGAACTAGGTCTTTTTCCAGTTCTTGGATAGATTTGTGGTGGTCTTCATTGATGATATTTTGGTGTATTCTCGGAATTAGGAAGATCATGATGAGCATCTTAGAGTGGTTTTGCAGACTTTGAGAGCGAATCAGCTCTATGAGAAACTCAAAAAGTGTGAGTTTTAGCTCAACAAGAATTCTTTGTTAGGGCACATTATCTCAGGCGATGGTATTTCTGTAGATCCAGCCAAGGTTTAGACTGAGAAGGATTGTCCTGTTCCCAATTCAGTTTCAGAGGTCAGGAGTTTTCTTGGTTTAGCTGGCTATTATCGAAAATTTGTCGAAGATTTTTTGAAGATAATAGGACCATTGACTAACCAGACTGGGAAGGATCAGAAATTTTGTTGGTCTGAGGCTTACAGTGAGGCTTTTGCTAAGTTGAAGAGCAGGTTGACGTCAATGTCAGTGTCGACTATTCCAGATGGTTCAGGCAGATTTGTAATTTACTATGCTGCTTCGGGTAAAGGACTTGGAGCAGTTCTGATACAGAAGAGCCAAGTCGTTGCTTATGCATCGAGGTAGTTGAGGCCGCATGAGAAGAACTATCCGACTCATGACTTGGAGTTAGCGGTGGTGATCCTTGCTTTGAAGCTGTGGAGACATTATTTACTTAGGGACTGAGTGGAGATCTTTACAGACCACAAAAGTCTGAAGTACGTCTTCACCCAGAAGGTGTTGAACATGAGGCAAAGGCGTTGGTAGGAACTTATGGCCGATTATGACATCAGTGTGCAATACCATCCTGGTAGAGTGAACTTGGTGTCAGATGCTTTGAGCAGGAGACCAGCAGCTATGTTCCTTACTCAGCAGAGGGATCTGATTGAGCAGTTGCAGAGGTTAGATTTGGATGTGTTGTTGCCGAGTTCTGATCAGAGTTGTTTGGTGCTCCAGCTTTAGTCATCTCTTATTGATCAGATCAAAGAGGAGCAGGCTGGTGATGCACAGTTGCAGGGTTTTTGAGCTGAGGTTAAGTCTGGTTCCAGAACGGACATGGTTATTCATGCTGATGAATCGCTTCATTTTGGGTCCAGGTTGTGTGTCCCGAAGGGTGAAGTTCGTCAAAGGTTGCTTGAGGAAGCCCACCAGTCATCGTATTCTATCCATCCTGGCGGTACTAAGATGTATCAGGATTTGAAGCTTCATTTCTGGTGGCATGGTATGAAGAGGGCTGTGGCTCGGTTTGTTTCTCAGTGTTTGACCTGCCAGCAGGTTAAGGCTGAGCATCAGATGACTGCCAGACTTCTTCAACCACTTCCCATTCCGAAGTGGAAGTGGGAGCATATCACTATGGACTTTGTAACCACTTTGCCGAGGAGTCCTAAGGGTCATAATGCCATTGAAGCTTCATTTCTGGTGGCATGGTATGAAGAGGGTTGTGGCTCGGTTTGTTTCTCAGTGTTTGACCTGCCAGCAGGTTAAGACTGAGCATCAGATGACTGCCAGACTTCTTCAACCACTTCCCATTCCGAAGTGGAAGTGGGAGCATATCACTATGGACTTTGTAACCACTTTGCCGAGGAGTCCTAAGGGTCATAATGCCATTTGGGTGATTGTCGACCAATTGAAGAAGTGTGCTCACTTTATTCTCTTTCGTGTCGGGCAGTCTACTGAGAGCCTAGCTGAGAAGTACATGCAAGAAATTGTCAGACTTCATGGGGTTCCAGTCAGTATTGTATCCGACAAGGATACGAGATATAGATCTCAGTTTTGGGAGAGTCTTCAGAGCAGTTTGGAGAGTAAATTAAAGTACAATACAACTTTTCATCCCCAGACTGATGGATAGTCAGAAAAGACCATCCATATTCTTGAGGACATGTTGAGGTCCTGTATGCTGCAGTTCGGTGGATCATCGGAGGACCATTTGCATCTCGTAGAGTTCTCGTACAATAAAAGATTTCAGGCCAATCTTAAAGCTGCACCGTTCGAGGCACTTTATGGGCAGAAGTGCAGATCGCCAGTGTGCTGGGATGACATCGGTGAGAGGAAGTTGTTGGGTCCGGAGTTGATCACCAGGACAGTTGATGCGGTGGTTCAGATTAGGAAGCACTTGCAGGTAGCTCAGGATAGGCAGAGGCGTTGGGCCGATGTCCATCGGAGAGCTTTGGAGTTTGAGATTGGTGACCATGTTTTCCTTAAGGTATTGCGTTGGCGCGGTGTCATTCGGTTTGGTGGTGGGGGCAAACTCAGCCCTAGGTTTATTGGACTGTTTGATATTGTGGAACGAGTAGGCAAGGTGGCCTATTGTCTTGCATTGCCGCCAGCTTTATCAGAAGTGCACGATGTTTTCAATGTCTCACAACTCAGGAGATATATCTGAGATGAGAGCCACGTGATCGACTATTCTGAGTTGACCGTTCGGCCGGATTTGACTTGTGAGATTCCGCTAGTTGCCATTGTAGATCGGTGGGAGAAAGTGCTTAAGAACAAGGTCATCAAGTTGGTTCATGTTTCTTGGAATCCTCACTCACCAGGTGAGTCGACTTGGGAGCTAGAGGAGGAGATTCAGTAGAAGTTTTGTCATTTGTTTGTGTAGTTTTTTATTTTGTTCTTTCTTTTCTTTTTGGAAATACCCTATGTATCTTCTTGTTTGAATTTCGAGAACGAAATTCTTCTTGTTAGGTGCGTAGGATTTGTAATGTTCCTAACACAGCAGAGAGAGCTTGTTGAGCAGCTGAGGAGGTTGGAGTTGGATGTGATCTTGTCAGGTTCTGATCAGAGTTTCATGATGCTTCAGCTGCAGTCGTCTTTTGTGTATTTTTGGTGTATTTTTTTCCTTTTGGTGTATTTCTTTCATTGTATCTCTTTTAGAACGTATATTGGATCTTATTTTTTTCAATATATTTATTTATTTGATTGTCTTCTCTCTTATTGATCTTCTTGATTCTTTTGTTAGTCTTGTGTTCCGTCTCCTTTTGATCGAGCTGTTGTTCTTGATCTCCTGTATTTTATTTGTTCATATCCTATTTCTATTATTTTATTCAATTGCTCTATCTTTATTTTTAGTCTATTCATGCCCTTTTAAAACCCTATCCTTTTAAAACCCTATATCCACTTATACTCTAAAACCCATTACCCAATTATTATTCGTACCCATTAACTACACCTAAACCCTAACACACAGCCTAAACTATCCTGAACCCATTTCCCCAAACCCGATAACCACTTCAGCTAACCCTAAAACTCTTCACCTATATATATATATATATATATATATATATATATATATATATATATATATATATATATATATATATGCATACCCCCATTCACCGACTGTTCACCCTTCTACCCTAGCCGCCATCTCCTCCTGTGCATCCGCTACCTCTCTTCACCCCGACTCTTAACCCATCCTCCCAAGCTTCATCTTCCGACCTTTACCTATCCCGATCACCCCCTACTGCATCCCTCGTGCTCCTCCGATTGTTTTGAACCCTCGTTCCCCTGCTCCTTTGTTCTCCCTGTCTCCCGTTTGCCCTACATCATCCCCACGCTCTCTAACCCATCTGTCGTTGCTCAGTCGCCTCTACAGCATAGCAGCCCGACTACCCTTGGCCTTGCCTCTCTATCTGCTCTAGTGGACAGCACATTGGTGCTGCCTCTCCCAACTGCAGTGACGACAGCGAGGCCGCGGTGCTGCCTTGCTGCCGTCTTTGAGTCGTGGTGTTCGTGCATGATCTCGTGGTGTTCGTGCATTTGTTATTGTGTTCGTGGGTTCGTTCGCTCATGGTTCTTGTTCGTGGTTTGTGTGGTTTTTCATTCATTCGTTGTCCGGGAATCCTTTCCCGTTATTCTTACTTGCACGGTTTTCGTCGTCGGTTATAAGGCAAGTAACTTGTATTCTTTTCTTTGTATAATACAAGTACTAAATATCGCCTGTAGTATAGTTGGGTTCTAGAGACAATTTGTGTGTGAATCCTTTGTTATATATTGTCTCTATTGTGTTGATTAGACCATAGTTGCCTCACGACATACATGACATGAAACAACTAGGGATGACCACTTTTGGATGTATGTATGCATGCTATTTTGTGATATCATGTGCTTTTTGTGTTATTCGTAGTATACTTGTTGTGGACTTGCAAAATACCCTTTGTTTGCACATCTAGTACACTATATTTTATGTTTGATTTTGATTTAGACAAATTTCGTATGACCTATGTTGATTTGTGCATGAAGAATAATTCTGTCTTTTCTGTTACCCCATTTTCATTCAGTATTTTAGACCCTATTAAAGTCAGTATATAAATTTTATTTTTGAATAAGATTTGTAGAGAATTCTGTCTATTTTCCAACCCTTCTGACAGATCTCAGTTTCGTTTTATGAGTTGTGAGTTATGTCTGTTTTACTACATAGGTGTAGTGAGATTTCCAGATTTTGTTTTCTATGAATTCTGAAGAGTAATCTATTTTTATCATGGTGTTAAAAGTATTATTTTAATCCAATATTTTGCACTATACAACTAGACCTGATTGGGATTAACCCTGAATTTTTGTGGATTTATTTGATGAGTTTTACAAACCGTTCTATGTTTCCAAACAATTGCTATACATGCAGAATTTTCATACTGTTCAGTAAAGAACCTGATTTTCAACCAAATTCTACTTGCTGTTTGGAGAATATTTGTGAATATGAAAGTTATCCTACTGTATCTATTTTATCACCCTTGGGGCAGATTTGGATTTCAATTTATGGTTTGTGAGATATTGTTGTTTTCGTACTACAGTGTTTATAATTCTAGATTTACAAAACTACTACATCTTGATATTTTCTGATTTTTGTTGACTAAACTATTTATATTGAAAAATTATGAAACTTTACATGCTGATTCTGCACATATAGGGGAATACTCTAGATTTTTCATTGATTTAATTAATGAGTTTTCATACTTTTTTCCTGACTTTGAATACAAACTTCTGATTTCTGACTGAACGTGTTTTCTGGATTCAAACCTGTTTTGAGTTATGATGTTGTGAAATACTATATGACTTATATATATTTGTTGGATTCGTCCGGGAGTCTATTTTTAAGATTCTTTTACGGATCCAGATTTGCATTTTTGTAGCAACGGGAATCCCAGTTCCTAAACTAGAATTTTCATTGTTCTATTCTTTTATGAGTTATCTTTCATCCGTACATGTTCATCTTCCAACCTGAACCTTTTATTTGTTTATACCATACTATTTTCATTCTGTTTTCTGTACATACATGCCTGTGTGATAATAATAACAAAATAACCAAGCCGGGGTTTGTGGGAAAGATCTAGTAGTGAAAAATATAGAAATGTTTCCCATCTGATTATCTGTTATGTGGTACAATTCTGTTATCTGGACCTTGACTACTGTGAGACCCCGTATTTCTCGAGAAATATATATATATACTAGTATAGTATATATACTAGTATATATAATAGGAAAGAAAGAAAGGAAGGAATGGAAGAAGTGATGACGTGGAGGAGAAGGAAAGAAAGAAAGTGGAGTTGGTATTAATTGGTGGACTATAGGATGATCCTACGGGAATTGATGAAGTATTGGGCCTTTGAGATTTCCTATGGGACATAGGAAAGAATTAAATGAATGAAAGAATGAAGGAATGAGTGTGTGTGGTGGTGTTTGACCGGTTGACCTTAGGGAATAAAGTCCCATATCAGCTAGAAGAAAGGGAAAGAAAAGAGATATATTAGGAAAGCCTATGATAAAGGTCACCAATCGTCTGGACACCCTTTTGAGGCAGCCTGTGGTGGGCGTGGCTAGAATTTAGTTAATTGTGTGCATACGAGCTGAGTGCGGGGCATTACAGATGGTATCAGAGCCAACTTTCGACATCGAATGTAGGACTTGTATATAGGAAGTGCGTGATATGTGTATGAGATGCGCAAGATCCTGGGAAGGCAGCGATTAGGAGACAAGTCTACATTCGACTAGAAAGGCGATCCTGTGCTAGATTGCACGTCCCGTATTCAGCGAGGACGCTGAATTCTTAAGAGGGGGTGAATGTGAGACCTCGTATTTCTCGAGAAATCTATATAATAACTTACAAAGAAAGCTATCAAGGGGCTCACAATCAATCTCCCCAAAAATCAAAGGTCCATATCAAACCTTACAAAACACATCTTACCTCTAAAATTTCAAACCTCAAAACCAAATTTTTTCCCCCTAAAAAACTCATTACTTTATTACTATCTCTCTCTTCTCTCGTTACTTTTTCATATTTCTCTTTTTCTCTATCTCTATATATCTCTCTCTCTCATTCTTTCTTTATTTACTTAGCAATTTTGATTTTAGGATTTCGGTTTTGTAAAATTTCAGAATTTTTAATAGCAAATATCTCTTCAACAATTAAATTTCATTATTTTCCACACTTAAAGTTCTAAGAAGTTAGATTTTATACCACATTTATAATTATTTTTCAACATATACTAATGGAAACATAGACTTTTATTTTCAACTAATTATTGTCATACTATTCAAACTTGAGCTACATAATTATTGTTTTACTGTTTACATGGCTTTTCGTGTTTTGTATTGTTCCGAAGATGTGCCGTAGGCACGTGCCCACGGGCAAATCTAGTATATATATATACTAGTATAGTATATATACTAGTATATATAATAGGAAAGAAAGAAAGGAAGGAATGGAAGAAGTGATGACGTGGAGGAGAAGGAAAGAAAGAAAGTGGAGTTGGTATTAATTGGTGGACTATAGGATGATCCTATGGGAATTGATGAAGTGTTGGGCCTATGAGATTTCCTATGGGACATAGGAAAGAATTAAATGAATGAAAGAATGAAGGAATGAGTGTGTGTGGTGGTGTTTGACCGGTTGACCTTAGAGAATAAAGTCCCATATCGGCTAGAAGAAAGGAAAAGAAAAGAGATATATTAGGAAAGCCTATGATAAAGGTCACCAATCGTCCGGACACCCTTTTGAGGCAGCCTGTGGTGGCGTGACTAGAATTTAGTTAATTGTGTGCGTACGAGCTGAGTGCGGGGCGTTACAACTACATTACTTTCCTATAGGAAGGTGTACTCAGAAGAGAACCCTCAGGTTCTATCTGTCTGTCTGGATCTACATCTGATATCTGTCTGTATGATACATGAGTACACGGCCCTATATGATCCCCTACGAAATCTAAACGAAACTGTTTGAATGTAGCAAGCATGTGGTAAAAACCTGGGACACATGAAGTGCTACCTAGATAGTAAAAAATAGAAGACTTATAAGAACATGACATCTGCTATCTGTTTATCTGTATCTGTTATCTGATTATCTATTATTTGTCTGATTATCATCTGACACTATCATCTGTATATCTGTCTGCATACCACTTGACACTTGACACATGTTATCTGTATCTGTTAGTATACCATGCTATCTGATTTGTTTTCCTAATTCATGTTAGATATTATATTCTGTTGATATGCCTATACCATGCTATGTTTTTTCTGTTGTTATTTTATATTTGTTATTTATTACATGTACTTGTATCCTGCACTACAAGCGGCCCGTAACTTGCATTGATGGGAGTTTGTTTTCTTTTTCCTCTTCCTGTAATTTATTAATTGCAGACCAGGGTGATCAGTTGCCAGATGGAGTTGGTGATAAGAGATATTAGTGCTGGAGTTATTATTATTATTTTTGTCGCTTATTTGAACAATTGTATTTGATACTTGCATTAATTTTATATTTGGGCAATGTAACCCAGGATAATTAACTTGTTCAGATCTGATTTATTTGAGATTATTATATCCATCTAAATTTCTATTGGTATTTTTGATTCGATTATGCATATGTGGTTGATTTCTCTTGATTTCGACTCTGATTATTTCTGTGAGATGCTGTAAAGATTCTGAACAGCATATGGATGATGAAAAGTATTCGCTGGGCTTAGTCGCATATCCGTATTCCGTATTCTCCTTTAGGAAAGCGGGGCATGACAAGTAACCCATATATCCCATGATTTGTATGACACCTTAGATTGGACCGTTTGTAATTAAATTGTTTGATAAAATGATTAAAAGAACTTTTGTTTACTGCTGTCCTATTTTTCTACAGTAATTTCTACCCTGTTAAATAAGTAAAATAAATAAGTCTGTGAACAAGATTTGTAGCCTTTGTTTTCTAGTTTCTAGAAATTTGACAGATCTAAATTTCGAGTTTTGATGCATGAGTTATTGTCATTTTACTGCAGCCATATTGTATATTCCAGATTTTGAAAAATATGTATTCTGTATGAAATATTATTTTAAATCTGATACTAAATGTAGAATTTGAACCCTATATTTTACTGAGTATGTTTAGACCTGATTGCAATCAATCCCTAATTTTTTTAGAATTAACTATTGATATATACATCTCATTTCATACTTGAAACTAGTCGATATATTTCCAAACTCCATGCTGTCCAGTAAAGAACTATATTTTTGACCTGATTCTTTTCGTTTTTTATGAAAACTTTGTAAATATGAACTGTAGCCTGATTTGTCTATTTTATCATCCTTTTGATGGATCTGTATTTGGAATTATATTTTATGAATTATCTCTATTTTGGTACTGCTGTCTCTGAACTTTCAGAATTGAGATTTTGTTGCATTACTCTGTTTTCACAATTTTATTGACTATACTATCTGTAATATAAATTCATGATATTTTATATTTTGATACTAGATATGTTAGGGAATCTTCCAGACTTTTCTCAGATTTAATTATGTTGATTTTCAACTCTTTTCATGCTTATAAACAGGATTTTGCATTTTCTGGCTGAACATAACTTCTGTATTAAACGCTACTTTCAACCATGTTTCTGTGATTGATGTATGCTTATATATATGTGATGGAATTGGCAAAGAGTCTAGTTTCTGGAATTTCTGACGGATCTAAATTTTCTATCCTGTAGCAACGGGATTCTCAGATTTGGTACAATAGTGTCTTGTTGTCCAGAACTGAAAGTTTCGTTGTTTTGACTGTTATGAGTTGGTTTTTTTTGCCGTTTGTGTTCTCTATTGATCTTAGTCTTTTCCTTTGCTCTTGCCATGCCTTAAGCCTTGTTTGTATTCGTTCAGATCCGTTAATAATAAAAACAAATCAAGCCGGGGTTTTTTAGGGAAAAGATCGAGAGTGGACAATATAGAAATGCATATTCGGAAGGGAACTTGTTTTCCCCACTGTTTACTGTGGTACCTACTGTTTATCTCTGGATGCATGAGGGCATGATCCATGACACTGTTTTTTGTTGATGTTACTGTTACTGTTTGTCTGAATATACTGCCCTATAGGTGTTCCACTACAAAATCTTAAAACGAAACTGTTTGATGTAGCAACCATATGGTAAAATCTGCGACGCATGAAGTGCTACCAAGATAGTAATGAACATTAGACATAAGAATAATTATTTTCACTGTTACATCCTGTTACTGTTACTGTTGAATACTGTTACTGATGACTTCGCCGTCACTGTTATAATCTTACTGTTATTCCGCTTTTTACTGCAATCTATAGACTATCATAATTGCTTCTTTCTCCATGTAAGTATTTCCTGTTTAGTGTAGTTTTTCCCTTCCATTTTCCTACTTGTACTGCTTGCGGCCTAAAACTTGCATCTAACGGGCATTATGTTTTTCTGTCTTCCTATTTTCCTTGTAATTATCATATGAGCAGGTTTTGCTGATCAATTGTCTGCTGGAGTTGGTGAGCAAAAGTTTTGAGCTGCGCAATTGGAATATTTGCTTAAATATTTTATTAAACTATTTTATTTATGAACTGTATTGAGACTTGTACTTGGGCTTGTAGTCCCAGGATTATTGTTTTGTTTGAGATCTTGAATTTGTTGGGATATTTCTTATTGATACAATAAATACTGTTGAGTTATAATTATTTTTGCATGCCTGGTTAGGTATGTTGATATATCTATTGTTGTAATGAATCAAGCAGATCCGTACAGCTAATGGATGGTGAAAACTATCCTCTGGGCTTGGTCACATACTGTATTCCGTATTCTTTTTGGGAAGCGGGGCGTGACACTTCCTCAATGATGGGTATTAAAAGAACTTGAATCAAAATAGTGCGCTCAAGACCTTGGAGAGAAGAGGAAGCCAACTTTGATGGGGCATCTACCTGCCCATTTTCTTCTCGGGGGATCCGTAGGACTTCTGCTTCTAAGAATGTGGCTAACAGCTATTTGACCTTAGCCAGATACTTGGCCATGCAATCATCTCTAGCCTCGTACTCCCTCGAGACTTGGTTTACAACCAACTGAGAATCATTGAATACCTTTACGTGTTGAGTGCCAGCCTTCCATGCCAGGAATAGACCGTCTATGAGAACTTTATATTCAGCCTCATTGTTTGACGCTCGAAAGTTGATACGGAGCGAATACTAGAGAACAAAGTCATCTAAACTGGTCAGGATGACCCCCGCTCCACTTCCCTCAGTGCATGAGGACCCATTGACATAAATGCTCCAGAATGAGGGTTCCTTGTCTTTCTTGCATGGGTCAGGGATAGTGCTTTCCACTATAAATTCTGCTAGGGCTTGAGCCTTGATAGCGGTCCTTGGCTGATAGCTCATATCGTGTTGGCTCAGTTCCATGAACCATTGCATGAGGTGCCCCAAACTTTCAGGCTTGTGCAGCACTTGCTTGAGTGGTTGGTCGGTAAGAACGACCACAGAATGAGTTTGGAAATATGGGTGGATCTTTCGAGCAGCAATGACCAGCAAAAAGGCCAATCTTGGAATAGCGAAGTTCGGCATCCCGAAGGACCTTAATCATGTAATAGATCGGCCTCTGAGCTTTGTCTTCTTCCCTCACTTGGACGGCACTGAGGATTTGTTCCGATGTGGCGAGATAAAGGTAGAGGATTTTCTCAAGCTTGGGCCTACTTAAGAGCAGAGGGTTGACGAGATATGCTTTGAGTTGGTCGAAGAATTCCTGTTGCAATTGCCCCCACTCAAAACCTTTCTTCCTCTTAGGGCCTTGGAAAACAGGAGACATTTCTCCCTTGACTTAGAGAGGAAACACCCTATGGCGGCAAGGCATCCTGTGAGCCTTTGCCCCTCTGGATAACCATATACCCTTGGAATTTACCAGACAATACTCCGAAGGCACATTTAGATGGGGTTGAGCCTCATGTTGTGACTTCTCAAGACATCGAAGGTTTCCTGGAGGTCGACCACATGGTCCCATTTTCGGAGGCTTTTTACCAACATATCATCCACATAAACCTCCATGTTCCTCCCAATTTATTCCTTAAAGACCTTTTTGACGAGGTGCCGATATGTTGCCCTGGCGTTCTTTAACCTAAAGGGCATGACACGGTAACAATATAGGCCTTGGTTTGTTGTGAAAGAAGTCTTCGGGATATCAGGGGCGAACATCCTAATTTGATTATACCTGGAGAAGGCATCTAGAAAGCTCAAGAGTTCGTGGCCGAAAGTGGCGTCGATTAGTGCATCGATACTAGGAGGTGGGAACGGATCTTTTGGATAGGCCTTGTTCAGATCAGTGAATTCGATACAAATTATCCATTTCCCATCGGCCTTTTTCACCATCACGACGTTGGATAGCCACTCGGGGTAATTGACCTCTTGGATAAACCAAGCCTCCAAGAGTTTATCTACTTCTTCTTTGATGGCTTTCTGGCGGTCCGGTGCAAACTTGCGACGCTTCTATTCGACAGGTTTAGCTTCGGGAGCTATGCTGAGATGGTGCAAGAGTAATTCCTCCGAAATACCGGGCATGTCGGCAGCATTCCATGCGAACAGGTCTCGATTCCCTTTTATGCATTGGAGATGTCGGCCTTGACTGAGTGGGGGAGGACTTTGCTCACTTGGAACGTCCTGGTCGGGTCTTCTTTGGAAAATGCCACTTCTTCTAACTCATCGACCGGCTTTGAGACAGCTTGGTTTCTCCCTTCGGGGAGCTCAAGGGCTTCAAGAGAGAAAACCAGACTCCCCACCAAAGTCATGTAACATTTTCGGGCTGTCTCCTAGCTTCCCCTGACCTCTCCCACCCCTACGAAGGTAGGGAATTTCATCTTCATATGGAAGGTGGAAGGTACAGCTTGAAGCGCGGCTAGGCCGGGTCGGCCAAGGATGGCATTATATGCAACATTTACATCGAAAACCATAAAATCCATTGGTTCTGTTTGGGTGGCTAGTGCTTTACCAGAGGTTACATCGAGAGTGATAACTTCCTCGATGTTCACTGGCACCCCGGAGAATCCGTAGAGAGTGTAGCTGACTGGTTTGTGGCGGTCACGGGACAACTTAAGGCCTTAAAAGGCCTCTAGGAAGAGGATGTTGACAAAGCTGCCGATGTCGACTAGGATCTGGCGCACTTCATGGTTGGCCATGTGGGGCTGATTACGAGAGCATCACAATAAGGCATTCGGACGCCTTCTAAGTCTTTATTAGAAAAGCTCACGGGGACCCCAAACCCTTTGGGCAGGGGATGGTTCTGTACTGAGTTTACTTTCCGGATGAAGGCTTTTCGGTAGGAGTTCGAATCTCCCCTTGTTGGGCCTCTGTGGATGAGGTGTAGGATTGCTTCAGGTTCGGAGTCAGGGACTCAACAGGTCTTTCAGCCCGCTTGTTCGCCCTCCGGGGTAGAGGAGGATCAACTCTGTACTTCCTAAAGAACTTGGTTAGTTGCCCCCTCTAAATGAGGGCCTCGATCTCGTCCTTGAGGGTTCGACATTCGTTAGTGTCGTGGTCATGGTCCCGGTAAAAGCGGCACCACTTATCTTTGTTCCACTTTTGGCCAGTGGTATTCATCTTTGGGGGAGGTTGGAGCAGCCCTTATTTACCGACCTCCATGAGGATAACAGAGACACTGGCATTGAGAGGGGTGAATTTTTCAAAATGGCGAGGAGGCGCTGTTATCTTTTTGGAGCTTCTTAGTGCCTTCTTTATCTGCTCCCTTTCGTTTGTTCTCAGATAGGGGCTCTTTCTAGTCATTAGGATGGAGGGCTTCTTCCGCCCGGATATACTTCTCGCTCCTCAATAGGAGCTCCAAGAAGTCCCAGGGTGGCTTCTTGGCGAGGGATGCTTTTAGGTCTGCATGGTTGATGTTGTGTCGGAATGCTGCTGAAGCCACCGACTGATCGAGAGAGGTGATAGACCGAGCCTCGGTTGTGAAGGGCCGGACATAGTCCCTTAAGCGCTTACCCTTCCTCTGACTGAGGAACAATAGAGATGTGCTTGTCTTTTCTATTCTGCGGCTGCTGACGAAGTGGGTGAGAAAGAGTTCCTCAAACTGATCGAATGAGAAGATGGGGGTGGGGGGACAATCAGGAGTACCATTCTCTCATAGGTCCCTTCAATGTGGCTGGGAAGGTCTTGTAAAGAAGCGCACCTGAGGCTTGGTAAATCACCATGAGAGTTTTGAAACTCTGGATATGATCAGCTTGGTCTGACTCCCCGTTGTAGGACTCGAAGTGAGGGGGCTTGAAGGTCTCAGGGACCGGAGCATCCGTGAAGTCCCTGGAGAAGGAAGCCTACTCGGGCAAAAATTTGTGGCCCGCTGTTCTTCTTCCAGGTTGAGTCTACTAAGGTACCTCTCCATCTCTCGGAGACGGCGATGGAATGAGTCATCTCTCAGGACACGACGGGTTGACCCTCGGGATTCTCCTTCGTGAGTGGTGGTATGGCGAGGGCTAAGTGCGTGTTGCACATGACTCGGGGTTTGGCGAGGGCTAGGTGCACATTGATCGTGACTTGTGGCAATGCTGAGGGCTCGTAGGATGTCCTTTTTGAAGTTCTGGAACTCGGCCTGAGTGACCGGTGCCCCTCCAGCTCAGCAGTCTCTTGGAGCTGATCGACTTGTTGGGGTGAGGCTTCTCCACTGACGACGTGGAGGGGACTCCCTTCGCCTCCTTGGGGAGGGGGTTCTTCTAGGTCTTGGCCTGTGAGAAGACCGGACTCTCTGGGCCCATCGGTGCTCTGGGGGAGGGACTTCATTAAGGGCTCGTCTTTCATTCAAGCGAGTACGGAGGTCTACCCCATGTTGATGGTTAACAATGACTGGGCAGAGATCTCCCGCCTCCCCGGGGCAGCCCCCCTGGACTGAGATGTGGTCATGGTGGGAGAGTTGTCCCTGACGGCTCTGTCGCGAGCCCCCCGGGGCAGCCCCCTGGACCTGGGAGGAGGCAATTGAGAAAGAGTCTGTTCAGGCTATGGTTGTTGAACTTGTTGGTCTGGTTGAGGAAGAACATCTTGAAGTGGAGGAGAAGAGGAGTGGCTCTTCGGCTAGACGTTGCTGCCTTCCTATTTTCTTTCGGAGGCATGACTAGAAACTACTTTCACCGGGAATATGTGGTTGGATTATTTTTTCTGTTGATTTCTTGCCAGTGTTTGAATGTTTCTCATTGCTGCCGCTAACCTGCAAAAAGTTCGAAACACCGGAATGGATTCCGGCGACGAACCCTCCGACGCTCAAGTCAGTAATCAGGAAGATTGTGAAAGAGTGCTTTTTGGACAAAGTACCGATTACCTTTTTATGGTGAGAGTAGAGGGGTATTTATAGTCACCTTTAGAGACGGTTTAGATATAATCATTTATCTCTATGTCTCGGTATTTTTAGATAGGTAAGAGAGTTTAAATCGTTTCATAATAAGAGATTTGGTTTAAGCCATCTCTTAGAGATAATCATGAAGTTGAATTACTCTTTAAATATCCTGGGTTCGTTCATAATGGGCTGTCACCCTGGCCCAATAAGACAGACCCGTTTTTGGGTTATTGGGCTTGAAAATAACTCTTCCCCATTTTTGGACCCATTTATAAGTGAAATTACCGTTTTACTCCTGAGCGCTTTGAGATTCATGCCTGATTTGAACAGTCCAATTCAGTTCTATTTTTACCCATTTAGTTGCAAAATCATCATGAACTAATTTTACTTTTCTAGGGCTTAGATGTAGACTAGTTTTGAGAACAAAATTCTTATTTCATGTAATCTGATTCATCTATTTTTTCATGGTTGTGTGTTTAATTTTTGTTCTTAATGCTTACAATTGTTCGACCAATTATTGTTTGATTTATTGATTCATGAAGAGACCGAGACGTAATTATTGATTTAGAATTATAAAATTAAACAACATTGATTGAGCAAAATTAGAGATGATTTACCACGATTAATGTGACTATAAAGAAATCTATAGTACTTAATGAGTTTTCAATTAATTAAATTTGTATAGAGATATGACGAATTGTTAGTTGAGGATATTTTTGGTATTGTTCGAGAGAAAACATTGAATATTAGGAAATTTTGCTCTACAACTTGGAAAAGTAGAATTTCTAGGTTAATGAAATTATGAATTGTATGGGATTAACTAGGTGAAATCAAAAGCCCTAGAACTAGCTTTGCTATTAACAAACAACAAAATTTCAGATTTTCATTATTTTTAATTAGATTGACTTTTCCTTTAGTTTAATTTAGTTTAGTTGCTATTTTTATTAAAACTTCGATTTTCCAAACAGTAGTTAATCTAGTGAATTTCGGTACCCAATAAAATAATTAGTCCTTGTGGGTTCGAAAATCTTTTCTTTTAAAACTATACTACTTGTTGCGATTTTGTACACTTGCAAAATATTCCATCAGCCGGGATACCACCCGACATTTATAAGAATTTTTGCATGTATTCGGCGACCGCCAAATACCTCCAGATCCACCTCTCCTACAACTCATACAGCCACATTCAGATCAGATTTGCGGTTGAGATATGTATCTTTTCTTCCAAATATCAAGAACGCACCATCTGTTACTCCCACACCAAAACAGCAGCATCAATTGATAATTTCATTTCTTTGTTGCCTTGGTGGATTAGTGTGACTTCAAACAGATGATATTCTCTGTTGGACTTATTCAATGTGCAAAATTGTCGAAAATTAGTCAACATGAACATGCACAAAATATTAAATTGCAGAAAATATGTACATCGATAGGTAACATGAAGAAAACATGAAAATGTTCGAAATATATAAATAGATTTGCACAAAACATAAACATGTCCATCCACCATTTCGATTTAGAATCCATCTCAATATGTAGACTTGATTAGTTATATGTTTTTTATTTTTAGGATGGCTCCTTCGATGTGCACTTAATTAGGTATAATTCTTCGTATTTCTTAACTGACTGCTTCAGGTCTTTCGTACTTAGGAATCTAATTCTAATATTTGCTTCTTAAATTGAGTTACCAAGTAATGAGATATAATTGTTTTCCTTACTATGATAGACTTAGAGTCATGTTTTTGTTTTTCTTATTTGATTTCATTCTTATTAAATTCTAAAAATATTCTCTTCACATGTATAAATCATAATGATTGAGTTATCAATATTTATTTATTAATTGTAATAAAAAAGATGAACCAAAAAACATGAAAATGTCTTAATCAAACTCAAAGTAGTCCCGAATATGAAATTGAAAGGATCAAATAGGAATTTCAGTTGTTAAAACTTAAAAACTGAAACTGTACATGGATTAGATAAGTCTGATTGTGTTGTTGGAGCCATTGATGACTATACACAAACATCATACAACATGACTCAGGTTTAAATTGCATGATTTATTTTGTACACAAAGAAATAAGTAGATGGAAAGTAGCAAATTGAACTAAAATATTCATACGTGTGAAATCAGTGACAGGTTGTATACTCACCTTTACCACCTTGAGCCTGGGAGTTTTGACGCTTGCAATTCTGAAGAATAGGCTCTTTCACCTTAAAAAAGCCCAAGCCAGCATCAAAAGTAAGACCCGCAGTGAAATAGCAGTGAAAACTAGCTAACTAGGGATTTCAAGAGTCTTCTCCTGTGAAGCACGAATAAGAGTACGTGTATCTAGTATGCGGATATATCGATTTCTCAAAAACTAAAATACGGATACGTTAGGAACTTAGTATACCATAAATTAAAATAATAAAAAATAATTAATAATATATACATATATATATATAAATAGTAAACTAAAATATTCTTAAACACTAACTAAGAGCATTCCCAACCTAACCCCATCCCCATCCCCATTTTGGGTTCCATTTTGACATATTCCTCAGAATATGCCATTTTGATTTAGGGTTTCACATTGTGTACTCCAACCAATATCCATTTTAGGGTTCCAAATTTTTTTTTATAAAAATATTTTGCTCACAACAATATTTTTGAATACAAAAAGATACAACAAATATGTCTGATTTGATGTCTGTAGTTGGCAAATAGCACGGTAATCTTCGTCAAGTGGAGAATATAAATCCAAGCGGTGCTTCTCAAGCTGATATTGTAAGTATTATTTTTACATATTTTTTATAAGTTGTTATAATTAAAAATTATGCAATTAATATATCTGTTTAATATTTTTTCTAGTTAGAGATGGCACATAAAACTCCCCAATTGGATGTCACTTTCAAAAGAAAGAGTTTCAAATTTATGCTGACCAACTTGAAATCCATGACTGATCTGGATGACCAATTTGGAATCCATAACTAATCCGGATGATCGTGAATAGTTGCGAAGCAGAAAGAAGGAAATTCAGAAGAGAATGGCTCGTGAATCCCAACAACAAGGACCTACAAATACAACTGGCTATTTAAGGGTTTCTTAGGTTATTTAGATCCCACCTTCTACTCGGGGGAGTTCAGTAGTTAGACTCGTTTTCTGGGGAAAAACAACGACCACCCTAATTATTAGAATTATTTGTATTTGGGGAGTTCATTAGCATGTTTTGTAATTTTAAATGAATATTTATGAATTCGCGTTACTCTTTAATATAATTATTGATTCATATTATTATTTTAAAATTTGAAACGAATCCGGAAGATATCCAATATTAGTCTCATATTCAAGATTTCGGCGAAAAATTAACTATAGTATAATTATTGTCTATAAATATTAAACTTAAAAAGAAGTTTAAAAATATTCTTTTCCATTAAATAGTCTTCCCAAATAGAGTTGGGGGGAGGTTACAAAAAATGGACGGGACCCACCATATGCGGTGTGAGAAATGGAACCGCAAATATGCGGTTCCAAATCTCATAGCCATTTGTTTTGGCGATTGTGGCCCACATAATGCCGATGGGTTGGAGGGGTTTTTTCTTTTTGCAAATTTGCCGATCCCAACCATATTTGCCGATGGGTTGGGAATGCTCTGAAGGGTTTAATAAATTATAAACAGTATTAACTGTACTGATTACTGAATATGATGTGGAAAAAACCCAACCAAAGAATTGTAACTCATTAATAACTTGTTTAAGAAACTCATCATATCAGAGGAAGAAGAGTTCCAATACTTGTTCCATAAGAAATGCATAAAATATTTACAGTGAAATGAAAGAATTGTACCAACCTAACTAAGGAATTCATCATGCAAGTTGTCAAGAGTATTAAATGACTTGAGATAGTTAACATCATAAATAAAAACACAACAATCTGCCCCTCTATAAAATGCAACACCAAGAACATAGAAATCTTTCTTGACCGGCTAAATCCCAGATCTACAAAAAGGAAAAACAAAAAACAACAACATCAAATCAACAGCTAAAGTTGCATATATGCTTTCATCAGAGTCGAAATAATGAAACACAGAAGAAAAAAAAATCTAATATTAAGTAAACCATAGCCCTAGATCTAAAATTCATTTTAAACCATAGCCCTTCCCATATACTGTTGACACACCAATGCCTAGATCAACCCAAAATCCTCATCTCCAACACTGCACAAATTTCCCTCTTTATCATCCATAAACCATAGCCCTAGATCTAAAACTTTAATTAATATTCTCAATCCCTCCAAAACCATTGATGGAGACGAAGAAGGAGAAGTAGAAGACATGTGAATCTGTGATGGAGACTGGAGAGTGGAGAGGAAGAAGATTAGAGTTAGGGTTTTGATTAGGGTTAGGGTTAGGGACTTAGGGTTTTGATGGAGAAGGAGTCGTTGCAGGATAATAAGGCAAGGTGGCAGAGGAGGTGGCAAACCAGCGAGTGGGGAGGTGGCTAAAAAATTGACTGATTGGAGTTGGAGGCTTTGATTGAGAATGAGATGAGGCGGAGATTGAGAGAGAGAAAATAAGAGATGATGGGTTGGGCCGGTTTTTGGGCTTAAAAAAGAAAGAAACCAACAGGCATATCCTAGATGTATCCCACCGTATCCTTGACGTATCTAATCGTATCTCAAGAGTATCTAATTTTTTTTTAATTTATTTTTTAGTTAAATCAAAGGGATACATACCGGATACGTATCCTGGACGTGTCTGGAGCGTATCCCACCGACAGTATCTTAGATACGTGGTACGTTACCCCGGTAGAGTATCCGTGCTTAGCCTTTCGTGATTCCTTCTTTTAAGGCCTCTGTCCATGTACACTTTCCAATGAAGCAATTGGCTGCATAAATTACTTCTTTATCAGAAGTACATTACAAAATAACAAAGAATGATTATAATTCATGTAAGTGAGCAAAAGTTTATTCTTACGTCCTGACCTCAGCCTTGTTATTGAGCCGCTTCTAAGGGATTCAAGCATGGTAATAATGCCTAATTTTCATGCTCATCAGGAATCTAAATCCACTTCAAATAAACATTAATAATGACTAATACCATAAATTTGATTCAAGCATGAAAACTAAACTAGCCAAATTTTGACTAATTCTTTAACCAAACTCTAATGTTGAAATTAGACTGTGCTAACTACTCGAACCTTTGTCAATTGCGCATATTCCCAAAAATAAACACAGTATATGTAAATAACTAAACACTGAATCCAAATAACTAGAAAAAAAATGTGAATTTACCTCTAATTTCTAGTATGCTTCTTCTCTGTTTCCAAAGGCTCTCCTTTTGGATTGCGCTTTCCTCTTTCATCGCTAAAACTAATGAATTATTATATCCAAAAATTAGAGAAAAAATAGTTTCATGAAAAAAATTTGTATGAAATCTTGGGATTATGGTTCTAGGTAACTTACCAGATTCTTCGTTCCCTTTCTCGGCCTCGACGATCGATTTAGGGTTTCTTCCGACTTCGAGCCTCCCTTCTGTCATAGACACTGCCCTGACCTACAACTACCGGAGTACCATTATAGTGACGAGAGTTTCAGAGTCTCATCACTGACATAGCTGCTACTGCATTCTTTTCTTTGTAGAACTATAGGAGTACCATTAGGATGGATGTGATGATGACGATGATGCAGCAATCCAATCCATGACCTCCCAACCCTCCCCTGTTTCCTAATCCTCCACATCCAAGCTCTTTCAAGGAGGTAAACCATCCTAATCCCAGCTCCTCTAATTCTACAGGTCGTAGTGATAATGGGTTTGAAAAATTCTTGAAGGTTTGAAAGAGGAGGATGAAGAGGCTACAGGGAATTGTGAAACCTCAGCTGCAGTATATGGAAACTGAGGAGTAGGTTAAAATTAGTGATTGTGTTTGCCAAGCCTATAGGATCCAAGTACAAGGGTTAATTTGTCATGAAGTAGAGAAAAGTAGCTTATTCCAAATCAGTAATGAAGCTGAAGATATTCAACAGATACTACAAGCTTTCCCTGATGTATTGACTGATCAATTTGAACTACCTCCCCAGAGGTCTATAGACCATCAAATCCCCGGAGTTGAAGGTGCCAAACCTGTCTTCCTTAGACCCTATAAACATCCCCATTACCAAAAGAATGAGATTGAAAGGCAAGTAGATGAGATGCTCTCATCATGTCTTATTCGCCCAAGCACCAGTCCATATGCCACACCAGTGATATTAGTGAAAAAAGCTGACAGAAGCTAACGTTTGTGTGTTGATTATAGGGCCTTAAACAACCAAACAATTAAGGCTAAATTCGCAATTCATATTATTGATGAGTTGAATGAAGCTAGGTATTTTTCTAAAATAGACTTGATATAAGGGTATCATCAAATAAGAGTAAAGGATGCTCATATATCCAAGACTATTTTTCATACTCATCATGGTCATTTTGAATTTCTAGTGATGCCCTTTGGCCTTACAAATGCCTCCGCAACCTTCCAGTATTTAATGAATGTAATCTTCAAGGGAAATCTAAGGAAATTTATCCTTGTTTTCATTAATGATATCTTAGTCTATAGTCCAACTGGGGAAAGCCATCTTAAGCATCTCTCTCGCACCCTTGAAGTCTTGAGGGTTAATCAGCTAGTAGGTTATGGTGAGCAAATGCAGTTTTGGAAGAGATTCAGTTGCATATTTGGGCCATATTATCCGTGCCGAAGGTATATCAGTGCATACTTTCAAGATACAAGTTGTAGAAGGTTGGCCAGAGCCACAAACAGTGAAAGAACTGCAGGGATTCCTTGGATTAATAGGCTATTATTGAAGATTTATTAAGAATTATGGGGAAATTGCTACTCCCCTTACTAAAAATTTTGAAAAAGAATGCTTTCAAGTGGAATGCATCTGTTGTTCATGCATTTGCGGACCTCATTTGCAGACCTCAAAAGAGCTATGATTGCAACCCCTGTACTGAAGGCCCTGTAGTAGAAACTGAGGCTTCCAAGAAAGGTATTGGGGGTGTTCTCATCCAAGAGTCACACCCATTAGCCTTTATTAGTTAGGGATTAAAGGGAAAACTCTAGTTCTATCGACTTATGAGAAGGAAGTTTTAGCCATTTTACAAGCAATGAAACAATGACATCAATATTTACTTGGGAATTCCTTTGTTATAAGGATTGATCAGAGAAGCATAAAATACATTTGGATCAAAGAATCAACAATGAGTTTCAAGAGAAGTGGCTTTGGAAGTTATTGGGTCTAACATTCACAGTGGAATACAACAAAGGAATAGACAACAAGGTTGCTGATGGATTATCCCGAAGAGAAGGTGCACAAGACACTTGTTTGAGATTACTTTTGTAGTCCCAACTTGGTTAGAGGAGGTGAAGCTTATGGTGGAGCAAGACCCCTATTTTACTATACTGCAAGAGAAGTTACAAGCAGGCAAACTAGATGCCACACTGTACAAGAAATTCGGTGGAATTTGGTACTTGAAGGGAAAGATTTTGATCAGTCCTACTGCTAGTGTAAAGAATTCAATATTCTTGGATCATCATGCATCAAGTATAGGGGGTCATTCAGGATTTCACAAGACTATGCAAATGGTTAGAAGAGCTTTTCTTTGGGAGGGGACCAGTAGAGATATTAAGAAAATGATCAGGGAGTGTCTTGTTTGTCAGCAAAATAAAAATGAGACTCTCCTTCCTGCAGGAATCTTACACCCACTTCCTATGCCTGGCAAAACTTTTGAGGATATATCGATGGATTTTGTAGAATGACTCCCTAAGAGCAATGACAAGAATGTCATTATGGTGGTCGTGGATTGTTTGTCTAAATATGCACACTTTATAAGGCTCTCCCATCCCTTTACTGCTTAGACAATTGTTCAAGCTTTTGTGTATAATGTTTATAAGCTTCACGACATGCCCAAATCTATTGTGAGTGACCGAGATCCCATCTTTATCAATAGGATTTGGAAGAAATTCTTTGCTTTGAATAATTTCAAGTTAAATCACTCCATGACATATCACCCGCAAAGTGATGGTCAGACAAAGATAGTAAACAAAGCATCGGAGATGTATCTTCAATGTTTTTGTGGGCAAAAACTTGTGGAGTGGAGTAGATGGTTGGCATGGACGAAGTTTTGGTACAATACAAGTTGGAACGTATCAACCGAACTCACTCATTTTGAAGCAGTTTATGGCAGACCCCCACCTTCATTCCTCCATTATGTTAAGGCTACCTCAAAAATGCCCGCGGTAGAGGAAGGATTGTTATCTAGAGATGCAATTCTGAAATTGCTTAAAGAGAACATGGAAGTGGCTCAGGAGCACATAAAGAAATTTGTTGATAGAAAGAGAACTGAGCGAGTCTTCGAAGTTGGAGACTTGGTTTTTCTCAAGATTCAACCATATAGACAGGTCTCGGTGAGGAATTCTACTCCCCAAAAACTATCTTCTAAGTTCTTTGGGCCTTATCGTATATTAAAGAAGATTGAGACAGTGTCGTATCGGTTAGATCTTCCATCAGAAGCAGCAATTAACCCAATTTTTCTTATTTCAAAGCTTAAAAAATGTCATGGTAGCCATACACACAATATCTCTACAGAGTTACCTCATTGGTGGGTTGATCACCCTAATCCGGATGAGCATGAGTTGGTGCTTGATAGGAAGGTGTTCAAGAAGAAAAAATGCAAGGGACTTTCTAATTAAGTGGAAGAACTCTGATTATGATTCTGCTTCATGGTTAGATGTAGAAGAGATAAGAAGGAATTTCCCTAACTTTGAACTTGGGTCAAGTTCTTTTTTAAGCGGGGAGGAGTTGTCAAGGACACTGCCCTGATCTGCAACCATTGGAGTACCATTAGAGTGACCGGAGACTGACATAACTGATGCTGCTTTCTTTTCTTTGTATTTGTTTTTAATGTTCGCTGTTTTAACATGCACTATACACTTTTTAGTTTGAAAGGGAATGAGGTGGGTAGGTGAGCATGTGTTGATAAGTAATCTTGTCTTGTAGCGAAACTGCCTGATCCCCGCACCATATAAATTCTGAGGTGTAATATCTGTTTGGAATTATTAATAAAAATCTACAAGTTCTTCCCCAAATTCTTCCTTCTCAAACCATCAATCTCCCGCAATCACCATTGATGACCAAAGTAAGATCCAACCACAATCCAAACCCTGACTCCTTTATTCCCTGAGTCTGCATTTTCAATAAAAGGAGAATTTGGGGGATTGTTAAGAAAATGTGACGCAATTAGCATTTCCGAAATCGAAGATCAGGGGTCGAAAATTTTTGACAATTTCAAAATTCTGACATTTCTAGGATTAATTAAGATAAGAGGAATGAAACAGCTTACTTAAAGCTTTTAATTTCATAAAAAATAATGCAGGCTCGATATGAAAGGAGGAGAGTGCATTTGTTTAATAAAGAGGAGGCAATGGTGATGAAGACGATGACGATCGAGGTTGGGGTTTAGGGTTTTGGATCTAGGGGATTTAGTGATTTGGATTTGATTAGGTTTTGGATTAGGAGGATTTAGGTGTTTTTGGATTTGATTGGATTTTGAATTTTAAGTAGGGATGGCAACTAGGCCGGTCTGGCCTGCGGCTCTCCTGGACCGACCGGTTTGGGTTAGAAAATGGCCAAATTTGTCCGGCCAGACACGGACCACATTTCAACTTGGCCCGCGCTTAAATGAGACTGGGCTAACGAATGAAGTATGAGCCTTCACATGAATAATAATTAACTAGAAATAATGCAAATGAGCCTAAAAGAAGGAACATATAGTAGATGACTGAAATAAATAAAATACGTATGAAATACCTACAAAAGAAACTGGGAGTTACAGTAATACATACAACGTAAAAGATTACATGGTACGAGGGAAACTTACAGTTTGTGATATCCTATATTGAAATTAAAGAGCGGGCATTATACGATTATCATGCACCTCTGTTTAACCTAAATTTAGGATATCATCGCCATAAATTCCCTAAGCAGCTTCCAATGCTATATTCTTCAATCTACAGTCATCAGGCTTCGAGAGTTCGTTTTCATTGTTTCTCTTCTGGACTGTTGCTACCATTAGAGCCTTCAAATATTCCTTGCATCCTCTGATTTGTTTTCATCTAATTTGTACAGCACGCTAGCTTCTCCAATGACTCCGGTGTTGAGAGAGCCAAAAGAAAAGTACTTTCCGATGCGACCATGGAAACAGGGGTTAGTAGGTCTTTTGCCAAGCGGAAAAGAACATGAAATGAAGTTTCATTAGTTTTCCATCAAGTTAACAAATCAATCTTATTCTCAAAAGGCAGTGTGTCTTGTGCATTATTCCAAACTAATTAATTAGGTATATTAGTCCTCGCTTTTTTTGGTTGGATCAGTTGGTGTATGCCCTAGTGGCCAGCCTTATATTGACCTTGCTATTTTACATTGTATTATGATATTTATTTCATATATGACGTATTTTATTTATTGTGTTGTTTATTGTGATTAAATGAACAAAGTAAGTTCAATATCATGGGATATCAAGTACATAACTTGATTATGAGATCGTATTGGTTGAAATCATTACACTATTCTTAAATTTCCCTAGTGAAGTATTATTGTGAACTATGACAACAACAATACATAGAAATTAGTATGTGCATAGACTGATGACCATGTCTCACAGGTCATAGATATGAAATACCAAGTCTTTACATGGATACATATTAAAGTAATAATGTATTGGAATGATCAACCATGAGAACGCTGCATGGATCTTTATATAAGTTTCATGTGTGATTCTCATAGTGACCATGGTGTACGTGGTTCTTTGACTTGAAGTCACTACAGTTTCCAGCATGAGAAGTTATATGATTTAATACCGTCAAACGTCGCATGTGCTATTGTGATTATAAGGTAAGCTATTGGACATACTATGAATCATGCGGAGTGATATGAGTGACTTAATTAGGATTTGTCTCTCTTACATAACAAGAGCGATATCTTCGAGCCCCTTAATTGAGTGAGATTGCAAAATGCATGACCGTACTTAAATGAGTCAATATGAGATATGGATCTCATTTATTTTATTTAGTCTACTCATACATCAAGAAACCAAATATTAAATTACAGAAGGGTGACACGCTCCATGCCTTGTGGTTAATTAAGATATCTGGACAAAATGAATAGACTATATGGTAACATTGATCACTGATAGGTTATGTCAAATTACTGGCATTCTCATTACTTGAGTAGCAGTGATGTATTGCTAGATACCGCTCACTGTTTGTAACACTAAAATAAGATTGGTCTACTGACAACGTAATGGGAATCTACATGGTCACACATTTAGAATGAACCGAAATTGGGATTTAAATTCATAAGATGAATTTAATTGGGAACCCAAGTAAGACTTGGACTCCCAACATTAGTTGGACACTTAATTAGATTAAATAGACAAACCAAAATTAGAAGCCCCACACGTGAATCTGACATAGGTTTGATTGTGAGCCCGACAGCCTTATTACTCTCTTAGGGTGAATTTCCTGCTATATATATATATATATATATATATATATATATATATATATATAAAATAAAACACAAAGAAATCTATCAAGTGACTCACCTTCAATCCCCACAAAATCAAAAGCCCAGATCTAACCTTACAAGACACATTTCCCCCCCAAAATTTTTCCCCCAAAACTCAAATTCAAATCCCCCACCCAAAACAACACCTTTATTTATTTAATTATTTCACTCTCTCTCTCTTTCTCTCTCTCTCCTATTCAAAAAATTAAGAAAATAGAAATTTTAATTTTTTTTAAAAAATTAAAATCTAAAAAAATTAAAAATTTTAAAACTTAAAAATAATTCAAAAAAATCTAAAACTATAAAAAATTTTAAAAAAATGAAAATTTTTTTAATTTTTTTTTAAAATATTTAAAATATTTAAAATTTTTAAAAAGTTTGAATTTTTTTTAAATTTTTTAAAATTTTTGAAATTTGAGAAATTTTAAAAATTTTGAAAATTTAAAAAAAATTTAAAAATTAAAAAATTAAAATTTTTTTGAAATTTTAAAAATTTGAAAATCTCAATGAAATCCAAATCGAAATCCAATGTTGAACCCCAATCAAGAGGTCGTCGCCAATATCTAATCCACTGCTGATTCCGTATCGGTGACTCTCTTCCACCAAATCGAGCGAATATCAAGCGACTCCATATCGGCGACTTCCCTCCACCGAATCAAGAGCCTCTATATGCGATGCGACGAATCTAATTTCATCTCATTAACCGAATTCTCATTCTAATTTTTAATTTTTTGTGTTCAGGGGATTACTCAGTTTTTTGCTGACTCGAATTTTGTGTGTATAGATTTAAGTTCAGAGAGGTATGATTGTTTTATTTTTGGGTTTAAAAAATTTTAATTTAGTATTTTATTTGATGAGTTTTTTATTGGTTTTGATTTAAGGTGTACGCAAGTGAGAGATGGATTATTTGGTGGCCTCAATTTGAGCTTCCAAACCATAACAGGACAGGTAAGCTGATTAGAAACCTAAAATAATTTGGCAAATATGCAACATTAATTTCTTACTACAAGAGAAAATACTATCGTAAAGTGTTCCCTTCACTGGTTATTAGAAATCATGGATAACATAACATGTAAGAACTTTTAGTGTATGTTTGGATATATAGGATTAGGATGACTAGAGTTTATCAGTGAGGGGTGCAAACTCTCAACTCAAGAAAAACAGCTAATGTAAATTTGTTATTTATCTATTTTGATTTTTTTTGTAAAGGTGCAATGAGAGACAAAGTGGAGATAAAAGAAATGATTAGCTTGGATTAGAGTTTTGAGAACTTCATGTATTTCATTTTGGTTGAAATAATAATAAGAGGTATTTTAATTGCAAACTAAGTCTCAGACAAACAAATGTTTAGATTATTGGTATTGTAGATACCTTCACACATGCACTTGTGTTATCATTGTATTTAGACATGCTCATAGTGGTTATGGGAATATAGTAAGCTCTATAAAACCTATGTAATAATGTCCTTCATAACTATTACAAGCATCTAAAAATGATGCTGAAGTTAAGACAAACTCTATGCAGTATTTCTAACAAACTATATGCATTCTAGGTAAGCTCAAGCTAATGATCAAGAAGGCAATGGTTGAGCTTAAAGGTAGATATACTGGTTTCTCATATAATATGTTTGCTACTTCAATTAATTTGCTAGACCTCCAAAACTATTTTATATAATCAAAGCAGGTGCACCGTTCCGAAGACGTGCCGTAGGCACGTGTCAACAGGCAAACCTAGTATATATATATATATATATATATATATGATATGTATCTAGGAAAAAGAAACAAGGAAAACCCCTAGTCGTCACAGAAAGTGAGAGAGAGAGAGCACGATAGGAACATCCCCATCCTGTAGTTAGCACCGTGGCGTGAGGGAGTACCTGATTTTGTTGTTCGTTCGTGTGGATACCGTAGAGCACCGCAACATTGCATTGCTCGTGATTGGCAGATTGTAGAGACAGTTGTTCCATCGTTCAGGTAAAAACTCCTAACACATTTTATGATTTTTGCATGGATCCCTGACGGAGTTTCAGAATTTTTTTATGTTTCTGTTGCCTATTTACACTGTGATAGACTTCGAAATGATCCTACTCCATAAATCATATGACGTGTCTTCATATAAAATGCACTTATCATTGGCAGAAGACAATGCTGTATTGGTTGTAGTATGACTGTCAGTAGTTGTTGCAAAAGTATGATCATAAGTATTATACAAATTCTGTACTATTGACCTGAAATTTAACATTCAATTCTTCAACATCAAAATCATCAATATCTTCAAGTGTGTCCATATCAAATACACTGAAATCATATTCTTCACTCCCTCTAACTTGATACAAGCATCAAATACACTACAAACACAATACAATATATGAAGATGATGAAAATATTTCATGAATTTATTAAAAGCGGGTTGAACAATATCGGTAATGTAGGGGTAATGTATACTAAGTTGAAAAGTATTCATCCTATTAACTATTTAAAGAAAAATACTACTAGAAGTGGCTACATAAGAGGTTGAATTTTTCTTTTTGGTCGCTTTTTCATTAGAATGTAAAAATTGCAACAAATGTTTGACATACGACAAATGAACTCAGTCACGGCAAAGCCTTCCATGTTTTTTTACAGTATAAAAACTATGTATAACCTCTTTATATTCACTAACAACTTGAAGTAGGTAAAAAGTAGAATTCAAACAGTGTTGAACATCTGTAAGGAAATTTTTGAATCTTATTCCCTTAATGTTACAGCATTATTTGAATTCTTGTTTACGAGGACCACTTAAATCTATATAATGCACACATTGTCTAATAGCAGATATATATGATTCTGCTTTCTTCAATGCATCCTGCACACACATATTAAGTATATGATATGCATATTTAATATGAAAAATTGCATGCTCGGGAGGAATTTTTTTTCAAGTACTATAGGAATCGCCTTTTTATAATTGGCGGCATTATCAAGGCTAATACAAAGAATTTTATCAGAAATAAAAAAATTGATGCATGTTTGAGTAATTTGTGCTGCAATCTTCGCACCACTATAAGGAAGCTATATATAACCATATTCTATTATCATCTTTTGAATGGTCCAATCAGTATCGATCCAATGACAAGTTACGCTCATCAATGGAACATTGTTAACACATTTCCAACAGTCGCTAGTTAATGAAATCTTACATGTTAAAGAATTTAAAGTACCGAGTAAAATATCCTTAAGCTGTGCATAAAGTTTTTGGCAATTAGATTTTAGGGTATTTCTGGCAATACTTTGTAATGGGAGTTCAAAGCGGTCTGGTTAAATTCCTTGAGGTTTCTACTCTCTGAATAAGAAAACGTAAATCATCCTTAATCACTAATTTGACAATTTTCATACGTACATGTTCATGATCATAGCTATGACTATCTACACCGTCAGTCCTAAAGTTGATTTTTTGTTGTGTAGTATTATCCTTAACTAGATCTATGTGTGCACTATTTAAATGACACTTTTGTGTACCCGTTCCAGTGCCCATTTTTATTTATATAGGGTTTGACACTTGTTACATACCTTAGTGTCAGTTGAAGGATCAGAGGAAGATGGATGCCATCTAAAATGAATGTGTACATCCATATTTTGGCCTCTATATTTTCGGGAAGGAGTTAGATGCTAGGGTTTTGTGTTTCGGTCTCTTCAACAAGAATTTTCTTCTCATTGTATGGGACGGGTACACTCTCAAGTTCTGAAATAAATGAAAAATCTCTAATACTATCACTATCAAATTATGGAGCATTGCCAGTGCCAAAAGTGTTTGTGGATTCTTGTCCACTTTGGCTATAGTCACTAAGTAAAGAACGGTGTGATGTAACACCCCGGTATATATATAATATTATATATATATATATATATATATATATATATATATATATATATATATAATAAAAAAAAGAAAAAAAAAAGAATGGTGGGATGATGGCGACGTGGAAGGATGGATAGAATGGAAAGTGGAGTTGGTATTAAAATGATGGGCCTATAAGATGTCCTATGGGGCATAAGGCATTAATGAACGAAAGAAGGGTGTGCTGGTGTGTGTTCGGGTGAGTTTGACCGGGTTGACCTTGGGAGATTAAATCCCATATCGGATGTGGGTAGGAGTAGGAGTGAGTATATATATAGGAAACCAAATGATAAAGGCATCTAAGGGATTAACCCACCTTTTGATGGTGCCTGTGGTGGGCGTGGTTAGAGTTTTGTGTCCGTTCTTTCGTGTGCGCGCATGTGTAGCCGCGTGCGCAGCTGAGCCGGGCTCGGGGCGTTACAAATGGTATCAGAGCCGACTTTCGACACCGAGTGTGTGCAAGATGTACGCCTGAGAGGGAGCTTGGTTGGGACAGGTTGTCCGGGTAGGGAAACTGTACAACTAGCAGAATCAGGGTAATCCTCTCCACATCGGCTAGAAAGGGATCCTGAATCAAGTTGTAAGTCCGAACTCAGCGAGGACGCTGAGTTCTTAAGGAGGGGTGTGTGTAACACCCCGGTATATATATAATATTATATAGAGATATATAATAATAATATATATATATAATTAAAAGAAAGAAAGAAAAAAGAATGGTGTGATGATGGTGACGTGGAAGGATGGATAGAATGGAAAGTGGAGTTGGTATTAAAATGATGGGCCAATAAGATGTCCTATGGGGCATAAGACATTAATGAATGAAAGAAGGGTGTGCTGGTGTGCGTTTGGGTGAGTTTGACCGGGTTGACCTTGGGGGATTAAATCCCATATCGGATGTGGGTAGGAGTAGGAGTGAGTATATATATAGAAAACCAAATGATAAAGGCACCTAAGGGTTAACCCACCTTTTGATGGTGCCTGTGGTGGGTGTGGTTAGAATTTTGTGTCCGTTCTTTCGCGTGCGCGCATGTGTAGCCGCGTGCGCAGCTGAGCCGGGCTCGGGGTGTTACATGTGATGCCGTTAAAATATGGAGCTTAGAAATTTAAAATAAGAAAAATAGAAGGGGAAGATCTCAAAAGAAAGTAATAGAAAACTAACAAAAGTTAACAATTAAATAAAATATCGTAACTGGAATAGAAGAATTGCTAGAGTATTTTGAAAAGAAAATTGCTGAGTTGAATACTTCTTGAATGCTTCTTGAATCCTTGTTGTTGTTGAGAAGAGAATTATTTGCAATTGCAATTGAAATAATATTTTGAGAATTTGTATAGAAATTGAGAGAGTAGAGTAGAGTGAATAAGAATTGTTTGGTGTGAAGAATTTGTATGGAATAGGATGGGCATTTATAGATTTTCTAAAATAATGAAATTCCTAAAATACCCTCCAAAACTAACCGTTTATAAGGGTTGGTCTTTTCTTAAATTGGGTTTTAAAAGAAAAAAAATATCAAAAAAAAAAGCACAATAACAACAAGCATTTGCTGCCTTGCTTTTGTGTGTTGTCCGTTGTGCCCGCCAAGTTAGCTTGCCGAGCTAGCCCGGGTCTTCGTCGAACAAAACCGGGATTGATTGGCCATGGTGGGCCTTATCAGGACTGGTTCAAAGCGGGGAAGGTGGGCACTTGTTTGAACCGGACTGAACCGGTTCATGTACCAGGTTTAGCCCCGGACCGACCCCCAATTACGCGGGCCGGGCCTAGTTCATAGCCTGACCAGGCTGAACCATCCCAGTTACCATCCCTAGTTAACTCCGTTAAAGGAGGTAGTGAGTAGAGCACAAATATTAATGTAATCTAATTCTTTCTTTAGGCTAGGAAAAGAGATCGATTATTTCCTCTCCTCCATACATATAAATTCTATGGTATTTGCACTACTGAGATCGATTATTTCCTCTCCTCCATATAGAAAAATTTTGTGGTATTTGCACTATTGAATACTCCCTGCGCTTCAAAATATAAGTCATTCTAGATTGCTTTTTTTTTTCTTTTCCATATTATAAGTCATTTTCGATTTACGAGGAGATGTCTTGTCATTCTTAAATGTCCATCAATTAATCTTTACTAATATAATGTACGCGCGATTCACGTCTACAAAAAGTAAAGTCATCAAATTAAATGAATATACACGTGCGATGCACGTTTTAATAATTTCAAAAAATAAAAATAAAAACTCGGACGTAAGGAGGATTTGAACCAGAATCCTCCTTTATATTAGTTATGTACGGTCGTTGCACATGTTGGTAGATTGACAAAATGACAAATGACACTAAGGTCTTCTCCCTTTATAATATTAGAGATATGAGATTTCCAATTTTTACTCTTTTTTCTTTTTTGTAATAGAAATAATAAAAATTTATAGAGGAGGGTGAATAGGACATTGTAAAATTGATGACTTATTTATGAGCTTCAAAAACCAAGAATATATATTACTTTTGCTCAATCATAGATTGTTTCTTAATAGTCGTTTAGAAATCTAGAGTGACTTATCTTTAATCTGTAATATTATAATGGGAGAATGCCTTAGTGTCATTTGTCATTTTGTTATTCTACCAACATGTGCAATGTACATACATAACTAATATAAATAAGATTTTCAGTTCAAATCCTTTCTACATCAGAGCTTTTATTATTACTTTTTGAAATTAATACACATGCATCGCACGTGTAAATTACTATTTTGAAACGGAGAGTATATTATCTCCAATTTCGATCGATTACTTTAGCAAATACAATACCTTAATTAGTAATCTCATAATTAGTTATTGATGTCGTCAATGATTAGAAAAGTTTGGTCTAAAAGTAAATGATTAAAAAGGCAGAGGGGAATTGATGTAGGCCAGTGCCAGCGGGTTGATTTGAGGATGAAGTGGCAGATGGCGGGAGGAGGTTGTTGCCGAATCCTTGACATTGACCGTTGTGTGAACATGTTGCCAATAGTGATGGTAATAATCAACATTTTTGCAGAAGAGATTGAAAATTTATTAAGGGTGAAAGTAATTAGGGTTATCTAGTAAATTAAGGGAACCGGTATTTTGTACATGCGATGCACATCTTACTAAATATATATTTTTCAAAGTATATCTATTTCTATATATAAGGAGAGAGTTAGAGTTGCAAGTGCAATAAACGTAAGTTGGAGTTGTCTACAGGATGCACGTTTTAATAAAGAATTGGAATTGTACGTGCGCTATACATATGTTGGATTTATTCGTGCGATGCACGTTTTAATAAATACATATATTTTTAAATTAAATAAAGAATATAATGAACGCGTTGAAGATGCACGTGCGATGCACGAGTAATTAATAAAAAATATACTGGGAGAATTGGAGTTGCATGTGCGATGCACAGATTTGTTTGGTGACAAACTCTCCCATTAATCTCTAATATTATAATGGGAGAAGGCCTTACTATCATTCGTCATTTTGTCATTCTACCAACATGTGCAACGCACATACATAACTATTATAAAGGAGGTTTCCGGTTCAAATCCTCCCCACGTCAAGAGTTTTTATTTTTATTTTTTGAAATTATTAAAACGTGCATTGCACGTGTAAATTACTTGTATAATATAAATATAGATAGATATATTTTTTAGAGTAAATAAAGAATATAATGGAAGTATTGGAGTCGCATGTGCGATACATGAGTAAGCAAATAAAGAATATAATAAGAGAGTTGGAGTTACATGTGCAATGCACGAGTTCGTTTGGTGACAAACTGCAACGCCCCGATTTTCACGTAACTGGAAAACCGTGACATAAGCCAGAATCTTTTCTTCAAATAGCCACAATACATAGAAAAACAGGAAAATTTGAAACTTTTTATTCAACACAAATGTATTACAAATCCGAATGTTACAAAATTGCAATACATTACAACGGTGTTACAATAATACCTTTACACTACAAGCAATTTGACATATAGTAACAATAAAAATTCGTGGGTAAAAGACGGAAAACCGTAGGTATAGCCCGTAAAAGCTATACCAACGGACATATTTATCCGTAGTTTTTAATTAGCTATACCCACGGCAGAATGCCGTCACTATAGCCTATAGCGACGGTTTTTCCACCCATTGGACAAAACCTTGGTATTATACCTACGGTTTCGCATCTGTTGGTATATGTTTTAAGGACACCTATTGCTTTTCTATACCCATGGCTGAAACTCTATTGCTATATTACATCAGAGTACAATGAATAAAAAACAACACTTGGTATTTCACTTGGATGCTTTCCAACAAATAAATAGATTACAAAATTGTTATAATGGAACAATAGTAAACAACATATAATGCAGTGGAAATAAAAATGACTCTTGCACCTCTCGCCTTGAGTCCTCCTGAATCCTGTACCCGTACTTCTGCAATCCGGTACCTATTGAAATGGAGACGTCAGTACATATATTGATGTTTTTAAGGCTGATAACTAGCAGCGATTTGCCACTTAAGCAAACAAATTGATGAAAAAAGAAACGTGTATATATAATTGATGTGTCAGTTTATGCTATGCCTTAGACTTTAATACAAGTTTGACTAACACAATGATGCATTTATTCTAATGCAAGTAAGTCTCCGGAACAGTATGCAGCCCATACTACATACGCCCCATCTCAAGTCGTTTTTTCATATATAGGGATTTGAACCCACGTTATGAGTTTTACTTTGTACACAATCCTATTCCTGATAATACAACGTGACAGTGAGGTTGCAGGTGAGTCAAGTCCCATCAACGCAGTACGATTATGGTGTCTCCGTTTGCCACTACTACCCGGCGTACCAGACCTCACTCAAAAATAAGGTTGCAGGTCCGGTCTAGTTCCGTTACTGCAGTCATATAGTGGTTTCCATGTTTGCCACTATTTCCCAGCGTACCGGGCATCATTCGAAAATCAAAAGAACATAGGATCTCGCATGCACAGGATAGCTCGAAGCCTACCCTGTGGCACCCCTGGGGTCTCGCAAACGCAGGACTGCACGTAGTATTCTGTGACACCCCAATTCACAGTATTTCAGAAATTAACAGACGAGATACGTAACCCGTGCTCCTAACTAGTGAGAAGACATCGTACGTATCCCTTTGACGGGAAGATACAACCCAATAACACTGCCTAGTGTCGGCCTATAGGACAGGTCGGATCAGAAGCAATCACCCTAACACCAACTATTTTCCTTCGGTGAAAAAAGATAATAAGTAGAGTTTAAGTTGTAAAAGCCATAAGTTACTACCTTAACGATGTCACTAAATCCAAACAGTCTCACAGGGGTTTTCAATAACTTTCTTATGATTATCTCGATCCAACTCATGGCCTATCGATCCAAGACACCGGTGACGGAAATCTCTCTTACTCATCATTACCCCTAACTCGGATCTTGTCAACATTCTCGGCCCACGATCAACTCATATCAGTTAAGATCTGTCGGTGCTCAAGGTGTGATTCATCCACAGTTTTTAAGTTGGTAAGATGTGATTCTTGATGATCGATGGCCCATACGGCAACTATAAGATCCTATCACTACCCCTAACTCGGATCTCGTCAACTCTCTCGGCTTGCGATCAACCCACATCAGTTACGATCGGTCAGTGCTCGAGGTGTGATTTATCTACAGTTTCCAAAGTGGTAAGATGCGAGTCTTGATGTTCGATGAATCCTAGGCTAGCTTTTAACTAACCATACTAGTGATTCCAAACATTATTTGCCCATATATTGAAGATGAAGCATGTTTACATTATATGGTCCAATTTTAATTAGAACCGCATACAACTAGGTCAACATGTGACTAGCTTCATGGGTTCTTTCCCAAGGTTGAGCTAGAATCACCTAGAACCTCAATGCATGGGTTTCTCGCCAATTCGAGCTAGAACTATCATGGAGCTAGTTTCATGGGTTTCTTTTTAAAAATCGAACTAGAACAACTATGGAACATGAGTTCATTTCAGTAATTCAATTGGGTTATCATGCAAGCTAAACTCATGGGTTCCTTTTATAATTTAACCGTAACCACTACAATCATATAACTCAAACATGTATGGATTCTTTTGATTCTAAAACAACTACACATCTCAAACATGGGTTCTTTACTAGAACTACTACAATAACACAAGCACGCTTATGACTTAAGCATGGATTTCTTTACTACAACAATCTACAACAACTCAAGTATGGTATCTTTTTACAACTCAAGCATGGTATCGTTCTACAACACAAGCATGAATACGATTTAAGCATGAGTTTCCTTTTACAATAACTCAAGCATGGTATCTTTCTATAATCAACCTACAACAACTCAAGCATGGTATACTTACTATAATCAACTCAAGTATGGGTTTCTCACTATAATCAACATACAACAACTCAAGTATAGTATACAACTTACGTATGGGTTTCCTTCCACAACAACTCAAGCATGGTATACAACTTAACATGGGTTTCTTCTACCACAACTCAAGCATGACATCTTTCTATAATCAACCTATAACAACTCAAGTATGGGTTTCTTACTATAATCAACATACAACAACTCAAGCATGGCATACTTACTATAATTAACTCAAGCATGAGTTTCTTACAACAACTCAAGCATGGCATACTTACTATAATCAACTCAAACATGGGTTTCTCACTATAGTCAACCTTCAACAACTCAAGCATGATATACATATTAACATGAGTTTCTTCTACAACAACTCAAGCATGGTATCTTTCTATAATCAACTCAAGCATGAGTTTCTCACTATAATCAACCTACAACAACTCAAGCATGATATACAACTTAACATGAGTTTCTTTCTACAACAACTTTAGCTTGATTCTTGTGCCCTTTACTAGAACAATCCTACAACAATCTAAGTATGGTTTCTTTACTACAAAAATTAGTAAACTCAAGCATGACGGGTTCTTTTACTAGAACAAGTACGAATGGGTTCATGGGTTTCACAAGCATGGTTCATGGGTTCACAAGTATGAATAGGTTCATAAGCATGAATATGTTCTCTTTTTGACATAGAACACAAAATTCGAGCATGGTGGGTTCTTTACTAAGAACAACTAAATATCACAAGCATGAATAGGTACATGGTTCATAAGTATGAAAATGGGTTAATGGTTCACAAGCATGAAAAGGTTCATAAGCATGAATGGATTCATGGGTTCCACAAGCATGGTTCATAAGCATGAATAGGTTTTCCTTGCTACACAATTTAAGCATGGATGGGTTCACAAGCAGGAATGAGTTTCTAGCAATCTATAAAAGTTTAGAACATCCTACTAAAAGACTCAAAATAAATTATTACAAGACTACTTCTTAAGGAAATTACAAATCCTATATTTACAAAGACTACATTTATTTAGTCTACAAATAACTACATACTACAACTTGCTTTTCTTCAATCCTACAAGTTCCTACATACAGAAAGAGTAACATTTTATGAACAAGGGTTAGTAAGATTAATTTCTTAACAAAGTAGAGAGCAACATATAACAAAACTTATCTTTAAAAAGCTAGATGAATTCTACAACCCTAGAATGGGTAAGTAAACATTCTTACAATACTAATCTTTATATGCACATAGTTATAGTCCAAGTTCAACCAAACAACCGTAATAAAAACAGTAAACATACAAGGTTAAAGATTCAACCTTTATGTGTTTTAATTAAGTTCCACCACCCATCGTTTTCATGGGATCCTTTTGATCCCTACAACCACCTCATTCTTAATGCTAAGTCCAAGTCATTTTTAGAACACACATACAACAAAAGTGGACAAGAATCCACACAAATAAAAAAAGATAACTTCATCTTGATTTCCCACCGTTCTTATGCACAAATCTTAGTCCAATTAGTTCAAAATAATTATCATAACAACAATAACCATAGCAAGGTTTAATATTCTATCTTTATGTGATCTTATTGAGTTCTACCAATCCTTCCTTTTCATGGGATCGTTTTGATCCCTAGAACCATACTTATGCTTAGGAATTTAGTCCAAGTTATTTAGGAGTATAAAAACACAACAACACATCATAAAGATGGGTTCTTTTTAACCTAAAACCATTTATATGCTTAGAGAATAGTCCAAGTTGTTATACAACATATACATACAACATCCACCATCATAAGAGATGGGTTTTTTTTATCCTACAACAAACAACCATCAAAGATGGGTTCTTTACTCACATAGAACCAAAAATAACCCTAAAGATGAATTCTTTTCTACATACAAAAATAAATAAAGAGAACAAGCAAACTAAAATTCGAAGTACAGAATCCCCACCTTTTGATTCTTGTAGGAAGGACTAGCTAGATTTCCTTCTCCCTCCTAACTTTCTACTACAACTTGTATGAAGAACACTTATGAAAAACCCCAAATGAAGAACACTTAGGGCTTCTTCTCTTCCTTTTCTTCTCTTTTTTTCTTCTTATAAATGAGGCAAAGAGTGAAGGGGGGGGATATTTATAGGTCAAAAGAGAGGTGGAGATTGCAAAATACACCTACACAATTGCACAAAACCCCTTGGTGATATGTTTGGCCGGCCAAATAGGGTGAGGTGAAGGGGATGAGGTGGAGGGGAGTCTTCTAGTAGAAGATACATGTAAATACTCTTATGTAACCCTAATTAATCTTAACCCTAGGTTTACGCCTCCAAACAAGTCCTAGCCTTCCAAATTTGATTAATCATGACAAAAATAAGATATTTTTGTCCAAAATACATACTACATGATTTGTACAAATGTACGAAATCAGTACAATACGCTTACATATATATATATATATATCTATATACCAATAATTTTTGTTTGTAAAACCGCTCAATCCGTACAAAAATAATTTAATTATGAAAATAATAATAAAATAAATTTTATCTTCAGCCCGGAAGATTCCAATACCAGTTTGATACAATACAGATGTATACAGACTGGTATATATACACAGATAATGTTTATTAACAAACTGGGTGATATCCACCAAAAATATTTCATTTCGGAAAATAAAAATAAAATAATAATAAAATAATAATTTTCAGTGTCTGCCCGGGATTTTCCAGACATTTTTCATGCATTTTTCAGGATTTTGTACAAGTACACAAAACTGATACAATACCTGTATATATTTACTAGTATATATGTCCAGGTAACTTTTCATGAGTAAAACAAAGAAATTTCCATTTAAAAATATTTTAATTTAAAAATAATAATTTATACAATATAATATCCGTTCGGGATATTACAATACCCCCTCCTTAGAATAGTTCTGTCCTCAGAACTACGTTAAGTCAGGAAAACAAACAAACATTCATATACTAAACAACTCGGAGAAAGAAAGCTTATACGGCTTTCCAGCTCCGAAGTGATTCATCCATGAACTGGTTCTCCAAAGAACCCAACATCGATCCCAAAGTTGCTTGCAAACTCTACCAAAGTCGAGACAAAATTTTTGAATCTTGGTCAGAATCGCTAATACTGGTACTCCATGCTGCTTCCTTACGCCTTCAATGTGGACTTCCGCTAATTTCTCTAGCATCTAAGTAATCTTTCTTGGACAAATGTGCAGACTTTCGTCAACCGGGTCCCCAATAACTCAACCTGAGTTGTACATTTTTTAATTTTGAGGTAATCCTGTGATGAAGTCCATACCGATATTCTGATATTTTCCTTCATCAACTTGCCGCTTCAGTGCTTTATTCCCTGCATCTTCTGCTTAAGCCTTCTGACTTGTTCCCTTAAGACTCGGTTGTGGCTTTAATCGTGCCAAAACTGAGCTCCAATCTTCAGCAATTACCCCAATAATGGCTTGCCTGATCTCATCATTTAGCTTCTTACCTCCTCCACGGTCTTCGGCTGAGGTCAATTCTTTACCTCTCTCGATCTTTTGCACTTCGGTAGCCACTCCCTCCTTAGAATAGGACATGGCCTACGAACATCACTTCTGACTTTCGGGATTCTCTCCTACAATTTTCTCAAAGCTGATGCTCCAAATGGTGTATTTAAACAAACAAAATCCGGAGTCATCTCCGGTACACATCTCAACTCTTGAAAAATTTAATTCAGACAAAAGAATATGATGAACTATGATTGAACAAAACAGTTGCCAGGATTTCATATATATATAAATCCAACTGGTTACAAAAAGTGTTACATCATATATAACTTCTTCAGTCCAAAAAATAAATTTCAAAAGATGCAACTTTTAGACTTAGTTGCAGTACCATATGCACCCACTAGTAATGGCTCTCCTGCCTTCTTTAGCTTGCCTTTAGTAAGTGCAAACTCTTACTCTTAGTGAATAGGCTCCTTTCCTTTATCGTTCATCATTGGGGCTGATCTGCTGTCATTCCTGTGAAGCTGGGGGCAGTTTGGCCTAACATGACCAATCTCCCCACATTTGTAACATGTACGGGTCTCCACCTGGGGGTTTTCCCTCGGATACTGGTTCCTGAAATGACCATGCTCCCCACATAGAAAACAACTCCTGGCTTGATGCCTCCAAGTTGGCCCCTCATTTTCTAAGTCTTCTGCTTCTGACCTTGTTTCTTGAACCCTAGTACTGGTGCAGATATTTTCTCTTGTAGTCATGGACAGACTGCTTTCGTGTCCCCAACTCTCTCACAAAGATTGCATACTACAACCTTGGTGGTCTCTGGGATTTGCTCCCATTCATGTTGTAGTTGTGCCAATCTGGAATCAAGGTGTCCCTGCTCCTTTGCTAGGCCTGCTAATATAGCTCCGCAAGCTTCCCTCAGTTGCTTAGTTTGATGTCCATTCCTGGTCTTGTGCTTCCTCAGCTTCTTCATTTCCTGACCTATGCTGGCTGCTGCCATTATGCGTTGATCCACACTTAGTCCTTGTGGTGGTGAAGGCGAGTCCGTCTCGAGGTTAACTTGTAGTGAAATCTCCTTTGGCTCCTCGCTCAAGATCATCGGATCATCCCTCGAAATCGGCTCACTCTCTTCTATCAACACATCCTCGGTTAGGATATCCTCGAACACCATCCTATCCTTAAAATAAAAAATACATATACTGGTATTAGTCCAGATATAGAAAAATTATAAAACATAAGTTGAAAGAAACAACAATATGAATTATAATTGTCTACAACTAACTAAAATCCGACTCCAAAAAAGCATCCAAGTTAAATTTTCCTACTGTGTTGGACTGTAAATTGAAATCGGCTCTAATACCACTCTGTAACGCCCCGATTTTCACGTAACTGGGAAACCGTGATATAAGCCAGAATCTTTTCTTCAATTTGCCACAATACACATAAAAACAGGAAAATTTGAAACTTTTTATTCAACACAAATATATTACAAATCCGAATATTACAAAATTGCAATATATTACAACAGTATTACAATAATACCTTTACAATCCCAAGTGTTATAACTTTCAACATATTACATCAGGGTACAATGAATAAAGAACAACACTTGGTATTTCACTTGGATGTTTTCCAATAAATATGTTACAAAATTGTTACAATGGAACAATAGTAAACAACATATAATACAGCGAAAATAAAAAGAACTGTTGCTCCTCTCGCCTTAAGTCCCCCTGAATCTTGTACCCGTACTTCTGCAATCCGGTATCTACTGAAATGGGGACGTCAGTACACATACTGACGTTTTTAAGGCTGATAACTAGCAGTGATTCTCCACTTAAGAAAACAGATTGATAAAAAGAGAAACGTGTATATATAATTGATGTGTTAGTATATGCTATGCCTTAGACTTTAATACAAGTTTGACTAACACAATGATGCACTTATTCTAATGCAAGCAAGTCTCCGGAACAATATGCAGCACATACTACATACACCCCATCTCAAGCTGTTTCTTCATATATAGAGATTTGAACCCACGTTATGAATTCTAGTTTGCACACAATCTAATCCTGATAATACAACGTGACTGTGAGGTTGCGGGTGGGTCAAGTCCTACCAATGCAGTATAATTATGGTGTCTTCGTTTGCCACTACTACCCGGCGTACCGGACCTCACTCAAAAACAAAGTTGCAGGTACGGTCTAGTTCCGTTACTGTAGTCATATAGTGGCGTCCATGTTTGCCACTATTGCCTAGCGTACTGGGCCTCATTCGAAAATCTAAAGAACATAGGGTCTCCCATGCGCAGGATAGCGCGAAGCCTACCCTGTGGCACCCCTGGGGTCTCGCAAATGCAGGACTGCACGTAGCATCCTGTGGCACCCCAAGTCACGGTATTTCAGGAATTAATAAACGAGATACGCAACGCGTGCTCCCAACTCGTGAGAAGACACCGTACGTATCCCTTTGACGGGAAGGTACAACCTAATAACACAGCCTATTGTCGGCCTTTACGATAGGTCGGATCATAAGGGATCACCCTTAACACCATCTTTTTCCCTTCGACGAAAAATGATAATAAGTAGAGTTTAAGTAGTAATAGCCATATGTTACTACCCTAACAATGTCACTAAATCCAAACAGTCTCACGGGGTTTTCAATAACTTTTTTATGATTATCCCGATCCAAGTCATGGCCTATCGATCCAAGACACCGGTGACAGAAATCTCTCTTACTTATCATTACCTCTAACTTGAATCTCGTCAATATTCTCGGCCCACGATAAACCCACATCAGTTGAGATCCGTTGGTCCTCGAGGTGTGAACTATCCACAGTTTCTAAGGTGGTAAGATGTGATTCTTGATGGTCGATGGCCCCTACGGCAACTATGAGACCCTATCATTACTCGTAACTCGGATCTCATCAACACTCTCGGCCCGCGATCAACCCACATCAGTTAAGATCCATCGGTGTTCGAGGTGTGATTTATCTACAGTTTCCAAGGTGGTAAGATGCGAGTCTTGATGTTCGATGACCCCTAGGCTAGCTTTTATCTAGCTAACCATACTAGTGACTTTTCCAATCATTATTTACCCATATATTGAAGATGAAGCATGTTCACATCATATGGTCCAATTTTAAATAGAACCGCATACAACTAGAACTCATGGGTACTTTTTTCCAAATTTGCACTGGGACAACATGCGACTAGGTTCATGGGTTTTTTCCCAAGGTTGATCTAGAATCACGTAGAATCTAAATGCATGGGTTCCTCGCCAATTCGAGCTAGAACTATCATGGAGCTAGTTTCATGGATTTCTTCTTAAAAATCGAACTAGAACAACTATGGAACATGGGTTCATTTCAATAATTCAATTGGGTTATCATGCAAGCTAAACTCATGAGTTCCTTTTAGAATTTAACCGAAACCACTACAATCATATAACTCAAACATGTATGGATTCTTTTGAATCTAAAACAACTACATATCTCAAACATGGATTCTTTACTAGAAATACAACAACAACGCAAGCACGCTTATGACTTAAGCATGAGTTTCTTTACTACAACAATCTACAACAACTCAAGCATGGTATCTTTTTACAACTCAAGCATGGTATCTTTCTACAACTCAAACATGAATACGATTTAAGCATGGGTTTCCTTCTACAACAACTCAAGCATGGTATCTTTCTATAATCAATTTACAACAACTCAAGCATGGTGTACTTACTATAATCAACTCAATTATGGGTTTCTCACTATAATCACCCTACAACAACTCAAGCATGGTATACAACTTAAGTATGAGTTTCCTTCTACAACAACTCAAGCATGGTATACAACTTAACATGAGTTTCTTCTACAACAATTCAAGCATGGTATATTTCTATAATCAACCTACAACAACTCAAGCGTGGTATACCTACTATAGTCAACTCAAGCATGGGTTTCTTACTATAATTAACCTACAACAACTCAAGCATTGCATACCTACTATAATTAATTCAAGCATGGGTTTCTTACTACAACAACTCAAGCATGGTATAAATACTATAATCAACACAAGCATGGGTTTCTCATTATAATCAACCTACAACAACTCAAGCATGGTATACAACTTAACATGGGTTTCTCATTATAATCAACCTACAACAACTCAAGCATGGTATACAACTTAACATGGATTTCTTCTACAACAACTCAAGCATGATATCTTTCTATAATCAACCTACAACAACTCAAGCATGGTATCTTTCTATAATCAACTCAAGCATGGATTTCTCACTATAATCAACCTACAACAACTCAAGCATAGTATACAACTTAACATGGGTCTCTTCTACAACAACTTAAGCATGATCTTGTGTCATTTACTAGAACAATCCTACAACAATCTAAGTATGGTTTCTTTACTACAAAAATTAGTAAACTCAAGCATGATGGGTTCTTTTACTAGAACAAGTAGGAATGGGTTCATGGATTTCACAAGCATGGTTCATGGGTTCACAAGTATGAATAGGTTCATAAGCATGGATAGGTTCTCTTTTTGACATAGAACACAAAACTCGAGCATGGTAGGTTCTTTACTAAGAACAACTAAATATCACAAGCATGAATGGGTAATGGTTCATAAGTATGAAAATGGTTTCATGGTTCACAAGCATGAAAAAGTTCATAAGCATGAATGAGTTCATGGCACTACAACATTTTTGATGTACACCGGCAAAACTACCCCGGCATTTTACTAGTAGTGCCGGGGTAGGATTGGAGCAGGAAGACGTCCCAGAATTTTAGACACCTACACCGGCATTTTATCACAGCACCGAGGTATCTAGAATATACACCGACGTTTTTTTGGAAAACGCCGGTGTTGCTATATCCTACACCGACGCTTTCAGTTAAAACGTCGATGTAGACGATTGGAATAAATTTACCCCATCAAAACCCTATAGCATTTCAGTAATCGATCCCCAATTCTTTTTTCCCCAATTTTTCCCTCTCTCTCTCCCGCGCTCTCCCGCATCTGCTTGGCCATCATTGTTGTGCCCACCATTGTTGTCCCTACCGTATGTCGTCATCCCCGCACTCGTCCCCGTTGCTGTGCCCTCCATCGCCATCGTTGTGCCCTCCTCAAGCGCAAGGTAAACTCTCAATCTTCTAAGGTTTGGTTAGATTTTTAATGTGTTCAGAAAAAGAGAAAGAAGAAGTCGACTGGTGCGCCACCGTGGTGGTGTTCAGGGCTGAAGCATCGGTGGACTGCGTGGTGGCCACTGGCCTCCGACTGAATTTGAAGGAGGAGAATGTGGTGTTATGAGCTAGGTTTAGGTTGCTTTTCATAAGGGGCAACCTTAAATTAACTCTTTTTCGGGAGAATTCATTTGGGAGATGGATGCTCTTGTTGGAATTATGATGTTTTGATGAGTGCATGAAGTTTTGAAAGCTGACATGATCTTCTTCAGCTTATTGGATCATGATCAATTTGATGCTATAACTGGGGAAAAGCTTTCTTTCCTTTGTGGTGGTGGTTATAACTAGGGAATAACTGGGGAATAGTATGTTTGACGGATTTGAAAATATATATCTTCTTTAATTTACTGTGATCCTATTTGTTGTGCTTTATTGTGCTTCTGTGATCCTATTTGTGTGGAATTGTTATGCTTCTATGATGAAGGAACACCCTATGTCTGGAGACCTACAGTGAACATGGAAATCGAGGTGTTGGTTGTCACAAGTTTGGTTAAAATTTGATGTTAACAAAGTACATTCGGAATTGTTTGGGCTTTCATATTATAGGAAAGAGACGGAACATACTTGACAAGTGCAAATGATGCATATAGGCAAGGAGTCAAGTTTTTATGCACTCTCCATGTCATACTTATAGCATCCTTCAAGCTACTAAGACAATAATTTTTTCCCTTAAGAAAAGATTGTATGGTGAGTTAGACACAAAATTGAACTTTACATTATTTCCCTTAGGAGTTTCCGTATGTGGTTCATTATGGTTTACATTATTTCCGTATGTAGTTATCAAAAAACATTGATTCACAATGTGAGAAAGGTCAATTGCTTTGTAGGATTGCAGGTAACTTATTCGGTGGGAAAAGGGACCTTACCTTATTTCACATAATGTTTTAAGGAACACGAAGCTATTATATTCTTATTCAATGCTACACAGGTTGGAAGTTGTAATTATATGAAACTCCGTTGTTAGCATGTCATTGCACGGGCTTTCTTATATTTGGCAAATAGAGAGAAATAGACGGTGAACATGAGCTACTCTCTTTCTCATGAGTTACGTTTCCATCTCAAACTTTTGGGCATACTCAATGTATGTTATTGGATTGTGTTTACTGGATTGTATGATTTTTCTCATCTAATAAACCAGCTTCATCTTTCTTGCAGTGAAGGCAAACTACTTCAGGTTATTGGATTTTGTATGTTACTGGATTGTATGATTTGAAACTCATGCTTCAGGTTAGTGCAGCTTGACGAGTAGCTTTTTATTCTGAATTTGGAGATGAGATAGATCATGTATCTGAAGTTGCACATTCTGATTTTGAGGAGTGACTAGTGATGGAAATTTTTTTATCTAAACTTTATGTACAATTATATGATGATGTCTAGATGAGTATCAGTTTCTAAGATAATGTTCATGCATGCTTGTTGCTTGGGTTTGAAAATGAGATTGTTCTTTCTCATTAGTTTTAAGTGATGATGAGATGGATTATGTAACTGAAGTTGCATACTATGATTTACAGAGGAGTGACTAGTGATGAAATAGTCCTGTTTGAACTTATGTTGTGGTTTCAATTGACAGTTATCTCATGAGTATTATAAAAGTATAAGTTTCATCTCAGTTAGTATCTTGTTTGCCCGAATTTGACAGTGAAAATATTCTTTTTCACTCTTTGTAACTCAATATTTTGAACTCCATATTTTGGTAATGAATGTGATGAGATCACATTATTATGTTTCATTATGAGATTACAATTTGATGATATTATACAATTATGCTTCATTCATATTTTAGGGATTGAAGATTTTCAGAATCTGTGCAATGATCAACTTAATTTGGGTCACTTTTAGTTTTGCAATTGGTTTTACTTCATTCATATTTTAGTGCTGAAGGCCTTTTTTTTTAATAATTATTTTTTAAAAAAAATATATATCTACACCGGCGTTTTTTAAAACGCCGGTGTAGGTGGTGGCTGCAAAAGGGGACCCCAAATGAGAGCACCCCTTCGGTGGCGTTTTTCAACCGTCGGTGTAGATTTACCCTTTACCGGCGTTCGTAAAAAATGCCGGTGAATTTTCCGAGGATACAGCGACACACGATTCAGCGATACTTGCACCGGCATTTGATGAGCGTTGAAAAATGCGGGTGAATGTGGAAAAAAACACCGGTAAAGACGATTAGTGTTGTAGTGTGGGTTTCACAAGCATGGTTCATAAGCATGGATAGGTTCATAAGCATGAATAGGTTTTCTTGCTAAACAACTTAAGCATGGATGGGTTCACAAGCATGAATGAGTTTCTAGCAAACTATAAAAGTTTAGAACATGCTACTAAAAGACTAAAAAAAAATTATTACAAGACTACTTCTTTAGGAAATTACAAGTCCTATATATTACAAAGACTACATTTATTTAGTCTATAAATTACTATATATTACAACTTGCTTTTTTTCAATCCTACAAGTTCCTACATACAAAAAAAGTAACCTTTTATGAACAAGGGTTAGTAAGATTAATTTCTTAACAAAGTAGAGAGCAACATACAACAAAACTTATCTTTAAAAAGCTAGATGTGTTCTACAACACTAGAATGGGTAAGTAAACATTCTTACTCCACTAATCTTTATATGCACACTAGTATTATACACGTGCTATGCACGTGGGGGAAATTGGGGGAATGAAAAGGGCAAAAAAAAATCTACCAGCACGTGCGTTGCACGGGTTGGGTTAAGGACAAATTACACTAAGGCCTTCTCCCATTATAGTAGTAGAGATAGTTATAGTCCAAGTCATAGTTTAAGTTCAACCAAACAACCGTAATAACAACAATAAACATACAAGGTTAAAGATTCAACCTTTATGTGTTTTAATTAAGTTTCACCACCCATCTTTTTCATGGGATCCTTTTGAACCCTACAACCACCTTATGCTTAATGCTTAGTCCAAGTCATTTTTAGAACACACATACAACAAAAGTGGATAAGAATCCACACAAATAAAAGGAGATAACTTCATCTTGATTTTCCACCTTTCTTATGCACAAATCTTAGTCCAATTAGTTCAAAATATTTATCATAACTGCAATAACCATAGCAAGGTTCAATACTCTATCTTTATGTGATCTTGTTGAGTTCTACCAATCATTCTTTTTCATGGGATCGTTTTTTATCCCTACAACAATACTTATGCTTAGGAATTTAGTCCAAGTTATTTAGGAGCATAAAAACATAACAACACATCATAAAGATGGGTTCTTTTTAACCTACAACCATTTATATGCTTAGAGAATAGTCCAAGTTGTTATAGAACATATACATACAACATCCACCATCATAAAGATGGGTTCTTTTTATCCTACAACAAACGACCATCAAAGATGGGTTCTTTACTCACATAGAACCCATCTTTTCTACCTACAAACAACCCTAAAGATGAGTTTTTTTCTACATACAAAAATAAATAAAGAGAACAAGCAAACTAAAATTAGAAGTACAGAATCCTCAACTTTTGATTCTTGTAGGAAGGACTAGCTAGCTTTCCTTCTCCTTCCTTCTAGCTTTCTACTAAAACTTGTATGAAGAACACTTATGAAAAATCCCAAATGAAGAACAGTTAGGATTTCTTCTCTTTCTTTTCTTCTCTCTTTTTTTTCTTTCTTATAAATGAGACAAAGAGTGAAGGGGAGGGGTATTTATAGGTCAAAAGAGAGGTGAAGAGTGCAAAATACACCTACACAATTGCACAAAACCTCCTGGGGATATGTTTGGCTGGCCAAATAGGGTGAGGTGGAGGGGGTGAGGTGGAGGGATGAGGTGGAGGGGAGTCTTCTAGTAGAAGATACATATAAATACTCTTATGTAACCCTAATTAATCTTAACCCTAGGTTTAAGCCTTCAAACAAATCCTAACCCTCCAAATTTGATTAATCATGAAAAAAATAAGATATTTTGTCTAAAACACATACTACATGATTTGTATAAATGTACGAAATCGGTACAATACGCTTACGTATGTATATATCTATATACCGATAATTTTCGTTTGTAAAACCGCTCAATCTGTACAAAAATAATTTAATTACAAAAATAATAATAAAATAAATTCTATTATCAGCCCGGAAGATTCCAGTACCAGTTTGATACAATACAGATGTAAACAGACTGGTATATATACGCAGATAATGTTTATTAACAAAACTGGGTGATATCCACCAAAAATATTTCATTTCAGGATATAAAAATAAAATAATAATTTTCAGTGTATGCCCGGGATTTTCCAGATTTTTTTCTCAAAAATGCATTTTTCAGGATTTTGTACAAATGCACAAAACTGATACAAAACCTGTATATATTTACTAGTATATATGTCCATGTAACTTTTTATGAGTAAAACCAAGAAATTCCCATTTAAAAATAATAATTTATACAATATAATATCCGTCAGGGGTATTACACAAACTCTTCATTAATTGTGGCCCATACCAACTTCTAGAATACCTTAGATTAGTTAGTTCTACCACTAAGTCTCTTTTGGTAATTAGTTTTAACATATGTCTCTTTTAATAAATATTTAATAAATTATAAATATTTAAATAAATTCCCTATATTAAACTGTAAATAAATATTATCCTATATTTATTTTTGTAGAAAAGCACAATGCATATTTAGATGTTAATTTGGGTCGGTTTGGATTAAGTTCTCATGTGATAAAATGTAACCCCCGTTTCCGTAAATACATATTTTCTGAATATTTTCCATATTTTGATTATTTATAAATTCATTCTGTTTTTAATTCGATTTGGACCTTCTATTAAAATCTTTTCGAATCGAAAATTATATTTACTTTAAATAATAGTATATTCTGAATTTATTTTCTATGTCTAAGTGATCGAACATTTATATTTTATTTTTTTGCTATTTGGATTTTAATAAATTGTTAATCTCAAATCCTAATTTAATACATATTGTTGCCGCTAAATTTGGTGTGGGGGCAAACAGATAGAACTTGTGGATTCTTAGGGAAACTGAATAGAAAAACCTATGTACCTGTTCCGTCGGGCCTCGATCGTCGTTCCCGCCGTGCACCTGCAAAAAGTGCGAGACACCGGGGTTGTTCTCGGCGACGCACCCTCCGACGCTCAAGTCAGTAATCTGGCAGACTATGAAAGAGCGCAAAAACTGGCGAAAGATTGATTACCTCTTAATGGAGATGGATGGGGGGTATTTATAGGCATCTCAGGGAACAGATTAGGCATGTAATTCCTGTGTATACAGATAAGGAATGTGATCCCTAATCCCCAGTGAAAGGATAGACATGAATCAGGGCCGTTGATTAATATTAATCAGAAACCCTAATTCTATCCCTTCTGGACCGGGTTTGCTGCGGGTTGAAACCCGCACCCAGTTGAGGTGGATCCGTTTGCGGGTAAGTGGGTCTTTGGGGAAGATAACCGGTACCCGCTTCAGACCCGTCAGCAGGTGAAATTACCGTTTTACCCCTGAACTTCAAGATTCGTGCCCCATCTGGACGGTTCCGATTTAACCCCATTTTTAGCCATATCACGAGCCCCCCACTCCTAAAGACTGAGTTTGATCAGCCTTTGAGGAGTAGTTTAACTGTTTTAGTGGCTAGCGGAGTTGTATCGGAGTCCGAATGGAGGGTTTTGAATCTTGAAGGGGGTAGTAAGGTGTTTTTTGAAATTACAATTTGTTCTTAAGCATCTCTGAATGTCCGACGGTCTTTATCTATTTTTTTCGGATTATTTATTTAATTTTGCGATGTGTTAACCAGTCGTTCGGGGGCCTTCACAATACATTCTAGGCAATAATTGTTCGTTCAGGGGTTCGAAAATATCACCTCGAATTTATAATTATTTTCTAGAATTTCTAGTGAATTTTCCCGAATTTTTTGTAATTTTTTCTCAATTTTTAAATAAATAAAACGATTAAAATAAATAAAAACTGATTTTTAATACTTATTTATGACGTGGCGTCATCAGAGCCCTCGATCGGAGCGGAGCGCGATTTTCGGAGAGATCGTGTGGTCCCTGTTCTTCGGCTCGTTTTTTCGCCGCATGTGAGGTTCGGTACCCCGGTACCCCGGCTCGGAGGGTCGGTGCCTCGGTTCGGATGACCAGTGCCTCGGCTCGACGGTTCCGAGGTACGTGGCATCATCTGAGCCGTCTATCTCAGTGCGGATCCCCGTAAAGCGCTATCTTGTCGTTTAGTGGACGTGGCCAAATCTGGATCGTCCATCATGACGAGCGCGCTTTTTCACGAGATCCAACGGCTGATATGGGTCGGAGCGATTTTTTGCCATATACGAGGGTCGGTACCCCGGTACCCCGGCTCGGAGGGTCGGTGCCTCGGTTCGTTGGGTTGGTGCTTCGGCTCGGTGATTCCGAGGTACGTGGCATCATCTGGGTCGTCCATCTCAGCGCGGATCTCCATAAAACGCTATCTTGTCGTTTAGTGGACGTGGCCAAATCTGGGCCGTCCATCATGACGAGCACGCTTTTTCACAAGATCCAACGGCTGATATGGGTCGGAGTGATTTTTTGCCATATACGAGCGTCGGTACCCCAGTACCCCAGCTCGGAGGGTCGGTGCCTCGGTTTGGATGACCAGTGCCTCGGCTCGACGGTTCCGAGGTACGTGGCATCATCTGAGCCGTCCATCTCAGCGCGGATCCCCGTAAAGCGCTATCTTGTCGTTTAGTGGACGTGGCCAAATCTGGACCGTCCATCATGACGAGCGCGCTTTTTCACAAGATCCAATGGCTGATATGGGTCGGAGCGATTTTTTGCCATATACGAGGGTCGGTACCCCGGTATCTCGGCTCGGCGCATCAGGGCTGTTTGGCCGAGGTACTGAATTGGGTGTTTTGGAGGAAGTGCCTCGTGAGGGCTCCCCTCCTCTGCGCCTAGTAGCTCGATGGCTCGGCTGAGCTGTTCGGTAGCTCGGCTGGGCGAGCCGATGGCAGGCAGCAAGGAGGGACGCGTGGCTGGATCTGGGCGGTCCATCTTGGCGTGCATCTCGAGGATGGGGTTCAGATCACGAGAAAATGCTGTCTTGTCGTCTTGTGGGCGTGGCACGATCTGAACCGTCCATCAGATTCTGTAGCGAATTTTAGGGAGATCCGACGGTGACTTTGCCTCGGAGCGATTTTTTCCCATATACGAGGGTCGGTACCCCGGTGTCTCGGCTCGGTGCATCAGGGCTGGTATCTCGGCTCGGCGCATCAGGGCTGATTGGCCGAGGTACTAAGTTGGGTGTTTTGGAGGAAGTACCTCCTGAGGGCTCCCCTCTTCGGCGCTTAGTGGCTCGGTGGCTCGGCTGAGCTGTTCGGTAGCTCGGCTGGGCGAGCCGATGGCAGGCAGCAAGGAGGGACGCGTGGCTGGATCTGGGCGGTCCATCTTGGCGCGCATCTCGAGGATGGGGTTCAGATCACGAGAAAACGCTATCTTGTCGTCTTGTGGGCGTGGCACGATCTGAACCGTCCATCAGATTCTGTCGCGAATTTTAGGGAGATCCGACGGTGACTTCGCCTCAGAGCGATTTTTTGCCATATACGAGGGTCGGTACCCCGGTATCCCGGCTCGGCGCATCAGGGCTGGTATCTCGGCTCGGCGCATCAGGGCTGATTGGCCGAGGTACTAAGTTGGGTGTTTTGGAGGAAGTACCTCCTGAGGGCTCCCCTCCTCAGCGCTTAGTGGCTCGGTGGCTCGGCTGAGTTGTTCGGTAGCTCGGCTGGGCGAGTCGATGGCAGGCAGCAAGGAGGGACGCGTGGCTGGATCTGGGCGGTCCATCTTGGCGCGCATCTCGAGGATGGGGTTCAGATCACGAGAAAACGCTATCTTGTCGTCTTGTGGGCGTGGCACGATCTGAACCGTTCATCAGATTCTGTTGCGAATTTTAGGGAGATCCGACGATGACTTCGCCTCAGAGCGATTTTTTGCCATATACGAGGGTCGGTACCCCGGTATCCCGGCTCGGCGCATCAGGGCTGATTGTTCCAAAGATGAGCCGTGGTTCGGTTGCCTGGCCGGGGCGTCCTATGGTCTCTTCGTAGGTGGCCGAGACGTTGACTTGGTATTTTGAAGAGTCTCTTGCTTTGAGTAAGCTTCGTATCTTTTCCGCCTGTCGCTTTGGCTCCCTAGTGGGCCTTTTGCGTTTCCCAAGGAGGCCCAACTTACTAGGGGTTAAAAGCTCTCACCCTCACTCTCAAAGCTCATTTCTCACTTTTTACTCAAGTTTTTTACTTTCGATCTCTAAGTTCTCTGCTAGCGGCGATTTTCTCCCTAAGGTGTTTTCGTTAGCTGTCGCGTGGGCCAGGCGATTTCCGGCGAGAGCACTCCGACCGTGGACGTCACTTCAAAAGGTCAGTTTACTTAGTCTGAATAATTTTTCTAGAGATGTCTCGAGTAGACTCGGGGAGTGGGGCCTCGTCTTCGGGCGACGAGAGTGCCGAGGAGAGGAGGAGGTCGGAGATTAGGAGGAAGGGTAAGCAAGCTGCTGAACCATCTGTAGTCGAGACGAAGAAGGGGAAGAAGAAGAGGAGGACGGAGGCCCAATCCCCCATAGTGGAGGTGATTGTGGAGAATCCGAAGCAAGCACCCGAGATAGGACGGTATCCTTCCGTCCTATCCGGTCATTCGGGGGTCAGGCAGTACCAGGGCGACTTGCTGGAGAGGGCGATCTATGGGAAGTCTAAGATCGTCGAAGAACCTAACCCGGCCCTTGCCACCGAAGCCGATGAGCTCATCACGTTGGTGTCCGAGGAGGACCTACTCCGGGTTAGAAGGGCTTTCGCTATCCCTCTGGAGTACAAACTGATTCTCCCAGGTCCCGGGATACGAGCGAATTCCAAGCTGCCGTCGTCGGACATGTGCATGTTTGATGTCGACTCCTTTCATGCCGGGTTACGTTTCCCTCTGCACCCATTCATCCTCGAGATCCTCGGCTGGTATTGCCTCGCACCGACCCAGTTCATGCCGAACACATGGCGCCATGTGAACGCCTTTATGCTTCAGTGCTACCGAGCCGAGGTGGAGCCGGATCTCACGGTCTTCCGAGGATTGTATCGAGTAAACCGGCAGCACAAGACGGAGTATCGATACTATTTGGGGCCGAGGAAGGGTGTCAAGATTATAGAAAACCCCGACTCGATTAAGGGTTGGAAGGAAAAGTATTTTATAGTAAGGGGCGAGGCGATTAGGCCCATTCCGACCCGTTGGAAGGTGGAGGTGCCGAATTTTGCGCGCGCCGACCCTGTTTTGTCTGATGCCGAGGAAGAGGTGGAGAGGAAGATAATGGCCCTTCCGATACTGAGTTGGAGTAATTTGACGGAGGAGGTGTTGTTTGGGTACGGCCTAAGCCCCATCGACCCGAGTATGCTCCTGACATCTCGTTTTTCATTTTTCTTCAAAGTTTTTGGTTCGGGCTGCTAACTCGTCCCCCCGTTTTTTTGTGGCTCGTTGCAGAAGCAATGAAGATTGACTTCAACTCCATGATGGCCGACAGGTCTAAGTTGGCCGGGGGGAAGAAGAGGAAGAGGGCGGCCGCGACTGTCTCGTCGACCCCGGCACCTGTCGTTGCATCGACCATCTCTCCGCCCCCTCCGGCCGTGGAGGCGCCCTCGGAAGTTGTCGTCGCTGAGGAGCCCCCGTCTTCTTCGGTCCCTGGCATTATCGAGGGGACCTTTGACGTGAACGCGGCGCTGTCGATCGAGGCACCACCGCTAACCCAGGCTACCGAAGAGATTCTGACAGAGCAGCACAAGCAGCTGTTTGTGCCGAATTGGCGAGTGAAGAACCATGACGGGTTCCTCGGCAATTCGCAGATGTCAGTGCAGGTCGTCAAACACTTGGCGACCCCGAAGGACAGGGCCGCACTGAAGGCGGGGACGGTCGGTGACGACACCTATGATGTCGCCCGGTCACTCGTTTCGGTAAGTGTATTGCAAATTTCTTTAAGTCTGCAACTCGGCTTGTGCATTACTGATTGTTATCTCTGTAGGCCACTTGCCACTTCGGCCACCTCCTCGAGACATTTGCCGAGCAGGAGAAGGAGATGAGGTCCGCCAGTGACAAGGACAGGTTGGCGAAGGTCAGGGCGGTCAAAGAACTTGAGGCCGAGCAGAGGCGGGCTGAGGCCCTGGAAGTCCGGGTCGCGGATCTTGGGTCGGACTTGGAGAAGGCTAAGGAGCAGCTCGACGCGGAGTCTGCCAAGGCCGCCGAGGACTTAGCTGCGGCGCTGAAGTCCTTGGCCGAAGAGAAAGCGGAGAAGGAGGCCCTGGCGACGAAGATCCGGGCCGAGGTGGAGAAGGAGGTCGAGGAAGAGGCGAAGAAGCACATGGCCGAAAACATGGAGAAGTCCTATAAGATGGCCCTCGACCACGTTCAGGAACGTGTCCCCGGCTTCGAGCGGGTCGGCTACCAATTGTTTCCCACGCCGACCTCGGACGATGAAGGGGAGGAAGGCGAAGATGACGAGGCCGAAGGCGAAGGTGAGGGAGGACGGGATGGAGAGACTGTGGCGGACGGCCAGGTCAAGGGGCCCTCCGCCGATGCACCCGTGGCCGACGCGGCGACGAAGGTGGACCCTTGATCCCCTCACTAAGTTTTTGTAGTTTTTTGTTGTTTTTTCTTCCGATCGTTGTAATGCCTTTTGCGGACTGGCCACCGCCTTTCAATGAATGAAAAGTATTTTGACTCCGGAATTTGTCTAAGTGTTTGGCTCGGTAGTGTGGTATTTCAATGCTATCTCTTTCTTATTTCAGATTGCCGAGCCGACTCGTAACACCTCGGCTGAACAGCGCCGAGCCGATTTGTTTAAGCGATCTCGGGAGGATCGTCTCGAGGGTGAGGTTCACCTGACGAGGAGAATACTTCATAACTTGGAGATTAGGCATAGCGATGCTTTAGTTGAACTGCACCACCTACGGATAGTCGAGGCAGAGCTATCTGCTAGGGAAGAGGAACTGGCACGAGTTTCAGCCGAACGGGATGGCTTAGGGAGGAAGGTGGAAGAGTTGCAGAGGGTGACAGTCGACAAGAGTATCGAAGTGACCCATTTGCGTCGCGTTATCTCCGACAGCGCCGAATACCCCGGTTCGGCGAAACTTCCTCGGTTTAAGGTGATAGTGAAGGATGACACTTTGAAGGATCGCATCGTCGAACTGGAGGAAGAAGTTGCTCGGCTCAAGCCTCAGCCGGTGAGGGCTAACGTCCGGAGCACCTCGTGCACCCGCGAAGAGATCGAGCGAGGGATCACGTTCTATCAAGCGGCGAGCCGGACTCCTATCGTAGGCAGGTCAGCCGCCGATGCCCAAAGCGGTGTGGCGGTGTCTTCAAGCGGTGCTTCGGTAGGAGCAACCGTCAGGGTTAGTGGTGAGGAGGCGTCTCGGTTCGTCGGCCTGGATTCGAGCTCGGAGGTCAAGAAGCGTCGACCCAAAGTGTCTCTAAAGCGGAGCATTCCCCTTCCTCGGAAGTAGCGGACGGGTCATGTCTTTGTGTTGTAACCTCCTTGCAAGTTTTTGCTGTTGTAATCCGCTTTGTAACTTTATCCAACTTATTAATGGAATTGGAGTTGTTTTATCCGAACTATCCTCGGCTGTCTCCTTATTTGTGCTATTGTTGTGTCAACTAGAGTAGGCTTGAGACGAGCCACGAGGCTGGTGTTCGCTTCGCCGAACTCCTTGGCCCCGAATTTTCCTTTTTTGCTGCGCTTCTGAGCCATAGGCTTGGTTTGGCTGTTAAGGCGTAGTTGCTTCTCGACTGCGCCCACGTGGCCTGATCAGGGACGTCTGATGTCTGCACGGATCTCGAGGCGGGTCCAGTTCCCAAGAAAACACTATCTTGTCGTTTTGTGGACACGTGGCTGAATGAGATCTGTTCATCACGCCCTAGCGCACTTTCTGAGACGATCTGACGGTGGCTTCGCCTCGGAGTGGTTTTTTGCCATATACGAGGGTCGGTACCCCGGTACCTCGGCTCGGCGCGTGGGGGCTGTGATTTGTACCTAATTCCGGCCCGACTGAGGGTGAGTCGGAAAGATTGGGTCGAGGCATCGGAGAGATCCGATCGTTAGATTAGTTTAAGGGATGCAGGAGCAGTTTCGAATGGCGAGCTACTTCTAGTCCGCTTAGGAGCAAGCTTGCGAAGCAGAGATCGAGCCAAGTGTTGGACTCCGATCCATTCAACGGCTGCAGGAGCAATTTCGAACGGCGATCTACTCCCGGCTCATCTATAGGCGAGCCGAGGAAGAAGTGTCGAGCCGAGTGCTGGACTCCGAACCATCGTGTGGGTAGTTTAAGGGATGCAGGAGCAGTTTCGAATGGCGAGCTACTTCTAGTCCGCTTAGGAGCGAACTTGCGAAGCAGAATCGAGCCAAGTGTTGGACTCCGATCCATTCAACGGCTGCAGGAGCAATTTCGAACGGCGATCTACTCCCGGCTCGTCTATAGGCGAGCCGAGGAAGAAGTGTCGAGCCGAGTGCTGGACTCCGAACCATCGTGCGGGTAGTTTAAGGGATGCAGGAGCAGTTTCGAATGGCGAGCTACTTCTAGTCCGCTTAGGAGCGAACTTGCGAAGCAGAATCGAGCCAAGTGTTGGACTCTGATCCATTCAACGGCTGCAGGAGCAATTTCGAACGGCGATCTACTCCCGGCTCGTCTATAGACTAGCCGAGGAGGAAGAGTCGAGCCGAGTGTTGGACTCCGAACCATCGTGTGGTTAGAGAATTAAAGGCGGAGGTATGCGATAGTATCAAAAATATGAAAAACTTTATTTATTAATATCCAATGGTCGGCTGCTTCTAAAGTTGCTAGCCGTTATTACAATGAAAAAAGAACAAAGGAAAAATTACTACTAGTAGCAGGAGAGGAGTGGTCCGACATCCCGAGTTACTTAGATAGGCGTAGCTGCCTTCTCTTGGTATTTCAAAAGATGGTCGGCGTTCCAAGTCCTGGGAATTTCTCTGCCTTCAAGATCTTCTAGCTTGTACGCACCGGGGCGGATCACTTTGGAGATTTTGTATGGTCCCTCCCAATTCGGGGCCAGTTTTCTTTTCTGTCCGAGGAACGAGATGGCCAATTTTCGGAGGACCTGATCCCCTTCTTTGAGGTCTGTTGGGCGGACCCGTTTGTTGTAGGCGAGTTCGATTCTTCTCCGGTAACTTTGTTGCCGTATGGCCGCTCTTTCCCGGATTTCGTCTATCAAGTCTAGGCTTGCTCTGAGCTCTCTGGCATTCCGTTCTTCTTCAAAAGCTATCAAACGAGGAGAGGGTATCCCAACTTCTAGCGGGATGAGGGCCTCGGACCCATAGGTGAGATTAAACGGACTCTCGCCTGTTGGGGTCCGCTTCGTGGTGCGGTAATTCCACAACACATTGGGCAGCTGATCGACCCACAAGCCCTTGGAGCACTTGTCCAGTCTCTTCTTGATGCCAGAGAGGATCTGTCGGTTGGCATTCTCGGCCTGGCCATTTGACTGGGGATGAGAGACAGAGGAGAAGCGGTGTTGTATGGCCAGGTCTTCACATAAGGCTCGGAAGGCAGCTCCAGCGAACTGCGTGCCGTTATCTATAACTATGACCCGAGGAACGCCAAATCGGCAGATTACATTTTTCCAAAAGAATTGAACAACTCTATGCTCGGTGATTGTAGCCAGGGGCTCGGCCTCTATCCATTTCGAGAAATAGTCGACTGCCACGACTAGGAACTTTAATTGTCCGGGGGCTGGTGGAAATGGCCCCAATAAATCCATCCCCCACATTGCGAAGGGGATCGGACTTGATAGGGAGGAGAGTGGTGCTTGCGGAAGGCGTCGGATGTCGGAATACTTCTGGCAGGAGGTGCATTGCCGAACGTGCTGTTCGGCATCCCGTAGGAGAGTGGGCCAGTAATACCCGTAGTTCAACACTTTGCGCACTAAGGCTCTGGAGCCGGAGTGGGCTCCGCCGATGCCCTCATGGAGTTCTTGCAAGGCGTAGTCGGCTTGTCCGGGGGAGAGGCACCTTAGGTAGGGCCGACCATCCACCTGGATGAAGGAGCGCTTATATAGAATGCCTTCGACTAATATGTAACGCTCGGCTCGGGTCCTTATCCTTCGGGCTTCCTTCGGATCCCGGGGGAGGAGTCCGTCTCTTAAAAACTCGACGAGGGGCTTCATCCAATTTTCTTCGAGGAGGACTGGCAGTGCTTCAACGGAGTCGAGAGCCTCGTCCTCTATGCTCGGCTTTAGGAGGACTTCTATCAGAACAGTTTGTTCGAGGCCTTGAAGGGATGAGGAAGCTAATTTGGACAGGGCGTCGGCCTGGGCATTTTCTTCTCTGGGGATTCTACGGATGAGGGCCTCCTCGAAGAGCGCCATGAGTCTCTTCACTTTAGCCAAGTACTTTACCATCCTGTCATCACGGGCTTCATATTCGCCGAGGACCTGGTTGACGACCAACTGAGAGTCGCTGAAGATCTGCAGGCGTTGCGCCCCCGCATTTCGGGCCATTCCAAGGCCGGCTATGAGTGCCTCGTATTCGGCTTCGTTGTTCGAGGCTTTAAAATTTATACGGAGGGAATATTGGAGGACAAAGTCGTCTGGGCCCGCGAGGATGACCCCTGCCCTGCTTCCCTCGTTGCAAGAGGATCCATCGACATAGACCGACCAGACGGCGATCCCTTCATTGTTTGCTCGGAGTCGGGGATAGTTGTTTCCACTATGAATTCGGCCAGCGCCTGCGCCTTGATTGCGGTCCGAGGCTGGTAAGTTATATCATGTTGGCTCAGCTCGATCGACCACTTCATGAGGCGGCCGGAAGTCTCTGGCTTGTGAAGGATCTGTTTCAGCGGCTGGTCGGTAAGAACGATCATCGAATGGGACTGGAAGTAGGGCCGAAGCTTTCTCGCAGCCATTATCAGGGCGTAGGCTATTTTCTCAATTTTCGGGTACCGGAGCTCGGCGTCCCGAAGCACTTTGCTGACGTAGTAAATGGGCTTCTGAGCCCTTTCTTCTTCTCTGACTAAGACCGCACTAAGCGTCTGTTCGGAAGCTGCCAAGTAGAGGTAGAGTGGTTTGCCCGGTATGGGTTTGCTGAGAAGAGGTGGATTGACGAGGTAAGCCTTAAGCTAGTCGAAGGAGTCTTGTTGTTGCTGCCCCCACTCGAATCCTTTAGCCCCCCTGAGGGCTTTGAAGAACGGGAGGCACTTCTCCCCGGACTTCGACAGAAAGCGCCCAATGGCGGCTAGGCGACCAGTCAATCTTTGAACTTCCTTGACGTTTCTAGGGGGGCCATGTCCAATATGGCCTTGATCTTTTCCGGGTTTGCCTCTATTCCTCGTTGGCTAACCATGAAGCCGAGGAACTTCCCTGATGAGATGCCGAACGCACACTTGTTCGGGTTGAGTCTCATATTGTGCTTTCTCAAAACATCAAATGCTTCTTGGAGGTCGGCCACATGATCGATGCCTCGGATGCTTTTCACAAGCATGTCATCCACGTACACTTCCATGTTCCGGCCAATCTGGGCCTGGAATACTTTGTTGACGAGGCGTTGGTACGTTGCCCCCGCATTCTTTAGGCCGAATGGCATGACTCTGTAGCAATAAAGGCCTTGGTCGGTTACAAAGGATGTCTTAGGGATATCCGGGGGGAACATTCTTATCTGATTGTAACCCGAGAAAGCGTCCATGAAGCTGAGGAGCTCATGTCCCGAGGTTGCGTCAATCAGAGTGTCGATGCTTGGCAGAGGGAAGGGATCTTTGGGGCAGGCCTTGTTGAGGTCGGTGAAGTCAATACAAACTCTCCATGTCCCATTGGACTTCTTCACCATTACTACGTTTGACAACCACTCGGGATAGTTTACCTCCTGTATGAATTGGGCCTTCAACAGTTTGTCTACCTCTTCTTTGATAGCGAGCTGACGCTCGGGGGCGAACTTGCACCTCTTCTGCTGAACCGGTTTGGACCCCGGATCAACACTCAGGCGGTGGACCAAGAGTTCTTCGGAGATACCGGGCATGTCTGCAGCTGACCATGCGAAGAGGTCTTGGTTGGCCCGGATGCACTTTACGATATCCGAGTATAGTGCGGACGGGAGGGTCTTGCTAACGAAGAACTTGTGGGTCGGCTCTTGCTCCGAGAAGAGTACCTCCTCCAATTCGTCCACCGGCTCGGAGGTCGGCCGAGCGGCATCTTGGGGAATTTCCAGTGTTTCTAATGAGAGAACGGGCCCGAGGGTGGAGGTCATATAACACTTGCGGGCCTGCTCCTGATTGCCTCTCACTTCCCCTACTCCGGCCCGGGTGGGGAATTTCATTTTGAGATGATAGGCAGAAGGGACGGCCAGGCCGGGCCGACCCAAAATGACGTTGTAGGCTGCTGGGACATCTACGACCATGAAATCCATCGACTCCGTGCGGGTAGTAGGAGTTTTGCCGGCTGTGACATCGAGGGTGATTACCCCTTCAATCGTCACCGGCACTCCCGTGAACCCATGGAGCGTGTAGCCGGCGGGCTTGAGTCTGTCTCGGGAGAGCTTCAGCCCCTTGAAGGCGTCGAGAAAGAGGATGTTAACGGAGCTACCGTTATCCACTAAGATCCTCTCGACTTTGAAATTGGCCATGTGAAGACTGATGACGAGTGCGTCACAATGAGGGGTGCGGACACCCTCGAGATCTTCGTCAGAGAAGGTGACGGGCACTCCGAGGCCTTTGGGAGGAGGGGTGGTTCGGACCGAGTTCACTTCTCTGATAAAAGCTTTCCGAGAGGAGTTCGAGGAGCCCCCCATTGGACCCCCATGGATGAGGTGGAGGACTCGCTCTTCCTCAAAGTCTGGCATCTCTTCTCGTTCCGGACGCTTGTTAGCCCCCCGAGGCTGGGGAGGAAGCTCGGGTTGGTCCTTTCTCACGAATTTTGCCAACTGCCCCCTCTGGATGAGGGCTTCGATCTCGTTTCTGAGTGCACGGCAGTCGTTGGTGTCGTGCCCATGGTCCCGGTGATAGCGGCACCATTTTTCTTTATCTCTTCTCTTGGCGGGGGTGTTCATCTTCGGAGCAGGAGGCAAGACCCCTTCTTTTTCGACTTCCATGAAAATGGCGGAGATGTTAGTGGTGAGGGGAGTAAACTTCTCAAATCTAGGGGGAGGTCGGCGCTGGCCAGCATTATCCTTCTGGAGCTTCTTTGCTCCTTCTTCTTCCGTTCCCTTTCTCTTAAACCCGGAGGCAGTCCCTTCCCAGTTGGGTTGTTGCTCGGCCTCTTCAGCTCGGATGTACTTTTCAGTGCGGAGGAGAAGGTCAGAAAAGTCATGTGGTGGTTTCTTGGCGAGGGAGGAGCGGAGGTTGGAATTGAGGATATTGGATTGGAACGCCGCGGTAGCAACCGATTGGTCGAGGGATGCGATGGTTCTGGCTTCAGCTGTGAACCTCTTCACGTAGTCCCTCAACTTCTCCCCCTTCTGTTGACGGAGGTGCAATAGTGAGATGCTGGTCTTCTCGAGCCTTCGGTTGCTGACAAAATGGGTGATGAAAAGGGTTTCGAACTGCTCGAAGGAGAATATTGACGCTGGGGCAAGGCGAGAGTACCATTCTCGAGCTGGGCCTTTGAGAGTTGCGGGGAATGTTTTGCAGAGGAGGGCATCGGAAGCTTGATGGAGGAGCATCAAAGTCTTAAAGCTTTCGATGTGATCAACTGGATCGGTCTCCCCGGTGTAATTCTCGAACTGGGGAGGTTTGAAACCGAACGGCATAGGGGCATCTACTATGGTCCGGGAGAATGGGGGTCGGCTAGGTCGGAGGGTCCTCCCCCTAAGCTCCTCTTCTCGGTTTATCTGACCCAAGAGCTTTTCCACCTCGTTCAGACGGCGGTTCACGGTGTCATCTCTCCGACGGTAATCTGCCGAGCCACGGGACTCGTCTTCGTATGAGGGGGAGCAAGGGCTGCGGCGATGGTAACTTCGAGAACGACGAGGACTTGGGGTGCGCCTGGAGTTGGTAGGAGCGGGTCGAGGAGAGGGGGACCGTTGGCGAGGGCTTCGAACCGGAGGAGGGGATGGGAGCTTCGGCTCAATAGGATTCTGACGGAGGTTGAGGGCCTGCAGGACGGTCGCTTGGAACTGCTGGAACTCGGCACGGGTGATTGGTGCCTCATTGTTCCTAGGCTGTTGCCGACCTGCTGGAGAGTGCCTCCTTCGGTAATGATCGGGGGAGTCCCTCCTCCCTCTTCGGATGGGGGACCTCCTGTGCTCTCTGCGACTGGGGGATCGCTCTTGCTGGCGGGAGGCTTCCTCCCGAGCCCGCTTTTCATCCAGGTGGCGACGGAGGTCATCATCTACCGGGCATTTAGGGGGGGGATTGTGGCGACCAGAGGCTCGGGGATGATGGGAGGCCATGGAGGCACTGGAGGCGTTGTGGATGGAGAGATTCTCTTGGCGAAGAGGCTGTTTCTGAGGGTTAGGACCCTTTGGATCAGGAGGTGGAAGGTTCTGTTGGAGCGGCTCTTCCATGGTAGGGGAAGTTGCCCTTGTTGCTGAGCGGGATCAGGAAGGACTTCTTGCTGGTCAGGGTTGGGTACTCGGTTAGACCCTCTTGACCTAACTTTGCGAGGCGGCATGGCTGGAAAAGACCTGTTCACCGGGAAGAGGAGAGGTCTCTATTCGTTAGTTTCCCACAGACGGCGCCAATCTGTTGCCGCTAAATTTGGTGTGGGGGCAAACAGATAGAACTTGTGGATTCTTAGAGAAACTGAATAGAAAAACCTGTGTACCTATTCCGTCGGGCCTCGGTCGTCGTTCCCGCCGTGCACCTGCAAAAAGTGCGAGACACCGGGGTTGTTCTCGGCGACGCACCCTCCGACGCTCAAGTCAGTAATCTGGCAGACTATGAAAGAGCGCAAAAACTGGCGAAAGATTGATTACCTCTTAATGGAGATGGATGGGGGTATTTATAGGCGTCTCAGGGAACAGATTAGGCATGTAATTCCTGTGTATACAGATAAGGAATGTGATCCCTAATCCCCAGTGAAAGGATAGACATGAATCAGGGCCGTTGATTAATATTAATCAGAAACCCTAATTCTATCCCTTCTGGACCGGGTTTGCTACGGGTTGAAACCCGCACCCAGTTGAGGTGGATCCGTTTGCGGGTAAGTGGGTCTTTGGGGAAGATAACCGGTACCCGCTTCAGACCCGTCAGCAGGTGAAATTACCGTTTTACCCCTGAACTTCAAGATTCGTGCCCCATCTGGACGGTTCCGATTTAACCCCATTTTCAGCCATATCACATATCATTATTATTGCTATTATTAGTATTATTAATTTTGATTGGTTATTAAAAATCCAGTTCTACTTATTAATTGTATATATAGTTATTTCAAATAAATTTCTATATTGTAATACAAATTATATTTTGTTATAAACCCTATTTTATTGGCTATTTTATCTCCTATTGGATCTAGAAACCCAATACCCATGTCCCTATTGGATTTAAACCCTATACCCAAACCCAATTTCCTATTGGATCATCTACCCAATAACCCAAAACCCGTTACCCTATATATATATAACCCTAACCTATACCGTAACCCTACCCCCTATATTGTTTAAACCCACCGCTCATCTTCCCCTACCTCCCGATCCCTCTCTCTCTCCCAAACCATCTTCCACATCCACCATATCACCGCACCATCGCCTCCTCCACCTCGACAACCCTCGCCATCGTCATCATCATCTCGCTCCTCCCTTCTCGTCGCCTGTTAGCCATCACCGAAGAACCCATCCTCTGCCTCCTCCGAACCCATCCCGTCATTACTGTCGACCGCTATCCCACCATCAGCACCACCACAACAACTGACCACCATCGACAACTTCTTTTCCCGTCGACTGCAGATCACCCTCGCCCTCCTATCCTCGTTCACCATTGCCATCATCCTCCTCAAGCCACCCATTCTCTCGTCGACTGCTCCCCAGTCGCTCCCTCGACGCTGCCACCGTCTCGCCGCCAGCCAGCCCTCGCGAACCAGTCACCGTCCACCAATCGAGCCAGAGCCAAAGCACCATTGCTATTGCTGGTTGATTATTGATTCTTGATCCTTTGATCTTGGTCATCCGATCAACATCGTGATCATCATCATCATCAAGCTCCTTGGATTCTTGGCCGTCCGATCTTTTTGATCTTGATCACCATCAAGATCCACACCAGATCTGATCCATCCGATCTCGATCATCGATCAACATCATCATCAAGTTCATCATCCAATCAAGGCATGTAACTTGTACGATTCTTTTGTTTTCCCGTACAAGCATCTTTTTGAAATACCGCAAGTAGATTTTGTGTGACTCGCCTCTTGTTTATCGTTGTTACATCTTGATCCTACTCGTTGTTTGTCTCCATTAATTTTCATAATCATAAGGGTCACAACCATTCGTTAATATTCTCATTTCACCAAACTAGTTAGATCTAATTATTTTATCTCATTATTTGGCTACATGAATTTATGAATCACCCTGACTTACAGATGCTTGGTTTTATGATGCATGTGTTGACGTTGCTTCTTTTTTTGAGTTGAGAATAGACATGGGTGCTGTTTGAATAATTATTAAACCCTGATTTGTACCATACATTAATTTAGATCCATGATAGTTAATAATCATGTTACATTTCATGCAAAATAAATCACTTATGTTGCTATCTTGATCTTACTTGATAATTTCGATCCTATTAATGACAAAATTTTGAATTAGTTTCTGTTTATGAATTGTAGCCCCATGTGTCTAGTTTTCAGAATATCTGACGGAATCAAATTCCTAGTTATATATGAGTTGTGAGATATCTTTGTTTTAGTGATGCTGGGTCTAGGTTTCTATATTCATAATTTTACTGTGTCACCCTATTTTACAATTTAATTTGAACATTCTATCAGTAATATAATAATATGAAATTTACCTTGAAGAGACTAGACATGCTAGGAAATCACCCTTAATTTTTTTGAATTTATTTGACGAGTTTTCATACCTGATTCATCCATGTAAACATAATTTTAAGAATTCTGGCTGGACACTAAATCTATGTAGAATGTTGATTTGAGCCCAGTTTCTGTAACATTTATATATCATGTGTATATGCTCTGTAACCGGCAGAGAGTCTCATTTCTAGAACTTCTGAAGGATTCAGATTTGCTTTCCTGTAGCAACGGAAATTCCAGTTTTGGTACAGTAACGTTCTGCTGTCTATAATTGAAATTCTTGTTGTTCTTGTTAATTATAAATTGTGCTGACGCTTGAATATGCTTTCTACCTAGCCTGAACTTGTTTCCAGTTTACTATCATGTTTACTTGTTCTGTTTGTGCACTTTCATGCCTGTTTTGATAATAATAATAATTAACAAGCAGGGGTTTAATGAAAATACCTTAGTAGTGGACAATATAGGTAAGTGTACACCGAATGGGTCCTTGTTTCCCATTACCTGATGCCATGATTCATGCCTGTTACTAATTACATGATTACATGATGTCATGATTTCATGATTACATGATTCATGCTTATTCTTGATTACATGATGTGACGATTTCATGATTACATGATTCGTGACTGTTTCTATTTACATGATACCTGAGTACATGGCCCTATAGAATCCACCACTAGTATCTAAACGTAACTTGATTGTATGGTATATATATGGGACACATATATATGGGACGCATGAGTGGTGCATTAAATAGGATTAAACAATAGACTTAAGAGTAACATGCTTACCGTACACACTTGTTACTTGTCTCACATATTACTAGATATCTGTTACAAATTACTCGTTCACTTGTTACATGATCCTGCTACTTGACTTAACTTACTTTCCTGCTAGTTTTATCAGACTCTATTACTTGTTGCATTCCTACCATGATGTGTTGCATATTCTTGATTCCAAATCTCTGCTTCATACATTCTTGTATTTGTTCCTATGCTCGTTGCTTGTAGTACTTCTGGCCCGTAGCTTGCACTAACGGGCATCTGTCTCTTGTTTCTCTATTTCTTCTACATGTTAAATACACAGTTTTTGGAGATCAATTACCTGCATGAGTGGGTGACCAACATTCTATGCTTCGTTTGGGATGAACTATGCTTTAGTTTACTTGTGCTTTGAGTTTATTTATTCCTTGTTGCTACTTAAACTTGTAATGGGCTTGTTCTCCCGAAGTTTTACTTTTGATCCAGATCTTATATTTATTTGAGGATTATGTATTATTTTTTTCAAATAATTTTGTTGATTAATAGTTTTGTTTCATGCATGTGTGGTTGTATATTCTTTTATATTCCTGTTATGCTGTTGAGTCGATCCTTACACCTTATGAATGATGAAAATTATTCGCTGGACTTTGTCATGCACTCGTATTCCGTACTCTTTTGAGAAACGGGGAGTGACATAAAATAAGATTTCATCCTATATAGCTTAGATGATTGTCACCTATACACCCACCTCTCCTTAATGTCGCTTTAAAAAGTTAGAGAGAAATTATATTTGGAATTTGTGGATCTAATACACGATTTAAAAGGATTGAACAATACGAGAGAAGGGCAACAACAACATAGTGACAATAAGCAGCAGCAAGAGCAGCCAGAAAAGGAAGATTAAAAGGAATTAACAATCGAATGTCGATACAGGCAATTCACCGTCAAATAGAAGGAAGGAGAAATCGACTGCCAAAAGGGCAGTCAACCACTCAAACTCTCTATTTTGACTGGGGTATGATTGCAGTCGACTGTCTCTGCAGACGACCGCGACGGCGCTGATCATCTACACGGAAATTTAATTATTTGTAATCATATATATATATATATATATGATTATATATATATATATATATGGTGTACGATTATTAGGATAATGTGAGAGTAAGTCAAGATTAGTGTAACCTCTGTTTTCCCAAAAATGTATTTTCTGTGTATTTCTAGTATTTAAAATTTTTGTAAATTAGTTTTCCGCTTTCGAACTATTTTTGTTAAAATGTATTATTGGACTTTCTATTAAAGTCTATTTTAATCCATTGTTTTATTTGTTACTATTTTCCAACGAATTTATATTATAATACAAATCTTATTATTTTCACTATTACCTGGGTTTCTGTTATTATTACTACTATTATTGTTATTATTGTTAATGGTATTGTTTTCATTATTATTATTAGTATTCTATAAAATCCAAACTTTATATTTTTAATTGTTATTTTATTTATTTATTTATTTATTTATTTTTACCCAAAACCCATACCCATATAACCAACTAAACCCATTTACTCCACACCATACCTGTTTTCCCCCTAATAACCCAACCCGACCTGTACCTTACCCAAACCCGTTTGTAACCAACCCCATATACTTAAACCCTAACCCCTACATTTATAAATACCCGTTCACCTTCCTATACCCATGCAGCCGCCCCCGCCGTTTCGTCTTCTTCTCCATCTCCCGTCCTCCTCCCTGTGCTCTCCCTCTCCCTCCGTCCTGCGACCCCGTGCTCCTCCGTCTACACCCAACCCCTCGCCGCGTTTGCACCCAGGCGAGCGTGCCACCCTGGCTTCCCCTCCTTACTCCCTACCTCCGCACAACTCTACAGCGACAGCTAGGTGACGCCGGTGCTGTCTCCTCCCGAGCGTGATGCGATTGAACAGCAGCTTGAGAGACAGCAGCAACATCACTGTGACGTGCTGCCCTCGCTGGCGCTGCCGCCTATCCTGCCGCCCATCGCCGCCGTGTCCCCTAGCCATCGGACAATAATAACAATAATAGTATATCCAACATAATATCCAATATCTGGAAAATATAAATAAACGACGGGACAAAAGCCCAAAACAAAGTATAATGTCATGACAATGTTCAGAAGAAATAAATCTAGCAATAAAGTAAATTAAGTAGCACAATCTTTGGTTCCATCTCCTAGAATCGTTGCTCACCAATTCTTGCTGGTAGAGATCCTTCGGTACTTGTAAATTCTTGATCTAAAAGAGAGAAAATGATGTCCTTGGAGCAAGTCAGGGACAACAAGAAGAGAAAACAGGGAGTAACAGGAACATAGTATATCAAAGAAAAGGGACGGGATCAAAGTCAATAACAAAGTCAAAGATTGGCAATAATATCAAAGGTCTATATTTAATCATGCATGTAATTAGTAATGTCAATTAAATTCTATATTGATGACGATATACAGGATCAAGCATGGAATGTCAATGCGAGTTATTAATCATTTTATTATTCTATCTAGTGCATGTACTACTACGTCCCATATGTTCCATACCACAGGTTTGGTGCAAGCACATAGTGAACGTTTTAGACTGATGGTGAATTCACGGATCGTGTACTCGGTAACAAGATAACAAGATATCATGATAGCGTGATCACACAATGTCAAGTATTTCTCCACCTTCCATGTAATAAATAATGCAAGCAAGAAGGCCTTTACCGAGTACATTTTCCGATCGTTCACTACCAAGTCAACCCATAATACACCAGCTTGTTATCATTTTATTTCATCCTTTGTGAGCATGAAAGAAGGTGCAAGGTTGTATTATACTAGGCGTGACTAATTCTACTCGTTATAGACAAATCAGGACACAAATATATTAATTAAACACAAACCACACAATCTGGACAGCATGACGTTGTTGTACAATAACACAGATTACTGCTACTACAGAAAAGAAAATCTGGATCCATCAGAAATTATAGAAACTAGACTCTCTTCTGGTTCTAGCGTATATATACACGACATATAAAAGCTACAGAAACTTAGTTGAAACTCCTATTCTTTTCAGGCAGCAGGTTATAGATTATATTCACATATATGTTTTTGGTCAGAAAACTCATTAATTAAATCTACAAAAATTCAGGGTGATTCCTACACTTGTCTAGTCTCAGCCAAATTTATTTCATATTTTTATTTTACTGTTAACATGGTCTATTTATTTATGAAATAGAAAGATACGCATGAATTTGTGAATCTGGAAATTCAGACCCAACTGTACAAAAAATAATATATCTCACAGATTATAACTCGGAATTCAAATTCGTCGCAAGTTCTGGAAAGTAGACTCATGGGGCTATAATTCTTATTCACAAAGTTATTTCAAATTACAACAGAAACTTGTCGAACATCTGATACAAAAAGAAACAAACAGCAGGCCAGAAAATAGTTTGATATGATAGGCAATAACTTCATCATGCAAACATATAATTCCTGTTAATTAATAATCAAAGTGCTATTGGATGATTAATATGCAGATTTCTGGATTTATGATGCAATTTACAATCATTGTAATTAACTCATTAAATCAAATTCAATCTAACATATTCAATTCATCAAACAATTCTGGAATATGGATTTAGTTATTTTTCATGTATAACGTGCATATGAAATATGCTAGAGGGACTATGTTTTAGATCAAGATGTAGACATGATATTAAGAATATATTGGGTTAGCTCGTGTAAACTCTCAATATACTTAACGAAATTCAAATTGCAATATGATACAAGATTGGGATCTACTTACAGAGATCCAAGAATCTTGAACAAAACAATAAAGGGGTTCAAGAAGAGACTTGCCTGCTAGATGATAATTTCGAATATATCAGAATAAAGAGATGAGAATCCCTGGCGACAAACCATGAACACAAAGCACGGAACATATATGAACTACGTGCAAACACGCACATAAATTGGCAAACACCGAATCCAAACAAAACACCAAACAAAGCAAGCCAAATCCCTTCCTCCTTCACAAATAGCAACACAGAGAAGGGAAGGAGAGCATCGGTGTGGATCGCCGGTGAATGCGGTGCACTCGAGTGTGATCGGGGGGTGACTGGCGGCAGCGTTTGCGGTCAAGGAGTGACGCAGCGAGGGGTGGCGGGGGCTCGATGCTTTGTTTCTCACCGAAACAGAGGAGGAATGGGAACGGTGGGGAATCGGAGCTTGGACGTTGATGATGAGGACGAGGGGTCTTCGGTGGTTGTGGGGACAACAAAGTGGATCGAGGTGGTGGAAGGCGACAAGGGATGGAAGTCGAGGGGATGGGTTTAGCAGAAAAGGGGGTTCGGTTGACGATGGGTTTGCGAAGACAAGGTGAGGATGAGGATGACAGGGCGACGGGATGGTGGTGAACGGAGTAAGGGCGAAGGCAAGACGGGGTGGTGACGAGGTCGAGCGGGAGTGGCGACGAGGTGGATGATGGGAAACAGAGGTTGAGGGTGAGGGTCGGGGAGAGAGAGGGGTGGTGGAGAAAGAGAGAGATATAGAATACTAAATTAGGGTTTTTAAGGGTTATTTAAATAGGAGATTGAGATGTGGGGTTTTGGGTTGCGGGTTAATGGGTTTAGGATACGGGTTTAGGCTCCAAAAAGAGAAAAACAAATATAGATCAATGAAATAGACATATAGTGGATCAATTCAACTCAAAACACAAAGAGCAAAATTTGTAGTGAGCAAAAATAGCAGAATTCAAGCCAAAAGAGTACCGAATGATCGAACGAGAATAAAAGAGCCCAAAGAAAAGCAAGATTTATTATTCAAAGAAAATTCGGATACAATAATCAAGAAAAGAAAAGAAAATATAATAAAATCCAAAACAAAAAAATAGAGGTTACAACAAACTTGATAACTTCCCCGTTAAGTACCTAACCTCCCTATCAGACCAGGTAAACTAAAGAAGTCCAATTGGTTGCCGATTATTGACCACGTGGAAGCTATACTTTTTGGTTGGAAAGGCAAATACTATCACTTGGGGGTAGAGTGACACTTATCAAGGTAGTCCTTTCCAATCTCCCAATGTACTATATGTCCTTCTTTGAACAACCAAAGTGGGTGATCTATAGAATTCTTCGTATCCGAAGAGGTTTTTGTGGAAAGGCACTGATCCCAGAAGAAAAGGCTATCACCTGATCAAATGGGAGCAGACATGTATGAAGAAAATCAACGGAGGTCTGGGCATCATCGATCTGAGGGACATGAACCTGGTCCTTCTTGAAAAATGGTGGTGAAAATTCTTTCACCCTAACGGCGAAAGGTGGTAGCCATTCCTATAGGCTTGAGAAGTATGGGCTTTCCGGTAGATGCTAGAGCATCCCGGTTTTGGAAAGGTATCGCCAAAGCATATGAGCCGTTTTGCTCCGGGGTGACGTCATTTATTGGCAACAGGATGTCGACCAAATTTTGGTGGGAAAAATGGTGCGGTGCCCATCCATTAAGATAGTTGTTTCTAGATCTATATGATGAGACTTCACAACCACACATTTGAGTAGCCAAAGCATGTAGAATAGTGGCATAAACCACCGTACAAATCTCTACTAAGTCAGGAGGAGTGTCTAAGGCTTGGGTTTCTCCAAAATCATATAACGCAGTTAGTGGTGAAATGTACACAGGGTCCAGATCAAAAATATTGGGGAATGGAGTACAATAGGTCATTTACTCTCAGTTCTCTCTTCAACCACATTCACTTCAGAGGGTCCAGGCTAGAGTGGACTTCTGTCCTTTGGAAGACAAAAGCGCCCCTCAAGGTCAGAGTCTTCATTTGACTAGTGCTCAATAACGGCATCCTAACACGGTAAACCCTTGCCAAAAAGACAGCCAAATATTGCAACCAACTGCGGTTTCTGCAATGCCCAATTGGAATCACTTGATCGTCTATTCCTTGAATGCCATAGGAGCAAGGCATCCCTAAGGGCAGTTTTAAGGGCCCTGGGGACAAATGATTACCCCCGGTCATATGAGGACTTGTACACAGGTTCCAAATTTACTGAGGTACGCTGCGAGATGAAGGAGGCATAGTATATTGCCATCGCCACAATGACCTGGATTTAATGGGTTAACAAAAATAATTTTTACTTTCATGGGACTTGTAATAGTATTTCTAGTAAATGCATATCATGCATTTAATATATTTTTTGGCTTCAGCAGCGGTGATAGTTCCACGAGGAAGGATTGTCAGAGCTTTTCAGGTTAGCGAGTATGATGACGACGAGGTGGTGATTAGTCCTACGCTTGATTGAGTAGGGCAGCACAAGTTGGACACCCACCTTCTAGGATATTGTTGGCAGGTCCCATATGTTATTTTCAGTACTTGCTAGACTATTATTAGCTATGTTGTTACTAAGTACATTTGTCACACCCTCTAGGGCCTATTAGAGGTGTATGTTTTATTTTCTTCATTTAATTCCTTGTAATTGTGTCTAGTACTCTACGTATATTTTGTTAATGCCTTATTAATGAAACAGGGTGGCCTTTTCCACCTTTTTCTTCAAAAAAGAAAAAAAAACATCTCCCCATATGTATAGGGACAGGTTGGATAACCTCACCACATTTATATCTCTACTAGATTTGCCCGTGGGCATGTGCCTATGACACCTCTTTTGAACAGTACAACATATGAAATTCTTGTAAACAATAAAACAACAATTATGTAGCTCAAGTTTGAATAGTAAAACAATAATTAGTTGTAAATAAAAGTCCATGTTTTCATTAGTATATGTTGAAAAATAATTATAAATAGGGGTGTACAATCCAACTTCTTAGAACTTTGAGTGTGGAAAATGATGAAATTTAACTGTTGATGAGATATTTGCTATTTTAAATGTAACATGAGCAATAAAAAAATACATAAAAATCTGAAAATTTACAAACCTAAAATATGAAAATATAAATTTCTTAGTAAATAGATAGATAGAGAGAGAGAGAGAGAGAAATAAATAAATAAATGAGTTGTTTTGGAATTTGAATTTGAGTTGGGGGGGGGGGGGGGGGGGGAGAGTTTTCGCGGAAAAATATGTTTTATGATGTTAGATCTGGACCGTTGATTTCAAGCCTATTGAATAAGAGCCACTTGATAGCTTTCTTTGTGTTTTATTATATAGATATGTATATGTGTGTATATATAATATTTCTAGTAAGTTGTCACAAAATCTGCCTAATCTTCCCATGCACGAATTTTTGTGCTTTGCAAAAGCTTGTTCTTTAATACAGCTCACATTGTGTTGTTTCCAACTAAACTTATAATTTTTCTTAGAATGAGCTATATTTGTAAAAAAATTGTTTGTAAATGTAATATTTATCTTGATGCTCCGTTGAATTAGAGAATAATTAGCAAGTGAACTGAGTAAGGCCTGCAGTTTTTATCTTTTACAAACTTTCTCACTCAAGAGTCTTAAATGGTGAAGAAAAAAAAAAATAGGCACGCAGTCGACTTTAGAGGAGCAGCATTGGTTTAATTTATGACAATAAAAGTTTTATAATATTTAGCCACTAGCCCACACCATGAAATGTTATTATAAGATTTTGCCTAAGAGCATATTTGCCAGGGAGAATCAAGGATTGACGTATTAAGATGAAGCATGATTGTGTCAAGATCCCAAAAAATAAAACCTTATATGCAATCCGAGAAGTGCACTAGCAGTTGTGTTAGTGTGCCTGCTTATTTTGGTGTGGTAGCAAACAGATAGTGAGTTTATATTTGAAGGAAACTGCCAAAAGGTGTAATCTTTAATCGTCGGCGTAAAAAGTAGTTAGAGCTTCACAGAGTAGATCTGGATCATTGGCTGAACACCATAATCTGAATTCGTTGGTTGCTGATGCGGCCGATGGAAGAGGAGTATTGCTATGTTGACTGCAACCCGGAAGGAGCTGGAGGAAGAGATAAGGAGAGCCGGTATCGAAGTGGTTTCTCAAGGTTTGGGTGCTATGTTAGCTCGATTAGAGCTCCAACCAAGTCTGAAGGACCAAGTGAAGAAGAGTCAAGAAGGTGATGCGGTGATCCAGGCACTCAAGGAGCAAGTGAATGAATGAAAGTTTCCTGAGTTCAACGTTAAAGGAGTATTTTGGTTTGGAGATCGGTTGTGTGTGCCAAAGGTGGATGATCTAAGCGAGGAAATCATGAAGGAAGCACATGCCACCTTGCTGGCAGTTCATCCGGGGAGCATGAAGATGTATCGAGATGTGAAGCAGTTCTATTAGTGGGCCGGATTGAAGCAATATATAGCAGAGTTTGTAGTCAGAAGTCTCACTTGTCAGAGGGTAAAGGCAGAAAATCAGAATCCTGGACGGTTACTACAGCCATTGCCCATTCAAGTATGGAAGTAGGAGAACATCAGTATGGATTTCATCACTGGATTACCAAGAAGTCCCATAGGGAATGATTCCATTTGGGTTGTTGTGGACCGGCTAACAAAATCCGCACATTTTATACCGGTAAGGACAACATGGGCTTTGGAGAAGTTGGCGGAGGTCTACATTCATGAGATTATGAAGCTACATGGTGTACCAGTCTCCATAGTTTCCGATAGAGACGCGATATTCACTTCACGGTTTTGGAAGGGTCTACAGGCAGCACTGGGGACAATGACAGATTTTTGTACAGCTTGACAAAATTTTGGAAGATATGCTTTGGGCATGCACCTTAGAGTTTGGAGGGAGCTGGGAGAAGGATCTAGCGCTAGTTGAATTTTCTTACAACAATAGCTACCAAGCTAGTATCGGGATGGCTCCATTCGAAGTACTGTATGGGAGGAAGTGTAGGACACCCGTATGCTGGTATGAAGTGGGCGAGAGGCAGATGTTCAGACCAGAGATCGTACAGCAAACCTCGGAGAAGACTGAATTGATTAGAAAGAGGCTGCAGATCGTGCAGTGTAGGTAGAAGAGCTATGCCAACACACGTCGTAGGGAGCTAGAATTTGAGAAAGGAGATTCCATATTCTTAAGAGTCTCGCTGACCAAAGGCATAGTCAGATTTGGAAGGGGTGGCAAGCTGGCCCTGAGGTACATTGGATTCTACAGAATCAGATTTGGAAGGGGTGGCAAGCTGGCCCCGAGGTACATTGGACTCTACAGAATCTGGAAAAGTATCGGTAAGGCAGCCTACAGTTTGGAACTACCCGATGAGTTAGCCCAGGTGCATAATGTTTTCCATGTCTCTATGCTAAGGAAGTACGTGCCAGACCCGAGTCATCAACTGTCATGCTTCCCAACGGAATAGATTACGTGACAAAGTCCAGCGAAAGATTTTCATCATTCATAATCTGTAGGATCGACTCAGCATCATAATAAGAAATATAGCAAAATATACACAACCTCGCATGCATGAATAATTCATTAATCAACAGAAAATATTTGAAACAAATATAAATATCCCAAATAAATTCAAGATCTGGATCAAAAGTAAAAACTTCGGGACTACAAGCCCGTTACAAGTTTCAAGTAGTAACAAAATTTTAAATAACTCAAATACAAATAATTGAAGCAAGCTTTCCCAAGCGAAGCCTAGAACGTTTGCTCACCAACTCCAGCAGGCAACTCATCTCTAAAGTCTGTATTTATCATGTAGAAGAAAATGGAGAAACAAAGACAAACACTCTTAGTGCAAGTTAGGGCCACAAGTAGTACAAGCAGGGTTATGAAAATAAGCGCAATAATATATGAAACATGACTTGGAATCAATGGTATACAACATGATTGACAAGGATGCAACAAGTAGTGAAGTTCAAGAGACTAGCTAGCAAGTAAGACAAATCAAGTAACATGATCGGTTAACGAATACAAATGGCAGGAACAAGTAACAAGTGAGCATTTAGTTGTATCAATTATCAAGTAAAAATTATCACGTAACAAGTATCAAGAAAGACAGGTGTCAAGTGTGAATAAATAACAAGTTATTTTTAAGTCTATTGTTTAATTATAACTAGATAACACTTCATGCGTCCCAACTATTTATCACATGGTTGCTACTTACAAACAAGTTACGTTTAGGCCTAGTGGTGGATTTTATAGGGCGGTGTACTCAGGCATCAAGTATCAAGCAAGTAAGGTTCATGAATACAAAAATAATGTAATAAGTTCACGAACCAGTTCATGAATGCACTAACAAGTTCAAGAACCAACTGTGGGTTCATGAATGCACTAAAGATACAACAAGTTCATGAGCCAAGTAATGGGTTCATGAATACACCAACGATACAACAAGTTCATGAACCAAGTAATGGAAAACACGGGCCCCTTCCTAGTACACTTACCTATATTGTCCATTACTGTGGTCTTTTCCTTAACCCCGGCTTATTATTTATTATTATCATCAACCAAGCATGAAAGTGTGCAAAATAGGACAAGTATAAATAATCAAGGATAAGGAATATGTTTAGCCTAGGTAGGACACATCTTCGAGGGTCAAAACAAATTAAAATATCAAGAACGACGAGAATTTGAATTCTGGACAGCATGACGTTGCTGCACCAAAACTACGATTCCCGTTGTTACAGGAATGCAAATTTGGATCTGTCAAAATACATGAAGGTTGTAGCATCTAGTGTCAAAACAGCAAACTACACAGGATTCGTGTTAAACCATAATTTGTAAAACTGTGTTTTTAAATGTGAAGCAGGTCTGAAAGTTCATTAATTAATTCCAAGAAAATTAGCAAACTTCCTCTAATGTGTCTAATATCAGCATGAAAAATTTCAGGTCATTATCTTAAAGGTAGCATGGTTAATTTAATTGTAACACAAAGTGTCACAGCAAAATTTATGAATCTGCAATTTCAGACACAGCAGCAGTAAAACTGCAATAACTCACAAACCATAACTCAGAATTCAATTCTGTCAAAAGGGTAGTAAACTAGACATCTGGGGATAAATTTTATGTTTAGAACTCAAGTCCAGATTCTGATGTTATTGGAGTCAAAACAACAAGCAAAGACAGGAATAGCAGCATATGTGAATTCTTTTATATAACAAGTGGCATGATAAATGACTATTATGAGTCTAGATTAGTGTGTGATACAAATAGTATGTAATGGATAACAAATCAGCAAGTCACATTTATTTTTCTACTCAAAGAAGGTAAGATCAACACATACATCATACAACATCAATCTACAAGTCAAGGTGGTTCTTAGTTTCATGTGTTCAAATAATTTATGAGATAAAATGGATCAACAAATTGTGAAACAAATATATCAACGAAAGATTGTAACTCTTATGATCATGGAGTTGATAAGGAATAAATTAAGATCGTCAAACGATAAGCCAAAGAGGAGTCACAACTACGATCTACTTACAGTATTTTCAAATAAAAGCTTGTACTAGAATAACAAATTGTACAAGAAGATACTTGTCTTGATTAGATGAGGACGTTGATCGACAATCGAGATCGGATGGATCGGATCGGTGCGAATCTTGATGGTGATCAAGATCAATACAATCGAATGGCTGAGATCGCTCTGATCTGATCAAGATGATGGAGATCAGATCAGATCTGATGATGGTCATGATCTTGATGAGATCAGATGGCTGAGATTCAGACAATCAACTCTTCTTCCCACTAATTTGATCAACAGCCGCGACGGAGGGAGGCTGCGACTGGCGACGCGAGCGGTGGACTGTGGGCAGGCACTGCGACAGCGAGATGGCAGCGACGTCGAGGCTCGACTGGGGAGCAGTCGACGGAGACAATGGCGGCGATGAGGGGTGGCAAGTGCTCTGCTTTGGAGGGGAAACAGAGGAGCGATGGCGGGAGCTTCGGGGGGTTCGGCAATGGCGAGGCGATGGAGGGGATGAGTTGTGGTAGGGGATGATGACAAGAAGAGGACGAGGCAAGGGTAATGGTTTTGGAGGATGACGAGGTGGCTAGGTAATGGGTTCAGAAGTGAGGATGACTATGGGTTCGATTGAGATGCAGGGGTACGGTGATGGGGATGAAGAGGTTGACGGGTCGATGGCGACTCAACGACTGGGGTGTATAGGAGAGGAGGAAACGGGGATGAGGACGAGGTGGAGGAGAAGGTCGGGAGCTCGATGAGGAGGGATGGGTTGCGGAGCGAGGTGAGCTGGGGAGGACGATGGTCGACAGGGGAGTTGGAGGCAGTCTTGGGTGCAGGTGGAGTGGCAACAAGGAGGATCGGAGCAGGGGCGGCCAGAGGATGAAGATGGGTGAATAGGAGATCGGAATTGGGTCGAGTGGGAGGTGGAAGATGAAGAACGGGGAGATGGAGGGTTGGTGGCTGAAGGGGGTTTGCACAGTAGAATAGGCTAGGGTTAGCTAGGGTTACAGGTGATATGGTATTTATATATAGGGTTAATGGGTTTAAGGTTATAGGATAGTGGGTTTGAGTAGGATCCAAAAGGAGATTGAGTCAAAAATCACTATAATTAGGCCATATGGATTTGATGAGATAAATTAGTCAATTCCCCTAGAAAAATAGCAAATTGAGTTGATAGACAAGATGCAAATGAAATAGATTGGGCAAAAAATTTAGTTGAAACAACAGAAATAACTTTATTAGAACTGAAAACAAAATACAGAATCTTGGATTGATAAAAGAGTACAGTGAAATGAAATACAGCAGAAATTACAAATACAGAAAATAGGGGTTACATCAACTGCCCGAGATTCCAGAAGACTTGCAAGTGGTTCCCTCCTACAAGGAACGACCAGTAAAGATAATACATCGTCAAGAGAAAGTGTTGCAGACCAAGGTCATTCTGATGATCAAGGTTCTTTGGAGGAATCAATTCGTTGAGGAAGCGACTTTGGAGCCGGAGAGCTGGATGCAGAAGACCTACTCGAAGTTATTTTTGTAATTACCGTTCTTTCCTCCCTATTAAGCGTAGTTTTGAGGGCAGAACTATTCTAAGGAGTGAGTGATGTAACAACCCCAATTTATATATATATATATATATATATATATATATATATATATATATATATTATATATGATTTATTGAGCCAAAAAAAACTATATTTTTATTTTGAATAAAACTAAATGTGAAACTCTTTCATGAAATAAATACAAATCAACATTTTTAAGTTGGGCTTGAGAAGCCCAATGAGTTGTGAACCAAAACAAAAAAATAAAATAAAATAAAATAAAATGAAATTGGCCGATGAATTGGCTGGCCAACTATGGAGGGAAGGGTTAGGGTTTGAAGTGGAGTTTTGTTTGAATTCAAAGATGCTTCATGATGGTATTGTGAAACCCCAAGAGACAAACTCACTCCTACACTCCACCTTCATTCTCCCCAATGCAGCCCTCCCCCTCTCTTCATCCCCCCTCTCACTCAATCCCGGCCAAATACACCCCCATCATCTATTTAAGCCCCCTCATCTCATCCTAGCTCAACTTCCCATCTTTTCCTACAACTTAAGCTATCTCCTACACCCTCAAATTACTCTGTTGAAGCATTTAGATACTGATTTGGAGCAAGAAGGAGGAGCAAGAGGAGCCGAGGAGGAGAAGAAGTGGAGTAAGAAGGACAAGCAAGTAGGAGCAAGAGCAAGAAGATCAAACTTGTAGAATCTTACTTTCATCACAAAATTAAGGTGGGTGTTTCTAAACATTTGGAGTATTTAATTTTTGTGTGGTAAAATTGTGATGTAGTCTTGACAGCATGAGGAGTCTTGAAATATGTAATTAAGTTGCAGAAATTCGTTGCATGCCAGTTTATTAGTGCAAGACTAGATTGAAACACGGTAAAGAAATAAACTGAAAAGTGTGCTATGTATGGATGATATAACTTGAAAAATACTTAGATTTTGAAGTTGAAATTTTAAACATAGATTCTTATGCATGTTATACACTTTGATTCTGAATTTCATAATTTTTGGAATTAATTTGCTATTTTATTTAAATACGAACTTGAACTCTAATTGCACAGAAAACAAACTTAGCATGTGTTCTGACTATGATTTTCCAAAATTCATTACTCTGTAACCGCTTAATACATATTGCTGAAATTTTAGTATGCATTTCAAATATGTGTTAAGTACTTTAATATAAAATTTTATAATTTTTGGACATCGTTTGCTATTTTTAGGAAATCGGAAACAACTGATTGTTCTGAAAAGAAAAGACAGAGTGATGATGATCTGCTCTGTTTTTAGTTAATATTCAAGAAGTCATAACTTGAAAAGTGAACTTGGTATAATCACTTGAAATTTAAATATTTTATGTTACCATGTATGTAGAACTGATGTTACAAATTTCATGAAGTTTCGAGATCATATTATATTTTTAATGTATTTTTATGTTAGCAATGGTTAGTTGTTACTCTGTTCTGAAAATAATTTAATGCATGTTAAAGAATGACTTATTTAACCACTTTAATGACATAATCTGAAGAAGCATGTTACTAGGACATTGTAGTAGATACATAGACCTTTCCGAAATGTCTAAGAACTCATTATTTGAATCTGTATACGTATTATAACGAATTTTACAAGTGACAACAGAAATATACAGATTCATAAAGCTCACCGTTTTGAACAATGCTTATGGAATTGAGTTTGAACTTGTAGAATATGCGTTTTAAGTTGCTGTTGTGGGTCATAAATCATGTTGTAGATGTGGGAATGAGTTAAGACTTAAATTATCTAATGTTTCATGTTATGAGTAGCTCATATGTACTTGTAGACCACAATATAGATATGTTTGTTCACTGTTTTGAAGTAGGAATTGTGATGAATGTTTATGTATTACAGTTGATCACTTTGGTATGAGATTCATGCCCAATTTTTTGCTTGTAGTTGGTGTCTACTTTGAGTATAAGCATGGGGAGCACCCGATCAAGTTTATTCGAAGAAACGAGACCGGGAATGATCCCGTTTCGACATAAATGACAATTGTGTTTGGTGTTTGAAAATGTGATTTTCCATTTTTAGAGCTCTTTAGATCTCTTTTTGAGAATTCTTTGTGTAAGATTTATTCCTAGAGTAGTGTATCCTTATGTGGGCAACATTGGTTGAGTTTGAGACTCTAGGATTAAGTCATGTTGGCATATCTAGACGGGTAGGATAGAAATTCGTGTTGCATCGACCGCGTTGGAGGAGATGACTCATGCGCCGACGTACTCATCGTTCATGGAAGGATCCCATGGTTGTGTTTGGTGCTAACACTTGTCCAGGACCATGGAGCGTGAAGGTTAGCAGGAGCTACGTGTTGGTCGGGCCGAGGTTGCGACGAACTTGAAGTGCAGATGGCGGTTGCTGCGATCGACGTATTCGGTTCGTCATTGGTTTGGACCAAGTGTGGGCCGAGGAGGGCCATCCCTTGAGCCAGATTTGAGGGCTAGATTGAGTCCTATTGTGGGATGCGTTAGGTTCTAATAATGAAATAAGTAATTAACTAGAAAAAGGTCTACATGTAAAACTTAACTTGTTGTTCTTAATAAACAAAGGTTGTTTACTAAGTTAGGACATGAAAGTGATAGATCTCCTAACTAGAAGAGTATTGGTTAAAATGAATTAGATCTAGACTCGCCTAATAATTCATAATGAGTTAATGAAAAAGGATTAGAGATTGATTAAAACTTTTGGAATTTAGATAATCAGATGATCAGGTAAAAATCTAGTAATCATATAATTAACCTCATTCTTAATCTTGGTCGTAGAGTGGATTAGCACTGGTACTTAGGCTGTGGTGTTGTATGATTAGTTGGAGTCATTATTGAATGTAAGGACAAGCACTAGTGGGTGTTGTGTTCGTTTGTCAGGGGGGCGCATGACATCTTTATGCCTGGCTGAATCCTAGGTTCGTTTAATGTGGCAGTGGACTTAGAGTTGCTCTGTGAGTGAACTCTGTGGGGTCTCTATTGTCTTCGGTGCAGGTGCCTTTATGACCGTAACAACCTTTGAGGAGGTTTGAAGTGGTGGCTTCGTCTCGACTGCAAGTTCTGGTCTAGTATGAGGACGATGATAACGGAGTTGGGGAACACTATATCCGTCAGGTCCTATGTTGATCAATGCGGGCAGGGGACTTAGAGACTACTCTATGAGGGAACTCTGTGGGGGCTCTAAAATAATGTCCTGGGCAAGGAGCCCTAGTGTCTATATATCAGTTTTTGGTGAAGTCCGGAAGGCAGAATTACCGCATCTTTACTAATTATTTAGGCAACAGCGAAAGTGAGCCGCGCGAATCCGATTCCGGGCATAGTGGGTAAAACATGAGGTAATGGAAACCACTAGTGCGACAGCGACGGGAGTGAACCGAACGACTGCAGCCTCATCATCACTAGAGTATCAGAGACAGGAGAGGGCACAAGAGTAGGATGCATAGCGGGGAATCATACCCCATCAATTGAAGAACGTCGTTTGGTTGGGGGATGTGTAGTATGGGATACATACCTCTCCAATCAAGCGTGCATTAGCTTTAGGGGCATGTGTGTATAGTGTGTGCATTAGATCTAGGCCATGGTATACACCAACATTTGTTTGACATCACTTTTTCTTTTGCATCAAATTCTGGTTGTTGAGGTTTGGAATTGCTATATTATGACATAGTGAGGATCGCTACTATTGCCACTGAAATCGGTGTGGGGGCAAACAGATAGATTTGTGGATTCTTGGGATGTCGAATAGTCAAACCTGAACACCTTTCTGCCGGAGTTTGACCGTGATCTCCCGCCTGCTGACCTGCAAAAAGTGCGAAACATCGGGGTTAGTTCCGGCGATGCACCCTCTGACGCTCTAGTCAGTAATCAGAAAGATTATGAAAGAGCTTTGATTGGCAAAAAATTGATTACCTGTTAACAGTGGGGGATGGGGGGTATTTATAGCTGCCTTAGGAACCAGTTTCGGGATAAGATCAATTCCCTACTTCCCAGTGGATGGATAGAAGCGATCAGGACCGTTGATTAAGGACAATCATAAACCCTAATTGTATCCAGCTGGACCGGGTTTCTTGCAGATTGGAACTCGCACCCTGTTAAGACGGATCCGTTCGTAGGTTATTAGGCTTTTGGGAAAAGAACCAATTCCCATTTCGGATCCGTTTGTAGGTGAAATTATCATTTTACCCCTGAGCTTTAAGATTCGTACCTGATTTGGAAGGTTTCGATTTAACCCCATTTTTAGCCATATCACAAGCCCCCCACTCCTGAAGACTGAGCGTGATCAGTCTTTGAGGAGTAGTTTTACTATTTTAATGGCTTGTGGAGTTGTATCGGAGTCCAAATAAGGGGTGCCGAATCTTTATATGAGGTATTATGGTGATTTTTAGAGTTAGTTATGAGCTCAAGGTTGTTCTTGAGCTCTCCTGGGCTTTTGGTGATTTTTCAGACCATTTATTTAACTTTGCGGAGTGGTATTCTATTTTTCGAGAGCACTAATTAATTATTCTAAGCAATAATTATTTATCCTGGGGCTCAAAAATAACTTTCCAAATTTATAATTATTTATAGAACTTTTAATCAATTTTCCGCAATTTTTTGGAAAAAAATTCGAATTAAATAGAATAAAAAATAGATTTTTGATTCCCTTTATGACGTGGCACGATCTGGGCTCTCCATCAGCATTGGGCGCAAATTTTGGGGAGATCTAATGCCTGTGGTTGCTTAAAGGTGTATTTTCTTTCATTCGGTGGCAAGTTGCTTCGTTGACGTTGCCGACCCCCACCAATCACATGTTAAGACGGAGGCCGAAGCCTAGGGGGGTTCGGGGTCACTTGCCGAGGTGTAGAGATACCTCGGCGTGGCTACACGTATCGAAACAGGGGGTTCGGCGAGTCTTTGCCGAAGTCCGGAGTGAGTTTTCTTTCCATGTTTGAGCATCAGTGCCAAGAGCGCTCAAGAAGGCGTGCCGAAGTCCAAAAGCGAGAATTTTTCATGTTCGGGCATCGGTGCCAAGGGCGCTAGGCAAGTTGTGCCGAAGTCCAAAAGGGAGAATTTTTCCATGTTTGGGCATCGGTGCCAAGAATGCTCGGTAAGGCATGCCGAAGTCCAAAGCTAGAGTTTTTTCTCACGTTTGGGCGTTGGTGCCAAGTACGCTTGGCAAGGCGTGCCAAAGTCCAAAGTGAGGATTTTTCCAAGTTTGAGCATCGGTGCCGAGAGCGCTCGGCAAGGCGTGCTGAAGTCCAAAAGGGAGAATTTTTCCATGTTTGGGCATCAGTGCCAAGAATGCTCGGCAAGGCGTGCCAGAGTCCAAAAGCAAGAATTTTTCACATTTGGGCGTCAGTGCCAAGTGCACTCGGCAAGGCGTGCCGAAGTCCAAAAGGGAGAATTTTTCCATGTTTGGGCGTCGGTGCCAAGGACACTCGGCAAGGCGTGTCGAAGTCCAAAGCGAGAGTTTTTTCTCACATTTGGGCGTTAGTACCAAGAGCGCTCAGCAAGGCATGCCGAAGTCCAAAAGCGAGAATTTTTCATGTTTGGGCGTCGATGCCAAGAGCGCTCGGTAAGGCATGCTGAAGTCCAAAAGGGAGAATTTTTCCATGTTTGGGCGTCGGTGCCAAGAACGCTCGGCAAAGCGTGCCGAAGTCCAAAGCGAGAGTTTTTTCTCACGTTTGGGCTTCGGTGCCAAGAGCACTCGGCAAGGTGTGCCGAAGTCCAAAGTGAGGAATTTTCCAAGTTTGAGTGTCGGTGCCAAGAGTGCTCGGCAAGGACTGCCGAAGTCCAAAGCGAGAGCTTTTTCTCACATTTGGGCGTCGGTGCCAAGAGCGCTCGAAAAGGTGTGCCAAAGTCCAATGGGGAGAATTTTTCCATGTTTGAGCATCGGTGCCAAGAGCGCTCGGCAAGGACTACTGAAGTCCAAAGCGATAGTTTTTTGTCAAGTTTGGGCGTCGGTGCCAAGAGCGCTCGGCAAGGTGTGCCGAAGTCCAAAGTGAGGATATTTTCCACGTCTGGGCATCGGTGCCAAGAGCGCTCGGCAAGGCGTGCCGAAGTCCCAAAGTGAGTCTGACAGCTTGGAGATAAGAGCTGGCGTTTTGACTGTTGATCTTCTGACAATTTTGACCATTAGTCATTAACGCGACGGTACAACTTTGTCATTTTTGTGTAAATGGGCCTGACTGTTGGTCTTTTGATGCCCAACATCCTCGTTTTATGTGCCCACCTCTATAAGACTCACCCCCTCTCATTTTTCACTTCACCGAATTTTCACTCAGGCGGTTATTTTCACCAGAGATAGATTCCAGCGATCATCGATAGTACTCCGGTGAACTTTCCGACCGAGCGTGTCACTTCAAGGTAAATTATACTTAGTTTATTTTAAGTCCAAAATGTCTCTTTCCTCTACTTTAGAGCCCTCCCCCTCTGTTGGTGAAGTGTCGTCTCTGAACCAGAAGCCTCACGTCGACAAGGGCAAGCGGGTTGATGGTCGAGCCACCATAGTGGAAGATCCGAAGTGTATGGGGGAGTTCGGCAGACTGCCAGGTGTGTTGACGGGGCTCCATTGGGTTCGAGAGCTTCTGGAGGAGCATGCCAAGCGAATCGTGTATGGGAGGGGACGGAGCTTTGAGGAGAATGCAGCGAAAGACACCTCGGAAGCTGACGACACTGTCTCCATTCTTAACGAGGCCGACCTGGCAGCGATCCGAGAGTGCTTTCATATCCCGGAGGAGTACGAGTTGATGCTGCCGGGTCTCGAGGTGAGGGCCAACTCGCCGATGCCAGTAAACATGTGTTTCTGGCCGGTCGATGCCTTCATCGCCGGAGCGCGTCTGCCTCTTCACCCGTTTGCCGTTCAGGTGCTGAGGAGGTTCGGGGTCAGCCCCATTCAACTGATGTCGAACGCTTGGAGGGTCATCAACGAGTTCGCGCTCCACTGTCAGGCAGTCGAGATCGAGCAGGACTTGAGGGTGCTTCTGACTCTTTATCAGCTCCATCAACAGCACAAGTCCAAGTTCCGATACTACTTGGCTCCGAGGCATGGTGCTCGGCTCATCAGCTGCCCCGACTCTATAAAGGACTGGCGAGACAAGTACGTCATAGTTCGCAGCCGCGAACTGTGGTGCATACCCTCGGGTTGGGTGGAGGAGGTGATGAAGATGGTAAGGGAGTCGCCGGTGCTCCACCCCAACGAAGAAAAGATGGTTCAGATTCTTCTCGACCGCCCAAAGTTCGACTGGAGAAATCTGACCGAAGACGCGCTCTTCAGGGGAGGGCTCTGCCACGTAGATCCCAGTATGCGGCATTATCTGTTTGTTGTTGTTATTTTTTTTCCATAACTTCTTTTAACCGAACTTTTCATTTGTTGCAGAGACTATGGATTACGATGCAATTCTAGCACAGAGGGTGGCCCTCGGAAGCAAGGCACCTCGGAAGCGCAAAAGGGTCGCCACGAAGGTGACCGCGCGGAAGCCGAAGACCATTGACGCCGCCGTTCAAGAGGCGGAGGCTTCGACAACTGTGACCCAGAGGAGGGCACCAGCCAAGGCTAGCGAGTTCCTGATGGCCGCTGCCCTTGGGATGGAGGCACCTCCGTTGACGGCGGACGTCGAGGTGTTCCTCATGGAGGAGCATAAGAAGATTCTCGTTCCGGACTGGCAGGTTCGGAAACTTGACGGCTTCCTTGGCGACTCGACATCGAGCATGCAAACGGTGAAACACCTGGCGATGCCGAAGGACCGAGCTGCCATGGACGCCAGCAGTGTGGGCGACGATGCCTTCGAGATCGCTCGCTCAGCAGTATCGTTGAGTATCGATTTCTTTCTTGTAGATAACTTACATATTTGTTTCTTTAACCCCCCCCCCCCCTCTTTTTTTTTGTTCGATTGCAGATAACCGTCCACTTTGGTCATCCGTGCCCAAAGATGACGAAGCTCGAGAAGGACCTCAAGAAGGAGGTCGACCGTGCCCGAGCTGAAAAAGCTCGGATCGCCAGCGAGCTCGAGAAGCTGACGGTTGAGACAGAGGGGAAGACGTTGAGGCTGGAGTACCTCAAAGGCTTCGTCACGAAGCTCGAAGGCGATCTGCTTCGGCAGAGGGAGGAGGCGGCAAAGCAGCAGGCCGAGGCTGTGGAGGCCGCCAAGGTTGTTGTAACGTCCCAAATCCCAAATACACTGAATTCGAGATGTTCTACAGGATCTTTTCGCTTCCTTTAGTACAATTTTACAAGGAAATTTAAACTTTTCACTTTACATCAGAGTTTACATGAATACATTACAATTTACACTGCACAGCGGAAGTAAACTTTACAACAATGAAACAGATATACAACAACATTGAGTAATCTTTAAGCATTTGTTCCTCTTTAATCTTTATCAAGCCATTTACCTGCATATAAGACTGTGGGTACGTCAGTTTATTCAACTGACGATCATTATACATGGCCATCCTCTCTATGCCGGAAATAGTATAACTTATTTTCCATATTTAGCAAACACAAACTTGTCACATTTCAAACTAAAGGGACTACCCTATTGATGTCGTGTTGTGATTGTGCACTTAGTCCTTAATGCATTTATTTATGTTACATGACACTAATGCGCACTTGTTCGGATTCTATGCATAATCGTTCTTCATCTTTGTAGGGTTCAATCCCTCGTTATGACTTAATCTACTACTGTAATTACGGTAGGTATCTTAGATGTTCTATGATCTACGAGCCCATGTCCAGGCAACCTGGAGGGGAATCCCACGCACTGACATGACGCATCGAGCAGGCAACCTATGGACAATTCAGCCTCCGCCATGGAACAATGGCACCACCCATAGCCACTCAAAATCCCACAAGCGTCGCCACCGGGACGATAATTCTGGAGTAGTGCCCACGCCATGTCTTGACGCATCAAGCAGGCAGCCTGTGGATCACTCTCACACCGCTAATCTGATGGCCCTCATACTCGTGTTTTTCTCCTACTTTCATCACGTCTCCACTATGTACTAATCCTTAGTTTTTATCAAAATCATGAATAAAAATCAAAGCTCTAGAGTTAGTCTCTCCACTAAACCGGACTTATTCGTTCATTCAAACACGACCAATCTTGGTCTTTCATTTCAATTTTTCATTTCATATCTTTCCAAATGCCGGGGGAGACTTAGCTACTCTTTTGTTTCAATTTTCAATTCACAATTTTCAAAATGAGCATTTCCAATTCATAAATTTCCATGTTGAGTCATCATACTCAAAAGTATATTTCTTTTCGAATCATGATTTCTAATTCGTTCAAATAGTCCATAACTATACATGAATTTCAACTATTCATCATGTAACTCATGAATTATTATTTTCACATTAAAACCCACATCACTAGTATTCAATCAAGATAGATATTCACGCATCATAATTTGTCGCACTATTCTCCAACGAGAATAATTCACATTTCATAATTGTCACATTATTCTCAAATGTGAAATACTTTACATCACTAACGAATATTCACAATTCATATTTTTCATACTATTCTCAATTAGGAATAAATCACATCCATCACATAATATTACTTCTATCTTTACTATATTAATCTTCTAATCCTTCATTTCAAGTTCTTTTTGCAAGGTATAATTTTCCCAAAAATACACTTATAAAACCATAGTTCTAATTACACATTTTATTCTCAAATCACATTTTATTTTATGCAATAATTCCCAAATCATTTTTATAAAGTCCCATATAATTTTAGAAGAATAACCATATTTTTTTCATAATTTTTGGGCAATTAAAAACCCCAAAAAAATAAATTTTTAAATCTTCCCGAGGGCAAGATTCGAACCCAGCTCCCCAGAGACATGGCCGAAAGCACAGGCCAACAGACCGAACGTGCTAAGCGGCATAAACATGGCTGAGAGCATTAAATGCTCTCGGCCCACTGTTAAATTTGTTTTAAAAAAACAAACAAAATAATGTTGCCCACGGGATTCGAACCGGTCACCACGGAGAACCCAACCGCGCTCTCTGACCACTTGAGCTACGTGCTCAGGTTGTCACAGTACAATTTAAACTCTTTTTGAACCAATTTCCTCTGTTGTTAAAATGTCTCTATGTTCAACTAGTCCTCATTTCATTTTGCTTTCATGAAAACTACTGTATAACTCCAGATTAATTCTCCCTCACATAATTTACATACCAGTATGAGCAAAATAATTTTTGTAACAATTAAACATATTTTCATACAACTAATTCAAATTCCACATTATAATACTACATTTCTTCTCTTTTCGACATTTCTTCGCATTTAGCATTCTAATCTTTTTATCAATAAATTTTCACCTTAATTCTCTGTCTTTAATCATTTCCTAACATACAACTCATATTTTAAATTATTCATGCCCATATTAACACAAAAGATCTATTTAACACATGAAAGGGTATTATTAATCTACTAACTTTTGTGTGTAAATTCTTGATAGTAATAAATGTGTTTTTATCAATCAATCCATGATTCTAATCAATTCACATACAACTTAAATAATAGAACCACATATAAAATTGCATATCCACATTCAATCATTCAATAGATTATTAAAGTGTATTCTTCTTAATTTCTTTCATGCTTCATTCATTCATACATAACATGCATTTCTAAGTTAGAAATATGGAGAATCTACCCACCTCAAATGGAGAGACAAACACAATTAGCAATTCCTAAACGAAAGTCCTTGCGACGAATTGCTCCTCCTTGAACACGTGCGCCTGCGCCTCCAATACCAAACCGAGAGCCCCCTCTTGATGAGTGCCGGCCCTTCTCTTCTCCTTGGTGTTGCAAGAACAATCCCACACACACTCAATCTTTTAACTCACAAAAATCACTACTAGATAATATAATTTAGACTATAGGTTTGGAAAGATTAATAGGTACAAGGATAACTAGCCATGGGGGGGGGGGGCTATTTATACTAAAAATCAAAGGGAATGGAGGGCTAGGATCAATTGGTTGGTTGCAAGATGGAGGGCTAGGATGAAAGTAGGAGTTGCAATAACTACCCACATCCAAGTAACCACCACACCATGATCACCACTCAAAATTTGGGTTTCCCTCCAAAAAGTCACAACCGGCCATAGGAAGAGTGCAATTTGCACGTGTACGTGCATGCAACTAGGTCCAAAATTGTATATTTCATTTTATAAAAAAATAAATTCTAGTTTGTATTCTACATTACAAGTTGCATTTTAAAAATAAATTGACTCATGGGCTTTAGTTTATGGGCCAAAATAATTAATTTGAAATAAATAAATTAAATTTTGGGCTTTTTAAAAGAAAAGGCTTTTAAAAAAGGGCTTTTCATCCATTTAAAAGAAGGCTTTTGTATAAAATAATTTGAAAGCACAAATTTAAATATTTATACCCATCACAATGAAAAATAATTATAAGATTTAATTCAACCAAAAAATTGCACGTGCACACTACGTGCAAAAATAAAATAATTTTTCATTAATGAAAAATCAGGGCATTACAGTTGTAGCGGCGAAGGAGGCCGAAGCTGCAACTGTGAAGAAAGCACAGGGCTTCCTCGCGGCCAACATGGCCAAGGCATACGCTCACACCATCGAGCAAGTGTCGGAGCGGTACCCCGAGATCGACTGCTCCGGATGGCGACTCTTCACCGACCACGTCGACGGCTTCGATGACGAGTCCGAGGGGGAAGTAGAGGACGATGACATGGACATTGAGGTCGAGATTGTCGATGAACGCCAGGGGTCCGAGGTGACTCCGCTAGCGATGGTCGCGCCTTCGGGAGAATCCGACCCCGTCCAATCCCGTCACCCTGGGAAAGAGGTCGCACCCTGACTTCTTCTGCTTTGTTTTTTTTTCTTTTGTACTTTTTTTCGTTTGCCTAGGAATTTTTAGCTTGCTGAGGTGACATAGCTGGTCGAAGAAACTCACGCGGCGGAGGAGTTACGTTCCGACGTCAGCCTAGGGGCGACGAAGTTGTGCCTTGCTAGGTGCCGAGGGCTCCTTTATGAAGTTGAGTTGGGGCTGCGCAGAGCCGAAAGTGAACGAAATCATCTGCGACTAATTGTAGGCCACCGAGACATCGAGATTCGAAGACTAGAAGTGAGGCTTGCTGAGATGATCCCCAAGGGCGATGATGATGGCTCGTCGACAGCCTTTAGTCTCGGCCTGAGGCTTGAGTGCCTCTGCCACTCCTTGTCGAAGATGACAACGGAGAGGGACGAACTATTAGCTGAAATTCACCACTTGTAGATAGTAGAAGATAAGCTTTTGGCGGGGAGAGAAGAGCTAACAGCGGCGATGGGGAAGTTGACGGCGGAGCGCGACGAGTTGACGGTGGAGGTTGACGAGCTGAAGAGGGTTACGGTCGACAAGAGTATTGAGGTTACTCAGCTCCGCCGAATTATTGTCGACAGTTCCGGTGCTGTAGGCTCCGCTGTGCTCCCTCGCTTCAAGATAGCCATGAAAGACGATTCTCTGAAGTAATGAATAGTTGAGCTAGATGTTGAGGTTGCTCGCCTCAAGCCCTAACCGAGACAGATCAACGTCAGAAGCACTTCGTGTATCCGTGAAGAGAGCTAGCGAGGGATTTCGTTTTACGAGCTTACGACTCGCTCGCCTATTGCTCGGCAAAGTCCGGGTGACGCACAAAATGGGGTGGCTGTTTCGTCGAGCGGAGCGTCTGTTGGTGCGACTGTCAGAAGTAGCGCGGAAGATACATCTCAGTTTACCGGTCTATGGACGAGCTCCGAGGTTAGGCGCCGTCATCTCCGGGTGTCTTTAAACCGGAACATCCCTGCGACTAAGAGGCGTTGAAGTAGTTTTTTGTTTTTCCAAGTTTTGCACCTTGTCTAAGTACGCGGAGTCGGACTTGTAATTTTGTTTTTTTAACTCATTCGTTGTAGAGAAAATTACAAGTCATGTAACTTGGTTTGTTCCCCAAACTTTATAGAAGTGAAGCCTGTTTCTTCTTTTGGACTTGTGTGTTTTGTGAGTCATCTACGGTTGTAGGAGCACTTCTGAAGGGCGGGCCACTTCTTACTCGCTTATGAGAGCGCTCGGCAAGGTGTGCTGAAGTCCAAAGCGAGAGTTTTTTCTCATGTTTGGGCATCGGTGCCAAGAGCGCTCGACAAGGTGTGCCGAAGTCCAAAGTGAGTTTTTTCTCACGTTTGGGCGTCGGTGCTAAGAGCGCTCGGCAAGGTGTGCCGAAGTCCCAAAGCGAGAGTTTTTTCTCACATTTGGGCGTCGGTGCCAAGAGCGCTCGACAAGGTGTGCCGAAGTCCCAAAGCGAGAGTTTGTTCTCACGTTTGGGCATTGGTGCCAAGAGCACTCGGCAAGGTGTGCCGAAGTCCCAAAGTGATTTTTTTCTCATGTTTGGGCGTTGGTGCCAAGAGCGCTCGACAAGGTGTGCCGAAGTCCCAAAGTGAGAATTACAACTTTAACTTTTGACAACTACTCAAAATTAGAAGCAAATCTTCCTTCTTATAGGCACGGAATGTCAACCTTATGAACTTGAGATTGATAAGTAGCGCTATGGTTTTTGCAGCCTCCTCCATATGAGAGCCACTGCGAATTGTAAGAGAAGCCAGTTTCTTGCAGTGGAGAGCAACCTCTTGAAGAATTACTTCAACTTTAAACGAATCATAAGAACTAAAGGTTAGCTCCTCCAAGTACTCTTCTCCCATGTCTAGTATAGTGGTAGAAACTTTCAGTTGTCCAGCCAAGTGATTTGGATTCCGAACACGTCGTTCGAGTAAGTTTCAATGGTTGTGGGAGCAGTTCCGAATGGTGAACCACTTCGAGCTCGCTTAAGAGCGAGCGTGCGAAGCAGAATCGAGCCAAGTCTTGGACTCCGAACACGTCGTTTGAGTAAGTTTCAACGGTTGTGGCAGCAGTTCCGAATGGCGAACCACTTCTAGCTCGCTTAAGAGCGAGCTTGCAAAGCAGAATCGAGCCAAGTCTTGGACTCCGAACACGTCGTTCGAGTAAGTTTCAATGGTTGTGGGAGCAATTTCGAATGGTGAACCACTTCCAGCTCGCTTAAGAGCGAGCTTGCGAAGCGGAATCGAGCCAAGTCTTGGACACCGAACACGTTGTTCGAGTAAGTTTCAATGGTTGTCGGAGCAGTTCCGAATAGCGAACCACTTCTAGCTCGCTTAAGAGCAAGCTTGCAAAGTGGAATCGAGCCAAGTCTTGGACTCCGAACACGTCGTTCGAGTAAATTTCAACGGTTGTGGGAGCAGTTTCGAATGGCGAACCACTTCTAGCTCGCTTAAGAGCGAGCTTGCAAAGCGGAATCGAGCCAAGTCTTGGACTCTGAACATGTCGTTCGAGTAAGTTTCAACGGTTGTGGGAGCAGTTCTGAATGGCGAACCACTTCTAACTCGCTTAAGAGCGAGCTTGCGAAGCAGAATCGAGCCAAGTCTTGGACTCCGAACACGTCATTTGAGTAAGAGCGGTTAAAGGTCTAAAACAGAGTGATAAAATAATCACAAGGGAATTATCAGGGTAAAGAAGTTCTTTATTGATAACTGCTTATCGGATGCTTCTAAGTTGCAAGCCATTATTACAATGGAAAAATAAAGAAGAAGTAAAAAACAAAAAGATTGGAATGGCTCGACATTTGATCGTACTCGGTGAGGCGTTCAAACACCCTCTTGGTACTTTAGTAAATGGTCGGCATTCCAGGTTCTTGGTATCTCTCTGCCTTCGAGGTCTTCAAGACGATATGCTCCTGGCCAGACTACCTTGGAAACCTTGTATGGTCCTTCCCATTTCGGGGATAGCTTGCTTTTTTGACTAGGGAATGAGATGGCTAGCTTTCTGAGGACTAAGTCCCCCTCTTTGAGATCTGTAGGACAGACCCTTTTGTTCTAGGCCTGCTCAATCCTACTCCGATAATTTTGCTAGCGAATTGAAGCTCTTTCGCAGAGCTCATCAATCAGGTCCAAATTCGCCTGGATCTCCCTGGCGTTCTGCTCTTCATCATAGGCAATAAGATGAGGTGATGGAAAACCAACTTCTAAGTGGATTAGAGCCTTGGACCCATAGGTGAGATTGAAAGGCGACTCTCCCGTAAGGGTCCTTTTCGTAGTGCGGTAGTTCCACAATACGTTAGGAAGTTGTTCTGCCCATAAGCCTTTGGCCGACTTATCTAGTCTCTTCTTGATGCCGGATAGGATCTGTCTGTTGGCGTTCTCTACTTGACCATTAGACTGAGGATGGGAGACGGAGGAGAAGCGTTGCTGAATGCCGAGGTCTTCACATAAAGAACGGAATGCTGCCCCTGTAAACTGTGTTCCGTTATCTGTTATTAGGACCCGAGGCACGCCGAACCTACAGATTACATTTTTCCAGAAGAACTGCAGCACTTTATTCTCAGTAATAGTGGCCAGTGGTTCGGCCTCAATCTATTTAGAGAAATAGTCGATTGCCACGACTAGGAACTTGAGCTGGCCTGGAGCTAGCGGGAACGGACCTAGCAAGCCCGTCCCCTACATTGCAAAGGAAATTGGACTCGAGAGAGATGTGAGTTGTGCTTGATGTAGGCGGCAGATGTTAGAGAACTGCTGACAATGGCTGCATTGCCAGACATGTTGCTCGGCATCTCGAAGTAGGGTAGGCCAGAAGTACCCGTAATTCAAAACTTTCCTGGCAAGGGACCTTGACCCTGAATGGGCTTCGCCTATACCTTCATGGAGTTCTTGCAAGGCATACAAGGCCTCTTAAGGGGAGAGGTATCTCAAGTAGGATCTGCCATCTACTTGGGTATAGCAGCGTTTGTACAAGACTCCTTCAACAAGGGTGTACTGCTCCGCTTTCGTTCGGATTCGACAGGCTTCTTTAAGATCTTGGGGAAGGGTCCCATCCCTGAGGAACTCTGTTAGAGGCTTCATCCAGTTGTCCCGGAGTTGGACGGGCAGCGACTCCATCGAGTCGGGGGCTTCTTCTTCTATGCTTGGTCTTAGGAGCACTTCGATTAGGACGGTCTGTTCAAGACCTTGGAGGGAGGATGAGGCCAATTTTGAGAGGGCATCTGCTTAGGAGTTTTCTTCTCTAGGGATCCGTTGGATTTGTGCCTCTTCGAACGAAGCCATGAGACTCTTGACCTTGGTTAGGTACTTAACCATTCGGTCGTCTCATGCCACGTAGTCTCCTAAGACCTGATTAACCACCAGCTGGGAGTCACTGAACACTCGGACACGTTGCGCACCTTCCCTGCGAGCCATGCCTAGGCCTACTATTAGGGCTTCATACTCAGCTTCGTTGTAGGAGGCTTTAAAGTTGATGCGGAGGGAGTATTAGAGAACGAAGTCATCTGGGCCTGCCAGAATGACTCCGGCTCCGCTCCCTGCAGTGCAAGAAGACCCGTCTACATATACTGTCCAGATGGGCGACCCATTGGCCGCTTGACTCACTTCGGGGATGGTGCTTTCTACTATAAATTCAGCTAAGGCTTGAGCCTTAATTGCAGTTCGAGGTTGATAGAATTGTCATGTTGACTTAGCTCGATTGACCACTTCATCAGATGTCCAGAGGTCTCGGGCTTGTGCAGGACTTGCTTGAGCGGCTAGTCGGTAAGGACGACCACCGAGTGGGATTGAAAGTAAGGACGGAACTTCCTGGCTGCCATTACCAAAGCATAGGCTATATTTTCCAATCTTGGATAGCGGAGCCAGCATCTCTGAGAACCTTGCTCACATAATAGATAGGCTTCTGAGCCTTGTCTTCTTCCCTCACTAGCACAGCACTGAGGGTTTGCTCGGAGGCATCGAGGTAGAGGTAGAGGGTCTCCCCCGGAATAGGCTTGCTGAGGAGTGGGGGGTTGACCAGGTAAGCTTTGAGCTGGTCGAACGACTCTTGATGCTGCTGGCCCCACTCGAAGCCCTTAGCCCCCCTGAGGGCTTTGAAGAAGGGGAGGCACTTCTCCCCTGACTTGGAGAGGAAGCACCCTATAGCGGCGAGGCGTCCTGTGAGCTTCTGCACTTCTTTCACATTTGTAGGAGGAGCCATATCCAGTATGGCTTTTATCTTCTCCGGATTGGCCTCAATCCCTCTCTGACTGACCATGAAGCCTAGGAACTTCCCAGATGAGACCTCGAATGCACACTTATTCGGGTTCAGTCTAATGTTATGCTTCCTTAATACGTCGAAGGCTTCTTGAAGGTCGGTGACATGGTCGGACCCCTGGACGCTTTTTACTAGCATATCATCAGCATATACCTCCATGTTCCGCCCGATTTGATTCTTAAAGACTTTGTTGACGAAGCGTTGGTAGGTTGTACCAGTATTTTTCAGCCTGAAGGGCATCACTCTATAACAGTAGAGGCCTTGATCTGTGACGAAGGAAGTCTTCGGGATATTCGGGGGGAACATTCTGATTTTGTTGTATCCGGAGAAGGCATCCATGAAGCTCAGCAGCTCATGGCCCGAAGTAGCGTCGATCAAGGTGTCGATGCTGGGGAGAGGGAAAGGATCCTTGGGCCATGCCTTGTTCAAGTCAGTGAAGTCGATGCAAATCCTCCAGCTTCCGTTGGCCTTCTTGACCATAACAACATTAGAGAGCCACTCGGGATAGTTGACTTCTTGTATGAACCGTGCTTTGAGGAGCTTGTCCACTTCCTCCTTTATGGCCTGTTGGTGCTCAGGGGCGAACTTGCGCATCTTCTGCTAGACCGGTTTGGACCCCGGAGCAACACTTAGGTGGTGGGGGAGGAGGTCCTCGGAGATCCCTGGCATGTCGACAGTTGTCCAGGCGAAGAGGTCATGGTTCTTCCTGATGCAATAGACTATGTCAGAACAGAGGGCAGAGGGGAGGGTCTTGCTGATGAAGAATTTGTGGTTCGGATCTTGCTCTGAAAAGAGAACTTCCTCCAGCTCGTCTACTGGTTCTAACATAGGCAGGGTGTTCCCCAAGGGAATCTCAAGAGTCTCGAGGGAAAGGACAGGTCCCCCGGTCGAGGTCATGTAACACTTGCAGGCCATCTCCTGACTTCCCCTTACTTCCCCTACACCTGCCTTGGTAGGGAACTTCATTTTGAGGTGATAAGCCAATGGGACAACTTCTACGGTAGCTAGGCCAGGTCGGCCTAGGATCACATTGTAAGCGGTTGGGATGTCGACAACCATGAAGTCCATTAGCTCCGTTCGGGTAGTAGGAGTTTTGCCAGTAGTTACGTCGAGGGTTATCACCCCTTCGATAGTCACTGGCACTCCCGTGAACCCATGGAGCGTATAGCCGGCAGGCTTGAGCCTGTCCCGCGATAACTTGAGTCCTCGGAAGGCCGCTAAGAAGAGAATGTTGACAGAACTGCCATTATCCACCAGAATCCTCTCCACTTTGAAGTTAGCCATGTGGAGGTTAATCACTAGTGCGTCACAGTGGGGTGTTCAGACACCCTCTAGATCTTCATCTGAGAAAGTAACCGGGACTCCGAGACCTTTGAGAGGGGGTATGCTGTGCACCGAATTGACTTCCCGGATGAAAGCTTTTCGAGAAGAGTTGGAGGTTCCTCCCATTGAGCCTCTATGGATGAGGTGTAAGAAGCGTTCTTCTTCAAACTTGGGAGTCTCGTTGCGCCTCTCGGGATACTTGTTAGCCCCCTGGGGGTGGAGGAAGATCGATTCGGTCCTTTCTTACAAACTTGGACAGTTGCCCTCTCTGAATGAGGGCTTCAATTTCATTCTTCAGAGCCCGACAGTCGTTGGTGTCATGGCCTTGGTCTCACTGATATCGGCACCACTTCTCCTTATCCCTCTTCTTCCCATGGGTATTCATCTTCGGAGCAGGAGGCAGGACTCTTTCTTTCTCAATCTCCATGAGAATAGTTGAAACATTGGTGTTGAGAAGGGTAAATTCTCAAATCTAGGAGGCGGGCGGCGCTGACCCCCGTTGTCCTTCTGGAGTTTTTTAACTCTCTCATCTTCGGCTGCCTTTCTCTTGCTTCCTGAGGAAGACCCCTCGAATGTGGGGCGATGTTCAGCATCCTCAGCTCGGATGTACTTCTCACATCTGAAAAGAAGGTCGGAGAAGTCTCGCAGGGGCTTTTTGGCTAGGGAGGAGCAGAGGCTTGAACTGAGGACATTGGACTGGAAGGCGGCTGCAACTACCGATTGGTCGAGGGAGGCAATGGACCTGGCTTCCGCGGTAAACCGCTTGACATAATCCCTTAGTTTCTCGGAGCGGCAATGGACCTGGCTGAGAAAGAGTAGTGAAATACTAGTCTTCTCGGAGCGGCGGCTACTCATGAAGTGGGTAATGAAGAGGGTCTCAAACTATTCAAAAGAGAAGATGGAGGATGGGGCGAGGCGGGAGTACCATTACCGAGCAAGACCTTTGAGAGTGGCTGGGAAAGTTTTGCACAGCAGAGCATTGGAAGCCTGGGGGATCATCATAAGAGTTTTGAAACTCTCGATGTGATCCACGGGGTCTGACTCCCCCGTATATGTCTCGAACTGCGGTGGCTTGAAGTTTACTGGAACGGGAGCCTCCATGATGGTTCGGGAGAACGGAGATCTGCTTGGGCGGAGGGTCCTCCCTGTTAGCTCCTCGTTCCTGTCTAGTTGACCGAGGCGCCTCTCCATCTCGTGGAGATGGCGATAGACTGCATCATCCCTTCGACGGTACTCAAGTGAGCCTTTGGACTCATCTTCGTACGAAGGGGAGCGTAGGGTTCGGCAATGATAGCTCGGAGAATGACGAGGACTAGGGGACCGGTGGCGAGGGCTCTGGACCGGCGGAGGAGTAGGGACCCTTTGAGCATTGTTGTTGTTGTTTGGTGGGAGATTGAGGGCCTGCAAGATTGTTGCCTGGAACTCTTTGAATTCTACTCAGGTTATAGGTCCGTTATGGTCCCCCTGATCCCTTTAGGGCTGCTGACCAGCAGAAGAATGATGCCTTCTTCGACGGTACTCAGGGGACTCTCTTCGCCTCCTATGAAGAGGGGACCTCCTGTAATCGCGGTGGCGAAGGGATCGCGCATTTGGACGTTCTGAGCGGGAGGCTCCCTCTCGGGCCCGCCTTTCATCCAAACGGTGGCGAAGGTCTTCCTCTTTCTGCCGGTTGATGAGGATGTTGCGGAGATATTCGGAAGGCCGAGGGTTATGAGATGCCATTGAGTCGGTTGAAAGGTTATGTATGGAGATATGGTCGCGATGAGGAGTTTGCTTCTGAGGATGAGAACGGGAGGTCCCAATACCGGTGTTCTGGGGCCCGGCTGGAGCCCGCCGGTGCTGAGGGTTCTGAAGAGGAGGTTGCTCCTACTGCAGGGGTTGATTAGGCTGAGGAGGGAGTTGTCCCTGCTGCTGGACAGTTTGGAGGGGAGCCTCCTGTTGCGGTTGAGGAGGAGTGGGTGCAAGGTTGGACCCTCTAGATCTATGTTTCCTTGGAGGCATGGCTGGAGGTGATCTTAACCGATGGAAGAGGATGATTGCTATTCTTGGTTCTCACAGATGGTACCAATCTGTTGCCGCTGAAATCGGTGTGGGGGAAAACATATAGATTTGTGGATTCTTGGGATGTCGAATAGTCAAACCTAAACACCTTTCCGCCGGAGTTTGACCGTGATCTCCCGCCGCTGACCTGCAAAAAGTGCGAAACACCGGGGTTGGTTCCGGTGACACACCCTCCGACGCTCTAGTCAGTAATCAGAAAGATTATGAAAGAGCTTTGATTGGCAAAAGATTGATTACTTGTTAATAGTGGGAGATGGGGGGGTATTTATAGCCGCCTTAGGAACCAGTTTCGGGATAAGATCAAATCCCTACTTCCCAATTGATGGATAGAAGCGATCAGGGCCGTTGATTAAGGACAATCATAAACCCTAATTCTATCTAGCTGGACCGGATTTCTTGCGGGTTGGAACCCGCACCCAGTTAAGACAGATCCGTTTGTGGGTTATTGGGCTTTTGGGAAAAGACCTAGTTCCCATTTCAAACCATTTGCAGGTGAAATTACCATTTTACCCCTGAGCTTTAAGATTCGTGCATGATTTGGACAGTTTCGATTTAACCCCATTTTTAGCCATATCAGCTGCATTATAGCATTGCGTCAGTTGTATACAACTGACGTTCCCACCGTCTGTTTAGTTGCAGGATTGCTGATTGGGGAGTGCGGAGAAAACCCAAGTCATAAGAAGTATCCAGGCGAAAGTTACTGTCCAATTTTATTGTATATTCATGATGTATCAAGTTATTGTAATTGTTGTAATCATTAAACATTGTAATAACAATTTGATGTAACTCGTTGTTTGGAGCCAATGAGTTGTTAATGGAGCTTGGGCGGTAAGCGGAGCGTTGAACTCATTGTTTGGAGCCGACGAGTTATAGATGGATCTCCAGCAGTAAGCGGAGCGTTAAACTCATTTTTTGTAGCCGACGATTTTCCGAAGGAGCTCGAGCAGTGAGCAAGGCATCGATCTCATTGTTCAGAGTCAATGGGTTGTTGATGGAGCTTGAGCGGAGAGAAAGACATTGAACTCATTGTTTGAAGTTATCGAGTTGTTTTCCAGAGGAACTCAAGTGGTTGTGGAGCGCCGAACTCATTTTGTAGAGCGAATGAGTCGTGGGTGTTCTGAATCTTCTTAATATTGATGTAAAGTCCCTTGTGTTTGTTCAGCGTTGAGGTGATTCCATTCTCCTTTTTGCTGAAAAGTGATCGTGTTCATCGAATGAGGTCCTACAGATATTGAGCTTGCAGTCCTTCGCAATACACTTTGCTTCACGGAGTTGGGACTTGCTCAGGTGAAGGTGGTAGGAAAGACTTGGAGCTTGCCTGCCTAAAGAAGTCTTGTCTTGAATTTTATCATTAAGGGCTGAAGTGGCCTTGGGGAGCTTGCTAGCTAGCAGGATGCTAGGGTTTTTCCTCTCATGCCGCTGTGCTAGTTGCGGGAAGGGGATGTTCCTCTCTCTCTCTCTCTCACTTTCTGTGACGGCTAGGGTTTTTCCTTATTCATTTCCCATGGATATATATATATATATATATATATATATATATATATATATATATATATATATATATATATATAGGGAAGTCCTCTGTTGTGTGCACTACCTATGGTGCACACCACGTGTGCACTCGGCCTTCCCGCCTTCTTATCGACGGATCCGAACTGTTCACATTGATCTACACATCTAAATTAGTCTAAATATGTAAAATCAATTCATTTAAAATTCCTTTGCCAATCCATTAAAGTGTTACAAAATTGTATGGCTGAAAAATCATTATTTTTTATAGTCACATGATAGATGGGAAAATACATTTCAAATGATTTGATTTTACATATTTAGACTAATTTAGATGTGTAGATGAATGTGAACGGTTCGGATCGTCGATACGAAGGTGGGAAGGCCGAGTGCATACGAGTGCACACGGCCAGGGGGGGTGCACAATGGAAGATTTTCCTATATATATATATATATATATATATATATATATATATATATATATATATAACTGGAAATCCACCCTAAGAGAGTAGCGAGGTTGTCGAACTTACAATCTATCTTTGTCAGATTCATGTGTAGCATTCTAATCGGCTGAATTAATCTAATTAATTGTCCAACTAATATTGGAGTCCAAGTCTTACTTGGATTCCCAATTAAATATATCTTATAAATTTAAATCCCAATTTCGATCAATTCTAAATGTGTGACACTGTAGGTTCCTATTATGTTGATAGTAACACTAAAATCCTATTTTAGTGTTACAAACAGTGAGCGGTATCTAGCAATACATTACTACTACGCAAGTAACGGGAATGCCAGTAATTTGACATAACCTATCCGTGACCAATGTTTCCATATAGTCTAGTCCTTCTGTCAAGATATCTTAATTGACCACAAGGCATGGAGCGTGTCACCCTTGCATAGTTTAATCTTTTGTTTCTTGATGTCCGAGTAGACCTATTAAAACAACTGAGGACAATATCTCATATTGACTCATTTGAGCACGGCCATGCATTTTGCAGTCTCACTCAATCAAAGGGCCCGAAGATATTGCTTCTATTATATAAGAAAGACAAATCCTATCTATGTCACTCCCATCCCTCTGCATGATTCATAGTATGTCTAATAGCCGACTTTATAATCACCTTATCACATGCGATGTTTGACAGCATTAAAACATATAAGTTCTCATGTAGGGAACTGTAGTGACTTCAACTTAAAGGACCACGTACACCATGGTCACTGTGAGAATCGCTCATGACACTCACGTAACGATTCATGCAGCGTTCTCATGGTGGGTCAGTCCAGTACATTATTACTTTAATATATACCCATGTGAAAACTTGATAACGCATATCCATGACCCGTGAGATATGATCATCAGTCTACGCACATACTAGTCTTTATGTATTATTGTTGTCCTAATTCACAATAATACTTGACTATGAACTTATAAGAATAGTGTTCTGATTTCAACCAGTAGGATCTCACAATCAAGTCATGCACTTGATGTACCGTGGTATTGAACCTACTATTCTAAAGACTTTATTATGTTTATTTAATCATAATAAACAACATAATAAATAAAATGTCTCGTATATGAAATAAATACCATGATACAATGTAAACTAAAAAGGTTAATATAAGGTTGGCCTCTAGGGCATACACCAACAGCTGATGGGGTGAATCCAGTTGTTGAGGAGGAATTGGGTCCTACACTGGAGGAGCTGGTTGACGAAGAGAGTTGGTTTGACGGCTTGAGGCCGCTGCTCTTCCTCTTAATCTTTGTGACAAGTGTATTGCCCCGGTTTCCGTACCCATAAACTCGAGACACAAGCCATAATATTTGCTTCAAAAAAATGTGCAATCAAATCAAAAGTGTTAGTGTATGCCATGACATAGAATCAAATGCACAGTTCTCAAATGCACACGATGCTCCTACTTTAATGCACACTTGATTGGGGACATATGCATCCCATACTACATACTCCCCAAATCAAAGGATGTTCTCCAAGTGATAGGGTTCGGTCCTTCGCCATACAACCTACTCTTGCACTCTTTCATATTTCTGATATTTATCTAGTGCCTAGTGTAATGCCCCGATTTTCATACATTGGAAAACCGTGACATAAGGCAGAATCTTTTCCTTCAATTAACCACAATACATAGAAAAACAAAAAAATTTAAAACTTTTTATTCAACACAAATGTATTACAAGTCCGAATGTTATAAAACTGCAATACATTATATCAATGTTACAATAATGCCATACAAGCCAAAGTTATACAAAATTTCAATAAAAATTACATTAGAGTACAATGAATAATATATAACACTTTCTACTTTCACTTGGATGCTTCTCAACATAAATAAATTTACAACAGATGTTACAATTGAAATAAAGTCAATACTTTGCTCCTCTTGCCTTGAATCATCCTCAATCATGTACCTGTAGTTTTGCAATGCAGTACCTATTGAAGTGGGGACGTCAGTACATATACTAACACTTTAATGCTAATCACTAGCAACAATTCTCAATTTTAAACAAACAGATTGATGAAAAGAGAAACGTGTATATATAATTGATGTGTTAGTGTATGCTATGACTTAGAATCTAATGCAGGATTAACTAATGCAATGATGCACTTATTCTAATGAAAGCAAGTCTCCAGAACAGTATGCAGCCCATCCTACATACGCCCCATATCAATCCGTTTCTTCATATATAAGGATTTGAACCCGCACCATGAATTCTACTATTGTATTCAACCTATTTCTGAATATACATCGTGACTGATGAGGTTGCCCTAAAATGGTCTAATCCCGTCATTTGCAATCATATAGTGATGTCTCTGTTTACCACAATTGCCTGGCCTACCAGACTTCACTCAAAAATCTTTTAGAGTTAACTACAACATAGGTGAGCTCAAAGCATCCCCGTGGCCCCCTAGCTGATAGACCGTAGTCTATGGCTTGTTCGCCTTTCTTGATATGGAGCATGACGGAGTTTCGGGGGTCCATCCCCTAGCTCTGACAGGATACTTCCCGCCCTTATCATAGCACTTCAGAAATTAACAGACGAGTTACGGATCCCGTGCTCCCAACTCGTGAGAAGGCACAGACCGTATCCCTTTGACATAAAGGGTACAACCAATAACACCATCTAGTATTAACCTATAGAACAGGTCGGATTATAAGGTATCACCCTTAATACCAACTCTTTCCCCTCGGCGAAATGATAATAAATAAATGTTAAGTAGCAATAGCCATAAGTTACTACCCTAACGATGTCACTAACCCTAAACAATCCGAGGGATGACAACAGTACTAACACAACATGTTAGGTCTTAAGTTAGACTTTGCAAGATAACTCTACTAGGTGCTCAACCTAGACTTACCAGAATTCCTAAGGATCATGTTCATAGCCTATCGATTCAAGACCCCGGCAATACGAACGTATTCGCATGCTACTACCCTGAACCTGGATTCCGTCTACACCCCTGGCCCGCGATCAACCTACACCGGTTAAGATCTGACGGTGCACGATGGGTAACTCGTCCACAGTTCATGAAGAGTAAAATAAATACACGTCGATTGTCGATGGCTCCCAGGGCAACAATATCACCCTAGACGATCACAATAACTGCGTACTAGCTAATAAGCTACATACGAGCAAAACAACTTACATACGAGCCGACTAGTTATGTATGCGCCAAGCGAATTACATACGAGCCAACTGGCTATGTATGTGACAAACAAATCATATAGAAGCAACAATAAAAGTCTTCTAACAACCTAGAAGTGAAAATGCTACTAGCAAAACTTGATCTTTTATACATAAAAGCAACATAGAATGCCTTCTAACAACCTAGAAGCAATTAAACATGCTACTCTAATCGGAATTCAACAAAATTAGACTTTTTAGAAAGGTGAGAATATCTACTAAAACTCTCTAGTTGAAAACTTTCTCAGATTAAGTCAGTAAGAGGTACAAAAACCTCGAACAATCTAAACAGCGAAGTTTCCGCCGAAATGGCCAGCTGTTGTGACTTTGTAAAAGTCATAGCTCATACTCCGCTTATCGGAATTTAACCAAATAGGACATTTTGAAAAGGTGAGAAACTCTACTACAACTCTCTAGTTGATGAAATTCTCAGATTCATTCATTAAGTGGTAGAAAATTCTCGAACAACCTAAACAGCGAGCTTCAGCCAAAATGGACAGCAGCTGTGACTTTGTAAAAGTCATAGCTCATACTCTGCTTATCAGAAATCAACCAAATAGGAAACTTTGGAAAGGTGAGAAACTCTACTACAACTCTTTAGTTGAAAACTTTTCCACATTCAGTAAGTAAGAGGTACAAAAATTTCGAACAATCTAAACAGCGAGCTTTCAGCCAAAAGGCCAGCTGCTGTAATTTTGTAAGGGTCATAACTCTTGCTCCGCTTAATGGAATCTAACAAAATAGGACATTTTGAAAAGGGGAGAACATCTCCTACAACTTCCTAGTTAAACACTTTTTCAAATTCTGTAAGGAACTCAAAATCCAACTCCTTAAACACAATACAAAAAGCAACAAAGACAACCGAAAAGCTGAAACTTTCAAAGCTCATAACTTTTGCTATACTTAGCGATGGAGTCAGGATTTTCATCCAGTGGTAGCGAAATCACAAGAACTAAACGAAGAAAAAGCAAGCAGCAGAAGAAGAGGGAGCGGGTCGGGTGGTGTGATGAGCGGTTGTATAGAACTTTACTTGTAGGCCACGCTCAAGGGGAGCGCTGCATGGACTTCCATTTAAAATATAAAAAATAACTGCACCCATACAAAGGGCCTAGCCAATCTCAGGGGGAGCGACCGCTCACTCTGGCTTGGGTGTGGCTCCGCCACTGGCTATACTTGTCAGAATTTAATAAAATAGGACATTTTGGAAAGCTCGGAACATCTACTACAACTTTCTAGTTAAACAATTTTTCAGATTCCTTATAGTGCTCAAAATACAGCTCTTTGAACACAACTCAAGAACAACAAAAAGCACAGCAAAAGCAGAAACTTGTAAAGCTTATAACTTTTGCTATGCTTATCGGAATCTAGCAAAATTGGCCATTTTGGAAAGGGGAGAACATCCACTAAAACTCTCTACTTGAACACTTTTTCAGATTCCGTAAGGAACTCAAAATCCAGCCCTTTGAACACAAGTCAAAAACAACAAAAAGCACCGCAAAAGCTGAAACTTGTAAACTTATAACTTTTTCTATACTTATCGGAATCTAAAAAAATTGGACATTTTGGAAACGGGAGAACATCTACTACAACTTTCTAGTTGACCACTTTTTCAGGTTCCTTATAGAGCTCAAAATCCAGCTCTTTAAACAAAATTCAAGATCAACAAAAAGAACAGCAAAAGCTGAAGCTTGTAAACTCACAACTTTTTCTACACTTATCGGAATCTAACAAAATTGAACATTTTGGAAAGCTCAGAATATCTACTACAACTTTCTAGTTGAAAACTTTTTCATATTCCGTAAGGAACTCAAAATCTTGTCCTTTGAACACAATTCAAAACAACAAGAAGCACAACAAAAGCTTAAACTTGTAAAGCTTATAACTTTTGCTATACATATTTAAATCTAACAAAATTGGGCTTTCCGGAAAGGGGAGAACATCTAATACAACTCTCTAGTTGAAAACTTTTTCAGATTCCGTAAGAAACTCAAAATCCAGTCCTTTGAACACAATTCAAAAACGATAAAAGTACAGCAAAAGCTGAAACTTCCATAGCTCATAACATTTGCTATATTTATCGTGTAATATCCCGAATGGATATTACATTGTATAAATTATTATTTTATTATTATTATTATTATTATTATTATTATTATTATTATTATTATTATTACTATTTAATTATTTTAATTATTTTATTTTTCATATTTGAAACATCTCTTTGTCATGACAAGTCTAATTTAGATGGTTAAGTTTTGTGAAATTGTTCTTCTAGAAGCTCTCCACCTCACCTTCCACCATACCCTTACACCATACCTCCACCTCATCACCCCCTCTGCCTTGGTATGGGTCGGCCAATTACCCTAGGGGGTTTTGTGCAAATGTGTTGGTGCATTTTGCACTTCCCCCCTTCTCTTCCATCCTATAAATACCCCCTCCCCTCATCTCTTGTCTCATTTTACAAGAAAAAAGGAAAGAGAGGAAAAGAAAGAGAGGAAAATCCCTAACTAGAGAGTTTTTCCCTTGTAGGTTCTTAAGAGTTTTCATAGGAGCTAGGGGAAGGAGAAGGTGCTACGCTAGTTCTTCCTTCAAGAAAAAAATCAAGGTGGGGGTTTCTCCATCTTTTCTTACTCTTTTTGTTGATTCTTGTTCTTCTTGTTCTCTTTTGTTAGAGTTTTGTTCTTTTGAGTTGTTTGTTTTCTTTTGTGGTGTGTTGTTGTGTTGTTGTTCTTTTGGTTATGTATGTTTGTTGTATGCCCTAAGAAACAAACTTGGACTCAATCTTGTGCATAAGAATGGTTGTGAATCAAAGATGATCACCTGAAAGAAAGTGAATGGTAAAATTAAATAAAAACATAAAGATGGAGTCTTAATAATTGCTATGGTTAATTGTTGTTATTGTTGTTATTCTTTTGGCTAATAAAAACTAACAACTTGGACTAAAAGAACTTGTGCATATGAATGATGGCATGACCACATGAGAAGGATGGATGGTAGAATCTTGATTATGTTGTTAAAAATATACAACTTGGACTTAATTGACATAAGCATATGAAGATTGTATTTACATACCCATTTTGGGTTGTAGAACTCAACAAAGACTATTTGACATAAGCACATGAAAGTTGTAAAGTAGAATTATTACATACCCATTTTGGGTTGTAGAACTCAACAACTATAAAGAAGAGTGAGTCTTTTATTGGTTTATGGCTCTCTACCTTGTTAAATATCAATTTTTGCCAACTCCTAGTTTATAAAAAGGTAGACTTTGTAGTATGAAGAAAAAGAAGTAGACTTTTGTTATATGTAAGACTTGTAAGATATAAAGAGTAGATTTTTGTAACATAAAGTTAGATTTTTTTGTAATATTTTCAGACTTGTAATTTGTAAAGAGAAATAATCTTTGTAATAGCTAGTAAGTAGATATCCATGGTTAAATAATATTCATGCTTAAGTAGTTGGTAGATATTCATGCTTAAGTAATATCCATGCTTAAAGTAGTAAGTAGATGTTCATGTCAAGTTGTAGTAACATCCATGCTTAGTAGTAGGTATTCATGCTTGAAGTGTAGTAAATACTCATGCTTGGGTTGTAGTAGATATCATGCTAAATTGTTGTAAGTTAAAGTAGTAAAGAAACTCATGTCATGCTATATACCATATTAGATTATTGTAGGAAAGCTATATACCATGTTAGATTATTGTAGGAAAGCTATATACCATGCTTGGATTATTATAGGAAAATTATATACCATGCTTAGATTATTATAGGAAAGTTATATACCATGCTTAGATTGTTGTAGGAAAGTTGCATACCATGCTTAGATTATTGTAAGAAAATTATATACCATGCTTAGATTATTGTAGGAAAGTTATATACCATGCTTAGATTGTTGTAGGAAAGTTGTATACCAGGCTTATATTATTGTAGGAAAGTTATATACTATGCTTGGATTATTGTAGAAAAGTTATATACCATGCGTAGATTGTTGTAGGAAAGTTGTATATCTATGCTTAAGGTCGTGGTAGATATCCATGCTTAAGATTGTTGTAAGTCCATGCTTAAGTTGTAGCTCATGCTTAAATTGTAGTAAAGCTTCATGCTTAGATTGTAGTAATTATTCATGCTTATGTTGTATTCATGCTTAAGAGTGTTGTAGGTTGATGTTTAAGTTATATACCATGCTTAAGCCTATTGTAGATTTGTGCTTAAGTAATAGAAAAGAATCATTCTTTAAGTAGTAGTAGATATTCATGCTTGATTTGTAGTGACTATCCATGCTTAAGTAGTGAAGATCCATGCTTAAAGTGGTAGTAGATACTCATGCTTAAGATATACACCATACTTGAGTTATATATAGAATTCATGATCACGTTTAGTAAAGAACCATCATGTTGTAATTATATTTGATATGGCTAAAAATAGGATTAAATCGGGACCGTTCACATCGGACACGAATCTTAAAGCTCAGGGGTAAAACGATAATTTCACATACAAATGGGTCCGAAACGGGTACTGGGTCTCCTTCTCACAGATCCAATAACCCGCGAACGGATCCACTTCAACTGGGTACGGGTCCCAACCCGATACCTACCCAGTCCCGAAAAGATAGAATTAGGGTTTCTGATTAATCCTAATCAACGACTCTGATTCACATCTATCTTCTCACCGGGAATTAAGGGATTACATTCCTAATCTGATTACGAGGATTTTAGGCCTTATCAGATCACAGGAATCACATTCCTTATCTGATCCCAACGGCGACTATAAATACCCCCCACCCATCTCCATTAAGAGGTAATCAATCTTTTTCTAGTTAAACGCTCTTTCATAATCATTTCTGGTGACTGACTTGAGCGTCCGAGGGTGCGTCGCCGGGATCAACCCCGGTGTCTCGCACTTCCTTGCAGGTGGACGGCGGGAGTCAACGGTCAAGCTCCGACGAACAGGTTAGGTGTTTGCTATTCAGGTTTTCCACGAACTCACAAATTCATCTGCTTGCCCCCACACCGAAATTAGCGGCAACAGATTGGCGCCGTCTGTGGGAAAACCATACGAATAGCCTCCTCCTCTTCTCGTCGACTAGCTCTTCTCCAGCCATGCCTCCCAGAAAAGTAAGATCCAGGGGGTCCAACCGTGGACCCAACCCTATTGATCAACAGCAGGAAGTCCCCGTCCATCCCGCTCCGCAGCAGGGGCAACTTCCTCCTCCGGCCGAGGACCATCTTCAGCAAGATCAACCTCCTCTTCAGAATCAGCAACCCCCCAAGGTTCCCACCGGTCCTCAGAATGCCGGTGCGGGGGGCTCTCGTATGAAGCAACCACTCAATCAGGACCGCGCCTCCATACACAACGCCTCTACGGATTCCATGGCCTCTCACAATCCCCAAAATCAGAAGAAGGTGGAGGATTTACGCCACCGTCTGGACGAGAAGCGGGCCCGAGAGGGAGCCTCCCGCCAACAACGTCCGGGTGAGCGATCCCCTCACCACCGAGACTACAGAAGATCCCCTGTCCGAAGGGGAAGGAGGGAGTCCCCCGAGCATTACAGAAGGAGGCACTCCCCCGCAGATCGGCAACAGCCCAGGAACAATGAGGCGCTAATCACCCGTGCCGAGTTCCAGCAGTTCCAAGCAATGGTACAACAGGCACTCAACCTCCGTCAAAACCCTAATGAGCCGAAGGCTCCGTCCCCTCCTCCAGTCCGAAGCCCTCGCCGACGGTCCTCATCTCCTCGTCCCGCTCCTACCAACTCCCGGCGTACCCCAAGTCCTCGTCGCTCCCGAAGTTACCATTGCCGCAGCCCTCGCACTCCCTCCTACGAAGACGAGTCTAGAGGCTCGGCTGATTACCGTCGGAGGGACGATGCCATGTATCGCCGTCTTCATGAGGTAGAGAGGCGCCTGGGTCAGATAGGTTGAGAAGAAGAGCTTAGGGGGAGGACCCTACGTCCTACTCGACCCCCTTTCTCCCGAACCATTGTGGATGCACCTGTGCCGTTCGGCTTCAAACCTCCCCAATTTGAGCCTTACACCGGGGAGACTGACCCCGTTGACCACATTGAGAGCTTCAAGACTCTCATGCTCATCCACCAAGCCTCCGATGCCCTGCTGTGCAAGACATTCCCTGCTACTCTCAAGGGCTCGGCTCGGGAATGGTACTCCCGCCTCGCCCCGTCTTCCATATTCTCCTTCGAGCAGTTCGAAACACTCTTCATCACCCACTTCGTGAGTAGCAGGCGCACGGAGAAGACCAACATCTCACTCCTCCAGCTCAGGCAAGAGAAAGGTGAGAAGTTAAGAGACTATGTGAAGAGGTTCACAGCTGAAGCCAGGTCTATAGCTTCCCTCGACCAATCTGTCGCAACGGCCGCCTTCCAATCCAATGTCTTCAATTCCAGCCTCCGCACCTCTCTTGCTAAGAAGCCTCCACAGAACTTCGCCGACCTCCTTCTCAGGTGTGACAAATACATTCGTGCCGAAGAGGCCGCCTACCTTCCAAGCTTCGAAGGGTCTACCTCAGGGACGAAACGAAAGTTGACCGAAGAAGAAGAGGCTAAGAAGCTTCAGAAGGACGGCAATGGCCAGCGCCGCCCGACTCCTCGGTTTGAGAAGTTCACCCCCCTCATTGCTAATATATCAGAAGTCCTTATGGAGGTGGACAAGGAAGGACTACTCCGCGCTCCCCCAAGAATGAATACCCCTGGCAAGAAGAGGGACAAAAATAAGTGGTGCCGCTTTCACAGGGACCACGGCCACGACACGGATGATTGTCGGGCTCTCAAGGAGGAGATCGAAGAACTCATACAACGGGGGCACCTGATCAAGTTCGTCCAAAAAGAGGGGGCCGAGCTCCTCCCCTGACCATCACCTCTTCCAAACGAACAGAAAGGCCCGCCGAGCCTCAGGACTCAGCTCCTCCCAAGAGGTCCTCACCTTATTGTAGAAGTAGGATTCTGATTTTCAATAAGGCCGATGCTTGTAACTCGGCCAACAGCATGTAATAATGGCTCGCCCTATTGGAGCAGCCGCTTAGTTTATTTCAATAAAGTTTTACATCTTTTCATTGAAAATTATTGCTCTTGCTTCTCTATCTCTCCGAGTCACGACTCTCTTAAATGGTGGGTTCGGAGTCCAGCTTCTTCTACATGGCTGCTCCCACAACTTACTAAGCACCACACGATGGTTCGGAGTCCAGCACTCGGCTCGACTCTTCTTCCTCGGCTCGCCCACAGATGAGCCGGAAGTAGATCGCCGTTCGAAATTGCTCCTGCAGCCGTTGAATGGATCGGAGTCCAACACTTGGCTCGATTCTACTTCGCAAGTTCGCTCCTAAGCGGACAAGAAGTAGCTCGCCATTCGAAACTGCTCCTGCATCCCTTAAACTAACCACACGATGGTTCGGAGTCCAGCACTCGGCTCGACACTTCTTCCTCGGCTCGTCTACAGGCGAGCCGGAAGTAGATCGCCGTTCGAAATTGCTCCTGCAGCCGTTGAATGGATCGGAGTCCAACACTTGGCTCGATTCTACTTCGCAAGTTCGCTCCTAAGCGGACTAGAAGTAGCTCGCCATTCGAAACTGCTCCTGCATCCCTTAAACTAACCACACGATGGTTCGGAGTCCAGCACTCGGCTCGACACTTCTTCCTCGGCTCGTCTACAGGCGAGCCGGAAGTAGATCGCCGTTCGAAATTGCTCCTGCAGCCGTTGAATGGATCGGAGTCCAACACTTGGCTCGATTCTACTTCGCAAGTTCGCTCCTAAGCGGACTAGAAGTAGCTCGCCATTCGAAACTGCTCCTGCATCCCTCAAACTAACCTCACGACGGTCGGGGTCCTATGGCTCGACTTTACTTCACCGGCTCATCCTTAAACGGGCTGGAGGAAGATGGCCATTCCGAACCGCCCCCACGACCATCCGAGCTGAGCTACCCATCTATCGAGAAGCAAAGTGGTAGAAAATGTGCCCCAAAATCCGTGCTCGGATCTGCCGAACAAGATGCATCTACCGAGCAGCTAAGCAGATGAAGAGCAAGAAGAAAAAGAGGCTAACAGGTCAGGGTCGGATCCAATACCCTCGGTCGACCCATACCTTTCTTAGCTCCATTCTTCTCCTTCTTCAGTCTTCCCGCCAAAAGTACCCAACACTTCTGCTCTTCTACAAGTCGAGCTCTTCACTCCGCTCGCCTCCAAAGCGGTGCTCTTCTCAAATGAGTTCGGAGCTAAAACTCTCTCCTAGAGTTGCTCCTCAAACTCCTCTTCCAGACGGCTCTTCTACAAACTGAGCTCCCCACTCCGCTCGCCTCCAAAGCGGAGCTCTTCCCAACGAGTTCGGAGCTAAAACTCTCTCCCAGAGTTGCTTCTCAAACTCCTCTTCCAGATGGCTCTTCTACAAATTGAGCTCCCCACTCCGCTCGCCTCCAAAGCGGAGCTCTTCCCAACGAATTCGGAGCTAAAACTCTCCTAGAGTTGCTCCTCAGACTCCTCTTCCAGATGGCTCTTCTCCAAATCGAGCTCCCCACTCCGCTCGCATCCGAAGCGGAGCTCTTCTCAAACGAGTTCGGAGCTAGAACTCTCTCCTAGAGTTGCTTCTCAAGCTTCTCTTCCAGATGGCTCTTCTCCAAATCGAGCTCCCCACTCCGCTCGCATCCGAAGCGGAGCTCTTCTCAAACGAGTTCGGAGCTAGAACTCTCTCCTAGAGTTGCTCCTCAAGCTCCTCTTCCTGATGGCTCTTCTCCAAATCGAGCTCCCCACTCCGCTCGCATCCGAAGCGGAGCTCTTCTCAAACGAGTTCGGAGCTAGAACTCTCTCCTAGAGTTGCTCCTCAAGCTCCTCTTCCTGATGGCTCTTCTCCAAATCGAGCTCCCCACTCAGCTCGCATCCGAAGCGGAGCTCTTCTCAAACGAGTTCGGAGCTAGAACTCTCTCCTAGAGTTGCTTCTCAAGCTCCTCTTCCAGATGGCTCTTCTCCAAATTGAGCTCCCCACTCCGCTCGCATCCGAAGCGGAGCTCTTCTCAAACGAGTTCGGAGCTAGAACTCTCTCCTAGAGTTGCTTCTCAAGCTCCTCTTCCAGATGGCTCTTCTCCAAATCGAGCTCCCCACTCCGCTCGCATCCGAAGCGGAGCTCTTCTCAAACGAGTTCGGAGCTAGAACTCTCTCCTAGAGTTGCTCCTCAAGCTCCTCTTCCAGATGGCTCTTCTCCAAAACGAGCTCCCCACTCCGCTCGCATCCGAAGTGGAGCTCTTCTCAAACGGGTTCGGAGCTAGAACTCTCTCCTAGAGTTGCTCCTCAAGCTCCTCTTCCTGATGGCTCTTCTACAAGTCAAGCTCTTCGCTCCGCTCGCATCCGAAGCGGAGCTCTTCTCAAACGAGTTCGGAGCTAGAACTCTCTCCTAGAGTTGCTCCTCAAGCTCCTCTTCCTGATGGCTCTCCTACAGCCGAGCTCTTCGCTCCGCTCACCTCCAAAGCGGAGCTCTTCTCCACAAGTTCGGAGCACAACTTTCTCCTAGAGTTCCTCCTCAAACTTGTCTCTCAAATAGCTCTTCTCGACAAGATCGAAGCGCAACTCTCTCCTAGAGTTCCTCCTCAAACTTGTCTCTCAAATAGCTCTTCTCGACGAGATCGGAGCACAACTCTCCCCTAGAGTTGCTCCTTGCACTCACTTCACAGAATGGGTCTTCCCATGGCTCTTACGAGGATCTTCCCAGCACCGCTTCTCCACTATGCGAGAGAACAAGGCAGAGGAGAGAACCCAGATGCCTCTCCTCCCTTTCCTCTTCTCCTCTTCTCCGAGCTACTACGGGCAGAGGGTGAACTACTGACGCGCCGAGCAGAGGTACCGGGGTACCGACCCTCGTATATGGCAAAAAATCATCCCGAGGCGAAGTCACCGTCGGATCTCTCCAAAATTCGCGTCAGAATTCGATGGACAGTTCAGATCGTGCCACGCTCACAAAACGACAAGATAACGTTTTCTCGTGATCTGAACCCAATCCTCGTGATGTGCGCCATGATGAACGGCCCAGATCCGGCCACGTGTATCTTCCGAGACGCCTGCCACCGGCTCGCCCAGCCGAGCTACCGAACAGCTCAGCCGAACAGCCGAGCTACTGGACACGGAAGGGTGGAACCTTCAAGGAACACTTCCTTCAAAACAGCCAACTCAGCACCTCGGCCAAACAGCCCTGATGCGCCGAGCCGAGGTACCGGGGTACCGACCCTCGTATATGGCAAAAAATCGTCCTGAGGCGATCTCACCGTTAGATCATCTCCAAATTCGCACTCAAGCGTGATGGATGGATCAGATCGCGCCAAGTCACCACAAAACGACAAGATAACGTTTTCTCGAAACTCGTGCATCTTGTCTCGTGATTCGCGCCACGATCGTGATCAACCATCCAGATTGAGCCGTGCAGCTCGGATCTGCCAATCTACCAACCTGCGGAGCGGCGAAAATGTGATTCAAAATCCGTGCTCGGATTCGCCGAACAAAGCAAGCAGATGAAGAGGAAGAAAGAAAAAGAGGCTAACGGTCGGGGTCGGATCCGATACCCACTGTCCGACCCATACCCTTCTTAGCTCCTTCATTCTTCTCCTTCTTCCCCAACACTTCTCCTCTTCTCCACTGTGCGGAAGAACAAGGCAGAGGAGAGAACCCAGTTGCCTCTCCTCCCCTTTCTCTTCTCCTCTTCTCCACCGAGCGGAAGAACAAGGCAGAGGAGAGAACCCAGTTGCCTCTCCTCCCCTTCCTCTTCTCCTCTTCTCCACCGAGCGGAAGAACAAGGCAGAGGAGAGAACCCAGTTGCCTCTCCTCCCCTTTCTCTTCTCCTCTTCACCTCTCCAAAAAGTACCCAGCACTTCTCCTCTTCTCCACTGTGCAGAAGAACAAGGCAGAGGAGAGAACCCAAATGCCTCTCCTCCCCTTCCTCTTTCTTCTTAGAAGAGCTGCCGATCCGAGGTGCCGATCCGATCCGAGGTGCCGGGGTACCGACCCTCGTATATGGAGAAAAATTCGGCCGACCCCATCTCACCGTCGGATCGCATCAAAAAGCGTGCTAGAACATGATGAACGGTTCAGATCGCGCCACGTCTCCACAAAACGACAAGATAACGTTTTCTCGAAACTCGTGCCTCTTGTCTCGTGATTCGCACCACGATCGTGATCAACCGTCCAGATTGAGCCACGTAGCTCGGATCTCAAATCCGAGCTACCGACCTACCGAACAGCAAAGTGGAAAAAAATTCTCCTCAAAATCCGTGCTCGGATTGGCCGAACAAGAAGCAGATCCGGAGAGCTCAGATTTTCCGAACAAGGAAGAAGAGGAAGGAGAGAGAGAGAAGGACAAAAAAAAAAAAAAAAAAAAAAAAAAAAAAAAAGGGTGCGGCACAAGGGGCCGGGTTCGGACCCGTTAAGGGGATCCGACCCGAACCCCTCCCCCCAGCTCCTTCTTCGGCACTTTGGCGCCAAACCCAACAAAAAAAAAAGAGACACATTCGTCACCTTCAAGCTCTACGCCAAACCCACCATGGCCGAGCTCCCTCCTACGTCGCCGGCCGCCTCCGACGCCAAGCTCTCCTAGCCGAAGCTCCATCTTCAAGAACCGAGCTCGAACTCTACTCCAACCCCTCGCCATGCCGAGCTCTTCGTCCAAGCTCCGAACCCATCGTCGAAGTTCTCCCGAGCTCCGCGCACGACGAGCTCCACGAGCTCTCACCTCCAAGCTCCATTCGACGACGCCGAGCTACCGACAGTCCATCGCCGAGCTACTTATAGCTTCGTCGGCCTCCAAGCTCCGAGGCTGAGCAACGAGTCCCCTCCATTGAGCTCCGCAGACGAAATTCCCGAGCTCTGAGCTCGTGCTCGCGATGACGCTCTGCCATGGCCGAGCTCCAGCTCCTTCGTCGAGTTCCCTTCGAGCTCCCGACCGCGAGCTCCAGTACCGACCTTCTTCTCCACCACTGTCGACGAGCCTCACCGAGCTCCAATACCTCCTTCGTCGAACTCCAGAGCTCGAGCTCCTCCCCCACTGCCATACATTGGCTCGTTGAGCTCCCAGGTACACTGCCATGGCCAAAGCTCGGCCATCGAGCCCACTTCCGAGCTCCAGACAACTCCACCTTCGAGCTCTGCGACTTCCTCGCCGATCTCCGACGCCACTCTTGACCAACCCATGGCTGACTTCCCGAAGCTCCACCCTCGCCGACTTTGCGAGCTTGAGCTCTCCTCAACTCCGAGCTCCGAGTTCCATTCCGAGCTCTCCGCTGTCGTCAAGCTCCTCTCACTCGTCGCCGAACTTCTCACCAGGGGAAGTCGGAAAGGGGATGAAGGCGGGGGCTAATTCGGTGACGAGACGGAGAAGACGAAAACAAAACGAAGAAAGAAGAAGGGCAGAGCGAGAAAGAAAGAAAGAACAGGGACGAAGCAAAAAAAAAAAAAAGAAAAAAAAAAAAAAAAAAAAGGGGTGAGTGCCACGTGGCAATGCCACGTGGCTTCGTTACACTCCTCGGCGGAACCAAATCGCCGAGCCGAAGCTCTGATCCGAAGCGCCGAACCGAAGTACCGGGGTACCGATGCTGTAAATTGAGAAAAAATCTGCCGACCCACACGATCCGTCCGATCGTCTCAAAATTCGCATCGCGACACGATCGACGCTCAGGAACGCGCCACGTGTCCCGATCGTGATCTGCCTCACGATGCGCGCAGATCTGATCATGATGGACGGCCAGAAAAGCGCCACGTGTCCCGATCGTGATCTGCCTCACGATGCGCGCAGATCTGATCATGATGGACGGCCAGAAATCTGCCACGTGTCCAGGTAATATTTAAATTATTTATTTATTTATTTAATTGTTTTTTTATTTAAAAAATCCGAAAAAATAATTAAAAAATCGAAAAAATTAATTAAAAATTCTAAAAATAATTATTAATACAGAAAAATTATTTTTAAATTCTGAAAAAATAATTATTAAATTAGAATAATTAATTAATATTTTTGATAATTAATTATTTAATCCGGAAAATGAATAAAAAATTCAAAAAAATGAGGAAAAATTCAGAAAAATCTTGAAAAATCACCAAAAATCCAGAAAATTCTAAGAATATTTTTGAGCATTTTACAAGCCCATAATGACACTGTTACACCCCGAGCAAGATTCCAAACTCCCTTAAGAACACCGATAAAATCCCGTACGCCATTAGAACTGTAAAACTACTCCTCAAAGGCTGATCAAACTCAGTCTTCGGGAGTGGGGGGCTCGTGATATGGCTAAAAATAGGATTAAATCGGGACCGTTCACATCGAACACGAATCTTAAAGCTCAGGGGTAAAACGGTAATTTCACATACAAATGGGTCCGAAACGGGTACTGGGTCTCCTTCTCACAGATCCAATAACCCGCGAACGGATCCACTTCAACTGGGTACGGGTCCCAACCCGATACCTACCCAGTACCGAAAAGATAGAATTAGGGTTTCTGATTAATCCTAATCAACGACTCTGATTCACATCTATCTTCTCACCGGGAATTAAGGGATTACATTCCTAATCTGATTACGAGGATTTTAGGCCTTATCAGATCACAGGAATCACATTCCTTATCTGATCCCAACGGCGACTATAAATACCCCCCACCCATCTCCATTAAGAGGTAATCAATCTTTTTCTAGTTAAACGCTCTTTCATAATCATTTCTGGTGACTGACTTGAGCGTCGGAGGGTGCGTCGCCGGGATCAACCCCGGTGTCTCGCACTTCCTTGCAGGTGGACGGCGGGAGTCAACGGTCAAGCTCCGACGAACAGGTTAGGTGTTTGCTATTCAGGTTTTCCACGAACTCACAAATTCATCTGCTTGCCCCCACACCGAAATTAGCGGCAACAATATTGTTAGTAAAGAAACTATCATGTTGTAGTTGTAGTGTTAACTATCATGTTGTAGTTGTAGTGGTAACTATCTTGTTGTAGTTAGTGTTAGTAAAGAGCCCATACATGCTTAAATGGTATAGTGTAACATTCTAGTTAAAAGAGCCATGCTTGAATTGTATATGGTAGTATTGCAGTGAAAGATTAAAAAGAACCCATGAACCCATGCTTCAGCTAGGTATTCTAGTTAAACTAATGAAATGAACCTATATTCTAGGTTGTTCTAGTCAACTGAAAGAGAAACCCAAGAATCTAGTTGCATGTAGTTCTAGTTCAATTGGGAAAAGAACCCATGGATTCTTGTTGTATAAGGTTCTAATTAAAATTGGACCATATCATGTGAACATTTTTCATCTTCATGGGTAATAAAGGTTGGGAAGGTCACTAAAAATTGTTAGCTTGATAAAAGTTATATATCGCTTTGGGCTTCTCATTGGTAGAATACCTATTTTAGACTGTTAGTAGATTCTTCTATTGCTTTTAATTATAGAAGAACAAATTTTGCTACCAAGCACGTGTTGTTGCTTCTAGGTTGATTTCTAGTATGGTTGTTTGTATGTAGTTGTCTCATACATGGCTCACCTAGGCCGTATGTAACAGTTGGTCTCATACGTTGCTTATTTGGCTCGTATGTAGTTATTGTCTTGAATAAGTAAGCTGTGAGTGGATCCGATAAGATCTTGTGAAGTCTAGGTTAAGACTTGGTTAATTGTGTCAACAAATTGTTGCACTCTCTAGAAGAGGGACACGTACGGTACTTTTTCATGCCGAGTTGGAAGCACAGTGCCGTGTCTCGCTTGTTTGGTTAGAAGAGGGACACGTACAGTGCTTTTTCATACCGAGTTGGAAGCATAGTACTGTGTCTCGCTTGTTTGGTTAGAAGAGGAACATGTACGGTGCTTTTGATGATGAGTTGGAAGCACAGTAGCATGTCTCGCATGTTGGTTAGGGTTAGTGACATTGTTAGGGTAGTAACTTGTTACTTAACCATTTTATATATATGCATTACCGAAGGGTGAGAGTTGATGTTAGGGGCGATACCCTGTAAACCAACCTCTCCTATAGGCTGACACTAAGTGTTGTTATTAGGATGTATTCCCCTTTCAAAGGGATACGGACGGTGCTTTTTCATGACAAGTTGGGAGCACGGGATTCGTATCTTGATTGTTAATTCCTGAATGTGCCATGATAAGAACGGGAGATTTTCCTAGGGAAATAGACCCTACGATTCCATCAGGTTCTATGCCTTCTCATGATAAGTTGAGGGCACGAAAGAAGGTTGAAGAGTATCTTGTAGTTCGTGTTGGCTTTTGAGTGGGGTTCGGTGTGACCGGGCAATAGTGGCAAACAACACCACTATTGACTGTAGTAACGAAACTAGACCGTACCTGCAACTTTGCCAGTCATGTAGTATTATGTCAGGAACAGGATGGGTACAAAAGTAGAATACATGGCGCGTATTCAAATCCCTATATATGGATAAACGGCTTGATATGGGGCATATGTAGTATGGGCTGCATACTACTCCAGAGTCTTGCTTGCATTAGAATAGGAGCATCCTAGCCTTAGTTGACACTACATTAGATTCTAGTCATAGCACTCACGAACACTTAAACTACACTGACACATTTACCATGTTTTTATATATTTATTTTTGGAGATTCGCAGATAGTCATCAGCCTTTAAGCGTCAGTATATGTACTAACGTCCCCACTTTAATAGGTTGTGGATACATGATCACCAAATCGGGAGGACTCTAGTCAAGGCATGGTCTACAAGTGAAGAGCCCGATGTTAACATTTTATTCATGTGTACTCTGATGTAAAGTATTGAATTAATGGAAAACACTCGGCATGTAATATTGTATTAATAAAAGTTTTAAGTTTTCCTATTTTCTGTGTATTGTGACTAATTGAATGTAAAGGTCCTTGCTCGTGTCTCAAATTCTCCATATAGGAAGTTCGGGGCGTTACATATCGGAATCTAACAAAATTGGAAATTTTGGAAAAGGGAGAAAATCTAATGCAAGTTTCTAGTTGAACACTTTTTCAGATTCCGAAAGAAACTCAAAATCCAACCCTTTGAACACAATTCAAAAACAACAAAAAACACAGCAAAAGCTGAAACTTGTAAACCTTATAACTTTTGCTATACTTATCGGAATCTAGCAAAATTGGCCATTTTGGAAAGGGTAGAACATCTACTACAACTTTCTAGTTGGCTACTTTTTCAGATTTCGTAATGAACTCAAAATCCGACCCTTTGAACACAATTCAAAACAACAAAAGCACAGCAAAAGTTACAGCATAAGGTGAAACTTGTAATGGTCGTAACTTTTGCTATACTTATCAGAATCTAATAAAATTGGAATTTTGGAAAGCTAGTAACATTTACTACAACTTCCTAGTTAACTTTCTCAGATTCCGAATGGAATACAAAGAACAACAAAAGGACAGCATAAGCAGAAATTTGTAAAGCTCACAACTTTTGCTATACTTGTCGGAATCTAACAAAATTGACCACTTTAGTTGACCACTTTCTCAGATTTCGCATGGAACTCAAAATCCAGTCCTTTGAACACAATTCAAAACAACAAAAGATGAAACTTGTAAAGGTCGTAACTTTTGCTATACTTATCAGAATCTAACAAAATTGGACTTTATGGAAAAGTAATAACATCTACTACAACTTCATAGTTAACAACTTTCTCAGATTCCGAATGAAACTCAAAATTCAACTCTTTGAACATAATACAAAGAACAACAAAAGGACAGCAAAAGCTAAAACTTGTAAAGCTCACAACTTTTGCAAGACTTGTCAGACTCTAACAAATTTGGACAATTTGGAAAGGTGGGAACATATACTATGGCTCTCTAGTTGACAACATTTTTATATTCCTTATAGAGCTCAAAATCCAGCTCTTTGAACACAACTCAAGAACAACAAGAAGCACAACAAAAGCTGAAACTTGTAAAACTTATAACTTTTGCTATACTTATTAGAATCTAGCAAAATTGGTAATTTTGGAAAGGGAAGAACATATACTACAACTTTCTAGTTGACCAATTTTTCTGATTCCGTAAGGAACTCAAAATCCAGCTCTTTGAACATAATACAAAGAACAACAAATGGACAACAAAAGATGAAACTTGTAAAGCTCACAACTTTTGCTATACTTGTCGGAATCTAACAAAATTGGACAATTTGGAAAAGGGAGAACATCTACTACAACTTTCTAGTTGATCACTCTTACAAATTCCTTATAGAGCTCAAAATTCAGCTCTTTGAACACGATTCAGAAACAACAAAAAAGCACATCAAAAGCTGAAACTTGTAAAACTTATAACTTTTGCTATACTTATTAGAATCTAGCAAAATTGGCCATTTTTGAAAGGTAGGAACATATACTAAAACTCTCTAGTTGTCCACTTTTACAGATTCCTTATAGAGCTCAAAATCCAGCTCTTTGAACACAACTCAAGAACAACAAAAAGCACAGCAAAAGCTGAAACTTGTAAAGCTTATAACTTTTGCTATACTTATCGGAATCTAGTAAAATTAGCCATTTTGGTAAGGGAAGAACATCTACTACAACTTTCTAGTTGACCACTTTTAAGATTTTGTAAGGAACTCAAAATCTAGTCCTCTGAACACAATTCAAAACAACAAAAGCACAACAAACGTTACAGCAAAAGCTGAAACTTGTAAAGGTCGTAACTTTGCTATACTTATTGGAATCTAGCAAAACTGGACATTTTGGAAAGGGGAGAACATATACTACAACTTTCTAGTTGACCACTTGTTCAGATTCCTTAAGGAACTCAAAATCTAGCTCTTTGAGTACAAGTTGAATCAACCAAAACAGCAGTTTCTTTTTTATGCTCGCTGTTTTGGGGAAACGATTTGTTTCACCCATCAAATTAACCCCAAAATATCTATAAAATTTAGAGCATGTTAATAACACATACATGAAGCTCTCAAATTAATTTGGAGTCAAAATTCCAACTTTAACACAAGTAATTAATTCTAACTACATACTTGTTTAAGATTGATTCTTTAATTTTCTATTTGAGTTCTACCACTTCAATCTTTATATGACATTTTATTCTAGTCCATGATAATCATATGCACATAAATTGAGTCCAAGTCTTTCACATAACAAGCAAATAACAATAATAATAACAATTACAAAAAAGTTAAGAAACTCCCACCCAAAAGTGCAGGAAGGACTTGCTAGCTCTTTCCTCTCCTTCCTTGTTCTTGCTCTTCTTCAAGAACACTAAAGCAAAATAACCCACTATTTTTCTTTTGATTTTGATCTCTCTTTCTTCTCTATTTTTCTCAATTTTTTTCTAATTAAAAACAAGTAAAGAAGGAGTAGAAGAAAGTATAAGAGAATGAGATGAGAAGGATATAGAGGAAAAATGAAAGTGTTTCTTGCCCTTGGTTGTGTGTTGCCGGCCGGGGGGCGGGGGGGGGGGGGGGGGGGGGGGGGGGGGGTATACGTTAAGGCGAGTGAGCTTGTGGTGTGAGAAACACCCAAGTGTCAGTCCCTTTTGTGGTTAATCAATTAGAGTTTAATTTGCAAATTTAAATTGCAATCAACACCCTACTCATCTCTGACCCTCCATTTGATCATGATTGATAAAAGAATAAGAGATAGTTTTCCAAAATCACATACTACATGATTTCGTACAAACGTACGAAATCTATATGGTACTTATACGTACCTACATCTATATATACAGATAATTTTTATTTGTTAAAATGAATAATCTCTACCAAAAAATATTTTAATTCAGAAATAATAATAAAAATAATTTTATTACCGGCTCGGAAGATTACAGTACCAATTTGATACAATGCGGATATATACAGACTAGTGTATATATATATATATATATATATATATATATATATATATATATAGATATATAGATAGATAGATAGATAGATAATGTTAATTAGTAAAACCAGGTAATATCCATCAAAACATTTCAATTCTGAAAATAAAAATAAAATAAAAATAAAATAATAATTTTTAATTTCAGACCCGGTTATTTCAGATATTTTCTCAAAAACGTATTTTACAGGATTTTGTACAAGCGCACAAAACCGATACAATACATATATATACTTACTAGTATATTTAGACACATGAGTTTTTATTAATAAAACTAGATAATTTCCATAAAATATTTTAATTTTAACAATAATAATTATTCAAATATAATATCCAACCGGGATATTACACTAGTAGACTCTGCAATTTATGCGGTCTATCCCCGCTACTGCAATTGGATCATTGTCACGGTAGTGATCACTGTATTTGTTAAGACCATGGTCCTTTTCCACTCAAAGTGATTACTTCATTCGTTCAGATCATCGTCCTTCTCCACTCTAACAAGATAATGGTCCTCCACCATTCCCGGTCAGGCCGGTGATCATTCGGCTCCCACCGCAGCTCTACCAGAATCATGGTCCTTCTCCATTCCAGCCTCTACTCAAAGTTATCATGAACACAAGTTGAATCGTCTGCCACCCCTACACTGCCAAGGGCCACTGAGTTAAACTCTTGTTCACTAATCGTACCGATAACTCAGAACATAGATGAAAGCTTAAGTGTCCATTCCCTAAGTTTTGACAGGACATGCTATTTGTGTCTGCATCTCATTCTCATCACTCAACTCCAGAAATTAACAGTCGAGACTATGCCACCCATTCCCCTTAACAGGAAAGATGGTGCCGCACGTATCCCCTTGACAGGTGAGTACAACCACTGCACTAGTGCATGTCCTTACAATTAAAATAGTGACGGTTCTGGTCTTTAGAATATTTCTACTAGCTCAACAATCCTAACTTTGAAATTATACACTGGTCTTGTCTTTTATTAGTGAAGTGATTTGTGAATACCAGTCGGTTACTTGCTAGTTAATTATCCTATTCTTTTATCCAATTTCACAATGTCCAGGGGGAAACCAATCCTCCAAACCAGGATCAAGAGTTGGCCCAACTTGGCCCAAACTTGACCCGGTGACATAAGCGATTCGACTCCCGTCGATCGCCAATCACCTTCTTTCTTGGATCTCGACTATGTCTCCGGCTCATGATCTATCCTTCATTGGTTAGAGATCCGTCGGTGCACGAAGACTGTCTTCGTCCATTGCACTTGAGCTGACAAGGGCTACTAACTACCCAAAAGATTAAGTAGTAATAAATCCTAGGGCAAAATTCACTACCCTAAACATCAACAAGTTAATTCACTCTTGGGTAATAAAATCACCCCAAACATCAATACAATCAAAACTACTCTAACCTTAAGCAAGTTATATCAATGCAATAGTTATTCTAGTCCGAAAATATTATAGACATATACATGTCCAACTCAAACATGATCAATCATGATTCATGAGTTAACTAGTCAATCTTCTTTGTCCATTCAAAAGCCCTAATATGAATGTAAATCATATATACTCAAAACAATAAACTAGTTATTCAACATACATCTGGTGTAGTTTGAAAAAAAATCATCATTAATCATATACTTAATGAAACTTCAAGTTTTTAGATTCTACAGAAAGGTCTTTAAGAATACTTTAATTTCTCAATTGGAAAATTTCTCAAAAACTTCATTTAGGGATGAAAATGGCTTTAAACTGATATGTATGTAAAATTCCAAAATTGACGGAAACTGTCAACCAGTTGCACGTTAAACACAGTGGAAAATAATAAATGATCTCAAAATTTTATAAAATTTTGTATGCATATGTCATACACATATAAGCATTTCATATCCAATATTTAGATATAAATTCTAAGTATTCAGAAAGATATGATATTTTAAATCTGATATAAATTCAAGACAACAAATACACTGTTTCTTATCATCAGTAGCAAATTGTATTTTCTAAAAGATATCAAATGATATTCAAAAATTATGAAACTTGGTGGAGATGTTCTATACTGACCTTAGACTCTATTGTAAAATTTTTGAACTCACACCTTTTGATCATGGAGATATGAATTCTAGAAATCAAGCATGTGTAACAAGGCAAAAACTAAAATGGTTTTGTTCCAGCAATGAATCATGATTTTATTAAAATATCTAACTATGTCCAAAATTTACGAGAATTGGTGGAGTTGTATTAGACATAGAGAAGAACCATACATAAAAATTTCAGCTTAAGAAACCATGTATTCTGGAAGGAATGAATTATCAAATTAGACAAAAAAATACAAAGACTAACAGAAAATAGTTCAGTCTTCTTTTTGCTCAGTGTTGATTTCTCATTTTCTAAATATATCAAACATTCTTCAAAAACTATGAAATTTGGTGGAGTTATTATGGATATGTATGAGAAGCTACAATTAAAAATTTCAGCTCTAAATTCATGATAAACATGGAGATATGATTTTTAGAAATAAAGCATGTACAATCAAGTCAAAACAGAGAATGAGTTTTGTTCAACAAATATTTCTATTTTATTAAAATTCAAATCATATTCAAAAATTACAAAATTTTTTGGAGTTAATAAAGACATAGGTGAGATGCTACTGTAAAAATTTTAACTCAAAATTCTCTTAGATCACATAGATATGAATTTCTCTATCTAGTCTTGCAAAACTACTACGAAATCATGTCTTTTCCTAGCTATTGTACCCCTAGCACTTTTATAAATTATAGACACACAATTATCTTCATTCACATCACCATACAAACCAATTAGTAACATTTCATCACAATTTGAAATAAAAACATCATGTAAGAGTTTAGAAAAGACACCCACATTGATGAATTGATTTCTTCCTTTTCTTCAAGCCCTTCTCCTCCAAGCCCCCTTGCTCTCCTTCTTGTAGGTTTGCTCTCCACTTAAGCTAAGCTTGATGAAAACTTTGGAGTGTAGGAAGCTTAGAATAGGGAAGCAAGCGATCTTGAATTATGGAGAATGTTTGTATAGTTATGGAAAAAATGAGGAAGAATTTCCAGGTGAAATCAAAATGGCGTATTTATATGGAGGAGGGGTTCATGGTGGTCGGCCAAAGAAGGGAAGAAAGGATGTGGTTCCAAGCCCATAGTTTAGTTAGGCTCATAGTTTTGTTTAGGTTAGTGGGTTGTTTAGGGTTAGGGTGTAGTATGTAAAAAGATACACATGTATATACATGTACATACATATACACATGTATCAAGACAAGTGTACACATACACAATCAATTAAGACAATTTCACTAACACGTGTAATCACACTCAATTGTCCAATATTACCATACAAAATAATTAATTATTATAGAGACACTATATATTATGTCTCAGTTATTGTTGAGACAAACATACAATTCAACTGAGAAATACTCCAATTCTGGTTCACAAATACACCTTCGTTGAGTTTTAAATATACCGAACAATATGTTTCATTATTTTCTCAATTAAAATACGTGCAACTCCCAAATGTGCATGGATTGATATACAAAATAGTTATATACTATTTTGCGGGATCTTACAGCAAGATGTAAACGAATTCATTAACCCACAAATTTCCCCTCATTCATAATAAGTTCATGTAAGTTTTTCTCTCTTTCATTCTTTACAAAACTTAGCTCTTCAAATTAGCCCTATTTCACAAATTACCCATTTTCTTATATTTCAAAAGACAATATAGATAATGAATCAAGTGCCTACAACACTACATGCATATGTCTAATGAAACACACTTTTATCACAATTAAATCTATTTAACATTCCATTAATTTACATCCTACACTTTTATTTATAAGCATATTTCCCACACATGGTATCTTTCAATTCATGCATAGATAAAGTTTCATAAAAATCATAATCTCTCCATTTTAGCATGAAAATAAACTACCTAGCCATCATAACACATACTCATTTATACAATCTAATTTATTCTACTAACTTTTCATGTAGATTAATTGGTGTTCTTTTCTTCTTAATCTCTTTAAAGAAAGCATGGCAATTTCTCCTACTCAATATTAACATAATCACAATTTCAATCCCTAGCATGGTATCTAAAGTAGAAGCTCGAGAAATCACCCACCTTTTTGAAGAAAAAATGAATAGAAAAACTCCTAGAAATCTCCTTGAACACACGAACGGTTCCTTCTCCTCTTAGATTGTGCCACCGAAGTGCCTTCTCCTCCTTTCTTGATGGAAACCCGAGCTCCCCTTGTCCTCTAGCTTGTAGGCGGGCCTCTAATGGATGCAAGAACACACAACAAAATGCAATTCAATCTTTTCTCACAATTGCTCTGAATCTTTTCTCACATTTGTTTCTTTCTTTCTTTTTCTTTTACCAATATTTCTAGTGTATTACATGAATAGAATGGGGGGTATTAATACATTTTTCAAAGTAAAATGGAGGGCCAAGATTGAACTAGATGGTTGTAGATTAGGGGTTAGGATGAATTAGAGAGTTAGAACAACTACCCATGAACTCAAAACCACCTCTCCACTCATTCCATCTCTCCCACTCTCTCTTGATCCCATCCGGCCAACCCCCCATGTGCTTGGCACGTAAGTGCAATGCACGTGTCACACAAGAACACCTAGTTACCAGTTGTACATGTTTATTTAATTAATTGGTTACAAAACTAGTTCAACTTACAAGTTGTGATAATTAAAAGAGAATTAAATTAGTGGGCTTAATCTAGTGGGCTAAAAGTCTATGGGCTTCTAATTTAATTAATTAAATTAATTAGTGTGGGCTAGGAATAAATAATTAAACCTAGAATTTAAATAGGCATTTTAGATTAAAAGGAGAAGAATTAAATTACTTGTTCATGAAATAAAAATGAATAATTTTTAGGGGAAAATGTACATATATTTGCACGTGCAAAACACGTGAAATCAAATAAATTCTTATTTAATTATAATAGAAAATTTAGGATGTTAAAATAAATATAAAAATATCATTGTTGCTACTGATTTTGGTGTAGGATCGAACAGATGAATTTGTGGATTCTTGAAGGAAACAGATAAGCAAACCTGCTAATTTTCATCGGCATTTCAACTAGTTTCTTGCCGCTACCGTTGACCTGCAAAAAAGTTCGATACACCAGGATGGTTCCCGGCGACGAACCCTCCGACACTCTTATCAGTAATCATGAAGATTATGAAAGAGCTTTATGTGGAAAAAGATTGATTACCTTGTTATGGTGGGGGGAGAGGGGTATTTATAGTCGCCTTAGGAACCAGTTTCGAGATAAGGATAAATCTCAATTTCCGGATGTTTATGGATAAGAAGCGAGTTTGACTAGTTTAATGATAAGAGAGACTCTTTAAACTGTCTCTTAGGGATAACCACGAATTTTGATTACTCTTTATCCATATGGGTTGGTTTGTGTCACGCCCCGCTTTTCAAAAAGAATACAGAATACGGATACGCAACAAAAGCCCAGCGAATGATTTTCATCATCCATAAGCTGTTCAACAATCTTTACAACATTCACAAAAATTATCAGAGTCGGAAAGCAAAAGTATCAACCAACATGCACATATGAACCAAAATATCAACAAGAATACTTGAAATAAAATATATTAATCTCAAATAGTCATGATCTGAATAAGTCCAAAATCCTGGGTCATACTGTCCAAATACAAAGAATCCAAATAACAGATACATTGTTCAAAATGAGCAACAGAAAATAAATGAAGATAGCAAAAGCTCCAGCCAACTAGAACTTTAGATCACATACTACATCGGGTAGATGATCACCAAAATCTGCAATTAATAATTGCAGGAGAAGGAAAGAGAAAATAAATGCCCGTCAATTGCAAATTACGGGCCACTTATAATGTAGGATACAAGCACATGGGAAACTAAACAAATCTAAATAATAGCAGAAACAGGTATAGCATGGTATAGCAGAATCAACTAGCATGGTATACTAACATGTGTCCAGTACAGTGTCATATGGCAACTAACAATGTCCAGTAACAGTAAGCTCAGTATGTCAGTGTAACAGTATAACAGAGTCAATCCAATAGTATCGGTCTAACAGTATCAGTCTAACAGTATCAGTCTTATGTTCTTATAGTTTTGTGTGTATTACTAGCTAGGTAGCACTTCATGCGCCATCCTTTTATCGCATGGTTGCTACATTCAAAATAATTACGTTTGTAGATTTCGTAGGGGATCATAGAGGTCAATGTACTCAAGTATCAGTAACAGTAGCAGTAGCAGTAACAGTAAGAACCTAGTGGTCCTCCTCCGAGTACACCTTCCTATAAGAAAGTGTGCAATCAGGTAATCAGTAACAGTGACAGTCAGAACCTATTGGTCCTCCTCCGAGTACACCTTCCTATAGGGAAGTGTGTAGTCAGGTAATCGGTATAATAGTATGGGAAACACGGGCCCCCTTCCAAGTACTCATTTCTATAATTTCTCACTACTAGATCTTTCCCTTAAACCCCAGCTTGGTTATTTTTATTATGGTTATCAAAAATGCATGAATGTGTACGAAATAGTGTCAAACTAACATGGTATAATCAGTATTAGGTTCAGGGAAACAAATAAACATGCATAGATAATATACAGTCACATAAACGAGCAAAACAGTGTATGTTCATATTCAGGACAGCAAGACAGTAAAGTGCTAAAACAGTGATTCCCATTACTACAGAAATCCAAATATGAATCCATGGAAAAATCTGGAAAATAGACTTCCACACAAATCCATCGAATACAAATAAGTCACATAGTAATTCACAAAATCATAACTCAAAACTGATTTAAATACAGAAAACATGTTCAGTCAGAAATCAGTAAAACGAATTATCAGTCAGAAAAACAGCATTAAAACTCCTCAAATAAATCCAGGAAAAATCTGGGGTATTCCCCTATATGTGTAAAATCAAAAAATAAAGTTTTATAATATTCCAGTAAAATTAGTTCAGTCATCAAAAATAAGAAAACATCAAGAAACGATAGTTTGGCAAATCTGGAATTCCCAACACTGCTGTACGAAAACTGAAATATCTCGCAAGCCGTGAAACGAAATCCAAATCCGCCAAAGGAAAATGAAAATAGACAAAATATATTAACTTTTATATTTCACGAATACTTTTCATACAGTAAAAGGAATCAGGGTGAAAATACGATTCTTTACAGAACAACGAGCAAAATACAGCAAGTACAGTCTTTATAACCAAGCATGAAACGGCGTATAAAACTCATCAATAAAATCTACCAAAATTCTGGGTAATCCTTAGATAAATATAGCAATACTGACCAAAGTTTCAGATCAAAATAATATGTTTAAAACTAGTATTAAAATAATTTAATCATCCAAATTACCAAGAAATGAATTTTGGAAATGATCTATACCTCTGTAGTAAAACAGTCATATCTCACACATACGAAAATAAAATCAAGCAAGGTCAGAGGGGTTTGAAAATAGGCAAAATTCTCTAAAACTCATGTTTTATACCGAAATTAAGATACTGACCCTAAACTGGTCTAAATTACTGATCAAGACAGAATAGCAGCAAAACACAGATTTTTCTCAAAAACAAAAATCAACATAGATCCAACGAAACATGATCCAAACACACCCAGACATGAAATCGAGTCTACTAAGTTTCCAAACAACATGAAATAGGGTAATTAACATATCTAAAACAAGTCTATCACATGGATCCAATAAATGCACAATTTCTTATAACTAACCCACATATTTGAATCACCTCAAATAAACAGTAAATCCTAAGTTGCACTCATGTCATAAATGTCGTGAGGCAACGATGGTTAAGTTTTCACAATTGAGACAAAACCCATCAAAGATAACACACACACGATTTGTCTCTAGAACCCATCTACACTATAGGTGGTATTTTTGACTTGTATCAAACAAAGAAATTGGAGTACAAGTTACTTGCCTAGAAGACGATGATGAATCCAATGAAAGAAAGAGAACAACGAGAACGGATTCTCGGGCACGAACTCAACAGCAACGAATCACGAACAAGATGATCACGAACAAGATCATGAATCCAAAGAACAAATAACCCAGGAACACGATCGGACGACTGAGATCATGAGATCAAGAGATCAAGGCGATCGGATCAGATCGGACGACTCTGATCGAAGATCAAGATCAAGATCGATATGTGATCAGTATCTTGATGATGATGATGATAATGATCGGGTCAGATCGACGATCAGACGGTCCACAATCAAAGCAAATCAAGAACTCCATGATGGATGAGATCAAGATCCAATCGAATAGCTCACCATCGAAATGTTCATCAAGATGGTGATCCACGGCCCACGATCCACTTGATCAAAACCAAAGATCAAGATAAAGATCCACGGACGGCCAAGATTCAATATGATCAAAAACCCACTTGATCATACAAAACAACCCATCAATACACTGGCTAGGCAGCAACCGGGGATGGCACTCGGTGGGTGCAGGGTGCACAGCACGGTGGTGGCTGCAGCAAGGGCATAGGCAGCGCGAGGGGGGTCGCAACAGGGAGGGTCGCGCATAGTAGGTGCAGTCGCGAGGTGGCTGACTGCGACACGGCTGTAGTTTTTGCTTGGCACATAAGAAGAGGTAGTGCTGCACAGGGTAGCTGCGCAGCGGGGGAGCGACAGCTGCGGCATGCTCAGGGTGGTGCATTGTTGGCTATCGCGACATGTCCTCGTGACTGGGCCTAGTGTTGCAGTGGGCTGCGGAGAGCCGGGAGGGGGACTGCGGAGGGGTGCACCGCGACACCAAGACGAGGGAGAGGAGAGGGGGTGGCTGTCGTGGGTCTGCAGGACGGGAGACGGGGAGGCAGGGGTGATCGGGAGTAGGGGATGAGAAGGAGGCGGCTAATGGTTAGGAAGAAGATGAACAGTTTATAATATGGGTATATATAGAGTAGGGTTTAGGGTTAGGCTGTATATGGGTTATAGGTAAATGAGTTTTAAACGGGTAAGGTAGTTTGGTTATATTTGGGTTTAACGAGTTTTAGTTAGGTTTTGGTAATAGGAAACAGGGTATAGGAGTTGTTAACGGGTCTGGGTTAGGGTAAAGGGTATTTGGGTTTTTGGGTAAATGGGTTTAAATAATGCAAATGGGTTTTAGAAGATCAAGGGAAAATATCCAAAAAGAGATAAAATAATAATATACAATTAACACTTTCTAAAAAAAATATTAATAATAATAATACTAGAGATCAAAGTAACCATATCAAAAAAATAAGGTTTGCATTACAATGTAAAATTCATAGAGAATATTTATAATAAGATTACTTACCAAAAATTAGATTTTAAATTGAAGAGTCAAAAATACATTTTAACAAAAATAGTTCGAAAGCGGAAAATTAATTTACAAAAATTTTAAATACAGGAAATATACAAAAAATACATTTTTGGGAAAACAGGGGTTACAGTTTGTAACGGGTTGCTACCCGTACCCAGTAAGACAGATCCGTTTTTGGGCTATTGGGCTTTAAAGAAAGGTCCAGTTCCTAATTCGGACCCTATTTATAGGTAAAATTACCGGTTTACCCCTGAGAGCTTTCAGATTTGTGCCCGATTTGAACGATCCAGATTTAATCCTATTTTTAGCCATATCACGAGCCCCCCACTCCCGAAGACTGAGTTTAACAGCTTTTGGGTAGTAGTTTTACTGTTCTAATGGCGTACGAGATTTTATTGGAGTTCTCTGGAGAGGTTGGATCTTGCTCGAGGTGTAACGGCACTTTTCTGAGCTTGTAAAATGCCCAAAATTATTCTCAGGTTATTCTGGATTTTTTACGATTTTTCCTAATTTTAAAATTATTTTTTGAATTATTTATTCAATTTTGCGAATCAACAACCTATCTTCAAAAGTGTTAATTAATCGTTCTAATTAATAATTATTCACCCAGGAGTTCAGAAATATTTCCCTGAATTTATAATTATTTTTAAGAATTTTTAATTAAATTTTCTTGAATTTTTAATCATTTTTCGCAATTTTTAAATAATTAATCCGAAATAATAAGTAAAATAGAAGAATGAATCAGGGAATATCGACGTGGCGTGATCTGGAGCGTTGATCATACCATTGGCATGAATTTCAGAGCGATCATGTGGTGGATCTGGCACGTGGGTGACGTGACGTGGTCTGAGCGCTCCGATGAGGAGCACGCATCCGGAGGTAAGTGACTTTTCCCTATTTCCAGCTCAGTAGCTTGGATCCTAGGAATATGGATCCGAGCTACGTGGCACACTCTGGACCATCTGATGAAAATCTGGAACGAATCACGAGGCAATATTTTTTGCCAATTCGCAGCTCGGTAGCTCGGATCCTCAGAATATGGATCTAAGCTATGTGGCACACTCTATATCGTCCGAAGAAGATCTGGCACGGATCACAAGGAGAAATTTTTTCCAATTTGTAGCTCGGTAGCTCGGATCCTTGGAATATGCATCCGAGCTACGTGGCACACTCTGGATCGTCTGATGAAGATCTGGCACGGATCATGAGGCGATATTTTTTTCCAATTCGGAGCTCGGTAGCTCGGATCCTCAGAATATGGATCTGAGCTACGTGGCACACTCTGGATCATCTAATGAAGATCTGGCACAGATCACGAGGCGATATTTTTCGCCAATTTGCAGCTCGGTAGCTCGGATCCTCAGAAAGTAGAACAGAGGGTCGTGGTGAGATCTGAGCCGTTTGATGAAGACTGCACACGAATTTTAAGGCGATGTTTTTTGCCATTTTCCAGCTCGGTAGCTTGGATCCTCGGAAAGTAGATCAGAGGGTTGTGGTGAGATCTGAGCCGTTTGATGAAAATTGTGCAGGAATCTTGAGGCGATGTTTTTTGCCATTTTCCAGCTCGGTAGCTCGGATCCTCAGAAAGTAGATCAGAGGGTCGTGGCAAGATCTGAGCCATTTGATGAAGATTGTGCACGAATCTTGAGGCGACGTGACTGGTTAATCAATTTTGGGTGACGTGTCGTGCTCATGCTTTTTCGAATTGTGTCGTTTAGTCTTCTGATGGGCCTTTCTAGTGGTTCAGGGGGCCCAAAACTCTCGGAATCCCCAACGGCGCCCCCTCACTCTACTATAAGTCACCAACCCCTCCTTCACTTTGCCATTCTCTCTTTTAACTCTTTGGGAAAAGAATTCATTGCTGGGCGGTTCAACTAGCGTTTGCGGCCAATCGTTAGCATTTTCCGGTGATCTTTTCCGACCGTTGCTGTCCCATCAAGGTAAATATATACTTTATTTTATATATTTTACGAGATGTCTAGAGCGTCATCTGGGAGTGAGACCTCCACCTCGGATCAAGAAAGTGATCCGCCGCTGATAGTCGCCCTTGTAGTGGACAAGGGGAAGGAGGTAGCTGGGTCAGTGCTAGTAGAGACAATAGTGGAGGGGGTGAAGAGAGCGGGAGAACTGTGCAGAATGCCCTCTACTTTGTCAAACCTCGTCAGAGTTAGAGAATACTCCAACGACCTTTTAGCCAAGGTCGTGTATGGGAGATTGGCTTCGTATGAAGAGAATAAGCCGAGGGAACGCTCCGAGGTCAGTGACATCCACTCAGTTCTTACGGAGAAGGATCTGCTGCGTATCCGAATGAGCTTCATGATACTGCTGGAGTTGGCTCTCCTCCTCCCTGGTCAAGGGTTCCGAGCGTGTTAGGCCACTTCGCCAGACACGTGCGTCTTCCCTTTTGACTCACTCAATGCTGGCCTCCGTTTTACCCTGCCTCCCTTCGTGACCGAGGTGTTGCGGTGGTACGGGCTGAGTCCGGTTCAGTATATGCCGAACATGTGGCGGCATGTCCTCGGCTTCATGTTTCAATGCCAAGCAGTAGGGGCCAAGCGTCAGCTCAGGGTGCTCCAAAGTCTCTATCGGATCAAACGCATAAGCAAACTGGTGTACCAGTACTACTTGTCGGCGCGGTGGGGTGTTAAGTTGATCGAGAACCTGTGTTCAATCATGGTTTGGAAGGAGAAGTACTTTTTTGATCCGAGGTAGCCAGTCGTGGGACTTTCCCATGAGATGGAGGGAGGACATGTCGAGGTGGGCGAAGTACGAGCCTGTGCTGACCCCAGAAGAAGATACGGTCACGACAAAACTCCTCGGTCGTCTGACCTTAAGTTGGAAGGATATAACTGAGGAGGTTCTCTTCAGTGGGGGTTTCTATCTGATCGACCCCAGTAGGTCATGTCTTTGTTTTTATTTCCGATACCGCTTTCTTCGTGTGCTAACTTCTTTTTGTTTCTATAGATGCCCCCGGTATGGATTTTTGAGCGATGTTGTTTGATCGATGGGGCGTTGGTGGGAAAGGTATTGATGGCAAGACGAGGAAGAGAACCACAGCAGGGTCATCGTCCGGCCAAGTTGCGAAGGGATCGGCAGTGGCCTCCCCAGTGGTCAACTTGGAATCCGCTTCTCCCACACCATCTGCCCTTTCCGCTGCTCCTCTATCATCTTCCCCTTTCGACCCTTCTGCCAAGGACCTTACCCTTGGAGCTGCACTGGCGCTTGAGGCGCCACCCCTGACCACCAAGGCCGAGGCGATTCTCACTGAGGAGCACAAGAGGCTCTTCATCCCCGATTGGCGAGTGATGAAGCATGATGGCTTCCTCGGGGACTCCGTCATGAGTATGTAGGCAATCCGTCACTTGCCGACCCTAAAGGACCGAGCAGTGCTGAAAGCGGGGACAATGGGCAACGATGCCCTTGAGATTGCTAGGGCGACGATGATGATGAGTTACCTTTTCGGTTTCTCCGAAAATTTAAGCTTTTCTAGCACTAAACTTGTATTTTCTCTTCGCAGATCTCGTGTCACTTTAGCCACCTCCTAGAGCAGTTTGCCGAGCAGGAGAAAGAGCTCAAAGTGACGAGCGACAGAGATCTGTTGGAGAGGGCCAAAGTCGTGAAAATGTATGGGGCCATGCGGCGCCTGTCAGAGTCTCATGCTGCTCAGATCAGCCCCCTCGAATTTGCCTTGGCAAAGGCAAACGAGCAGACGGCTAGGGAGGCTGACAGGGTGAACAAAGAGATTGAGAGGGCCAACCAAGAGAAGGAAAAGGTCGCAAAGGCTGTTGAGAACATGGCGAGGGAGCAAGAGGCGGCGATAGCAGCAGCTGAGGAGGCAATCAGGGCCGAGGCGAAAGCGCATATGCGTGCGAATATGGAACAATATTACGCCAGCGCCCTTAAGCACGTTGAAGCTCCTGTCCCCGATTTCGAAAGCTCGAGATACAGCTTGTATAACCTTCTCGAAGGTGAAGTGGCCGAGGGAGCGGTAGTCACCGAAAGGGGGCAAGAAGAAGAAGAAGATGAAGAAGAAGAAGAAGAAGAGGAGTAGGAGGCTGTGGCAAATCCTCAATTGGCTATCGTGGAGGTTCCAGAAGAGATAGTGGAGCAGCCCCCCCAGGTCGCCCCTTGACTTTATGTACCCACATTCGCTCTTTCTCCTTTTTTTTTCTTGTACGACTTATAGCGGACTGGAAACCGCTTGTACTTTCGATGAAGTCGAATGAAAAAATCTTTTTGAACAAGTGTTGCGAAATTTCGAAGTAGTTGTGGGCTTGCTTGCTTTCGGGTCACTCCATAGTCATGTGGCTTTTCAGTCTTAGTGATTTACGCTTTCTTTTGGTCGACTTCACAGGTTAGTGAGGTGCCACGTCTCCGTTCTGAGATAGGCATCGTCAAGTTGGGGCTAGCTCAGTCTCAAGGATTGCTCTACAGAGCAGAGTGGGAGGTGGGTCATTTAAAAGTGACCATTGCTCATCGAGACATCGAGATAAGGCACCTTGAGGAGAGAACTCACGAAGTGGCACCCAAAGGCGAGGAGTCCTGCCCCTCGATGGCTACCAGCCAAGGCTTGAGACTCAAATTTCTTCGTCATTCCCTATTTGAGGTGAGATTCGAGAAAGACGAATTGAAGAACTTGGTGCTCGAGAAGAGTCTGGAGTCGGCACATCTCTGAAGGGCTATCTCTGATGTCTGACGAGGGAGTAGTTCAGGACAATTGCCTCGTTTGAAGATCAAAGTGAAGGATGACTCCCTGAAGGAGCGAGTCGTCGAGCTAGAGGCGGAGAATCTTCGTCTGTGGCGGCACTCTAAGGGGAGCAACGTTAGAAGTACTTCCTGCCATCGGGGTGAGTATGCGCAAGGATATCGTTCCACGAGTTAGCACTTTGCTCGCTTCCTGTTTTGCGGAATCCAGTTGACGCACAAAGTGGAGTGGACGGCTCGTCGAGCGGGGCGTCAATCGGGACGACCGTTAGACCCTTGGGTGCCGATGATGCGACTCGGCTCGCTGGCTTAGAGACCTCCATGGCGACGAGACAAGATCAGCACTAGGCTCGCCGACCTCGGGTGTCGCTCAATAGGAGCGTCCCCCTTCCTAGAAGAAGTTAGGGCTAGAATAAGGCTTGTGCCTCAAACTTTGTAATATTTTTGCCTTGTATGACCTTTAGGTCTCGAATAAGACTTGTATTTCAGATTTTGATTGAATAATATATCGTATTTTTCGACCTGATAACGAGCTTCTTCAAAGAGTTTGTGTTTTACGAATTTTTGCAAGAGAATTTCAACAGTTGTGGGAGCAATTCCGAATGGTAAGATACTTTGTACGCGCTCGTTCGCAAGTAGCTAAAGCGGCATCGAACCAAGTGTTGGACTCGAAACTTGTCGTTAAGAGAGTTTCAACAGTTGTAGGAGCAATTTCGAATGGTGAGCTACTTTGTACTCGCTCGTTCGCAAGTAGCTAAAGCAGCATCGAACCAAGTGTTGGACTCCGAACTTGTCGTTAAGAGAGTTTTAAGAGTTGTGGGAGCAATGTTGTAATATCTCGGATGGATATTATATTTATATAATTATTATTTTTAAAAGTTAAAATATTTTTATAGAAATTACTAGTTTTTCAAATAAAAGTTATCTGGATATATATACTAGTAAATATATACAGGTATTGTATCAGTTTTGTGCACTTGTACAAAATCTAGAAAAATGCGTTGATATTAAAAATTATTATTTTATTATTATTTTCAGAAATGAAATATTTTTTGTGGATATCACCTGGTTTTGTTAATAAACATTATCTATACGTATATACTAGTCGGTATATGACTGTTTTGTATCAAATTGATACTGGAATCTTCCGAACCAGTAATAAAAAAAATTTCTCGAAATTAAATAATTTTTGTACAGATTATTCGTTTTAACTAATAAAAATTATCTGTATAATCAGATATATGTACGTATTTGAATCGTATCGATTTTGCACGTTTGTACGAAGTCATGTAGTATGTGATTTAGGAAAAATATCTCTTATTCTTGATCAATCTTGATGAGATGAAGGGTTAGAATTAGATTAGGGTTTGATTGCAAATTTAATTGGGTTTGATTGTAAATTAAAATTGCGAATTGATCCAAATTTTTGTGAGCCACAAGAGAGAGAGAGACATCTCTCATCCACAAGCTCTCTCTCTCCCCCAACAAGAGGCCGGTCATTCTCAAAGAGGGCAAGCCCTCTTTCTTGTTTCCTCCATCTCTTCTCACTCTCATCTCATTTCACTTCTTCTACTTCTTCTTCTTCTATTGCTTTTTATTTTAGAAAAGAGAAAGATTGATAAGAAAAGAAAAGAAAAGAGAGATCAAATCAAATCAAAATATGGGTTAGGGTTCATGGGTTCTCTTTGAAGAGGAGCAAGAATAAGGAGCAAGGAGGAGAAGGATAGCTAGCAAGTTCTTCCAAAAGTTGGTGGGGGGGTTTCTCATTCTCATGTCTTTTGTAGGGCTATTATTGTTTTATGTGTTGTATTGAAGTAATTTAATGTGCATATGGGCGAGAGTAAGGAGCATGTAAAGTTTGAAGTGGTAGAACACCAAAGTAGAGCATAAAGATTCGGTTTTTACGGTTCTAGGGTTAGATTTATTTAACTATGTTAAAAGAGGAGTTTTGACCCGAAATTTATGTGGGAGGTTCTCCTATGTGTTATTAGCATGCTATAATTTTTATATACTTTTCGGAGTTGTTTTGATGGGTGAAACGACCGTTTCCCTCAAAACAGGGAGCGCGGGTAAAAGACAGCACTTGCTATTTTGGGGGGTGAACTGCCTATGTTCGAGGGGCTGGAACTTGGTGTTCCTTACGGAATTTGGAAAAGTGAACAACTAGGAGGTTGTAGTAGACATTCTCACCTTTCCAAAATGCCCGATTTGGTTAGATTCTGAAGAGGTGTAAAAGTTATGGCCGTTGCAAAACAGCACAGTTAGCTATGGCAGAAGCGCTTACTGTTTTGCTTCTTTGTTATTTTTGAATGTCTTACTTGCAGAATCAGAGGAAGTGACCAACTAGGAAGTTGTAGTAGATGTTCCCACCTTTACAAATTGCCCTATTTGGTTAGATTCCGACAAGCGGAGTAGGAGTTATGGTCTTTACAATACACAACAGCAAGGTTGGCTGAAGCGTTCACTGTTTTGCTTCCTTGCTGTTTTTGAGTGTCGTACTTGTTGAATCGTAGGAGGAGGCCAACTAGGAAGTTGTAGTAGAGTCTCTCACCTTTCCAAATTGCCCTATTTGGTTAGATTCCGTTAGCGGAGTAAGAGTTGTGGCCCTTGCATAACAGCGCAGTCAGCTTTGGCTGAAGCGCTCACTGTTTTGCTTCTTGTTTATTTTTGAGTGTCTTACCTGTTGAATCTGAGGAGGAGACCAAGTAAAAAGTTGTAGTGGAAGTTCTCCCCTTTCCAAATTTTCCTCTTTGGTTAGATTCCGATAAGCGGCGTAGGAGTTATGGCCCTTGCAAAACAGTGCAGTCAGCTTTGGCTGAAGCGCTCACTGTTTTGCTTCTTTGTTGCGTTTGAGTGTCTTACTTGTTGAATTTGAGGAGGAGACCAACTAGAAAGTTTTAGTAGAGTCTCTCACCTTTCCAAATTGACCTATTTGGTTAGATTCCGATAAGCGAAGTAGAAGTTATGTGCTTTGAAAGTTTCAGCCTTGCTGTAGCTTCGGCTGTCCTTGCTTAGTTTTTGCGTCTGTTTAAGGGACGGTAGATTGAGTTCCATCGGAAATCTGAAAAAGTTATCAACTAGAGAGTTGTAGTATATGTTCCCACATTTCTAAATTGTATGATTTGGTTAGATTCCGATAAGAAGAGCAAAAGTTATAAGCTATCAAAGTTTCAGCTTTGCTTATCTTTGGCTGTCATTGGTTAACTATTTGCGTGTGTTCGAGGTCAGGAATTTGGAATTTCTTACGGAATCTAAGAAAGTGGTCAACTAGAGAGTTGTAGTAGATGTTCCCACCTTTCCAAATTGTCTGGTTTTGTTAGATTCCGACAAGTAGAGCAAAAGTTACAAGCTCTCAAAGTTTCAGCTTTGTTGTAGCCTTGGCTGTCTTTTGTTGGCATTTGTGTGTGTTCGAGGTCAGGAATTTGGAATTCCTTACAGAATCTGAGGAAGTGGTCAATTAGAGAGTTTTAGTAGATGTCCCCACCCTTTCAAATTGTCCAGTTTCGTTAGATTCCGACAAGTATAGCAAAAGTTACAAGCTCTCAAAATTTCAGCTTTGTTGCAGCCTTGGCTGTCTTTTGTTAGCATTTGCGTGTGTTCGAGGTCAAAAATTTGGAATTCCTTATGGAATCTGAGGAACTGGTCAACTAGAGAGTTGTAGTAGATGTTCCCACCTTTTCAAATTGTCCAGTTTCGTTAGATTCCGATAAGTAGAGCAAAAATTACAAGCTATAGAAGTTTCAGTTTTTTGTTGAAAATCCACAGTTTGGTTAAACAGTTTGCGTGTGTTCGATGTACCGGATTTTTGATTCCTTACGGAACCTGAAAAAGTGTTCAACTAGAGAGTTGCAGGAGTTGTTCTCACCTTTCTAAAAGTATAAATTTTTCAAATTCCGAGAAGCATAGCACTGGTTGCTTCTAGGCTGTCGGAAGGGTTTTTATGTCGTTTTCGGGTTTTTCTTTAGTAGTATGTCTATTTTAGACTGTTAGAAGATTCTTTTGTTGCTTCTAATTATAGAAGATCAAGTTTTACTAGTAAGCACGTTTGGTTGCTTCTAGGTTGTTAGAATACCTGTATGGTTATTTCCTATATGTTATTATCTCATACGCAGCTTGCCTGGCTCGTATGTAGTTATTGATCTCATACGTAGCTAATTTGGCTCGTATGTATGTTGTTGTCTCATACGCAGCCCGCTTGGCTCGTATGTAGTTGTTGGTTTCATACGTAGCTTGTTTAACTCGTATGTATTTTGTTTACTCATATGTAGCTTATTAGCTAGTACACAGTTTGTTGTGCTCGTCTATGGTGATATTATTGCCCTAGGGGCTATCGACCATTAAGACGTGTGTTTACCTTACTCTTAAGGGACTGTGGATGAGTCACTTCTCGTGTACCGTCAGATCTTAACCGAGTTGGTTGATCGCGGACCGGAGTGTTGATGAAATTCAAGTTCAGGGTAGTAGCATGCAAATACGTTCGTATTACCGGGGTCTTAGATCGATAGGCCATGAACCAGATCCTTAGGAAATCCTGTAAGTCTAGGCTGAGCAGCCTAGTAGATTTATCATTCGAAGTCTAACTTAAGACCTAGCATGTGGTGTTAGTACTGTTATCATCCCTAGGTCTGTTTAGGGTTAGTGACATTGTTAGGGTAGTAACTTATGGCATTACTACTTAACATGTATTTATTATCATTTTCTCACCGAAGGGAAAGAGTTGGTGTTAAGGGTGATACCTTACGATCCGACCTTTCCTATAGGCCGACACTAGGCGGTGTTATTAGGTTGTACCCTTCTTGTCAAAGGGATACGGTCTGTGACTTCTCACGAGTTAGGAGCACGGGATCCGTATCTCGTCTGTTAATTTCTAAATTGCCTTAATAAGCGAGAGCAATTCCTATCAGAGCTAGGGGGGATGGACCCCCGAAACTACGTCTTGTCTTATTACTAAGGGCGAGGAGCCATAGACTACGGTCTAGCTAAGGGATGGAGTGGATGCTTCGAGGTAACCTGCGACTACAAAAACTCCAATGATTCGTCAGATATTTGAGTGAGGGCCGGTGCGCTTGACAGGATTGGACCGTTTCCGGGCAACCTCATCCGTCATGTCGTATCTTCATAAACAAGTCGAGTACAAGAGTAGAATTCATGGTGCGGGTTCAAATCCCTATATATGAAGAAATGGTTTGATATGGGGCGTATGTAGTATGGGCTGCATACTGTCCCAGAGTCTTGCTTGCATTAGAATAAGAGCATCCTTGCATTAACAAGTCTTGCATTAGAGTCTAAGTCATAGCATATACTGACACATCAACTATTTATACATGTTTCTCTTTTCATCAATCTGTTTGTTTAAAGTTGAGAATCGCTGCTAGTCATCAGCCTTAAAGCGTCAGTATATGTCTGAAGTCCCCACTTCTATAGGTACTGGATTGCAAGATTACAGGTACTGGATTGCAGAAGTACAGGTACGGGATTCAGGATGACTCAAGGCAAGAGGAGCAGGAGTCGATTTTATTTAAGTTTCCGCTGTAATATTTGTTGATTATTATTGTTTCTTTTGTAACAATTGTTGTAATTTATTTGTTTGTTGGAAAGCATCCAAGTGAAGTACCGAGTGTTGTTCTTTATTCATTGTATTCTGATATAAATTGTTGAAAGATGTAACACTTGGGATTATAAAGGTATTATTGTAACACTGTTGTAATGTATTGCAATTTTGTAACATTCGGACTTGTAATACATTTGTGTTGAACAAAAGTTTTAAATTTTCCTTCTTTTTTTTTTTGTATTGTGGCAAATTGAAGAAAAGATTCTGACTTATGTCACGATTTTCCAGTATATGGAAATCGAGGCATTACAAATGTTAAGCCCTGCTTCCCAAAAGAGAATACAGAATACAGATACATGACTAAGCCCAGCGAATGATTTTTATCATCCATCAGCCGTTCAAGAATCTTTACAACATTTCACAAGAATCATCAGAGTTAGAAGTAAAAGAATTAACCAAGCATGCACATATGAACCAAAATACCAACAAGAATACTTGAAACCAAAATATTATAATCTCAAATAATCCAGATCTGAATAAGTCAATATCCTGGGTCATATTGCCCAAATACAAATAAAACCAAGTAATCAAGTACAATTGTTCAAAACAAGCAACAAGAAATAATAATAGCAAAATCCAGCACTAATATCTCATATCACCAACACCATCTAGTACTTGTTCTCCAAAATCTGCAATTTAACAATTGTAGGGATAGGAAAAAGAAAATAAACTCGTCAATGCAAGTTATGGGCCGCTTGTAGTGCAGGATACAAGTACATGGAAAAACTAACTAATAACATGGAATAGGCATGATATAAAATATAATAACTAGTATGGCAAGATGAACAAGTGTAAGTAGCATATATCAACTTTCATATGAACAAGTATCATATAAACAAGTAACAGGTAACAAGTATCATGTAAACGAGTATCAAGTATGATGTAATCATGTAGCAAGTGTCATGTATCAAGTATCATGTATCATGAAGTCAAGTATCTAGTAAGCATGTATCATGTTCAAGTGTCATGTATCAGGTCTTGTAGTTATTACTATCTAGGTATCACTTCATGCATCCCACTTTAGACTACATGGTTGCTACGTCAAACAGTTTCTCTTTAGATTTCATAGTGGACCATAGAGGGCAGTGTACTCAGGGACAAGTATTAATTAATCGAGCTCCAAGCTCCAAGTATCATGTATCAAGTATCACATGTCAAGTTGTGCAAGTGGCAAGTAATCACGTGTTACACATGCAAGTGTTAAGTAATCACGTGTCAAGTATCATGTATCAAATAATCACGTAGGATCTGTGGATCCCCTTCCGAGTACACGTTTCTAAATTATCCACTAATAGATCTTTCCCTTAAACCCCGGCTTGGTTATTTATTATTGTCAAACAAGCATGTGCGTGTACAAAACATGGAAAGTATAACATGAAATGATCATGTAACAAGTTCAAGTTGAAAGATAAACATGTACGGGTGAAAGATAACACATATAAGATAAAACAACGAGATTTCTAGTTCAGGACAGTAAGACAGTACTGCACTAAAATAGGGATTTCCGTTGCTACAAACATGAAAATCTAAATCCATCAAAGAATCTGGGAAATAAACTCCTGGCCGAATCCAGAGAATATATATAAGTCATATAGTATTTCACAAAAACATAATTCAAAACTGAATTGAAACCAGAAAATATGTTCAGCCAGAAATCAGAAGATCGTATTCAAGAACAGGAAAACAGCATGAAAACTCATTAAATAAATCCACGAAAAATCTGAGGTATTTCCCTATATGTATAGTAACAGAAAATAAAGTTTCATAATTTTCCAATAAAAATAGAGAAATCAAGTAAAATCAGAAAACAGCAAGATGCAGTAATTTTGTAAATCTGAATTCACAAACACCGCAGTACGAAAATAGAAATATCTCACAAAATATAAACCAAAATCCAAATCCGTCAAAAGGGTGATAAAATAGATACAGTAGGCTAACTTTCATATTCACAAATATTTTAGAAACAGCAAGTAGAAATAGGTCGAAAATCAAGTTCTTTACTAAACAGTAGTAAAATTTTGCATGTAAACTCTTTATTTGCGAGCATGAAAAGGTTTGTGAAACATCTCAAATAAATCCACCAAATTTCTGGGTAAACCTCAATCAAGTCTAGAAGTACTGAGCAAAATTTTAGATCAAAATAATAATTTTAATACCAGAATAAAAATAGATTACTCTTTAGAATTCACAGAAAACAAAATCTGGAAACTTTTCGACACCACTGTAGTAAATAGACAACTCACAAACCAAAAATCGAAACTGAGATCCGTCAAAAGGGTTGAAAAATAGACAGAATTCTCTACAAATCATGTTCACAAAGTATTTTCAAATACTGACCTTAATAGGATCTAAAATACTGATCAAAACAGAAAAACCAGCAAAACTGAAAATATCATATATGCACAAAATCCACTAGTTCACATAGAACTCATCCAAGAACAACCAAACATGAGATATAGTATACTAGATGTCCAAGCAACATGTTAACGGGTATTTAACAAGTCCACAGCAAGTCTACCATGAATAACACGAACGAGCACAAGACAACACATGAACAACACACATAAATGCAACAAGAAGTGGTCAATCCTAGGTTATATCATGTCATGTATGTCGTGAGGCAACTATGGTCAAATCATCATTATAGAGACAATATCAACATGGGGTTTCACACACAAATTGTCTTTAGAACCCAACTACACTACAGGCGGTATTTAGTACTTATATTATACAAAGAAAAGAATACAAGTTACTTGCCTTAACCAACGACGAAAACGACGGAAATCAAGAATAACGGGAACGAATTCCCTGGCAACGAACACGACCGAACGAATACGAATCACGAACCAAGAACGAGTAAAACCCACGAACAACTAACGAACCCACGAACCATAATGGAACCAACAAGCCAAACTCGAAAACCACACAACTACGATGACTCGTGCAACCACTCGCACGAGCAACCAAAGAGATGGTCGGGACCACCACGAAGAGGAGCTCAGGACTGCGGGGATGGCGATGACAGCGAGACACAGCACCGCAGTCGTCGAGGCAACACAGGCCGAGGCTATGTCGCTGCAGTCGCAGAAGAACAGCACACTTGCTGTGCTGTCGGCTGCAGTCAGACGAGAGCAAGGTCGGGGGCTGTCGGAGGGGCGCAAACAGGGAGACAGGGCCAAAGGAAGCACGACGAAGAAGGGTGGTGAAGCTAGGGTTCGGCTGAAGAGGGTGTAGGTCGGAAGAGGATGACGGGGTGCAAAGGAATGAGAAGAAGGTGGTGGCTAGAATAGGGGATGAAGATGAACAGGCACAGTGGGTTTAAATATAAGGTTGAGTTTTTAGGGTTAGAGAGGTAGGGGAAGGGGGCACAGTGAAAGTGGGTTTCGAGTGTATTAATGTGGCTATCGGGTTGGGGTTCAATCGGGTGCGGGTAGAAGAAACAGGGAATGTGTAGTTATAGAGTAGTGAGGTGTAGTGGGTGTTAGGATAATTAGCTAAGTGGACAATTAATGGGTTAGTGGATAATTAGAGTAGGATTTGAATGAGAAAAGGATTTAAATGGGTATTAGCAAATGATTATAAAATAGTTAGGAACCCAAAAAAAAATCAAGATAGCATCAAAGTGATTATTAAATAAAATAGGACAAGGACAAAATAATTGGGATTGAACAAATAGAAAATTTGGGATAAAGAATAAAGCTCGATCAATCAAGAAGGGAAAAAGAAATATAGACCGATAGCAACAAAAATCAAGAACTCAAATGAGACGAACAATCAATCAAATGAATATATAGAAAAAGATCCAAAATACGGTCCAAAAGAGATAAAACTGAATTAAATACAAGGAAAAAGAAAATACACTCAAAATACATAAAAATGAAAAACAGGGGTTATAAGCAATTTCGAATGGTGAGCTACTTTGTACTTGCTCGTTCGTAAGTAGCTAAAGTGGCATCGAACCAAGTGTTGGATTCCGAACATGTCGTTAAGAGAGTTTCAACAGTTGTGGGAGCAATTTCGAATGGTGAGCTACTTTGTACTCGCTTGTTCGCAAGTAGCTAAAGCGGCATCGAACCAAGTGTTGGACTCTGAACTTGTTGTTTAGAGAGTTTTTTGTACGCTCCAAGGTAAGACAACCAGAATATTTAGAATAGAAAATTTTCAGGAAGTAAATTTCTTTATTAAAAACAACTAAATGGCCACTTCTAAGTTGCAAGCCATTATTACACTTAATAAAGATTGGCTGAATAAAAAAGAAACAAGTTAAAAAATGCTTTAAGAATGCTCTAGGAGTTGAAGTTGCTTGGAGCGGTGTTCAAACACCCTATTGGTACTTCAACAAGTGCTCTACGTTCCATATCCTCGGCACGCTTTTGCTCCCCAGGTCTTCAAGTTGATAAGCTGTAACATCTGTCTTTTTTTTAATTCCTTAATTATTTGTTTTAAATTATTTTTAAATATGTTTCTGAGTATATTTACCCCTATTAATTAATTTTATTAGTATTAGAATGATTAAATTGATGTTTTGGGGTAAACGGGAAAAACTGAAAATATAGGAGTTTTGAGATGAGTTTTCTCAGAGGAGACGAATTCGAATTGACCCAAAATTTTTCTGGGGCATTTGTTGATGATAGGGGGTTTAAATTTTCGAGTTATTAAATTATAGTTTGAAATTGAAAGTAGTTTTCAAAAATATTGCGATATTCGTATATATACATATTTATATGTATTGCTATTGTTCATAACTCTCAATTTTAATTACAATTATGCATAGAAATGCATTTCTAATTTCATTTTGTGTTTGGGATGAATTTAAGTACATCATGGAGTGATTTTTACAAGAAAAACCCTAGGAAAGTGGACTAGAAGGGTATATATATAATGCTATGGTCAAATAGGGACTCATAAGCAATTTTACCATTTTATTACTTCTCCATACCCTTCTTCCCCCTTCCACTCCAGTTTGGGCCAGCAGGAAAAAAATATCCCATCCGGCCATGAATTAGGGCTCAAAAACCCTAGCCAATTTCTATGGGGTTCTTCACAAAAATTTGAGGGTTCTAGCTAATTTGGAGGTGCTCTACTCATTTCCGGAGTCCGTTTGCAAAGATAAGGCTTGTAAGGTATGAAATTATGAAGTTTAGTTTATGGAAAAAATATGATTTTGAGTTTTAGTGCTAGAAAATGATATAGTAGGGTAATTAGGTGATGCTAGTAACTATAGAGAAGAAAGATTGGTGAGAAATTGAGTGGTTTGTGAGTTATAAATTAATTAGTGTGTTGGCTTTAGAATTTGGATAATAAAAAGAATAATTGATAAGTATGGATTATAGAAATTGTTGTGTATTAAGGGGAAATAATTTAGAATGGGGTTAGTGAGAATTTTATGGAGTTAGAAACCCGTCGGAATCTCAAAAACTACGGGTACACTATTTATGCACGCCGGGTGTTCGGTGAAATGCCCGAGCGAGGTTTAGGCGAAAATTTGATGAGTTCGGAGGTATAATTGAGTTCTATTATTATTATTAACCCAAATTTGTGAGATTAGGAAAAAGAGGATTAAAGAAATTAGAAGATATGAATTTTTCTTATTAGAAAGCCTCCGATCAATAAGGGAGTGTTTGTATTAGGAACCGAATTCGAAATTTATCGATGTAGCTCACCTACGTATGTCATTTGTGACGCGTGGGTGAAGACGGATTCGAATTTGGAGGTCCGTAGGTCGAGTTTTGAGTTTTAAGTTAACCGGTTCTATAATTTTCCAATTAGGTGGAAAAAGTCGAACTTCGACTGGCTACAGGACGGAAGTGGGACATCGTTTGCTCGATCCGTCAGGTGAGTATATTGTATTTATAAATATTTTATATTGTGGCCAAATTTCGTGGCTTTTTGATATGTCTTGTAAAAGTTATAGCAAAAATTGATTTTCAAGGAAAATACGGATTTTTAGGGGCTCGAAAATGGGTTTTTGATAAATTTAGTGAGATTAATTATTTTAAGTATATAAAACCTATATTATGGGTTAATGTGATGTGTTGATTTATAAAAACTAAATATATTAAATTATTTATGCATATTTTTACCCCGTGCATGTTTTGTGCATGTTTTTGGGGTATATAGGCCGATATAGGCAATCGGGTATATGCAGAGCCTGGTGTATGGGCTAGCATGCCATGGATGGATGTTATAAGATGTAATTAGACGAGATTAGTGATTGTGATCTTGTTTTGAAGATCTGTGTAATTATAGTACCCGTTTTGTGCATGTTTTGGGGCATATAAGCCCTTATAGGTGATTTTACTTATATGAAACATGATGTATGAGCTAGTATACTATAATTAGATATTATAAGATTTAATTAGAGGAAATAAGTGGTTTTGGCCCCTTTTCTTGGAAACCCACATGTGTGGTGTATGTTTGTGATATATATATATATCATGATATTGACTCGTGATGTGATAATTCATGAAATTAGTAAGTGGGTATATGTTTACATTATAATTATGTTCGAAGTGAATTAATGAGCACTAGTATGATATTATAATGTGATGAATTATACGTTCTGATACTCTTACGATATGGAATAACATAATGTAGTTCTTTTATTAATATTATAATTGGGCGTATGCCTATATATGGTATGAGGAGGTAATGAATAATATGGTGTTCTTAATATGGGATGTTATAACAAAATAAATATCTTGGCGCATTAATATTATGCATTAATATGATATAATGAGCTTATGTGTCGAATAACAGGGTGTATGCTTAATGTGGTATGATGACATGAAGATAAAGGATAAGATGGTACGCGCTAATAAAATGTGTTATTAATTCACGTGATTAAACTCAAGGTTGTGGCAATTATTGAAATCAAAAGTAAAATGTTTGTGTGATAAAGCAAGATGAAAAGATGAAATGATTAATGCTAATAACAGATGATTTTGTTGACCAGTACCTACAGCAATCCTGGGGATTTGGGCTAGACCTCCTAATACCCAAGGACCGGCTTGGGGTGCGGTGTTTTTCCCTCCTGGCTATCGGCTGGGAGGAAGTACCCAGTATATCCGGGGTGCGGTGTTTTTCGCCCAAGCTATCGGCTTGAGGCCCGGTTTCCCTCGATGACAGCTGTCGCGAGGAAGTACCCAGTTTACCTGGGGTGCGGTGTTTTTCCCTCCTGGCTATCGGCTGGGAGGAAGTACCCAGTTTATCTGGGGTGCGGTGTTTTTCCCTCGATGACAGACGTCGCGAGGAAGTACCCAGTTTATCTGGGGTGCGGTGTTCCCTCGCTAGTTCGGCTAGGAGGAAGACGTATCCTCGGACGAGTAAGACTCTGTGTGAGCATCGGTCCGCGTGTTTTACTGGGCTGTCGGCTTTCAGTATGTTGGGATACTGTGGCTCACTGGTCGACAAACTAATAAAATAACTAAGTGTTAATAATAAATGTGAATTGTGCGTGGAAAAGAAAGTGGATAGTAAAATGTGAATTGCGTGTGGAAAAGAAAGTGGAAAGTGAATTGTGAATTGTGAATGAGAAAGAAGGTAGTTGCGAATGAAATAAATGTGAAAGAAAATGAGTTATGAGTTAGTATATGAAAAGAAGTGATAAATGCAGTGCGTGGTTAATTTAAAATGATAATAATAGAAGAGACATGTGTTCTTATGAATAATACTAAGTAATGGTATTATGTGTGTGATCATTAAAGTAAAATACAGTTGATGTGAGTTGTACCTTGGAATTGTGTCAAGGAACTACCTGCCCGCTGTTTCTGTGGAAATGGTGGGAACTACCTGCCTTGGCATAATTCGCGGGGTGAGTTGTTGTAATAGTGGTAATGATTGATGGAAATGAGAAATAAAGTAAAGTGAAGATGATAAGTGATTGAAGTGATTAATAACCAAGCTATCGGCTTGAGATGTGATGTGATATTACCCAAACTGTGTGTTTGGGGTGCGGTGATTATTACCCAAGCTATCAGCTATGGGGTGTGATATGTGTGGCCCCAGATTGTGTTTAGGGATTAAGTGAAAATGATAATAAGATTTATTGTTTATAAGAATGAGAAATTACTAAAGTGATATAATAAGATGTGAATGAGCTATAAAACATGGTTTTGATGCAATGAGTATAAGTATTCTAATTAATGAGGTGTTAATGATGTGATGAAATGTGAGTAAATCGCATGGGCAATGAGATGTGGTAATTATGTCATAAGATAGGAAGGAAGGTGGTAGTATGAGAATAGATGCATATGTTTATGATGTGATACTTTTATAACATAATAAAATAAATACCTGTTTTATGAGATTGGGTATGACAATGGTTACTAAAGAAAGTATGTTGTGATATGAGTTTGTGTACCTTGGAAGTGTGTCGGGGAACTACTCGCCTGCTATTTCCGTGGAAATGGTGGGAACTACCTGCCTCGGCACAACTTCCAGGATGAATGGGTGTGTTGATGACATAATATAAGTAAATGAAACGCATGGCTAAATAGAGTTGGAGAAATGATGTAATAACATCATGTAGTTATATTAATATAAATAGTGAAATGCTGATATGACGATAAGTGTGGAAAGATGAATATTCGTATTATGCGAATGTAAGATAAGTATATTTATATATATATACGAGGTTGATGTGAAGTGTATTATGAAATGTGGGAAGTATGGATAATTAAATAATTGAATGCAGGATTGGCAAAGTATGTGATTTATCACTGTATTGACGATGTTGTTGTGTTCAGGATTCAGGTTGCATTATCTTAATTTGGTATTCGTAAGTTTAAATTATTTTCTTTATACTATTTTAATTTGTCGTTAGATTAATAATTATACTCACACCAGAAATGGCTAACCCCTTAGTGTTTGGGGGGTTAGGGGAGTCGGAGGACTACCCTAGATCCCCCACTGTTGCAGGTTCTCATCAGTGCAGAGGTGAGGCGTGGATGGGTAGGATAAATTTTTATATTAAAAATTTGTACCATTTAGTTATAGGAATAGTAAAATTTATAATTTAAATTGTATTATGGATGTATAAGCATGTATATGATGATGATGAGTATAGTGTGGGGTGGTGTGGTATGTTTGTGACCCGTACCCATCTCGCTGTGGAGTGCCGGGCTCTGTGGTAGGTTTTACAAAGATTTTTCTAAAAAATTACTTCGTTTTTCAAAGAAATTTATAGTTTTTAATTGATATTTAATAATCCGTTATGAGTTTGGCCCCCAGAGCATTATATTATATTGCCTGTATGTTTCTGCTCATTTTGGCCTGGGGAGCCCGTGAATTGATTGGATGTATTGTGAGCTACGGAATTTTGAGCAGAATTCCGTAAGCTTTTTGTGTTTCGGGGCAAAATTTACAGGGGACTCTGTCAAAATTTTCCCTGAAATATAATTTTCTTAGTTTATGATTAAAGTGGTATAGAAATTGATAGAATTGAATTTGGAGACTTAGTTTTCAAAAAAAAAAAATTGGGGTGTTACATAAGCGCCAGGGCGAACAACTTTGGAGACACCCTATATGGTCATTCTCAATTGGGTTCCAGCTTGCCTTTGTTGCTCGAAAAGAAATTGATAGCTTCCTGAGCACCAGATCTCCTTCTTTGAGATTAGTAGGGCGGACCCTCTGGTTGTAGGATTGCTCAATCCTACGTCGATAGATTTCTTGCCGGATGGAGGATCTCTCACGGATCTCATCGATGGGGTCCAAGTTACAACGAAGTTCGTTCGCATTTTGCTCTTCGTTGTAGGCAATCAAGCAGTGGGGAGGTAGACCAACTTCTAGTGGGATGACGACTTCAGAGCCGTAAGTGAGCTTGAAGGGAGATTCTCCTGTGGGGGTCCTCTTAGTAGTGCGATATCTCCAGAGCACGTTGGGGAGATGCTCTACCCATAAATCCTTACCAGACTTGTTCAGTCTCTTTTTCAAGCCGAGGAGAATTTGCTAATTGGCATTCTTTGCCTGACCATTGGACTGTGGGTAGGAGATCGAGGAGAATCGTTGCTAGATGCCCAGGTCAATACAAAAAGTGCGAAAGGCGGCCCCCGTGAACTGAGTACCATTGTCCGTTACCAAGATCGAGGCAGACCGAATCTGCAGACAGCTTCGATCAATTTAGAGAAATAGTCGATTACCACAACAAGGAACTTTAGCTGGCCTGGCACCGGAGGGAAAGGCCCCAGCAGGTCCATTCCCCACATTGCAAAAGGGGTTGGACTGGATAAAGAGGAGAGCTGGACTTGAGGTAAGCGGCGAATTATTGAAAATTTTTGATAGGGGCCGCATTCGGGGAACGTGGTGTTCGCCATCGCGATGGAGAGTGGGCCAAAAGTATCCATAATTCAAGATTTTGCGAGCGAGGGACCTTGCACCCAAGTGTGCTCCGCACATCCCTTCATGGACCTCCTTCAAAGCATACTGGGCTTCATTTGGGGAGAGACATCTCAAGTAGGGTCTATTGCCTACTTGAGTGTAGGAGCATTTGTACATGAACCCCTCGATGAGTGTGTATCGCTCGGCTCTGGTTCAGATCTTTCGAGCCTCTTTATGGTCTAAAGGGAGAATCCCATTTTTGAGGAACTCGAGCAGGGACCTCATCCAATTCTCCCCGAGAATAAGGGAAGTGTCTCCACTGGCGTGGGGTGTAACGCCCCGATTTTCGGTAACTGGAAAACCGTGACATAAGCCAGAATCTTTTCTTCAATTAGTCACAATACACAGAAAAACAGAAAATTTAAAACTTTTTATTCCACACAAAATGTATTACAAGTCTGAATGTTATACAACTGTAATACATTACAACAGTGTTACAATAATACCTTTACAATCCCAAGTATTACAACTTTCCACAAATTACATCAGAGTACAATGAATGGAGAACAACACTTGGAAATTCTCACTTGGGTACTTTTCAACGATTAGATAATCAGCATAAATATTACAGCAGAACTTAAATGACATCGACTCCTCGCTTTCCTTGCCTTGAGTCCTCCTGAATCTTGCACCTGTACTTCTGCGATCCAGTACTTATTGAAGTGGGGACGTCAGTATTCACTAACGCTTTAAGGCTGATAACTTAGCAGCGAATCTCCCAAAACAACATACAACATGGCAATTGTGTCGGCGTAGTTTAAGTGTTCGTGAGTGCTATGACTAGAATCTAATGCAATGTTGACTAAAGCTAGGATGCTCCTATTCTAATGCCAGCAAGTCTCCGAAGCAACATGCAGCCCATACTACATGCGCCCATCTTAAGCCGTCTCTTCATTATAGGGATTTGAACCCGCGCTATGAGTTCTACTCTTGTACTCAACTTGTTTCTGAAGATTAGACAAGACTGTGGAGGTGGCCCTACAACGGTCTAGTTCTGCCAGGCATACCAGACCTTCCTCAAATATCTGACGAATCTTTGGAGTTTCCGCGAAATCAGGTTAGCTCGAAGCCTCCCAGCCGCCCCCTAGCCAGACCGTAGTCTATGGCCCCTCGCCCTTAGATACAAGCTAAAATGGAGTTCCGGGGGGGGTCCATCCCCCTAGCTCTAACAGGAATCTCTCCCACTTATCAAGGCACTTCAGAAATTAACAGACGAGATACGGATCCCGTGCTCCCAACTCGTGAGAAGCCACAGACCATATCCCTTTGACAAGAAGGGTACAACCCAATAACACCGCCTAATGCAGGCCTATAGGACAGGTCGGACCATAAGGAATCACCCTTAACACCAACTCCTTTCCTTCAGCAAAAAGTAAAGGTTAAGTAATAAAGCCATAAGTTACTACCTTAACAATGTCACTAACCCTAACAAACTGAGGGGTGACCACAGAACTTACACAACATGCTGAGTCTTAAGTTTAGACTTCGCAAAACAACTCTACTAGGCTGCTCATCCTAGACTTACCAGAATCCCTAAGGATCTGATTCATGGCCTATCGATCCAAGACCCCGGCAATACGAACATACCTGCATGCCACTATCCTGAACTTGGATTCCGTCTATACTCCGGTCCGCGATCAACCTACACCGGTTAAGATCCGACGGTACACAAGGAGTGACTCGTCCACAGTCCCTTAGGAGTAAGAAAACATATGTCTTGATGGTCGATAGCCCCTAGGATAATAATATTGCCCTAGACGAGCATAACAAAATTGCGTACTAGCTAATAAGCTATATACAAGTAAACCGAATACATACGAGCCAACAAGCTACGTATGAATCCAACAACTACACACGAGCCAGGTGGGCTTCGTATGAGACAACAACATACATACCAGCCAAATAAGCCGCGTATGAGACCCACAGCTACGTACGGCCCAGTCGAGCCGCGTACGAGCAAGAACATATATATGAGCCAAATAAGCTGCGTATGAGACCCATAACTACATACGGGCCGATCGAGCCACGTACGAGCACAACCACATACAAAAACAACCATACAGGTAATCAAAGTTAGAAGCAACCAAACGTGCTTACTAGCAACTTGATCTTCTATAATTAGAAGCAACAGAAGGATCTACTAACAGTCTAAAACATGCATTCTACCAATGAGAAGCCCTAAGCGACATAACAACTTTTATCGAGCTAACAATGACTAGTGACCTTCCCAACCCTAATTACCCCTAAGGATGAGGAATATCCCCATGATAAGATCCAATTTCAATTAGAACCTCACACAACTGGAATCCACGGTTTCTTTTCCCAAAGGAACTAGAACTACATGCAACACACTATTGCAACTACAACATCATTGGTTCTTCACTAATGCTACCACCCCAACATGCTAGTACCTTACTAACACAATTAACTATAACATGATAGTTCTTTACTAACACTACGACTACAACGTGATAGTTAATACTACAACTACAACATGAAGGTTCTTCATTAACACTACAACTACAACATGAAGGTTCTTCATTAACACTACAACTACAACATGATAGTTTCTTTGCTAAACACTACAACTACAATGTGATAGCTAATACTACAACTACAACATGAACGTCCTTCATTAACACTACAACTACAACATGAAGGTTCTTCATTAACACTACAACTACAACATGATAGTTTCTTTGATAAACACTACAACTACAATGTGATAGCTAATACTACAACTACAACATGAATGTCCTTCATTAATCCTACAACAATTAGCATGGTATACATCCTTAAACATCATTCTACAACAATCTCAAGCATGGTAGGAGTCTACAACAATCTTAAGCATGACATACTAATTAAGCATTCCTACAACGTTCTTAGGCATGATAGGTAATTTAAACATTAATCCTATAACATTTGTAGCATGGATATATACTTAGCATGAATCTACAACATTCTAAACATGGTATACTACTTAAGTATCAACCTAAGCATGGTATACATTTTAAGCATGAACCTACAACATTCTAAACATGGTATACTACTTAAGTATCAACCTAAGAATGGTATACATTTTAAGCATAGATAAACATGAGTTCTCTACTACAATCCCTACAACGTGCATACAATATAAGCATGAACTCATTACAACTTAGCATGACTGATTACTATGCTTAAGCATGGATTGTACTTTCCTACAACAATCTAAGCATGAATACTTATTTAAACATGGAAAATTGCTACAACTAAGCATGGATATCTTTTACTACTTAAGCATGTATCTTTTCCTACAACTACTTAAGCATGGTAGAAAGCATGAGTATCCATCCTACAATAATCTAACATGGTATGTAACTTTCCTACAACAATCTAAACATGAATTGTACTTTCCTACAACAATCTAAGCATGGATACTTAATTAAACATGGGAAGTGCTACAACTAAGCATGGATAATTACTTTAACTTAAGCATGGAAAATTGCTACAATTAAGCATGGATAATTAGTACACCTAAACATGGATACTTACTTTAACCTAAGCATGGATACTACAATTTATCCTACAACAAGGTAAGCATGATCTACACAACATAGCATGAGTTCCTACAATAAATTAGCAAGGTATCTAGTACAACTCAAGCATGATTATCTACTACACTTTAAGCATGGATACCCACTACTAAGCATGGATCTTTATTAATGCTTAAGCATGGATGTTGTTACAACTTATCATGAATGCTTACTATGGTTAAGCATGGATATCTATTACTACTTTAAGCATGGATAAACTCAAGCATGGGTCTTTTCTAGCTATTATAAAGACTACTTCTCTTTATGAAAGCAAGTCTTAATGTTGCAACAATCTAAACATGGTGCATAACATAAACATCAACCTATAACAATTCTAGCATGAATACAACATAGACATGGGTTCTTACTACATGGTAGTCAACATGGTAGGCAACATAAACATAGCTTTCCTACAACATGGTAGGCATAAAAATACATGGACTTCCTACAACCATCTAACCATAGGTATCTACTACAATTTAAGCATGGGTTACTACTACATTTTAAAACAAGAATGTCTACTTACTACTTCAACATAACCCTTACTTATATATAAACATCTACTACTACTTAAGCATGAATGTCCACTACTACCTTACTTACACTTTGAGCATAAACCTCTACTACTACTTACATACACTTAAGCATGATCTTTACTAGCTAAATACAAGACTTCTTTTCTTTATGAATTACAAGTCCTAAAACATTACAAAAGAATCCAACTTTATGAACTACAATACTACAAAAATCTACTTTCTTTATAAATTTCAAGCCCTACATACTACAACATTCTTTTCTTTAACCACTTAGTTCCTACATACAACAAGATTACCTTTTTAAGAACTAAGAACTAGCAAGATTTGTTAATTAATAAAGTAGAGAGAAATATGCAATTAAAAGACTCATTTTTAATAATTATGAGTTCTACAACCCCAAGGGTTTGTAATAGTTCATTTATGCAAAAAAAAAAAATCATATGCTTATGCCAAAGTCCTTGTTTGAGTTCTCCATCCCAAAATGGGTATGTACACAAATATTCATATGCATATGTCCAAGTCAAGTCCTACAACCCAAAATGGGTGTATACACAGTCCTCCATATGTTGTGTCCATTAGTCCAAAAATAGCAACAAGAACAACAATTACAACCATCAAGTTCAATCTTTATGTGTTTCATAAGTTCTATCATCATTTCCCTTTTATGAGGTTATTTCCTTTATCCATACATAATGCTATTCCAATTGTTCAACATACAACATACACAACAAGAAACAACAACACACAAAACACCACCACAAAGAACAAACAACCCAAAAGAACAAAAGAAATCAAACCAAGAAAATAAGAAAAAGGAGGAACCAAAAACAACAAACTCAACAAACAAAAGCAAAATTAAGAAGCCCCCACCTTATTTTTCCTTGAAGGAAGAACTAGCTAGCACACATTCTCCTTCCCTTAAGCTCTTAGAAAACTTCTATGGAAACCTACAAATGAAGAACTCTCCTATTAGTCTTTCTCTCTTTCTTTTCCTTTCCTTTTGTCTTTGTAAAAGTGAGACAAGAGAAGAGAGGAGGGGTATTTATAGTGTGAAGGAGGAGGGGGAAAGTGCAAAAGTGCTCCAACAAAATGCAAAAAGCCCCCTAGAAGAGGTGGCCGGCCCATACTTGTCAGGTGAGGGAGGGGTGAGGTGGAGGTATGGGCTAGGGTGTTAGGTAGAAGCATGGTGCAAGCTTCCAGAAGAGTTTCCTTAATTCTTTTATGCACACTTAAGCCTAGTTTAATCCTCCTAATCCCCACTTAGCCATTTGTCATGACAAAGACAAGTATTTTGTCCAAAAAATACACACCACCTAATTTGTACAATGTACAAATTTGCTATAACACACATATGTATGTGTATGTGTGTATACCAAAAAATCTTCACATAATTTGCATAAAAATAATTTAATTTGAAAATAATAATAATATAAATTTTATTATCAATTCGGAAGATCACGGTACCAATTTGATACATTACGGATGTACACAGACTGGTATACGTATGCAGATAATGTTTATGAACAAAACCGTGTGACAATCACCAAAAAATTTCAATTTTGGAATTAAAACAAAATAATAATAAAATAAAAATTTATACAATGTAATATCCGTCCGGGATATTACATGGGGTCTTCTTCCTCGATGCTGGGTCTCAAGAGAACTTCTATTAAGATAGCTTGTTCGAGACCCTGGAGGGAAGAAGAAGCTAGATTTGAGAGGGCGTCCGCCTGCGCATTCTCTTCTCGGAGGATTTGCTGGAGTTGTGAATCCTCGAAAGAGACCATCAGTTCTTTGACTTTGGCCAAGTACTTGGCCTTGCGACCGTCTCTCACTTCATATTCCCCTGATACCTGGTTCACCACCAGCTGCTAGTCATTGAATATCTTGACGTGCTTGGCCCCGGCCTTGTGAGCCATTCACAGGCCGGCTATAAGGGCTTCGTACTCAGCCTCATTGTTGAACGCCTGAAAGTTGATACGGAGTGAGTATTGGAGGATGAAATCATCGGGGCCAGTCAGGATGACCCCCGCTCCGCTCCCAGCTGTGCACGAGGACCCATTAACATACACTATCCAGAACAGGGGTTCCTCTATCACTTTGCTAGCGTCGGGAATTGTGCTCTCTACTATGAACTTCACTAGGGCTTGGGCAGTGATGGCGGTTCGGGGCCGATAGCTGATATCATGCTAGCTTAGCTGGATGGACCACTTCATAAGGCCTCCCGAGGTCTCGGGCTTGTAGAGAACTTGTTTGAGCGTCTGGTCGGTAAGAACAACCAACGAGTGAGACTGGAAGTAGGGGCGGAGCTTTCGAGCTGCCATGACCAATGCATAGGCAATCTTTTCCAGCTTTGGATAATGGAGTTCGGCGTCCCTGAGGACCTTACTCATACAGTAGATGGGCTTCTGCATCTTGTCTTCTTCTCTTACCAGAACAGCGTTGAAGGTCTGCTCCGAAGTGGTGAGGTATATGTAGAGAACTTTCCCAGGCTTTGGCTTGCTCAAGAGTGGGGGGTTGACTAAGTAGACCTTGAGCTGATCAAAGGACTTGCTATTGTTGCCCCCACTTAAAACCTTTAGCCCCTCTAAGGGCCTTGAAGAACGGGAGACATTTTTCTCCAGACTTGGAGAGAAAATGGACTATGGCCGCAAGGCGTCTGGTGAGTCTCTGCACATTTTTAACATTGGAGGAGGGAGCCATATTGAGTATGACCTGAATCTTCTTGGGGTTGGCTTCTATTCTTCTTCGGCTGACCATGAACCCAAGGAATTTGCCAGATAAGACACCAAAGGAACACTTGTTCGGGTTCAGTCTCATATCATGTCTCCTCAACACATTAAAAGCCTCTTGAAGATCTGAAACATGATCTGATTTGCTGATGTTCTTCACCAACATGTCGTCTACGTAGACTTCCATGTTCCGACCGATCTGTTCCTTGAAGACCTTGTTAACAAGGCACTGATAGGTGGCACCGGCGTTCTTGAGCCCGAAGGGCAGATCCGGTAGCAATATAGACCCTGTTTGGCGACGAAAGAGGTCTTCGAAATATCTGGAGGGAACATTCTGGTCTGGTTGTACCTGAAAAATACATCAATAAAACGTAAGAGCTGGTGGCCATGTAAAAGGGGTTGCATCAATCAGGGCATCAATGCTCGGGAGCGGGAATGGATCTTTGGGGTAGGCCTTGTTTAGGTCCATGAAGTCAATACAGATCCTCCAGCTCCCGTTGGCTTTCTTGACCATCACGACATGGACAGCCAGTCGGGATAGTTGACCTTTTGTATGAACGGAGCCTTCAAGAGTTTCTCAACCTCTTCTTTGATGGCCTGCTGGCGCTCGGGGGCAAATTTGCGCCCCTTTTGCTGAACGGGTCTGGCACCCGAAGCAACACTAAGGTGGTGCATGAGGAGCTCTTCGGAGATTCCCGGCATGTCAGTCACAGTTCAGGCGAATAGATCACGATTTTCCCTTATACATTGGAAAATGTCGGATCGGACGTGAGGGGGAAGGACTTTTATAATCTGGAATGTCCTAGTCGGGTCTTCTACTAAAAAGGCCACCTATTCCAGCTCATCACTGGCTCTGATATTGGTTGGCTACTCCCTTAGGGGAGTTCAAGAGCTTCAAGGGAGAGGACCAGGCCTCCTATGTAGCGCCCCGAATTTCCAATATAATATCTCAGAAAAACGTGGCATAATTCCAGATTCAACTTCAATGTAATCATAATCATAGCAACCAAATACAGGAAAATTTAAAACTTTTATTACATCAATTGTTTACAAAGCACAGTGGAAAAATAAAACACCTTGAATTACAATTTTTTTTCTTTACAACACATTCTTTTACATTTTACATAAGCTCTATATCATTTTACCCCATGCATCCAAATTCCAAGCTATATGCACCTACCTGTAAAACATGAGGTTAGAGATAACCCTAACCTCCAAAACTACAGGGGTTAGCCATGACGGTGTGAGTGACATCAAAAGAAAACAACATAAATAAGGCATAAGGCATAGAGTTATAAACAGCATGTATCAACAGTAAATGAAAAGAATATGAAATAACAATAAATAAAATATGAAATCATCATGTGAAACTAGACTAAGTGTTAAGTGTAGGAAAACAGGAAATAACATGCATAAAACTAAGTCAACAAAACATCAATGCTATATACGGACTCTCTAATGCATACTTGTCAGATTTTATTCATCCTAAAATACATAGGTCCGGTACAAGCTCTTATCGTTCTCCTCTTTAAATCCCTCGTTATGCAACTAATCCTACTACGGTGATGAAAACAAGATCCAAAATACTCCGCAAATAGGCATCACAGTCCTCGATGCGCATGCATCATGTAAGAATAGATCAAAAACCGGAGAATCATCTCCCTGCTGTGTACCCCACGAATAGGCTTGCGAGGCCCTCGAAGTGCAGATACACCAAGTACATCCCATGAATAGGCCTGTCGACCCTCGACACGCGAATGCACCCTGCATGCTCCATGAATAGGCCTGCAGACCCTTGACACGTGAACATACAAATGTCCTCTCGAGACAGAACAACACACAAGTCCTAGAACGTATCCGTTGGACCAAAAACAAGAGCATATACTTATGTTTCCCAAGTTCCATCCCATATCCACTAGTGCATGTCGTTAAGTTGGTTATTATTAAAACACAAATTCCTCATCTCTAGAGTTAGTGCATCTTGTCGGACTTAATTTCACAACAACTCCAAGACCCAACTGGTCTAAATCAACAAAATCTCATCTACCGGTTCACAGGACTCCCACTCAACTCCTAGAGATTCACAACTCAATCATCAATACCAAATAAATCTTTCATTTTAATCATTTCATATTATGTTACCTTACTCACAAAAATTCATTCATAATGTTTGTATATGAGTATATATATATATATATATATATATATATATATATATATATATATATATATATATATAGGGTACTCTTTACTGAAAAGAAGTTGTGCATATATGAGATATAGAAAAACCCCTCTTACTGATTGAAGCATATGGGTATATAAGGTATCGCAAGATCCCTTCCACTAAATTGAAACATATGCACATATATATAACTAATATATAGAAAACCCCTTTACTGATTAAAGTATATGAGTATGTATATGATATGGAAAGACATTCCCTTTTACTGATATAAGGTTGTGTGTATATATATAATATATATAGAGGCTCTTGTACTGAAATGAAGGATATATATATATATATATATATATATATATATATATATATATATATATATATATATAATAATAAAACACAAAGAAAGCTATCAAGTGGCTCTCCTTCAATCCCCCAAAATCAAAGGCCCAGATCTAACCTTACAAAACATATTTTTCCTCCAAAAGTTCTCCCCGAAACTCAAATTCAAATTCCCCACCCAAAACAACTTCTATATTTTTTTATTTCTCTTTCTCTCTCCCTCCCTCCCTCCGTCCCTCCCTCTATTCAAAAAATTAAGAAATAAAAATTTTAAAAACTTTAAAAAATTAAAAACCTAACAAAATTAAAAATTTAAAAACTTCAAAAATAATTCTAAAAAATCAAAAAAAAATCATATAATATGTTTTTTGCTCTATGTTTGCTACTTCAATTAATCTGCTGGATCTCCAAAACTATTTTATATGATCAAACAAGGTGCACCATTCCGAAGACGTGTCGTAGGCACGTGTCAACGGGCAAATCTAGTATATATATATATATATATATATATATATATATATATATATATGATATAGAAATCTCCTAAACTGATATGAAGTGTATGTATCTGATACATAGAAAAACTCTTTTACTGAAGTGTAGTATGTATTTACATATATATAGAAAATCTCATTACTGAGTTGAAAAGAACATATGCAGATTATAGAAGTTGAACATTATGTAGATATATATGATGTAGAGAAATCCCTCTTTACTGACATAAAGTATATATGTATGTATATAATATAGAAAGATCCCCCCTTTACTGAAGGCATAATTGTGTATGTATGATATAGAATTACATTACACTGATATGAGTAAGTGTATATGGTATAGAAAATTCTCCCTTTGCTGATATGTAGTATGCATGATGTGGAAATGCTTTCAATGCATACATAGAGACTACCAAACACCACACTAAACTACTACTTAAAGAAATATACTAGATGTGTAGATAGAGATGGATTCTTGTTCATGTGTGCACCAACACAGGAAGTAGCAGAAATAGAAATCTGCAGCAAAACAAAACTGATACTCAACCTAACATTAGCAACTTACTATTTCATTCAAACTATAAATTGGTTTCTTGATAAGTAAATTAGGACTTTCAAAAGCATCAGTAAACTTCAAGGATTCATTGTATATAGGTATATTCCTAGGGTAATTAAGCATCAGTGCTACTCTAATGTGACAATCTTATATGTATATGTATCTACACAGGTATGAACAGTAACTTAAAATTTTCCTTAATGATGAAAGCAGTGCATACATATATATTGGATCAAGAATGCTATGGACAACCCTACTCAGTTCAGCCAGTTCAAGTTTCCACCAAAAAAATCAATTCTACAAAAATTTACTCAGTTTCAGTTTTAAAAAAAGGCAACTCAACCTGCACATGGAGAGTTCTACTTTAAAACCTGATTTCCTCTCAAAGTTTCATTATATGTGATTTTTAAATCCAAACTCAAGTGGTTCTATCATCTCAGTCCTCAATTTTGCCCAAAATCAACAAAACATGCTCACACACAGATCCGAAATGCAGTATTTCTTCTTTCATTTCAAAGCTTGTTTCTTTTAGTTCAAAAACTTGTTATATACATACCCTAATCATCTACATCAGTTTATCCATGATTATAAGAAATTATAAAGACTAATTATCAAGTTTTATGCATCAACAGTGTGTGTAAGTATATATCAACATTAACATTCCCCCTCCTTGTTCAACTTGTCTATTTTCATGCAATAACATCACACAACCCATTGTATATATTCAAAAAAACAACAAAATAATTGAAAACATCCTACTCATGATCTCTATTAGGTTCTTCAACAATCACAAGTCATCAAATTAGGGTTTTGGTCATCAATAGCATAGTTTCAAGAAAAGATTCAACTTTTAATTCATCTATTTATCAAAATTCATTATATCATCACAACATCATCTAATATGCTTACTAATAGATAGATCAACACATACAACATGCTTAGAATAATAAGAAAACAAACCTAAGTCACTCACCTCTTTGAAGAAACAACCGAAGAAAAATAAAGAATAAGAAAAATCACTCCTTCGCAAGAAAACCAAGAATCCTCGCTTGAAAACTCCAAGAAAACCAATAGGAAAAATATATTTTATTTTTGCAGAGGAGAGGGACGGCTGTAGTGGCCATAATATAGGTCGAAATCTAGAGTTTTTAGGGTTTTACAAGTTTATGAAAACATCCCTTAACAAATTATTACTTTACATATATAAATATTTCTTTATAAAGTAGTTAAATACGTTAAATAAATTAAATTAAAACCAAATCCTTATGCTACTGAGTTATCCAACCATCAAGCATAGCCAAAAAATAAAAAAAATTCTGATTTGTACTAAAAGTGGTAATTTTGCACAAAAACCTTCTTTTTATAATATTTGCAAATATGTCATAAAATATTTATAAAAATCCAGAAAAATCAGAAATAATATGTAAAAATAAATAATGAGTTTTCTTAAAATATTTTCTGACTTTGAACTTCCCAAGAAAATATTTGCACAAGATCCACTTAAATTCCATATTTGCAAAAACACCATATTTGTTTAAATCTTTACCAAATCAACTCTAAATAAGACTTAAATAGATTTTATATTTTCAATTATGACCATGGAAAGCCAAATAATTATTAAAAATGAATTTTCATTATTTGTTTGAGATCCAAACGGCTTTTTACATAAAAGCCCCTCTCTTTCGAAATATTTACCAAAAAAAGTTTTTTTATTCAAAAAAATCCCAAAATTTAGGATATGCTTAATTATAAATAGGAGAATATATTATGAAATCTAAAAGTGGAGGTTTGCACCCCAAAAATATTTGCGCGTGTTTTGCACGTGAAAAATTGAGAAATTCATAAAATAGTCAAATAAATTCAAATAAATCTGATAAATTAAAATATCATAAATAAATGAGAAAAATCAATCATTAACCATAAATTTTTAAGAACTCAAAATTTTTTGACTTTGCATGTGTGTTGCACGTGCAAGTTGCAATTTCAAGAAAATAGTAAAAATAGTCAACTTTACTAATTTAATATTATTTAATAATGGAAAATAAATCATTTTATTTTGCGGAGTATTACATCCTACCAAGGCCATGTAGCATTTGCAAGCCGCCTCCTGGCTGCCTCTGACTTCCCCTACGCCTGCTGCGGTGGGGAATTTCATCTTCATGTGGTAGGTCGATGGTATGGCCTGGAGAGCAACTAGGCCTGGTCAGCCCAGGATGATGTTGTAAGCGGCCTTCACATTTACCACCATGAAATCCATCGGCTCGGTTCGGGTGGTTGGAGATTTGCCAGCGGTTACGTCGAGACTTATGACACCCTCGATCGTCACTGGCACCCCTGTGAACCCGTGGAGAGTGTAGTCGGTGGGCTTGAGTCGATCCCTAGATAGCTTAATACCCGAGAAGGCCTATAGAAAAAGAATGTTGACCGAACTACCGTTGTTGACCAGGACTCTGTGCACATCGAAGTAGCCATATGGAGCTTTATCACCAGTGCATCACAATGGGGCATTCGGACGCCCTCCAAATCTCTATCTGAAAAAGTGATAGGGACCCCAAGGCCCTTGGGGGAGGATGGTTCTGCACGGAATTTACTTCCTGGACGAAGGATTTTCAGGAGGAGTTCGAATCTCCCCCCATTGGGCCTCCGTGTATAAGATGTAGAACGAATTCTGGTTCGGAGTTCGGGGTCTCCACGTGCCGCTCGGTTCGCTTATTACCCCCCCTGGGGGGCAGAGGAGGATCTGCCCTGTCCTTTCTTACAAACCTGGAAAGTTGCCCTCTCAAAATAAGGGCCTTGATCTTATCTTTTAGGGCCCGACAGTTATCCATGTCCTGACCGTGGGCCCTATGGAAGCGAAACCATTTGTCCCTGTTCCTCTTTTTGCTCGGAGTGTTCATCTTAGGAGGTGGTGGGAGAAGACCCTCTTTCCCGACCTCCATCAGGATGGCTGAGACAATCACGTTGAGTGAAGTGAACATCTCGAAGCGGGGAGGAGGACGACGCTGGCCTCCATTGTCTTTCTGGAGCTTCTTAGCTCCTTCTTCAGCGCCCTTCTGTTTGTTCCCGAAGGATGATCCCTCAAGAGCGGAGCGAGTGAGAGCCTCTTCCGTTCGGATGTATTTCTCACTCCTAAGCAAAAGTTCTGATAAATCCTGAGGAGGCTTCTTGGCAAGGGATGCTCTGAGGCTGTCATTAATGACGTTGGATTGGAAGGCAGCAGAGGCCACAGACTGGTCTAGGGAGGCGATGGATTGGGTCTCTGTGTTTGAACGTTTAACATAGTCTCTCAACCGCTCTCCCTTCCTCGGATGAAGCATAGAAAAGAGGTGCTCGTCTTTTCAGCCCGATGGCTACTCACGAAGTGAGTAAGGAATAGCCCTTCGAACTGGTCGAAGGAGAAGATAGAGGCCGGGGCTAGTCATGAGTACCATTCTCTTGCAGACCCCTTCAGTGTGGTCGGAAAAGTTTTGTAAAGAAGCGCGTCCGTCGCCTGGTGGATCATCATGAGAGTTTTAAAACTCTTGATGTGGTCAGCGGGGTCGAAATCCCCGTTGTATATTTCAAAATGAGGGGGCTTGAAGTTCTCTGGGACTGGTGCTTCCATTATGGTTCGGGAGAACGGAGGCCTGCTGGGATGGAAATTCCTCGCCTGTTGTTCCTCTTCTCTGTCCAGTCGGCCAAGGCGCATCTCCATCTCGTGGTGACGGCAGTAGACCGAGTATTCCCTTCGGTCATACCTTGCTGAGCCCCGGGACTCGTCCTCATGCGGAAGGGAATTGAGAGTGTAACGATGATAGCTTGGGGCAGGTTGAGTGTAACCCTTGTTTTTCATTTTCTGTATTTTGGTTGTATTTTTTACTTTTTTTCTTTTTGAGTATTTATTCATTTTGTATTCTCCTACTCCTTTTTGAACAGTGCATTTGATCTTCATTCTCAACATATTCATCTATTTGTCTTGTCGCCTTTACATTAATCTTCTTGATTCTATTGTCTGCCTATAGTTTCATCTCTAGTTGATCGGACTATTTTTTTTATTCTCATTACTAAATTGTTCATATCCTATTTTATTTATTTATTTTGTTCCTATCTCATTTATTGGATCGTCCTATACTTTGTTGGATCTTTTAATTAACCCTTAAACCCAATAACCGTACCCAATTCCCTATTGGATCCATTTAAAACCATAAAACCCAATACCCATTATACCACTACCAGTTAAGCTTCATATAACCCTAATACCACTTTATATATATATATATATATATATATATATATATATATATATATATATATATATATATATATATATATATCTCCATGTTCATACCCCTGTTCATCCCTAACCCCAGCCGCTTTTACCCTACTTCGTCCCTGTTCTTAACTCCCGAAATGCTAGCCGTTCTTCTAAACCCATCCCCTACCTCCTATCATCCTCCTCCTATACCCAACCTCTTACACCCCTGCATCTCCCGATCAAGCCCCTGTGCGCCCTGGTCCGCTCCCTGCCGCGACGCCAACAAGCTCGACAGCGCCTGTCATCCCCTCCTACGTCACGCACCAGACAGCACCCACCGCACGACAGTGCCCCTGCCTCCTTTTGACGCCCTCAGCCCCACCTGGCCTCCCCCTGTGCTGCTCAACCCCGACCACCATAGCGTCCCCATCCCCTGTGCTCCCTACTCGCGACCACAGCAGCGACAGCAGCATTCCCAGTAGCTGCAGCACTCGACGCTCCCCCCTGCAATGTTGTGCATGTCTTCCCCTGCAGCGAGCAGTAGCGACTTCGCTGCTGTCCGTCGGCTCTCTCTTGGCGCGTACACCCACTGTCGTTGCTTGTATCTTGTGGGTGTGTGTTGTTCTTGTGGGTTCGTGTGGTAGCGGTTCGTGATTCGTTCATTCGTTGAGTTCGTGCTAGGGAATCTGTTGCCGTTATTCGCGTTCTTGCTTCGTTTTCGTTGTCAATAATAAGGCAAGTAACTTGTATAATTTCTGTTTGCATATACAAGTATTGAATACCGCATGTTGTGTAGTTGCTTCAAGATTTATTCTCATGAAACCGTTGTTAGATCTTGTCTCTATGTGTGATCCGCCCATAGTTGTCTCATTACACACACGACATGAAATAAAATAGAAATAATCTAGATTCTTGATGTATGCATGCATGTTGTTCGTGATTCATGATGTGTCGTATACTGCATGTTGTTCGTGATTCTTGATTCTTAATCCAAATCTCTATGATTAAGAATCATACTGACCTTAATATGATTCTGTTAGTCATAGTATACCTCGTTGTAGACTTGTAAAATATCCTATACCGTGTTGCTTGGACATCTAGTATACCATATTTCGTATTGTATTATGATTTGGATGTGATTCATATAAACTAGTTGATTTTATGCATGAAGAAGATTTTTGTTTTTGTTGTGACCCTGTTTTGTTTAGTATTTTAGACCCTATTAAGGTCAGTATATAAAAATTATTTATGAATATGAATCATGGAGATTCTTGTCTACTTTCCAGAATTTTTGACAGATCTCAGTTTCGATTTGTGAGTTGCAAGTTATTGTTGTTTTAGTACAGATATGTTGGAAATTCCAGATTCTATTTTATATGACTTCTGTATGGTTATTTATTTTTATACTGATTCTAAATGTAATATTTTGATCCAATATTTTTATGAGCACAACTTGACTTGATTGGTATTAACCCCTAATTTTTGTGGATTTAATTGATGATTTTTATAAATTATTCTATCCATGCAAACAACTACTATACTTGCAGAATTTTCGTGCTGATCAGTAAAGAACCTTAATTTTAACCTGATTCTACTTGTGGTTGATAAAAACTTTGGAAAAATAAAATGTAGCCTGCTGTATCTATTTTACTACCCTTTTGACGAATCTGGATTTCAATTTATATTTTGTAATCTATTGCTGTTTTCGTACTGCTGTGTTTATGATTTCAGTTTACAAATCTGCTGTATCTTGCTGCTTTCTGATTTTATTTGACTATACTATCTATATTGGAAAATTATGAAACTTTATTTTCTGATACTAAACATACTGGGAATACCCCAGATTTTTTCTTGGATTTAATCAATGAGTTTTTATGCTGTTTTCCTGTTTATGAATACAAATTTTTGATTTCTGGCTGAACATGTTTTGTAGATACAATTCTGTTTTGAGTCATATTTTTTGTGAAATACCATATGACTTATATATATTTTCTGGATTTGGTCGAGAGTCTATTTTCCAGATTTTTTGACGGATCTAGATTTGCATTTTTGTGGAAATGGTAATCCCAGATTTGGTGCAGTACTGTCTTGCTGTCCTAAACTAGAATTTTCGTTGTTCTACCCTGGTATGTGTTGTCTATCACCTGTGCATGTTTATCTTCCAAAATGAACCTGTCACTTATTTATGCCATGTTACTCTTGCTCTGTTTTGTGATATGTACATGCCTGTTTAATAATAATAAGTAATCAAGCATGGGTTAAAGGAAAAGGAAAGATCTAGTAGTGAAAAATATAAAAATGTTACTTGAAAGGGGGGCCGTGTTTCCCGCCTGATTATCTATTATCTGTTACTTATTATATGATTATGCATGATCCTGATTATCTATTTACCTGATTCCTGACTACATACTTCCTTATGAGAAGGTGTACCCAGAAGGGTCATAAGGGCGCTCGTGTTTCCCACCTGTTACCCGACTACATATTTCCTAATGAGAGGGTGTACTCGAAGTGGACCGTAGGTCCTACCGGATGCATGATTACCTATTATATGATACTTGTACCTGTTTACCTGATACCTAAGTACATCGCCCTATAGAATCCACTACGAAATCTAAACGCAAACTTGTTTGAATGTAGAAACCATGTGGTAAATGGATGTGATGCATGAAGTGCTATCTAGATAGAAATAAATACAAGACTTAACATGACATAACATGACTCCTGTTACATGTTACTTGTACAATGTTAGCATACCATATTACTTGATTATGTTTTCTGATTTAGAGTTAGTTCTCTAATTTTTTGTTATATCATTTTCATGCTATACTTGCTTCCGCTGTTACTCTATTCTTGTTTATCTTTCCTGTACTTGTTGCCTGCACTACAAACGGCCCGTAACTTGCATTGGCGGACATTTTGTTTCTCTTTCCTTTTTCTGTAATTTGTTAAATTGCAGATTTTATTGATTAGCTGTCAGATGGAGTAGGTGATCTGAGATTCTAGTTGCTGGAGTTCTTGCTATAATTTACTTTTCTACTATTCTTGAATATATATATTTGCTACATGAATTTTGTAATGGGCAGTTTAACCCAAAATTTATAACTTGTTCAGATCTGATTTATTTGAGATTATTAAGCTTTGTTTCAAGTTAATTCTGTTAGTATATTGATAAATTTAAGCATGCGTGGTTGGTTTCTCCTTGTTTACTTCTTGTTATTCCTGTGAAATATTGTAAGATTCTGACAACTTATGGATGATGAAAATCATTCGCTGAATTTAGTCACGTATCCGTGTTCCGTATTCCTTTTTGGGAAGTGGGGCGTGAAATTGAGGACTGGGAGTACGACGCCGATAGCTTGGGGCAGGTTAAGGACTGGGCGCCCGCTGATCGTGGTCAGGAACAACATTGAGGGCCCTCAAGACAACTTCTTGAAATTGCTGGAACTCTGCCCTTGTGATAGGTGCCTCCCGCTCTCGGTGGTCCCGGGGGGTAAATCGACCAATTAGAGAGCGGCTTCTCCTCTGACGAGGCTGGGGTGAATCCCTTCGCCTCCTGGGCGAGTTGGCTCTTCTGCGATATGATCTACGGGAGATCAGGCTCTAGGGGACTGGATCGCTGGACCCATTTGATGTTCACGGCGGGGTATCCCGTCATGGGTCCGCCTCTCATCCAAGCGGATCCGAAGATCTATCCCCTGTTGCCGGTTGACAATAATGTGTAGGAGATCCTTCGGTGTTGGGGAACTGTGAGAGGCCATGGAGTCGAACGAGGGGTTATGTATCGAAACATGGTCATGATGAGGTGGTTTCCCCTGTCGACTTCAGCGGGAAGGTCCCATGGCATCCCCTTGAAGCCCTTGAGGAGCCTGCTGGGGCTGAGGTTGCTGAGGAAGGGGTCGTCCAGGCTGCGGTTGTTGGACGGGTTGAGGGAGAGATGTCCAGGCTACTGGACTTGCTGAGCGGGTGTAATATCCCCGACGGATATTACCTTATATAAATTATTATTTTATTATTATTTTGTTTTAATTCCAAAACTGAAACATTTTGGTGATTTTCGCCCGGTTTGTTCACAAACATTGTCTGTACACATATACCGATCTATGTACATCGGTAGTGTATTGAATCGGTACCGTGATCTTCCGAATGGATGATAAAATTTATTTTTATTATTATTTTCAAATTAAACTATTTTATACGGATTATATGAGGATTTCTTGGTATACACATACATATACATTTACATACATTGTATTGTACCAAATTAGTACATTATACAAAATGTGTAGTATGTACTCTTGGACAAGGTACTTATCTTGTCATGACAAACCAAATTAGATGGTTAGGGGTTGATTAAGTGGCTAAGCTAGGGTTTTGTATGCATAAGAGATTAGGAGAACTCTTCTAGAAGCCTTATCTCTTCCACCATGCCTCCACCTCACCCTAGCACCATACTTCCACCTCACCCTACACCTTACCCCTCCCTCACCTAGGCAAGGCCGGAATGTAACCCTAAGGGGTTTTGTGCAAAATGTGAGTGCACTTTTGCACTCTCCCCGTCCTCTCCCCTCCTATAAATACCCCCTCCTTCTCCACTTGTCTCACTTTTTACAAAACACAAAGACAAAAGAAAGGAAAGGAAAAGAAAGAGAGAACTCACTCTAACTTGAGAGTTTTTCTTGTAGGTCTTCTTAGGAGTTTCTAAGAGCTTAGGGGAAGGAGAAGTATAGCTAGCAAGTCCATGAAAGGAATATTAGGTGGGGGTTTCTCCACTTGTGCTTTTGAGTTGTTGTTTTTTTGGTTTCTTCTTCTCCTTATCTTCCTTGTTTTGTTTTCTTTTGTTTTTTTTAGGGGGTTGTTCTTGTGAGGTTGTTGTATGTTGTTTGTTGTATATGTTGTAGTTTTGTATGGATAAAAATAAAGTAAATAGTGGTAGTACCAAATAAACGCATAAAGATTGAATCTTTATAGTTGTAATTGTTGTTCTTGTGTTATTAATTGGACTAAAATGAACATATGCATATGGACTTTGTATACACCCATTTGGGTTGTAGGACTTGTTATTGGACTAAATACATATGCATATGGACTTTGTATACACCCATTTGGGTTGTAGGACTTGAATGTGGACTCATACATAAGCATATGGACCTTGGTATATACACCCATTTTGGGGTTGTAGAACATACACTTGAACTTTTGGACTAAAGAATATGCATATGATTGGTTGAACCCAAATGGAGGATTCTTTACTTTATTTTATTTTGCTTAGTTCTTTTTATTAATCTTATGTAAAAAGAACCCATTTTGGATGCTAATTCTAGTATGAAAAAGAAACTAATCTAAGTTATTAGTTGTAGAATGTAAAAAAGATTTTCTTTATGTTTGACTAGTAATAATAAATGTTATGCTTAAATAGGTAAGAAATAAAAATAGTAGTAGTAGATGTTTATATAAATTTGTAGTAGATGTTGTGTTTAAATGAATTTGTAGTAGATGTTTGTGTTTAAATGAATTTGTAGTAGATGTTTGTGTTTAAATGAAGTTGTAGTAGATGTTTATGTTTAAATGAAGTAGTAGTAGATACTTATGTCTAAATAAAGTAGTTGTAGTAGATGTTTATGTTTAAATAAGTAGTAGTAGTAAATGTTTATGTTTTAAATAAAATAGTAGTAGTAGATGTTTATATAAAGTTGTAGTGGATGTTTATGTTTTAAATAAAGTAGTTGTAGTAGATGTTTATGTTTTAAATAAAGTAGTTGTAGTAAATGTTTACGTTTTAAATAAAGTCGTAGTAGTAGATATTATATAAAGTTGTAGTAGATGTTTATGTCTAAATAAAGTTAGTAGATGTTCATGCTTAATGATATTCATGCTTAGTTAGTAGATGTTCTTGCTTAAGTGACATTCATGCTTAAGTAAAGTTTATGTTGAAATAGTAATAGACATTCTTGCTTTAACTATAATAGAAACCGTGCTTAAGGTAGAAAATCCATGCTATTTTTGTTGTAAGATAAGTAGGAAAGTCTTGTACCATGCTTGGTTCATTGTAGAAAAAATAAATACCATGTTTAGATTATGGTAGGAATTATAAACCATGCTTATGATGTGTATCATGTTGTAGGAAATTCATTCTTGAAGTAGATACCATGTTGTAGGTTAATGGAACCATACTTATGATGTGTATCATGTTGTAGGAAATTCATTCTTGAAGTAGATACCATGTCGTAGGAATTATAACCATGCTATGATGTGTATCATGTGTAGGAAATTCTTTCTTGAAGTGTATACCACGTTGTAGGTTTAATGTAGAAAAGAACCATGCTTAGGTTGTATATACATTGTAGGAATTATCATACTATGATTAGATTGTTGTAGGATTGATATTTGAGTTATCTACCATGCGTAGGAATGTTGTAGATTGAGGCTAAGCATATATTCATGCTAGAATTGTTATAGGTTGTTGCTATGTTATACCCATGCTTATACTATGCTTAACTTGTTGTAGGAATTAAGGTTAGCATTCATGCTTAGTCGTAGCAATTTTTCATAAACATCCATGCTTAGATTGTAGTAGGAAAAATTGTATACCATGCTTAGATTAATACCAAGTAGTATTACCATGTTAGAATGTTGTAGGTCTCTACTTGGAATACATACCATGCTTAGATTAATGATAAGTAGTCTTACCATGTTAGAATGTTGTAGGTCTCTACTTGGAATACATACCATGCTTAGATTAATGCCAAGTAGTATTACCATACTTAAATTGTTGTAGGATCGATGTCTAATTAATATTGTAGTTGAATACCATGCTTAGGAATGTGCAGGATTAATGTTCAATCACCTACCATGCCTAAGATTGTTGTCGGAATACTTAAGTAGTATGTCATACTTAAGATTTGTTGTAGGTTCTTACCATGCTTAGGAATTGTTGTAGAATAATGTTAAGTGGTATACCATGCTAAATTGTTGGCACTCATGGGTAAGTTGTAGCAATTAACCGTGCTTAAAGTAGTAGGAGGTATCCATGCTTAAATCTAGTAGTTATTCATGCCTTAACTGGTAGTAGCTTCTACTTAAGTTGTATCCGTGTCGTGGTTGTAGCGTTAGTAAAGGACCAATCATATGGTAGTTGCAATGTTGTGTGAAGAAGTACCTCTAATTAATCCCTAGAAGGAATCCCATGGTTGAGATTACTTAGCTAGAGCCATGCATGCTTGAATAGGGTATTGTAGCCTTCTAGTTTAAAGAACTATGTTTGATTGTATATGCTAGTGAAAGATTGAAAAGGAACCATAAACCCATGCATCTAGCTCCTAGGTGATTCTAACTCAAAAGAGAAACCAAGAATCTCGTTGCATGTAGTTCTAGTTCGTTCGGAAAGGAAACCGTGCATTCTAGTTGTGTGAGGTCCTAATTGAAATTGGACCATATCATGGGGACATTCCTCATCCGTATGGGTAATAAGGATTTGATAGACCACTAGCAATAGTTAGTTCGATACAGGTTGATATGTCGCTTTCGGGCTTCTTATCGGTAGAATGCCTATCTCAGGCTGTTAGCAGATTCTTCTGTTGCTTCTAATTATAGAAGATCGAGTTGCTAGTAAGCACTTTTGGTTGCTTATAGGTTTGATTACCTGTATGGTTGTTTGCATATGGTTATGCTCGTACGTGGCTTGACTAGCCCGTGCGTAGCTGTTGGTCTCATACGCGGCTTATTTGGCTGGTATGTACGTTGTTATCTCATACAAAGCCGCATGGCTCGTAGGTAGTTGTTGGTTCATACGTAGCTTGTTGGCTCGTATGTGTTCTGGTTACCCGTATATTGCTCACTAGCTAGTACCCAGTTTGTTGTGCTCGTCTAGGGTGATATTATTACCCTAGGGGCTTTCGACCATCAAGACATATGTTTTCTTATCCTGAGGAACTGTGGAGGAGTCACTCCTTGGGTACCGTCGGATCTTAACCGGTGTAGGTTGATCGAGGACCGGAGTATAGATGGAATCCAAGTTCAGGGTAGTGGCATGCATGTATGTTCGCATTGCCGGGGTCTTGGATCGATGGGCCAGGAACCGGATCCTGAGGGGTTCTGGTAAGTCTTGGTTGAGCAGCCTAGTAGAGTTATCTTGCGAAGTCTAATTTAAGGCCTAGCATGTTGTGTTTATAATATTGTCATCCCTAGGATTGTTCAGGGTTAGGGACATCATTAGGGTAGTGACTTATAAAGATCATTTACTTAGACCCTTTGCCGGAAAGAGAGGAGTGGGTTGTAGGGGGCCCCTTACGACCAACTTGTCCCTTGGGGCAGACCTTAGGTGGTGTTATTGGGTTGTACCTTCCCGTCAAAGGGATACGTACGGTGGTTTCTCACGAGTTGGTAGCACGGGTTGCGTATCTCACAGTGTTAATTCCTGAAGTGCCACAATAAGGCGGGCGGAGCTAGGGATGGACCCCGAAACTCCGTCGGGTCCTATACCGGGGAAGCGAACAGGCTATAGACTACGGTCAAGCTAGGGGGCGGCAGGGGGCTCTCCTGTTGGCAGAAACCCCGAGGGTTCGCCAGGTTTTTGAGTGAGTTCCGGTTAGCAGGGTGGTAGTGGCAACATAGACACCATGAGCGTACTGCCTTGGTAGGACTTGACCACGTCTGCAACCTCATTAGTCACGTTGTATCTGTCAGGAACAGGTTGTGTACAATTAGAAATTCATAACGCGGGTTCAAATCCCTATATATGGAGAGACGACTTGAGATGGGGCGCATGTAGTATGGGATGCATGTTGCTTCGGAGACTTGCTGGCATTAGAATAGGAGCATCCTAGTTTTAGTCAATATTGCATTAGATTCTAGTCATAGCACTCATGAACACTTAAACTACACCGACACAATTGCCATGTTTCTGTATGTTGTTTTGGGAGATTCGTTGCTATGTTATCAGCCTTAAAGCGTCAGTGAATACTGACATCCCCACTTCAATAGGTACCGGATCGCAGAAGTACAGGTGCAAGATTCAGGGGGACTCAAGGAAGGGAAAGCGAGGAGTCAACGTCATGTTTAGTTCCGCTGTAACATGTATGTGGATTATCTATTAGTCGAGAAGTACTCAAGTGAGAGTTACCAAGTGTTGTTCTTCATTCCTAGTACTCTGATGTAAGATTGTTGGAAGTTGTAATTGGGAATGTAAGGGTATTATTGTAACACTATTGTAACGTATTGCAGTTGTATAATATTCAGACTTGTAATAGCTTGGGTGTTGAATAAAAAAAAGTTTAAATTCTCATGTTTTTCTGTGTATTGTGACAAATTGATGAAAAGGTCCGGGCTCGTGTCTCGGTTTTCCAGTATATGGAAATCGGGGCGTTACAGAGTGGTATCAGAGCTAACTTCAATTTACAGTCCAACACAGTAGGAAAATTAAACTTGGATGCCTTTTAGGAGTTGGATGTTAGCTAGTTGTAAACAATTATAATTCATATTGTTGTTTCTTTCAACTTATGTTTTATGATATTTCTATATCTATGCTAATTTCTGTATCCACTCCTTGCAGGATGACAGACGGGGCACTTCCCACGGGGAATGGATGGGGTCACGGGGCCGTGATCGAGATAGACTCAGACTCAGAGCCCATCTCAGAGGGGGTCGGGTCACCAGTTGGGGCTGGATTGGCCAACGGGACCCCCACAGCTGCCGCAGCAGGGGGCACCCCCTTAGGAGGCCAGGTTCCAGTACCACCACCTCCCCAGCTTACCCTTGTAGAACAGGCCTTCCAGTAGGCCTTTCACGACATCTCGACCCTGGCGTGGTCCCACGTCTGTCTTGAGAGCAAGATGGACTCGTGCGAGTTTGTGGGCTACCACCATGGGAGGGAAGTAGCCAAGTTGCGGAGCGCCAATGCAAGGGCCCAGCGCAGGATGGTGATCCTGAATCACAGCTACCGGGCACAGTTCGTGCGCATGGAGCGCCGATCCGCAGAACTCTAGGAGCAGGTCGCACAGTTACGAGCGCTGCTGACTGGAGAGGACCCACCAGAGGGCGCTAGCAGTACCGATTAGGCAGTTGAGTTCTTGTAAACTGTTTTGTTATTTTGTAATTTTGACTCCTACTTCTGTGATATATAGGTAGGAAGGATGTTGTTTAGGAAAGATATGACACTTTTGTAACCAAATGGGTTTATGTATATATATGTGTAATCCATGCAATGGTTGATCAAAAAAAAATTTGTTCATCTCTTGCCCTATGTCTGTGCCAATTCGTATCTGTTGTTTTAATTTTTCCTAACATAATGAAGTTCTGAGGACAGAACTATTCTAAGGAGGGAGTATTGTAATATACCGGATGGATATTACCGTATATAAATTATTATTTTATTATTATTTTGTTTTAATTCCAAAATTGAAACATTTTGGTGATTTTCGCCCGATTTGTTCACAAACATTTTCTGTACACATATACCGGTCTATGTACATCGGTAGTGTATCGAATCGGTACCGTGATCTTCCGAATGGATGATAAAATTTATTTTTATTATTATTTTCAAATTAAACTATTTTATACGGATTATATGAGGATTTCTGGGTATACACATACATTGTATTGTACCAAATTAGTACATTATACAAAATGTGTAGTATGTACTCTTGGACAAGGTACTTATCTTGTCATGACAAACCAAATTAGATGGTTAGGGGTTGATTAAGTGGCTAAGCTAGGGTTTTGTATGCATAAGAGATTAGGAGAACTCTTCTAGAAGCCTTATCTCTTCCACCATGCCTCCACCTCACCCTAGCACCATACTTCCACCTCACCCTACACCTTACCCCTCCCTCACCTAGGCAAGGCTGGAATGTAACCCTAAGGGGTTTTGTGCAAAATGTGAGTGCACTTTTGCACTCTCCCCCTCATCTCCCCTCCTATAAATACCTCCTCCTTCTCCACATGTCTCACTTTTTACAAAACACAAAGACAAAAGAAAGGAAAGGAAAAGAAAGAGAGAACCCACTCTAACTTGAGAGTTTTTCTTGTAGGTCTTCTTAGGAGTTTCTAAGAGCTTAGGGGAAGGAGAAGTATAGCTAGCAAGTCCTTCCATGAAAGGAATATTAGGTGGGGGTTTCTCCACTTGTGCTTTTGAGTTGTTGTTCTTTTGGTTTCTTCTTCTCCTTATCTTCCTTGTTTTGTTTCTTTTGTTTTTTTTGGGGGGGTTGTTCTTGTGAGGTTGTTGTATGTTGTTTGTTGTATATGTTGTAGTTTTGTATGGATAAAAAGAAAGTAAATAGTGGTAGTACCAAATAAACGCATAAAGATTGAATCTTTATAGTTGTAGTTGTTGTTCTTATGTTATTAATTGGACTAAAATGAACATATGCATATGGACTTTGTATACACCCATTTGGGTTGTAGGACTTGTTATTGGACTAAATACATATGCGTATGGACTTTGTATACACCCATTTGGGTTGTAGGACTTAAATGTGGACTCTTACATAAGCATATGGACCTTGGTATATACACCCATTTTGGGGTTGTAGAACATACACTTGAACTTTTGGACTAAAGAATATGCATATGATTGGTTGAACCCAAATGGAGGATTCTTTACTTTATTTTATTTTGCTTAGTTCTTTTTATTAATCTTATGTAAAAAGAACCCATTTTGGATGCTAATTCTAGTATGGAAAAAGAAACTAATCTAAGTTATTAGTTGTAGAATGTTAAAAAGATTTCTTTTATGTTTGACTAGTAATTATAAATGTTATGCTTGAATAGGTAAGAAATAAATGCTATTCTTAAGAAAAATAGTAGTAGTAGATGTTTATATAAATTCCATCTTCAACTGGAATTGTTCCATATCTTCTTCTGTCATTGCTGCCCTCTAAAGAGCTTGTCGAACCTTCTGATCGCCAACGGTATCATCTGGGACCTCAAGTTCGATCTTAGGCCCTGCTCGAAATTTCTTGCTTTCTTAGCTTCATCAGCAATGAGCTCAAGAGCGTACCTGGACAACTGAGTGAATTTAGTCTCATATTCTCTCAGTGACAAGTTGCCCTGTTGTAGGCTCATAAACTCCATTGCTTTCTTCTCCTGGATATCCATGGAGAAGTAATGGTCCTTGAACTCCTTTAGGAACACATCCCATGCTATCAGTTCCTCACCGAAAGTTCTCCTTACGTACTGCCACCAGACACCGGCATCCTTCTCCAACTGCATTGTGGCCAACTTCACCTTGCTAGCCGCCGGAGCCTCCAGCACTTCAAAGACAATCTCGACCTGTCTAATCCAGTTGTCAGGCTCATTAGGGTCAGCCTACCCTTCAAACATAGGCGGCTTCATTCTCTTGAATGACTCCACCTGCCTAACGGGATCTGCATTCTGATTTACTAGTCCCGGTCCAGGGTTCCGATCCATTCTAGCTGTCATGAAAGCATTGAAAGTTTGATAGACTCTAGCAATCTCAGCCTCCAAGTCAAGTCTGCCACTGTTGGAGCTTTCTACTCCATCACCATTGCTCCTGGCTCCAGGTCCTGCCATTGTTCTAAGTCTACAAAACACACAATTTGGTTAGGAGAATACAATTATAAGAAATCACATAAATGGTCAGAAGACAAAACATTGTCAAAAATTTATGTACCATAATATCAATAAATAAATTTATGTAAAAGTAGTTCATACATTTCTTCAAAAATAAATACTAAACAACTTTATTTAAAATTCAGAAAACTCAAATAATACAATCACACTAATAATAAATCTTTGTGACATAATAAATCTTTGTGACTCTTCTTGATCTCCCAAAGCTCTTCTTGTAGGACGTCGAGTTTCATTTTTAGCCTGTCGCAGCGCCGACTGTAAATGTAATCTCCCTACTTTGTGTATTTGCCCAGTTTGGCGAAACGCTCCTCTGCCGCACGTTGGCCTTTGTCGAGAATCTTCATCATCTGTTGCATTCATGCAATGCGTTGCTGGTTCTCTGTATGATTCCCCTCCATGTTGGAAATCTGCCGCTAGTACACACGCTTCTCACGTATAAGTGACACAATAACATGATCCTTCTTGGTCAACCTTGGTGATTCATCCGAAGATTCACCCGAAGATTCCCTAGGAGGTGGAGTAATCTCCGGGGTCTCATGTGGTTCCTCTTCCACTGGTTATTTTGATTCCTCTTCTGGGTTTTCCTCTAGATCATCCTCGGAATCCGTTAAGGGGTCCTCGAGGAAAACATCTTCTTCTTTCACATTTTCCACAGGATCGTGATTATCCTCCATCCTACAGAAAAGGAAAAAAAAACAAAGAACATTAGTACAAGTATAGAGTAACATAAATGCAAGTTCACATAACTACACATTCATGACTCTAAGACTGATACACACACTCTAATGTCCCTTTAGGTTTTTCTATACAATGTTTAGTGTAACTTATTGAAGCATGCTCTAATACAACTTTGAAGCCCCGCGGATTTCAAATTAGGAAATAAGAGACAAATCCAGAATCTTCACCTCAATGTAAACTAAACACATCAGGAAAATACAGGAAAATTTAAAACTTTCATTACATCAATACTCATTACAATGCACAGCGCAAAAAATACAACACTTTTAATACAACTCGAATCAACAACTGAAATTCAATCTTCTGTTAGTCTAAGCTTTAACTACTGCTAAGCTACTCACTTGCAAATCCTGCAAAAACGACAAAAACTGTGGGCACGTCAGTTGAATGCAACTGACACAATGCTAATAAAAGCAGCGACTTCCAAAGTCTCATAACCACACACTTGCTGCACAAATAAAATGATAATAAACGAATCATAAATTAACAATAAATACTAAAATGGAAAGGATAAAATATACAACAGGAAAACACCGAAATGCACAAGACAAGGTTCAGGGAAAACACGAGTGACTACGATGCATACTAATGCATGCTTGTTCGGATTCTATGTCACCCATACAATATAGGTCCGAGGGCAAGTCCTTAGCGTTCACCACATTTTGGGGTTCAACCCCTCGCTATGCAACCTGCACCTATGATTACTACGAGATTTAGACAAGTTACACGTATTGTTTCTCGCCCCAGAATACTGGAGGTCAGACTCTATCCACGGAACATCCTGGAGGGCTTCCCCTCTCGTCTGGGAACTCTTTTAGAGAATACTTCACTTTGCAGACCATCCTGGAACCGTCATTGCACAAATGTCCCATGTGCGTCACCCTCGTCTTGGAATACTGGAGATAACCCCACTCTACAGATCATCCTGGGGCCTCTCATACCCTCTTCCCAGAATACTGGGGATTTATCTCGCTCCGCCGATCATCCTGGAGTCCACATACTCAGTTTGCTCTTATTTCATCATATCACCATCTATTCCATGTCCTTATGTGTAAATAGGAGTAGCCTGAGTCACCTAGAGCTAGATCCACCCTACCGGATTTCAATCCACAAAACTAGGACCACTAGCCCTCCATGGCTAATTCCTATAATCAAATAATTCACTACTGGTAGTCCTGGATCCTGCTCAGCCTCTAGTGCTCGCAACACAAAATCCTCAACAATCTTTCTAGGGTTCTCACAACAACCTTAAATTTCGATATGAACCACCACTTGGTTCAATCATCAAAACATTCTTTCTTTTATTCATATGTGGAAATACAGCTTTTCCATAAGTTCTTAAACATAATTTCAACGTCTCATTTAAGATCATCTATTACCAAATATAAGCATTCATTTATCCACAATCTATTATATCATTCCTCATTTAATGAGCAATTCACTTCCATAAAGATCACTTCATTTATAGAAACAAAACAATTTTTCCAACCATCTTCGTTGCCCATTAAAAATACACTTTTCCATGTTTGAAGACACAATTAAATTTTTGGAATATTTATCAACTTAATACTGAATTAAAATTCTTTCAACTCAGGGATTTATCCCAAAATCTAAAAATTTCCGTCTTTCCAAAAATATGAAATTTATACTTTCTTGTTCTTGAAATTAACTCGTTCAAAACTGAACCAAATATTCTCAAATTTTAGATTATAATTCACCTATAACATAGATTATATCGTATGAATTACAACCAAATAAAATAAATTTTTGAACTATAATTCATCAAAATCTGAAACCAAACCCTTCCCACAATCTGAAACTTGCACTTTGCAAAATCTAGATAAAAATTAAATATTAATCAACATAAGATTAGCTGGATATATATATATATATATATATATATATATATATAGACTATATCGTATGAATTGCAACCCAATAAAATAAACTTTTGAACTATAATTTATCAAAATCTGAAACCAAACCCTTCCCAATATCTGAAACTTGCACTTTGCAAAATCTTGCAAAAAATCAAACTAATCAACATAAGATTAGCTGGATATATATATATATATATATATATATATATATATATATATATATATATATATGGGACATCTTCCGTTGCAAATGCAAATATCGTGCAAACGCGTGCAAATGCCTTAACCTGTCATTGGCGATGACGGGTTAAGGCAAAACACATAACCCATCATTGGCGATGACGGGTTAAGGCAAAACACATAACCCGTCATTGGGGATGACGGGTTATGTGTTTTGCCTTAACCCGTCATCGCCAATGACGGGTTAAGGCATTTGCACGTATGCAAACGCTACAGTAGCGTTTGCAACGGAAGAAGGCCCCATATATATATACACACATATACACACACACACACACACACACACACACACACACACACACACACACACACACACACACGTGTACTAGAGTTTCCCAAACCCTAGCACACCCAACACCCAAAAAAATTATGAAGCCGAGCCCCCTTGGGCTGCTGCTGGTCGACGGCAGTGCCAGCGGCAGGTCGACAACCCAAAACAACAAAAAAATGAAAATAAAATAATAAAAAAAGGTTGCAGAACACTGGGTTCGAACCCACGACCCTGTGCCAAAACCAGTGCCCAACACAGCACCCAAGCCCACGGGGGCAAGCCAGTTATCCCATCTCTTCACACTGTCTTATTGCGCTCACAAAGTAATAAGACGTGGGTTTCGGTACAGACCCTAGGTCCTGTACAAACTCGAAACCCTACAATCTCCAAACTCTATCACAGTAACCCTAGTTACTGTTCATGCCGTGAACAGTAACCCCAAATTCTCATATGCTCCCAATCACTATACTATAATTATTCAAACCACATTATTCACATCCAAACATACATCAATTCATGTAGAAAAATTATAGTATTTGAATCATGAAATTTAATAAAATAAAACAGTGAAAAAACACTAACGATCTCATCTTTTTATCAATTAAACATTAGTCTATAGATCAATATCAAATTCTACTTGACAACAACAATATACATGATCATTCAATCGAGTTTATGGGTTAAAATATTTAATCTTTTCATACCCTCAAATTAATAATATTAAAGAATCAATTGTTTATGTTAAAATCACCTAAAGATTAGACTTTTACTTCATAACAACAACTAAACTTCATATATTAATCAGCTCAACAATTCATCTCATTGAAATATAATAAATACATGCTATAAACATCCACATATCCATAAATAAATTTCATAGCATGATAGCACATCATCATGAATAAAAATAACACATCAAAAGAGCAAGAGAAACACCCACCTTGAGAAGAATTATTGATGCAACTAGTAGTCTTCTCCTACAAACAAAGATCTACTCTAAAACTCCAAGAAATTACCACAAAATAGCCAAAATAAGAAGAAGGCCGAAATCCTCTGTTCTAACCCTCTTTTATATGACCGGGTTCTGAATTATTAGGGTTTTGATCGCAGTTTTGCAAATTTAGTCCCCCAACAATCCCAAAATTGCATAATTATATTTACTCAATAAAATCAAATAAAATCAAATTAGAGGGATAAAGTCTCTCCTGGTAATCTCTCCACTGCCATATTGGCCTACCAAAACAGCACAACAAAAATATGAATTCAAATTTTACCTCCAAATGACATTTTGCACAAAAACCCTTTATTCAAAGTATTTACAAAAAATAGTTTCTTTATTCAGAAAAATCCCAAAATTTAGAATATACCCAATTATAAATAGGAGGATTTATTCAACAATTCAAAAGTAGAAATTTGCACCTCAAAAATATTTACATGTGTTTTGCATGTGTGACAAAGTCAATTTTACAAAAATTCAAAATAATTAAATAAATAGATTTAAAAATTATTCATTAATTCAAAATATTGTATTAAAAATTACTGGCATTATAGGTGAACTCTATAGGTCATGTAGTCGACAACAATAATCCATAATCAATCATCCATAATCGATAATCAACAACCCATAATCAATAATCGTTAATCAATAACTAATAATCCATAATTAATGATCAATAACCATAATGAATAATCACGGGCCCTTCTCTAAGTACAGTCCCCGATATTGTCCACTACTAAGTCGACCCTTATTACCCCGGTTTGTCATCTTTATTTTTCATTTATTATATTCAATTACGAACATGCAATAGGAAGAATCGAAAAGAACGGGGGTTTCAAGATGATATCAAGAGGTATCAATGGCTACGCAATGAATGGTATGCAGTGCAATTCATTAGATGCAAGGCTTAAACATATTTGTCTTTTAAAACAAAGAAATACAATTCTTGAAAGCAATATGTTGTTGTACATAAACTGACTTTTCTGCTGCTATGGGAAATCGAATCAGGTTCCGTTAGGTTTATAGAAACTAGACTCCCTGCCGATTCCAACGCATATTCACACAATATGTTTTGATTATAATAACTATAATAACCAATCAATTCTTTACGAGTCTGCTGTTCAGACACCAACTCAATATAAAATTGTTACATGGTTAGTTTTACTAAAAAGTTATTTAAAATTCTTGTAAAAATTATAATCTAGTTCCTGGAACCGTTCATTAACCTTCTTGCAATTCTTAGGTCCTAATTCTTAAGTTAACCTACTGATTTAATTAATTGAACATGACAACATATTTTTGAAACATAATTCTAGAGTTTAGACAGTACAGCGGTAGAATCTGAATATCTTGCAATCCAAAAGTCAGATTGCAAAATTGTCAGATGGTCTAGACTCTAGATACAAATGGATATAAGTTTTATTTAAAAAGTTCTAATTGATTTTATTTGTATCTGGGTCAAAAGTTCGGTTCTTTACTGATCTAGTGTTCTGGCAGAAACCTAGGGTCAAGTTTCTGTAGGCATAACGAGACCAGAAATTCATCAAGTAATCTCATAAAAATTATAAACAACTCCTAATCATGTCTAGCAACATCCTGGTTAATTCTCAAGTTTTTATTCTTTGGTTAACATTTTATTTTAATTAGTAAATCTTGTCGGCATGCCTCTAGACAGCAAATCTGCAATTTAAAACCTTGTTGGATCCTGTAAGTAAGGCAAATAACACTAGAGTGGGGGTGAATAGTGTTATTTAAAAATTAATTAAAAACTTGAACTTTTCGTACTGTTAAGTCGACTGAAAAGGATATACAGCTGACTGTTGCGTCAGATAAGAAGAGTATTTTACTGAAGAGTTACAAGTCTGATCAGTCGACTTATAACAGAAAACCAGTCGACTTACCAGACAAGTTTTTTAAATAAAACTCAGAGAAATTAAAATTGCAAGTTGAGATAATACAACCACAGAGAGTCAATCACAGCCAAACACAACGATATATCCTGGTTTGGTCCTCCCTACCTAAATCCAGTCCCCAAGCAACCCACTTGAGATTTTCCACTATTCTTGAAAAAGTACAATAATACCCTACGGCCTTTGACAACAACAATGTCAAATCCGTAGACCTCTCTCACCAATAGAGAGAGCAAACCCACTCTACACCTTAGAGTGAAACCGACTCTAAAACCAAGAGTCCTACTCTCCAACCGAGAGGACCACGCTCACAACCCGAGAGTGAAAACAACAACAAAAAATTGAGTTTACAACAACCTATAGCCTTGTATGTGATAGTGCTTTGTATAGTGGCTATTAGGTCAACTTGTGAATTCAGTCTAAAACGAAATCAATATTATATTAGACTAAAATTTAGAGAACCAAGTCTCAGAGAGTTAAAGAATGCTTGGAACCTTTTCCAAATGATTCCTATACTCTATTTATAGAGTAAGAATCAAGGAACGTTGTAAAACAGTTCCATAAACCGTAATAAAACAGATATGAAAGTTTTGAATTTGAAAAACAAGTTTTAAATTCAGAAAGTTGTCGAAATAGCTTGAACAGTCGACTGGGTTGCCATAATGAGTCGACTGGCCAAAGCTTGTATGAGTTTAGGCAGTTTCGTACTATGATAGTCGACTGGTTCCAAGGATCGGTCGACTGGTACTCATACAGCTGAATTTATTCAAGCTTGTTCTGACATTTTGATTTTGTAAAACACTCAGATTATTTAAAGTATGTATGAATGTGTGTGTGACAAGGCTATTACAAGATTTGGGGACTCAAAAAATTAAAATACAATATTACAAGACACTTTGTTTAAACATTTGAAGCTCTTAGTGTCTTGTCTTGAACTTGAGTCTTTATCTTGAGCTTGAGCCTTTGTCTTGATGTCTTGAAGCTTGATTAATTACGTTGCCTTTGTGTATTTCACCATGGTATTGACTTTGATACACTCTACAAGAGATGTGATAGAACAACTAGTCATCAAAGACAAGAATCAACAAACATAACAGTACTAAGAATTTGATAACTTGCAAATCGAAATTCAAATCTGTAAGAAGTTCTCGAAACTAGATTCAGTGAGATAAAATTTTAATTTACAATGTTCTATTTTATTTCATCACCAACTAGGTCATAATCTCACTATAACAAGGGATAAACAGCAGGCCAGTAACTTAATATTATTATTTGCAACAATCGAGATACACAAGGCATATAAGCTTATGACAAAATGAACAGAAATTTGTACTCAATAATTAGGGTGGATTCCTACAGTTAACATGACAAAATTATTATTACTATAGTTTTAAATTCACGAATCTAGTTATAACATCCTATACAACCGAAGTGCATTCAAATCATTATTTCTTCTACAAATGTGTTCCTGTTTATGTTCGTGCGGTGTATGCATATGACGACGGATAACATGGCTTAGAATTGAGTCAAGGATATGGCACAAAAAGAAAGCTATTAATTGGTTTCGCCGAGGAATCTGTAATAACTTTTTTTAAGAGTAACAAGCAAATTGAGATACGCTAAATGAAATAAGAACTACTTGCGGAGATCAAAATAATTCTTGAACGAGAAGAATAAGTCGGTTCAAGAGAAACCTGCCTTTTGTTCGATGAGTGCAAGGATTACGACAGAAGGAACAATAGCGACGACGATCATGACGAACAAGAGCGACGTTGAGAGCTTCGGGATGCGGCTATTTTTGTTGCTGCTGGGTGCAGTCGGGTGGCGCACGGCAGTGCGGGAGCATGGTTGGCGTCGGTGGCTGTGGTGGTGGTTTGGAGGAGCTGCGAGGAGGAGCAAAAAGCAAAATTGCACTTTAACTAAGACTTTTTAGCAGCCAGTTGGAACAGGGGCAGCGTCGGGGGTTGGCAAGGCTGAAGTGCAGCAACAATGTGGAGCAACGATGCCAGGGTAGCAGCAAGGAGAGAGGTTGCAGTGGCGAGGACGTTGGTCGGGACTGGCAATTGTTGTGGCAATGGTAGGAGGTCAGGATGGTGTACAGGCGGTGGTTGCAGTTCGGCAACGACGGAGGAGGGAGGCAATGGAGATGATGAAGGAGAAGTGATGGGTTTTGTTGGTGATCGAGTGTAGTAGAGGTGAAGAAGATGATGGAGCAGCTGTTGATTTAGGGTGAAGAGTAATCAGGTTAAATGAGTGATTAGGAGGGGTTTAGCAGAGTTTGATTATGCAGTTGTGGGGATTAGTTGTTAGCAGAAATTAGGGGAAATTGGCCCAGGATTTGGGGATTAGTTAATGGGAATATGAAGAGATTAGTAGGATAGTTTTATTTGATTATTAGGAGATAGGGTTTGATTTGTAAATGATCTTGGGTCAGGCTAAATCTATGGGCTTAGAATCATCAAATACTAACAATAATAGGATTGGTTTGAGCTTTAGTGTCACAAATAACAAATCAACTAATATGTATACAATGGTTAAGATTGGACTTGGATATGATGAAGTTGGGTTTTTAAGAAAATAATCGGATAATCAAATGAGACCAAGTGGGTTGAAAAAAATAGAATGATTTTATCAAATAACGTGAATACAAGAGTCGAAAAAAGGGAACACAAATACAAATGAAACCCACACATCCGGAAACAGGGGTTACACTCCATCTACAACTCGTTGATTCCAAACAACGAGTTCAATGCCTCACTCTTCGCCCAGGCTCCATTAACAACTCGCTGACTCTAAACAACGAGTTCAATGCCTTGCTCTTCGCTCAGACTCCATCAAAAACTCGTTAACTCCATACAACGAGTTCAACGCCTTGCTCTTCGCCCGATCCCCATCAACAACACATTGAATCCAAACAACGAATTCAATGTCTTGCTCTTCGTTCAGGCTCCGCCAATAACTCATTGACTCCAAACAATGAGTTCAACGTCTAGCTCCGCTCAAGCTCCATCAACAACTCGTTCGCTCCAAACAACAAGTTCAACACCCTGCTCACCACTAGAACTCCATCAATGACTCATTTACTCCAAACAACGAGTTCGACATCTTGCTCTCTGCTCGAGCTCTTTCAATAACTTGTTGGCTCTAAACAATGAGTTCAACGCTCTGATATACGCTCGAGCTCCATCAACAACTCGTTCGCACCAAACAAGAAGTTCAATGCCCTGCTCGAGCTCGAACTCCATCAATAACTTGTTGGCTCCAAATAATGAGTTCAACACCCAGCTCTTCTCTCCTGCTCATTAACTCCAAACAACGAGTTCAACCACGAGTTCAATGCTCTAATTACTGCTCGAGCTCCATCAACAACTCGTTGACTCCAAACAACGAATTCCCCTCTCGGCCCCGGCACGTGCTCCATCAACTACTCGTTAGCTCCAAACAACGAGTTCAATGCCCTGCTCACTGTTTGAACTCCATCAACAACTCAATGACTCCAAACAACGAGTTCAATGTCAACCCCTGCGCTCGAGCTCCATCAACAACTCGTTGACTCCAAACAACGAGTTCAACAATGAGTTCAATGCTCTACTTTCCTCTCTAGCTCTATCAATAACTCATTGACTCCAAACAACGAGTTCAATGCTCTACTATTCTCTCGAGCTCCATCAACAACTTGTTGGCTCCAAACAACGAGTTCAACACTCTGCTCTCCGCTCGAGCTTCATCAACAACTCGTTGACTCCGAACAACGAGTTCAACCCTCTGTTATCCGCTCAAGCTCCATCAAGAACTCACAACAAGTTCAATGCCCTGCACTCCACTCGAGCTCCGTCAAAAGCTCATTAACTCCCAACAATGAGTTCAATGCCTTTCACTTCGTTCAAGCTCCATCAACAACTCAATAGTTCCATATAGCGAGTTCAACGCCTTCCTCATCGCTCATGCTCCATCAACAGCTTGTTGAGTCCAAACAACGAGTTCAATGCCTCTCTTTTCGCTCAGGCTCTATCAACAACTCGTTGACTCCAAACAACGAGTTTAAAGCCTTGCTCTTTGCTAAGGCTCCATCAACAACATGTTGACTTGAAATAATGAGTTTAACACCTCCCCTTTTGCCCAGGCTCTGTTAACAGCTCGCGAATCCAAACAATGAGTTCAATGCTTGCTCTTTGCTGAGGCTCCGTCAACAACTCATTGACTCCAAACAACGATTTCAATGCCTCGTTCTTTGCCCAGGCTCCATCAACAACTCGCTGAATACAAACAACGAGTTCAACGCTTGCTTTTCTCCCAGACTCCATCCATAACTCGTTGACTCAAAACAATGAGTTCAAAATATTGCTCTTCACCCAGGCTCCATCAACAACTCGTTGACTCAAAACAACGAGTTCAAAATATTGCTCTTCACCCAGGCTCCATCAACAGCTTGTTAACTCAACACAACAAGTTCAATGCCTTGCTATTTGCCCGAGTGCCTTCAACAACTTGTTGACTCCAAACAACGAGTTCAATGTCATACTCTTCACTCAGGCTCTGTCAACAACTCATTGACTCTAAACAATGAGTTCAATGCATGGCTCTCTGCTCAAGCTTCATCAACAACTCGTTGACTCCAAATAATGAGTTAAATGCCCTACTCTCCGTTCAGGCTCCACCAAAAACTCGTTGACTCCAAACAACGAGTTTAATGCCCCACTCTTAGCTCGAGTCCTTCCATCAACCCCCAGTCTTCATGCATTTGGCTCTGCATCCAGCACCGGCCTTGAGTCGTCTCAACAAATAGTGGGTCTAAATGCCTAACTCCGTCAAAGAGTTGCCTTTATTAACTTGCTAGGCACCAACAGCAAGTTCAACCTCAACTCAATCAAACAGTTTCCTCAACAAACTTGCTAGGTGCAAACGACAAGTTCAACATAAACTCGATCAAAGAGTTGCCTCAACGAACTTGCTGGGTGCAAACAATAAGTTCAACATTCCGATTCATCTTTCCAAACTTGTTGGGCTCAAATGACAAACTTTACGACCGACTCTATCTCAGATTTGCCTCTATAAAATTTGCTGGGCACAAACAATAGGTTCAAATGATCAGCTCTGTGCTAGAGATGCCTCTAACAAAACTTGCTCGGCACAAATTGTAAGTTCAACATTCAACTCTATCTCAAGAATCGCTTCCTACAAACCTGCCGGGATCAAACGAAAATCCGTACATCAACTCGATCGAAGAGTTGCCTTTACAAAACTTGTCAGGCGCAAACGGCAAGTTCAACGTTCAACTCCAATCAAAGAGTTTCCTCTCAAAACATGTTAGGATCAAATGAATGTTCAATCTCCAACTCCATTAGAGTTTCCTCTACTCACTTGCCGGTAACAAATGGCCAGAGTGCCTCTACAAACTTGTTGGGAACAAACAACAGGTGCAACGTTCAACTCCGTCACAGAGTTTTCTCTAAACTTACTGGTATCAAACAGCAGGTTTAACATCAACTCCACCCTAGAGTTGCCTCTATTCACTTGCCGGTCCTAAATTGCAAATTCAACATCAACTCCGTGGGAGACTTGCCTCTACAAACTTGTTGGGAATAAACGGCAAGTACAATGTTCAACTCTATCACAGAGTTCTCTCTAAACTTGCTGGGATCAAACGGCAGGTTCAACATCAACTCCGTTTAAGAGTTGTCACTACAAACTTGTTAGGAACAGAAAGCAGGTTTAATGTTCAACTCCATCACAGAGTTCACTCTAAACTTGTTGAGATCAAATGGTAGGTTCAACATTAACTCTGCCCTAGAGTTGCCTCTACTCACTTGTCGGACACAAACGGTAGGTTCAACATCAACTTCTTCTGAGAGTTGCCTTTACAAACATATTGGGAACCAACTGCAAGTTCAAACTTCAACTCTATTTCAGAATTGTCTATCCAGTCTTGCCGGGATCAAACGGTAAGCCCTATGATCAACTCTGTCTCAGAGTTTTCTCTACAAACTCATTGGGCATAAACAGTGAGTCCAATAATTAGCTCTGTCATAGAGTGGCCTCTCTAAACTTTTCAGGTGCAAACGAAAAGCTCAAACGATCAACTCCATCTCAGAGTTTTCTCTACAAACACGTTGGGCTCAAACAGCGAGTCCAAACGTCAGCTCCATCACAGAGTTGTCTCTCTAAACATGTCAGGCGCAAACTGTAAGCTCAAATGATCAACTTCATCTCATAGCTTTCTTTACAAACTTGCTGGGCACAAACAGCAACTTTAACATTCAACATTGTCTCGTGGTTTCCCCTATGAACTCTTCGGGATCAAACAGCGAGCTCTACGCTCAACTCCGTCTCACGGTTGTCCCTATAAACTTGTTGGGACCGAACAGTGAGTTCTACGTCCATCTTTGTTCCTGCGTCGACTCAACAAACTTGCTAGGATCAAACAGCAAGTCTGCAGTCTGACTGCCTTCCAAAGTTTGTACCTGCTACAGCTCTTCTATGTCAACTACATATACAAGATCCAACGGTCGAAGCACTCAGCTCCCAGACCAACTTAATGCTCATCCAACAACACAATGTTTGGTCGACGAAAAAGTAGTTCATCAAAACGAGCGATGGGCCTGATCAACAAAATTAGCTGTCAAACAGAACACTTGATCGACAAAAGTTTGTAATCATTGACGAATGCAAGAACAAGTTGACTAACACAAAGAAGCTATCATCACCGAAGGACACTCTACTTGTTAATCCATAAACCATGGATTAAGAAAGAGTAAAACTTTATATGCACATATATGCATATCAATATAATCAATCACAAAGAAAAACTATCAAGTGGCTCTCCTTCAATAGTAAGGAAATCAATGGTCTAGATCTAAGCTCCCAAAAGACATTTTTCCCCAAAAACTCAAATTCAAATTCCCCCTAAAACAAAAAACTCATTTATTTATTTAATTATTTCTCTCTCTCTCCCCCCTATACAGATCAGTTTGCTCCCTTTATTCCCCAAACCAGAGAGCTCCAATTTCTCTCTCTCTCTCTCTCTCTCTCTCTCTCTCTCTCTCTCCCCTAGGGTTTTTAAGCAACTAACCCCAAATCCCTAAAACTATTTTCTTAAACCTTCGCTTCCATTCCATTGGTGAAAACTGCTTCGTCCCTTAAGCACAAATATCAAAGCAAATCCAAATTCAAATCCAGTGTCGAACCCTAATCAAGAGGTCGTTGTCAATATCTGATCTGTTGTTGTTTTCGTATTGGTGACTCCCCTCCACCAAATCGAGCGCGAATATCAAGCGACTCCGTATCGGCGACTCCCCTCCATCGAATTGAGAGCCTCTACATGCGAAGTTGTGACTCTAATTTCATCTCATTAACCTCCTCTCAAATGCGAATCTCAAAGCAAATCCAAATCCAAATCTAATGTCGAATCCCAATCAAGAGGTCGTCGCCGATATCTGATCTGCTACTGATTCCGTATCCAATGCGAATATCAAGACTCCGTATCGGCGACTCCCCTCCACCGAATCGAGAGCCTCTTCTTGTGATGCGGGGACTTTAATTTCATCTCATTAACCGAATTCTTATTCTAATTTTTAATTTTCTGTACAGAGGATTACTTAATTTTTTGCTGACTCGAATTTTGTGTGTGCATGGTATCTAAGTTCAGAGAGGTATGATTGTTTTATTTTTGGGTTTAAAATTTTTTTAATTTGGTGATTTATTTGATGAGTTTTTTATTGGTTTTGATTTAAGGTGTACGCAAGTGAGAGATGGATTATTTGGTGGCCTCAATTTGGGCCTCCAAACCATAGCAGGACAGGTAAGCTGATCAGCAACCTAAAATAACTGTCACGCCCCGCTTTCCAAAAATACAGAATACGGGTACGTAACAAAAGTCCAGCGAATGATTATTATCATCCTTAAGCTGTTTCAAGAAATCTTTACAACATGTCACAGTAAAATCAGAATCGGAAGCCAGAAAAAAAATCAACCACATGCACATATGAACCAATACCAACAAGAATACTTGAAATAAAATGTATAAATCTCAAATAGTCATGATCTGAATAACACGAATAATCTTTGGGTCACATTGCCCAAATACAAGAAATAAATACAGGTCTCAAAATACACTTATTGTCCAAAATAATCAACAAGAATAGTAATAGCAAAATTCCGCCTCTAGCCCCTCATCTTGCCAATACCTTTAGGAACCTGCCCTCCAAAATCTGCAATACAACGAATGCAGGAAAAGGAAAAGAGAAGACACAAGTACCCGTCAATGGCAAGTCCGGATCACAAAATAGTGTAGGATACAAGCACATGGAAAGGGGATAACTAACTAGCACATGGTACAGGTATAAAGTCAACCTAGTCAAACTAGCATGGTAAAAGTGTCAAGGGTCACGGCATAAATCAAATATCCTATAAACATGCATCAAGTGTCAAGTGTCGTGTAAACTTGTATCAGGTATCATGTTTCATATAGTTCATGTCTCATATATCATGTCTCATGTATCATGTAGTCAAGTATCTAGCAAGCAGGTATCATGTCATGTATCATGTTCTTGTGTTAAGTTCAAGTCTTGTGTGATTACTATCTAGGTAGCACGACATGCATCCCATTCTATATGGTTGCTACAGCACAACAGTTTCGCTTTAGATTTCGTAGGGGACCATGCAGGGCAGTGTACTCAGTATTCACAGAATTACAGAACTTGGTCGGTAAACTTAATCGGTAAAATTGATCGGTAACTTGATCGGTAAACTTGATCGGTAACTTGATCGGTAACTTGATCGGTAAACTTGATCGGTAAACTTGATCAGTAACAGAATATTAACTTGATCGGTAACATGTCATACAGGAAACACAAGTCTCCTTCGGAGTACACGTTTCTGCACTATCCACTACTAGATCTGTCCCATAAACCCCGGCTTGATTACTTTTATTATTGATGTCCAACAAGCATGATATGATCAGGTATAAGTTCAGGATATCAAATTAGCATGCACGGTTAATACACATCCACATATACGAGCAAAATATACAAGGTTCATAATCAGGACAGCAAGAATAGTCGGCACTAAATCAGTGATTCACAGAACTACAGGCGTGCAAATGATGATCCGTCGAAGGATCTGGAAAATAGACATCCACACGCTTCTAACTAATATAATAAAGATACACACTAATTGATAACATCTCAGCTTAAAGGTCATTTCAACACAGATTTCCAGTACAGCCAGAAAACAGGGGAATGACTTCCAACACAGTATAGATATAGATCCACGAAACAGCATGGTTAGAATAAACAGCATGCTAAGTCATCAAACAGCATGCTAAGTCATCAAATAAATCCACGAAAATTCTGGGGTAATCCCCTACATATATAGAATCAAAATAATCATTTTCATAATTTTTCAGAAAGTATAGATATGTTATCAAAAATGAAAAGTAACACAAAACATGGTTTTGATGGATCTGGAATTTCTCAACACTGCTGTACAAAATTAGACATATCTTGCAACCAGCGCATCGAAATTCACTTCCACCAAAACGGGGTGAAAGTAGACAAAATTCTCCAACTTTCATATCTCACACAAAATATCCATACAGTAATTAGAACTAGGGTGAAAACGGCATTCAACATAGGGCAACACGCAGTTTTTAGCAAAAGTGATACATAGAAAAGGATACGAATCATCACCCAAAACTCATCTTTAAAATGCAACATAAATCTGGGAACTACCTAACATCATGGTGAAACACTGGACAAAAGATTGTGGCATGATATCATGTATAACTTGGGTCTTGAAAATAAATAGATAATAAAATCTACCCCGAACTGAATCTGGAAACTACCAACATACAAGCACTAAAATTATCATAACTAATTTATACGAACTCCAAATGCAGTGAAACCAGTGGGGTTGGAAAATAAATTCAGTTCTCTACGATTTACTCATAAATGTTCATGTTGAGATTCGGACTCTAACCCAGGTAAAAACAGTAAACAACACAGCACAGCCCGAATTTCCAGATTTCACAACCAAACTTAGAATCATCATAACTTCTAAAAAAACGAACCAAACTTAACCAAATTCGAAACGCAGCCTACCCATTATCTAAATATCATAATGGAGGGTATCTAACATGTAAAAAAATAATAATTCTCATATGGGCAATCCAACAAACACATGGTATACAATATGTCACATACGCGATCAAAATCGTAATTGGGTGAAACCTATGGCATAAACCTATCAAACTCCATGTCCTAAGTCATCTATGGCCTGTTTTGCACAATAGAGATGAAACCCACAAATAAAAACATCATCTTTGGCCGTCTCTAGTCTCAAACTACCCTATGTATGAACTTTCGACTTGTATCAACCTAAAGAAATTATGTACAAGTTACTTGCCTTGTTGACGATGAACACGGCGCTACGAAGCCTAGCAATGAAAATCCACGTGCAAAAGTCCTTCCACGCGTGATTCCAAGCGAACCCACGAACCGAAACTCGCCTACGATGGATCTCTTTGACACACGAACCAAAGTGGGAGATGCCCACAACTCAAAACAGCGAGGGGAGATGTTTAGGTGTTGTTTTGGGATGGTTGGGTGCTGCCTTGGGTGCTGGCCGGCCACAAGATGGAGGAGAGACGAGGTTTTTGGAGGCGAAGTTGTATGAAATAATGTAGGGAAGAGTTATAGGTGGTCGGCAATGGTAGGAGAGAGCAAGGGGAGGTCGGCCTGGGGTAGATGGAGGCAGGCCGGGGGTGTTTCAAGTGGAGGCCGGTTTGGAATAGGAGAAGGAGAGAGAAAAACTATTAGGGTTAGGGATTAATTAGTATTAGGTGTATATATAGGAGATCAAATATGGGTTAATGGGTAGTGGATATCAACAGGATTAAATGGGTATACAATTGGGTAATGGGTACTGGGTAGATTTCAATTGGGGATACAAAATGCAATGAATCCTATGCTCCTAAAAATCTCCTTAATGGCCAAAAATCTCAAATTGATCAAAACTCCTCTAAAAATCCATCATGACCCAAAAATAATTATTAAACATGAACGAGACCAAGAAATTGCGAAAAAGAACTCAAAATGTCGAAAAACCGACAAACGGCACACAAACGGCACACAAACAGCACACGGAGGTAAAAAATGTAAGAAAAATAATATAAAATAAAAATAATCCAATAAGAAAATTAATACCATAATTAATAAATATAATTTATGAAATTATCTAATTTTAACAATAAAAATATAATAATAATGCAATAACCATACTAGCAAAATAATACGGATAGTAACAATATAAATAAGAATAAAATGATAAAAATAATAAAGGCAGTAATAAAATAATAAGAACTGTATTAAATACAAAAATCATAGAAAATTAGTTCAGCTAAAATTATGGATCAAAATAGATTTTAATTAGAAAAATCCAATAATACATTTTGACAAAAGAATTTGAAAACCGGAAAAATAATTTGCGAAAATTTTTAAAATACAGAAATTACACTAAAATAAATTTTTGGAAAAACAGGGGTTACAATAACTTGGCAAATATGTAACATTAATTTCTTTACTACAAGAGAATATACTATCGTGAAGTGTTCCCTTCACTGGTTATTAGAAACCATGGATAGCATAACATATGAGAACTTTTAATGAATGCTTTGATATATAGGATTGGGATGAATGGAGTGTATAAGTGAAGGGTGCAAACTCTCCACTCAAGAAAGACAACTAAAGTAATTTTTTTATTGATCCATTTTTTATTTTTTTTAATAAAGATGCAATGGGGAGACAAAGTGGAGATAAAGGAAATGATTAGCTTAGATTAGAGTATTGAGAACTTCATGTATTACATTTGGTTCAAATAATAATAAGAGGAATTTCAATTGCAAATTGAGTCTCAGACAAATAAATGTTTAGATTATTGGTATTGTACATACTTTCACACTTGCACTTGGGTTATCATTGTATTTAGACATGCTCATAGTGGTTATGAGATTAGAGTAAGCTCTATAAAACCTATATGATCATGTCCTTGCATAACTATTATAAGCATCTAAAAGTGATGCTGAAGTTAAAAAAACTCTATGCAGTATTTCTAACAAACGATATGCATTCTAAGTAACTTCAAGCTAATGATCAAGAAGGCGATGGTTGAGTTTAAAGGTAGATATGTTGCTTCCTCATATAATATGTTACCTACTTCAATTAATTTTCTGGACCTCTAAAACTATTTTATCTAATCCAACCAGGTGCACTGTTATAAGACGTGCCTTAGGCACGTGTCAACGGGAAAACCTATAGTCTATATAATAAATCATAAGGAAATTTTTTTAAAAAAATCGATCAAGTGGTTCTACTTTAATTGAAACAAAATCAGTGGCTCGCATTTACCTTCCAAAAAGACATTTCCCCCATAAAAGTTTTCCTCTAAAACTAAATATTTTCCCCCAAAAGTTTTCATCCTCACTTTATTACTATCTTTCTTTCTCCTCTATTCAATTTTTCAGATCTCTCTCTCCCTCTCTTTCTCTCTCTCTCTCCCTTCACTTTTCAAAAAGGGATGAGCTACAAAATTGAACCTTCTTCAACAGTTAGATTGTTAGTAGTAACACTGGCATGCTGGATTTTCTTTAACTTCTTTATGTGCTTTGCCTGCATTTTCTTAATATATTTACAAGACTTTTCATATGCTACATCGTTAAAGAAATTGTGTCGTAGGCACGTGTCCATGAGTAAACCTAGTACTTGTATATAATTGAATGCAAGCACCCATATGGAGATGATTCATACTCCAACTCAAGGAATCCCAACTCCTTGGTCCACAAGTTCAAGCTTCAGCTCATCATCAACTCCTAAGTTTCTAAACTCCAAACATCAAGAGAGGAAACAAACACAAGAAAAAGAAATTTTTGGGTATAATACCAGACTTGTAATCCAAAACCCAAGAATTCCAACACAATTTGGTTTACATTAGAGTGCGTAAACAGTACAAGAACCAAACCCGAAATCCAAGAATCCACTTCTTTAAAACCCAAACTCCAAATCTTGAGCTCAAAAACTTACACTCCGAAGCTTCAACTCCACAACTTCATACAAACTCTGAAGATTCAACTCCACACTTCGAAGAAGAACAGTGTTCAACCACAAAGGTTCCAACCTAAAATCTGATGTAGCATCGAAGAGGACATGATCAAACTCTGCGATCACCAAAGGTCGATCGCCGAGGTAGTAACTCACCACAACCCTGCTTGCCAAAGAAGCTAGCTCGCTTAAACTTTGAGCTCGCCAAAAACAATTTGCCCACAATCGAGGTCGCCAACAGTAGCTCACCCAAAACTCCGTAGCTCGATAAAAACCCATAGCTCGACGACCTTGCTAGCCCGACGAAGATCATAGCTCAACGACCCTGGTAGTTTGACGACTAGAGGCCATATCTCGACAGTAGTAGCTCGAAGAAAACCCATGGCTCAACAACCTTGGAAGCAGACAAAATAAATCATTGCTCAACGAAGTTGTAGCACAACGAAGCCATAACTCGATGAAGCTCTGCCGCTCGACAAAAACAGAGCTTGCTAAAGCTCTGTAGTTCGGCAAAAACATAGCTCACCTTAAGTTATAGCCCAACAAGAGTTTGTAGGTCGATGATGAAGACAACAGGCCGACAAGAAGGTAGTAGCTCGACAAAAGTAATAGGTCGACGGGAAGTGGTAGTTGGATGAAACCATGGCTCGAACAAAATTCTGTCAAGCAACCCATAAGTCGACACAGTTGTAGATTGACAAAGCTCATAGCTCGACGGGGGTTGTAGCTCAACGAAACCATATCTTAACGGGGGTCGTAGCTCGACGAAGCCCACACACGATGGGGATTGAAGCTCGACAAGAGCCATATGTCACGGACAAGTTCTAGAGGCATCCAGATTGTTCAAGAGGAGTCCGGAACACTACAAAATGCCCCGAAAGGATCAAGAACGTCCTAGAGTTCTCTAGGACATTGTGGCACATTCTAGTGCTAGCTAGAACCTTGTTGGAAGAATGTACATAGTTATAGAGTATTCTAGTAAACTCTTGTACATAGTAGAACTTTGTACTCTAGAACCTTCCCTTGGGGAGGAGAAGGATCATCCTAGCACTATAAATAGGGAGGAGCCTCATTTGCTCCAACCATCCAAGACAATCCAAGGAAATCCAAGCAACTCTTGTAAAGTTCTCTTTGAAGAATAAAGTTCTCTTCCATCTTACTTTGCTCACTTCTCTTCAATCCTCTGCCTTCTTAACCCTCAATTTGCCTGACTTAGCCCTCGATCTAAAGAGTAAGCTAGGTGGCACACGGCCTGACTTGAGGAAAAGAAGTCGTCCCGTGACACTTGGTATCAGAGCCAAGGTTTCGTTTGGCAGAGATTATGGCTGGACGCGAGGGAAACGTGAGTGATGTCACCACCAATGTGGAGGTGGTTGGTGATAGGGGAAGAGCGGAGACAAATGCCAAGAAGAACAAGAGCAAGACCGCGAGGGAGCAGTCGATGGATGTTTTGGCCAGTTTCGAGTCGAGATTGGCTAAGGTGGAGATTTCCATGGGGGAGTCCATTGAAAGGATGGATGCCATGGACGACACCATGGACGGTGTCAGAGAGGATGTTGGTGGCCTAAGGGAGGAGATCCTTGGTGTCCTCAACACTCTAAAGGCCGAGTTCAAGGCAGAGATAGCGCAGCTTCAAGAGGCGTTCAACACCCAAGGAGAGGAGGTGAAGTTGTGCAAGGCAGCAATAGCAGGTGGGACTATTGCAAGGGAGATGCCACGCACTAAGGTGCCGGAACCCTTGAAGTATGGAGGTAAGCGTGATCCCAAAGAACTCAACGAATTCTGTTGGTCCCTAGAATGCTACTTCAATGCTGTAGGAATTAAGGACGATCAATCCAAAGTGGATACCGCCGTCCTTTACTTGAAAGAAAATGCAGCATTATGGTGGAGAAGGAAGCATGGTGACATAGCCAAGGGGCTATCCACAGTGGATACTTGGGACGAGTTCAAACAACAACTCAAGAGGCAATTTTGTCCCCAAAATGCCAAAGATGCAGCCATGAAAAAGCTACGTGGGCTGAGGCATTCCGGGAGTATCAAGGAGTATGTTGCTGAATTCACATCCTTGATGCTAGAGTTACCAGATCTGAATGAGGAAGATAAGCTTTTCTACTTCTTGGACGGACTACAATCTTGGGCTAACTTAGAACTCAAGAGGAGGAACGTTAAAGACGTAGACGAAGCTATAGCCGTGGCGGAGGACCTTGTGGAGTTCAAGAAAGACTTCGGCGGCAATAAGAAAAAGAGTGTAGGGGACAAGCCCCACAAGTTTGTGAAGCAAGATAAGAAGTATGACAAGCCGTTCAGAAGGGACAAGCTCAATGAGGGAGGAAGCAAGAAGAAGGAGCTGGAATGTTACTTGTGTAGCGGACCGCACTATATTCGAGACTGCCCGAAACGGAAGGCCCTTAATGCTATGGCTTGTCAAGCAGAGGAGGGAATGCACGTTGGTTCCATGCGTCTTCTTAACTCTCTTAAGGCCAAGGATGAGACGGTGAAGGTGTCCAAGAAAAATGAGACCAAGGTCAGTGGTCTCATGTTCGTGGAGGCCAAGGTGAATGGAGGATCCACCAAGGCATTAGTGGACACAGGTGCATCTCATAACTTCATTGCTGAAGAAGAGGCTGCTAAGTTAGGAATCAAGTACGCCAAGGAATTGGGTTGGGTGAAGGCCGTCAACTCATCATCTCAACCCATCCTTGGAGTAGCTCGTGGAGTACCTATCCAACTTGGAGGATGGGAAGGCATTATTGACTTGACGGTTGTCCCTATGGATGACCACCGCATGGTTTTGGGCATGGAGTTTATGGACAAAGTACGTCCCTTATCATTTGAGAAAGACTCAACCATGCGCATTGCAAAGGGATCTACTATACACATAGTACCTTTGGAGAGAGGGAAGATGGAGTCAAGGAGCTTATCTGCCATGCAACTCAAAAGAGGTCTCAAGAAGGGGGAGACCACTTATCTAGCTGTCTTGAAGGAGGCAGATGTTCCAACAGAGAAGGGTGTGTCAACCGGAGTGAAGGAAGTGTTGGCAGAGTTCAAGGATGTGATGCCACTGGAGTTACCGAAGAAGTTACCTCCGAGACGGGAAGTGGATCACGTGATAGAGCTTGAACAGGGTGCAAGGCCCCCAGCCATGGGACCTTACCGGATGGCTCCGCCTGAGTTGGAAGAATTGAGGAAGCAATCAAAGGAGTTGCTCGACGAGGCCCAGTTTTCATATAACTTGCAAAAGAGCGAGGCTGCAGGAAGGAGTCCCTTTGAACTAGTAACCGGACAGCAACCGATGACACCGCAAGAGCTAGCAAAGGGGTACACTGGTTCAAGCCCGCCAGCTTACAAGTTTGCAAAAGGGTGGAATGAGGAGATAGACATTGCCCGAAGCTACTTGACCAAGGCGGCCAAACGGATGAAGAAATGGGCCGATGTGAAAAGGCAGCCAAGGGAATTCATTATAGGAGACGAGGTGATGGTGAAGTTACCCCAAAAGATGTTCAAGTCTACACGCCAAGTTCACAAAGGCTTGACACGAAGATATGAGGGACCGTACCAAGTAGTGGAGAAAGTTGGCACGAGATCCTACAAGGTAGCTTTGCCGTCGCACCTGAAGATCCACCCAGTCTTCCATGTTAGCCTTCTCAAACCTTACAGTAGGGACGAGGAGGACCCAAGGAGGAACGAATCTCATCGAGCTCCACCAGCAAACGTGGTTTCATATGATAAGGAAGTCGATGAGATCCTAGCCGATCGAGTTGTTCGCAAGAGGGGCACGCCTAACTGGACCGAGTACTATGTGCGGTGGAAGGATCAACCTGAGAGCGAGTCTAGTTGGGAGCGAGAACAAGATCTATGGCAGTTCCGCGACAAGATTGAAGAATTCAAGTCTAAGGCTTGACGAGGACGTCAAGAGCTTAGGTGGGGGAGGGTGTCACGGACAAGTTCTAGAGGCATCCAGATTGTTCAAGAGGAGTCCGGAACACTACAAAATGCCCCGGAAGGATCAAGAACGTCCTAGAGTTTTCTAGGACATTGTGGCACATTCTAGTGCTAGCTAGAACCTTGTTGGAAGAATGTACATAGTTATAGAGTATTCTAGTAAACTCTTGTACATAGTAGAACTTTGTACTCTAGAACCTTCCCTTGGGGAGGAGAAGGATCATCCTAGCACTATAAATAGGGAGGAGCCTCATTTGCTCCAACCATCCAAGACAATCCAAGGAAATCCAAGCAACTCTTGTAAAGTTCTCTTTGAAGAATAAAGTTCTCTTCCATCTTACTTTGCTCACTTCTCTTCAATCCTCTGCCTTCTTAACCCTCAATTTGCCTGACTTAGCCCTCGATCTATGGAGTAAGCTAGGTGGCACACGGCCTGACTTGAGGAAAAGAAGTCGTCCCGTGACACGTAGCTCAACAAGAGCTAAAGCTCGACGAGAGGCCGAAGCTCGATGAAACTATAGTTTGACGAAGTTGAGCTCGCCCGAAATCTATAGCTCAACGAAAGGCTAGGTCAGCAAAGCTCTAAAATCCAAAAAAGAATGGCCATAGCTCAACAAAATCGTCGGGAGAGCTAGGGGGTCTCCGCAGCGGCCACTGGCCTTTGGATCTCCAAGATATTCGCTCATGCGCTTGATCAGAATGCCAGATTCAGCCATTTCACCATTCTCCCTTCTGCTTTCTTCTCAATCGCTCATCTCAATGCCAGCCGTTGGTTCCCTCGAAGAATCGAGCCCAAGCATGATCAGCGTGCCACATCCTTCTCACATTACAATGATCGAATCACAACTGCCAAAGTCAATCAGCGGGCGAGCTTTACTTGATTGATGCTATAGATTGCTTCAAAAACTGTACCGGTATGATAAATGAACAAAAAATTGCAAAATTCATTTTTAAATTCTATAATTTAATTTAAAAAATCCAAAAATAATTATTTAATTCAAAAAATTATTTAAATTTCAAAAACTTAATTTAAATTTGGGTTTATTAAATAAAATTAGAAAAAGTCATTGTAAAATTAGGGGGAAATTATTTTTAAAATCCAGAAAAGTTCTGAAAAATTCAAAAAGTTACAGAAAATTCCAAAAAAATCTAGAAAATATTCACCGCCTTCAGAAGCTACTTATCAGTTCTAGGTATCTTCAATACATCCTGAAAGATAAGATTATACTCCGAAATTCAAAAATAAGGCGAACTACTTCCCGAAATCCAAGAAAATTGTCTTCCGGGAGTGGAGGGTTTTCGATAATGGTAAAAGTCGCAGCAAATTAGGGTCATATGATCCCAGCACGTATCTCAAAGCTTCTACACATAGATTAACCATAACGTACATCTTTAACAGGTCCGGGCCATCTTCAGGCTCATCCACAAGATGTGGGCCGCTTTCAAGCCCATTAAAAGTGAAAGATTAAGCCCACTAGAAGAGACACCCAGCCCATGAGGACTGTAAGTCAAATCTATTATCCCCTGACAAAAGAGTCTTATCTCTTAAGGGGGGAATCAACAGAAGATAAGTAATTCATATCAATCTAATTGATCCATATCAATCACCTAAACTGTTTCTCAGGCCAATAAATACCCTCCCTTCTCCTCAATCAGGAGGGGATCAATAATTCACTAATTTCTCTCTTAGACTCTCTCTCTTTATAATTCTGACTTGAGCATCAAAGGGTCTATCACCGGGGTCATCTCCGGTGTATCAGGCTTTTATAGGTCCATTAGTTGTGTCAGCAACCGCCGGATTCAGATTATGGTGCACATTCAACGATCCAGGTCAAATCACTGGAGCTCTAACTAATTTTTTATGACATCGATCAAATGTTAGATCTTTATTAGTTTCCTTCAACTAAACTCATTATCTGTTAGCTCCCACACCAAAATTAGCAGCAACAAATATGTAGATGAATGTGATCGATGTCGTGTGATAGCTTTAATGAGTTTTGATGAATTCTCTGCATGAACAATGGAACAAACAAATACTTAAATAAAAGAATACTTTCATTATCAGCATCTAGTGTAGCATGTAAATTTTATATGGTATTTACAATATTCATGTTGATATATTATATCTATATCTTATACTAATATGAGAGAAAGTCAACCCCCTCTCTCCTTTCTCTATTTTGAAATAGAGAAAGGAGAGGAAAAGTAGGGATTCCTATTTAACTAGCAGTGCTCTACGCACGATTTTATTAAAAAATCAATATTATTATATTATATTTATATCTTATACTAATAGAAGAGAGAGTCTACCCTTTCTCTATTTTCAAATAGTGAATGAAGAGGGAAAATAGGGATTTATATTTAACATGTGCATTGTGCATGATTTTATTAAAAAATAAAAACAAAATAAAAATCCCAATCCCTCAAACAAGTCTCTTCCCCTCTCACTTTCTCAATCTAAAAAAGTCTCCCCCCCCCCCCCCCAAAAAGCAACTTTAGTAATAATAAATTATGTAACGTTATGGTTTGACCGTAATTCTCTAAACCATCTGCTTATGTGAGGATGATAATGAAGATTTCAATAACTACGGTAGGAATGATATTTATGAGTTTCTCTTAATTTTCTCACATTTTTTTAGAGTTCTATATAATTTATGAGTCACTCAAAACTATTTTAGGCTGTGCAATTTGCACAGGGTAACACTAATATCTTTCTTAAGTAATAAATTGTTTCTTGCAGACACTCCTATGTAATTATAAATTGCTCCAAAGCCTCTAGAATTATCATCTCCTTCTTCTCTTCTGAATAATTTATGTCTCTCATTTCCAACACTAATAAACCCATGTAATATATTTAGCAAGTACAAAAATGCACTCCAGATACATAGAAAATAGAAACGAAACTATGTTTGATGTATAAATACCTCTATTTGAAAGAATTCATATCACATACCTGACACGTGTATGACATTAGGATACGTAGTAGTTCGGAATTTCGATGCATTAGTGTGTCATGTAACATATATAGGAAAACCATTTCCCTCAACTTACACAAGAAATATGCAAGTCCTCCTCCAAGACGAAACATTTGAACAAATATAGTAATGGTATAAATATGAACCTAACACTTACAGACATGCAATCAAAAGATTAGATTGAAATTCAATCCTAGAATTACTATCTCGTGAGAGTTACGTAGAAACTTATCACAAAATCATCCAAAACAGGATTTTGATCCTGAAGAAACACTAATAAGAAGGAAAGAAAAATCATAACAAATGAAACAAGCTTCAAAAGAGTTTAACATGTCAGAGTTCTTAACCTTAGGTCCCTAATAGAAAGACCTACACATTGATAGATCTCGAAAGGAACAAGGAAGAAAGAAATGTAGGAATAATAACCTGTTTTTGTCACATTAAGTTCATGTTAAAGAACATTGACCCCTAAGCCTAACCTTGAAAGGAAACTACTATGTACAATTTGATGACAATTCAAACCTCCATCATAAAAAAAGATTCATGCCCAAAAATTTAAAAAGCAAACTTATTTGTTTATGTTAATAAGATAGGGAGATCACGCAAAATCAAGTGCAAAATCTAAGATGATCATGAGATTGCTAATAAATATATAGGAAATTGCCAAGAAATATACATTTACTCCTCATCCCAAGTGTACACTCAAGCAAACACTTCTTAATCCATGATTAACACATTCACCATCACATAAACACAAAATCATATAGCTTTCAAAATCTATATAAATTCAAATGAAATTCAAGAAAAAAAGGGGTTAGATCTACTGAATTTGAGAGATCGATCGAAGAGATTGAGGGATCTGGATGCCTTTGCTGCTTTCAGAGCTTAATGGTGGTGGAAGGTGGAGATGGAGGTCAATGGCTTGGGAATCGAAAAGAAAGTAAATGAGAGGAGACCGGGGGGAGGGGGTTGGCATCCGGCTAAAGACAGCGACGGCGATGGTGATGGTGGTGTGGTCTATTTTGATTTGGGATTTTGAGAGATTTCGGGGTTTAGAAATTTTTGGGGATTTTCAAAGATTTTGAGTGATTTTGAGAGACTATATCCCGATGTTTTTCTACAAAATGCCGGGATGGCTAATAGTTATTTCGCATTTTCTGGAAATGTCGTTAAAAATGTTGTGATAGACCGCATAGATTTTTGCACGGTCTAACCCAGCGTTTCACTAAAACGCCGGAAAAAAAAAGCCGGGATAGACCATTCATTTTGTAGTGATAGTATGACTCCCATCCATATTTGGAACTAACACAATATTTACATCTTAGTTTATTAACTGATCACATACCTCAGCCCTCAAAACACCAATTTCTTTATACAAGAATATTCAATTTTTACAATATCCCTTTGAAATTTGTGCCTTCTATTAGATTAAGAGCCCTTTTTTCTGGTCTTTAGTTGCAGCAAGTACATCTCTTTAATACCCAATTTTTTAAAAAAAATTCACAATTAAGTGGAATTAATATATAGGAATAACTGATCTTTGTCTTATCCGATCGTAGACCTCAGTAGAACCCAAAATATTGAAATAGGAACAACTGATCTTCTTTTCTACAATGCTATACCTAAGTAGAACTCAAAGTTCTATATAGAATGTGTAAAGTGTAGTCTTATTGATACCTATCAATATGGAAATTGTTGTGGGTAAATTTTACAGCTAATTCGGGCCATCCAATTCCAGCACAGTAACTTTACAACAGATGCAGTCCCACAACGAGAACATGGGCTGTCCCCAGGTGTGCCAACTTAGCTCAGCCAATGATTGCTACTGGTTCAATGCCCAATCAGGGGAGATCCACAATCCAATCATGGTTGGTAATCAGATCCTCTAAAATAGAAATATAATAACTCATTTTATCTCTTGATTAAGGGAATCTCCCAAATAAGTTAGGAAATCTTCCTAAAACTGATCTATCTCAGACCTATTAATACAGCCCCTACCCCACCATTACCAGTGTAGCGCCCCGATCTCCAAATACTGGGAAAACCGAGACACGAGCCAAGACCTTTTCTTCAATTAGTCACAATACACAGAAAAACAGGAGAATTTAAAACTTTTTATTCGACACCCAATGTATTACAAGTCTGAATATTATACAACTGCAATACATTACAATTGAGTTACAATATTACCTTTACATTTTCAAGTATTACAACCTTCAACATCTTACATCAGAGTACAAGGAATGAAGAATAACACTTGGTAACTCTCACTTGAGTACTTTTCAACTAATAGATAATCAACACACATATTACAGCGGAACTAAATATGACATTGACTCCTTACTTTCCTTGCCTTGAGTCCTCCTGAATCTCGCCCTTGTACTTCGGCAATCTGGTACCTATGGAAGTGGGGACATCAGTATTCACTGACACTTAAAGGCTGATAACAAAGCAGCGAATCTCCCAAACAACATACAAAACATGGCAATGGTGTTGGTGTAGTTTAAGTGTTCGTGAGTGCTATGACTAGACTCTAATGCGATATTTAACTAGAACTAGGATGCTTCCTATTCTAATGTCAGCGAGTCTCCGAAGCAACATGCAGCCCATACTACATGCGACCCCATCTCAAGCCGTTTCTCCATATATAGGGATTCGAACCCGCGTTATGAATTCTAATTGTACACAACCTGTTCCTGACAGATACAACATGACTAATGAGGTTGCAGATGTGGTCAAGTCCCACTAATGCAGTCCGCCAGTGGTGTCCATGTTTGCCACTGCTACCCAGCTAAACGGACCTCACTCAAAAACCAGACGAACCTAATGTATCGGGCTTCATTCCAAAATCCAAAATCATACTGTCTCGCAAGCGCAGGATAGCGCGAAGCCTACCCTGTGGCACCCCTGGGGTCTCGCAAGCGCAGGACTGCACAATGCATCCTGTGGCACCCCTAGCCACGGTACTTCAGGAATTAACAGCGCGAGATACTCAACCCGTGTTCCCAACTCGTGAGACGCCACCGTACGTATCCCTTTGACGGGAAGGTACAACCCAATATCACCACCTAAGACCTGCCTCAAGGGACAAGTTGGTCGTAAGGCGCCCCCTACAACCAACTCCTCTCTTTTCGGCAAGGGTCTAAGTAAAATGATCTTTATAAGTCACTACCTTAATGATGTCCCTGACTCGGACAATCCTAGGGATGACAATATTATAAACACAACATGCCAGGCCTTAAACTAGACTTCGCAAGACAACTCTACTAGGCTGCTCAACCTAGACTTACCAGAATCCCTTAGGATCCAGTTCCTGGCCTATCGATCCAAGACCCTGGCAATGCGAACATACATGGATGCCACTACCCTGAACTTGGATTCCGTCTATACTCTGGTCCTCGATCAAACTATCCCAGTTAAGATTCGACGGTACATAAGGAGTGACTCCTCCACAGTTCCTTAGGGGTAAGAAAACATATGTCTTGATGGTCGATAGCCCCTAGGGTGGTAATATCACCCTAGACGAGCACAACGAACTGTGTACTAGCTAACAAGCTATATACGGTAACAACCACATACGAGCCAATAAGCTACATATGAAACAATAGCTACCTACGAGCCAGGCGGGCCTCGTAGGAGATAACAACGTACATAACAGCCAAATAAGCCGCGTATGAGACCAACAGCTACGCACGGGCCGGTCGAGCCGCGCACGAGACAACAACCTACATACGAGCCAAATAAACTACGTATGAGACCCACAGCTACATACGGGCCGGTCGAGCCACGTACGAGCACAACCATATGCAAACAACCATACAGGTAATCAACCTAGAAGCAACCAAACGTGCTTACTAACAAACTTGATCTTCTATTATTAGAAGCTACAGAAGAATCTACTAATAGTCTATGATCGGTATTCTACCAATGAAAAACCGAAGGCGACATAACAACCTTTATCAACTATCTATTACTAGTGATCTTCCCAATCCTTATTATCCCTACGGATGAGGAATGTCCCCATGATAGGGTCTAATTCTAATTTGAACCTCACACATTAGAACTCACGGTTTCCTTTCCAAAACGAACTAGAACAACATAGAACCTACGTTCGTTCAATATTCAACTAGGATGCTACACTATACTCCTCAAGCATGTGTGGGCTCCCTACTAACATTAACTACAACAAGGTAGTCGTCATTACAATTTCAACATGATTCTTTCCTTATTACTTCAACCTATAGCACTTTAAGTATGGCATACAATTGCAAGCATCTACCTACGACAATCTAATTATGGTACATAACGTAACCACCCACCACAATACTCCTAAGTACGAATATGATTTAAGCATGTGCTTATATCAAGCTTAAGCATGAATAATCACTATGATCTAAACATGAAGTTTACTATAGTCAAGCATAAGTTACAACTTGAGCGTGAATACTTACTACTTAGAGTATATATCTCTACTACCACCTTAAGCATGGATCTTCATTACTTAACATGATTAATCATCACAACCCAAGCATGGATATATAATTAGCATTAACCTACAATATTCCTAAGCATGAATTATAACTCCTACAATATTCTAAGCATGAATTATAACTCCTACAACATTCTAAGCATGGTAGATTGATTCCTACCTTAATCTAAACATGGCATTTGTTAAACATGAGTATCTTCTAGCTCGATCTTGAACAATATTTAGGCACGAACATACACTACTTACACATGGATATCATCTAAGCATGAATGTCTACTAACTAAGCATGAACATCGTTATGCATGAGCATCTACTAACTTAAGCATGAGTGCCATTAAGCATGAACACCTACTAACTTAAGCATGAATATTTAGCATGAATATTTACTATGAATACATTTAGTATGAACATATACCTATCTAAGTATGGATATCATCTAAACATAAATGTTTACTAGCTAAGCATGAATATTTAGCATGAATGTCTACTATGAATGACATTTAGTATGAACATATACTTATCTAAGCATGGGTATCATCTAAGCATGAATGTCTACTAACTAAGCCTGAATATTTAGCATGTACGTCTACTATGAATGACATTTAGTATGAACATATACTTATCTAAGCTTGGGTATCATCTAAGCATGAATGTCTACCAACTAAGCATGAACATCATTATGCATGAGCATCTACTAACTTAAGCATGAATGTCATTTCCTACTAACTTAAGCATGAGTATTTATTTAATCTAGCATGGTATACAACTTCCCTACAATCATCTAAGTATAGATAAATTAATCTAGCATGGTATACAACTTTCCTACAATCATCTAAGTATAGATAAATTAATCTAGCATGGTATACAACTTTCCTACAACCATCTAATTATAGATAGATTAATCTAGCATGGTATACAACTTTCCTACAATCATCTAATTATAGATAGATTAATCTAGCATGGTATACAACTTTCCTACAATCATCTAAGTATAGATAAATTAATCTAGCATGGTATACAACTTTCCTACAACCATCTAAGTGTAGATAAATTAATCTAGCATGGTATACAACTTTCCTACAACCATCTAAGTGTAGATAAATTAATCTAGCATGGTATACAACTTTCCTACAATCATCTAAGTGTAGATAGATTAATCTAGCATGGTATACAACTTTCCTACAATCATCTAAGTGTAGATAGATTAATCTAGCATGGTATACAACTTTCCTACAATCATCTAAGTGTAGATACTTACTTCAATATAAGCATAACCATCCATTTAATATTCATATGCATCTACTACAATTTAATTAAACACAACATCTACTACAACATAACATCTACTACTAAAACTTCTACTAAAATCTTTATCTAAACATAAACATCTACTACTAAACTACTTTATTTTAACACATAAGCATCTACTACCACTTTTATAAAAACATAAACATTTCTACAATTTTGTGTAGACATCTACTATAACTATTTTATTGGAACATACACATCTACTACTACTACTTTATTTTAACCATAAGCATCTACCAAAATTTTATATAATATAAACATCTACAACTACTTCATTTTAACATCCACTACTACTACTTTATTTGAAACATACACATCTACTACTACTACTTTATTTAAACATAAAACATCTACTACTAAAATATCTACTAAATCTTTATTAGCATCTATTTCTTATTATTACTAGTGATCATAAAAAGAGATCTTTTTAATCATTCTACAACTAGTGATTTAGATTAGTTTCTTTTTCATAATTAGAATTAACATCTACAATGGGTTCTTTCTTACTTAAGATTATAAAGGAAAATAAACAATAATAAAATAAAGTAAGAACCCTCCATTTTGGTTCAACCAACATGTGATTTCTTTTTAGTCCCAAGTTCAATGTATGTCCTACAACCAAAATGGTTGTATACAAGTTCATATGCTTTATGTATGAGTTCACATTCAAGTCCTACAACCCCAAATAGTTGTATGTACAAGTCCATATGCATGTGTCATTTTAGTCCAATTAATAACCACAAAAACAACCACTACTACTACAAAGATTCCATCTTTATGTCTATTTAGCATTGCCATTTGTTTCCATATCATTTTATATGATTATTACCTTTATCATTCACAAACATACAAAATAAGAACCACATACAACAATACTATCACAACAAACCACCCCAAAAAGAACCAAAGAAAACAAAACAAGGAAGGTAAGAAGAAGAAGAAGCCAAAAATCAACAACTCAACAAACAAAAGAACAAGTGGAGAACCCCCACCTAATTTTTCTTTGTTGGAAGGACTTGCTTGCTTATACTTCTCCTTCCCCGAAGCTCTTAGACTTCTATGGAACCTACAAGAGAAAAACTCTCAAGCTAGAAAGGGTTCTCTCTTTCTTTTTCTTTCCTTTCTTTTGTCTTTGTTTTTGTAAAAGTGAGACAAGTGGAGAATGAGGGGGTATTTATAGGAGGAGGAAAAGGGTGTAGAGTGCAAAATTGCACTCAACAATATGCACAAACCCCCTAGCCATTGAGGTCGGCCATGCTTGTAGGAGGGGTAGAGGTGAGGTGGAGGTATGGGCTAGGTGTGAGTTGGAAGCATGGTGAAAAGATAAGGTTTCTAGAAGAGCCTAATCTCTTATGTACACAAAAACCCTAGTTTAGCCCCTAAATAAAACCCTAATCATCTAATTAGGTTTGTCATGACAAGATTTGTGCCTTGTCCTAGAGTATACTACACATTTTGTACTAATTTGGTACAATACAATGTGTGTATAAGTATATGTATGTGTATACCAAAAATCCTTATATAATCCTCATAAAATAGTTTAATTTGAAATTAATAATAAAATAAGTTTTATTATCAATTTGGAGGATTGCGCTACCAATTTGATGTACTATGGATGTGCACCGACCGATGTATGCGCGCAGACAATGTTTGTGGACAGACCGGGCGAAAATCACCAAAATAATTTGATTTTGGAATTAAAACAAAATAATAATAAGATAATAACAAAATACTAATTTATACAAGGTAATATCCGTCCGGGATATTACAACCAGGTAGTGAATTTTGTCCATTAAAACCCAGTTAATACTTTAGTTGCTGACTTGATCGCCGGAGGGCATGTCACTGGGAAAAACTCCTGGTGTCTCAGGCTTTTTTGTAGGTTTTCGGTGGTATCTCAGCTATCATTCCAAGTACATCCACAAATATTAGCCGAATACAGATCTGATCAACAAGTGATGTAACACCCCACAAAATTTAGTTATGACAATTTTGTCCCTGCATGTGTTATGCACGTGCATTTGTATTATTGAATGTAATATCTATAACAATATATATAAAATTGCAATAATCATTATTAGTATGATACTGATTTCTAGACTTCATAATATATTATTGGTTTATGTTATTAGTTTTGTTGTTTATTTTGTGTGTCTGTCGCGTGTACGTGCTCAACTCACTTTTTCTTTTCTTGTCTCTCCTACATGCATACCTCACATTTGTATTTTCTCTTCAACTAGTGCTACACCCACTGATGACTGAAATATTTATATAACTTTTATTACTCTTTATTGCATTAAAATTGCGAGTTCTCATTTATTTCTTTTTAATTTATCTTATTTCTACTCAATATTATTTTTTTTTAGGAATGAGATGAAAGTGGAAAAGGTGGGCATTTATGGGAAAATCAAGGAAGAAAACAAGGATGAAAATTTCAAAATTCAAGCACTCAAAAATACATTTTTACAAATTGGTCACTTGAAAAATCAATAGAAAATATTATGGTCAATTAGGGGGTGGAAAAAAGTTTTGTATTAAAAATCAAAGTCGAGTGGATTTAAATTAGAATTAGTTAATTAATTAATTTAATATTTTAATAGATTAATTTTAATATATAGATTTTTAAATAAATTGATTAATTATCTAATAAATAATTAACTAACTCTAATAATTATCTAACTTACCCTAACTTTAAACTAACCTACCCCTATATATAAAGAAGTGGTTGCACTTCGGAAAGGACGCGACTGGTGATTTCTGAAGAGAGAGAAAGCAAAGGGGGGCAAGGAGTGCGAGGCCGAAATAGAGAGAAAGCAAATGGGCAGCACAAGACCCGATGTCATGCCATGCTTCCCAAAATACGGAAATACGAGCACGTAATGAAGGCCCAATGAATGATAAGAATATCATCCATAGCTGTAACAGATTAACGCAACAATATACAAGAGAATACAACCACACAAGAAAAGAATAACCATATAAACAATGAATAAACCCCAAAATAATCGTGAAATAAATTCACCAAATAATATCCAACATATGGGAAATGTAAACTTCGGGACACACAAGCTCGAAATACAATGTATAATAAAAGCGATAAAATAAACAAATAACACGAGATAACTATAATAGTCTAATAGTCCAGCTCCGATCTTCAGAGAGTTTGCTCACCAAGTCCTTCTGGTATCACACCTTCAGTACCTGTGGATTCGTGATCTAAAAATAGAGAAAATAATGTACTTAGAGCAAGTCACGGACAGTAAGTAGCGGAAGCAAAGAAGCAAGGAAACATGGTATATCATAAAATAATAAACTAGATCAAAGTCAAGTGTCAATAACAAGGGATGATAAAAAAAACAAGGGTCTGGAATTAACGATGCAATAAACAATGACTGTAAACAAAGATTCAGGTTAATAACGATAATCATGAACAAGAATTCAAGTGTTAATTTAAGTTAATTAATATTTTATTATCCTATCTAATGCACGCAATCCTGCGTTCCATTCCACAGGTTCGGGTGCATATAATCAAGTACCGTTTAGACTCTAGTGGAGAATTCTATAGGTTCATGTACTCAGGTCTTGCAATAAGAATGACTAATGACCAATGACCGATGACCGATGACCGATGACAGATGACCGATGACCAATACACGATACAATTGGGATACCGTAGTCAGTAATCCACAATCAATCGATGACCAATAATATGTCCAATAATAATGATCAATACGGGAAACACGTGCCCCCTTTCGAGTACACTTTTCTATATTATCCACTACTAGGTCATTCCCATATTACCCCGGCTTGTTAATATTTTATTACATCCTAACGTTCGCATATAAGGAGGTATCAAGGTTATGTAATGCAAGGTGTGACTAATTCAACTCATTATATGCAAGGCAAGAAACATTTATACTAAATCAATACAATTCACACAATCTGGATAGCAGGGCATTGCTGTACTAAAACAGATATTCCAGCTGTTACAGGAAAGCAAATCTGGATCCGTCAGAAGTTCTAGAAACTAAACTCTCTGCCGGTTACAACGCATATACATACGACATATAAAAATCACAAAAATTAGGTTCAAATTCTTATTCTTTAAAGATTTTATGTTAAGGAACCATGTTATAGATTGTATTCACATATATGTACCGGGTCAGAAAACTTATCAATTAAATTCACAAAAAATTCAGAGTGATCCTTAAGCATGTCTAGTCTTAGCCAAATTAATTTCACATTTTAATTTTACTTTAAATATGTTCTTTTTATTACTAAATCAGGATGACACACATGTAATTGCGAATCAGGAAATCCAGACCTAGCAGTACTAAAAGTCAGATATCTAGTAGATTATATATTAGAATTCAATTCCGTCGAATGTTTTGGAAAGTGGACACATGGAGCTACAATTTATATTTACAAAGTTCATTCAAATTAGTACAGCAGCAGGTTCGAAAGTTTAATGCAAAGAGAAGCAAACAGCAGGCCAGAAAAATAAATTAACATGTGTAGACAATAATTTCATCACACAAGCATGCAATTTCATAGTAATTAATTAACAAAAGTTCTATTTGGTCATTAGCATGAAATTTCAGGGTTAACGTTGCAATTTACAATTAGACCAATTAATTCACGAAAATTAAATTCAATCGGGAAGATTCAATTCTTCAATCAATTCTATAACATGATTCGATTGTATTTATAATTTAGGTGCATATGCAATGTGCAATAGGGACTAGGGTTCGAGTAGAAAATAATGGCACAAAGTCAAGAATATCTTAGGTTAGCTGGTATAAACCCTCAATTTACTTAGCGGAAGATGAACGATATAACAATACGATGAACAATCAGGATCTACTTGAGGAGATCAAAGAAATCTTGAGCAGGAACAATAAAACTAGTTCAAGAGAGACTTGGCTGATAGACGGTTAATCTAATACAAGAATAACATGATTAGGATCCCAACGACGCAGTACGTGCAATGCACGACAAAACAACAACAACAGCGGACACACATCAGCAAGCAGCGGCACACAATCAGCAAACAGCAGATCTACCGAACAGTAACCAGTGGATCTACCGAAAAGCACACAGCGGATCTTAAACAACAGACAACAAGATCCCAGCCAACCAGTGAACAACAACGATGACTGTGGCTTCATCGGTGACTGGAGCGCACAGGGGTAGTGGGGTGGTCTCTAGCATCGACGAGCGGCTGCAAATGGGGCTCCTACAGTCGATGGGTGGTTATGGTGGCTGCAGGTGAGGGTCGACGACAATGAGTGGCAGCAGCTCAGGGTGAGGCTGTCGTCGAGAGTTTGGTCGAGGTGGAGCTTCAAGGTGATGGGAGGGTGCCAATGATGGTGCAGACGGTTGAGTGTAGGGCGGTGAGCAGAGTGCTGGTCAGTGGAGGGCTTCGACAATGGCAGGAGGCTATTGCAGAGTCGAGGACGAGAAGGAAGAAGAAGGCTAGTGGTGGTCGAGCTCGGGGTGGAAGATGAGGGGATGAAGATGAAGGGCAACAATGGAGGGTGCAGAAGTGGTCGACTGTGACGGGTGCAGCGAGAACAGGGATTGGGTTTCGGAAAATAGGGGAGGAGGAAGAAGGAGGGTCAGGGTTGCACAGGCGGTAGGGGGGTCGATGAGGGAAGGTGCAGGGCGATGACAGGGGGACGGGTGGAGGAGCAGGCGGTGGGAATTGTTGCTGCGGGGTTGGGTTCGAAAATAACAGAGGAGAAGAGATAGAGCGGCGGGAGAGAAGAAGTATTTGGTGGATAATTAATTAGGGTTAAGATATAATTATTATATATAGGGTGTTTTAGGATGTTGGGTTAATGGGTAATCGGGTTTGGGATCCAATAAGGATGGGTTTTAGGGTTAATAGGTTAAAAATCCAATAGGAAAAATAAAAGAATTATAATAGCTTAATTAGGATACTTAATATGCAAAAATTTTAGGGTTCAACAAAAATTAAATTAATTGGAAGAATACAATTGGATTAAGATTTAACTTTTAACAAACAATTAGAACAATCATATATTAATAGCATACTTTGTTTGGACTTTAAAATAATAAAACTTAATAATAGATGGATTACGATTTATGGACCTTCACAAATTAATAAACATTCAAAGAAATAATAACAATACTAATAAGATTAGGCTTCACATTAATAAATAAAATTAAGAAAAGATAGATTAAATAAACAACCAAGAATAATAATAATAATAATAATAATAATAATAATAATAAGGTTACATAATAAAATAAGATTTGGTTTTAACAAATTTATTAAAATAATCCAAACAGTACTAATACATTTGATTTGGGCTCAAATATAAATAGTCGACCAATTAGAAATAGAAAATAAAGTTAAAATACACAATTATTCGAAATAAATAAAATTTTCGATTAGAAAAGATTTTAATAGAGATCCAAATTGAATTTAAAACCAAAATGAATTTAAAAATAATCAAAATATAAAAAATATTCAGAAAATGTGTATTGGCGGGAATGGGGATTACACCGGAGGGAGCCAAGAAAAAAAAATAAAGAAAATAAAAATTGGAGAGAAAGAGGGCACGTTTCCTGAGGGTTGGCTTTTCGGCAAAAACGAGTTTTCCTTCTTATTTTCTAATTTTTATTATGCAAGTAAAAAAATATGTTTGTTAGTTGCAATTTTATCATAATGAAAATTTATTTTTCTTAGATTTCGATGTAGCTAGTTTTGAGAAAACAATTCTAATTTCATGTTATTTTATTCTCCTATTTTTCCACGGTTGTGTGTTTAATCTTTGTTCTTAATGCTTACAATTGTTTGGCCAACTATTGTATGATTTATTGAATCATGGAGAGACTGAGAGATAATATGTAATTTAAAATCATAGAATTAAACATTATTGATTGAGCAAAATTAAAGATAATTTACCACGATTAATGTGACTATAAAATCCATAGAACTTAATGTGTTTTCAATTAATTAAGTTTGCATAGAGATATGATGAACTGTTATGATGTAAAACTAACCCTAAAATAGAGAATTTCCAAGAACCATAACAGGTTAATTTTACCAACACATTATGCGGATTAAAGTTAGAATTTTAAAACAATCATTTGGTTTGATGGATTTTCAAGAACTGAATTACGTTTACAATCCCAATTAATAATTCACTCTACAATCAATAATTAAATCCCTAAGTGTTCTTGGCAAGTAATAGATTCAATATTGATTCGTAACCTAATCAAGCATGTGGAACACTCAATCTCAACTATTTTTGTGGGCGACAGGCAAATCGGATAATATATTAGATAATAGAACAGTAGAACACAAATATTAAAAAAGTGGAAAGAGTATACCGGGTTTGAAGAATGCAGTGCAGATATCGAAAGAGCACAGCAATCAAAGAGACAGTATAAGCAGCAGCAACTTCAAATATGGGGGCCACGGATCTGGCCGACGCGCCTGGGTGTGGCGTCGACTGGGGCGACGCAGGCCAGCGCCGGGGTGTGGCACTTGGTGTGAGGGCATCGTGATGGCCTTGATGCAATGGGGGTGCTTGGGGGTCGACAGGAAGAGAGGGGCTGGGGATTTGTAGGATCGGGTGCGTTGGGTTCGAACTGGTGTGAGGATTTCGATCGGCTGCTTTGAGGTTTCGGGGATTTGAGTTGATGGCAAAGGGGGGTGGGCGGTGGTGGTTGTAGGCGACGGGGGATTGGGCGAAGAGGAGGAGGAAGGAGCGGATCGGGATATGGGTTTGGAAGGAAGGTTAGGGTTTCTTTGTTTTGGGCGGGATTGGGAAAGAAGAAGAGAGATTAGGGTTTTGTTTTGGAGATTTGGGAAATTGGGGTTTGGGTAATTTTATTTGAGGATTTTAATTTGGGGTAAATTTTAGAGTTAATCACTAACCCAAAAATTGTATTAGGATTTATCACAAACCCTAATAATTTGGATCTCACTTGTATCACACAAAGAGAGAGAGGAAGAGCAAAAACTCAACAGCAATTTTTTTTAAATCAAGAATGGCATACTTTCTCATTAATCTCAAGGCCTATAAATAGGCTCAAAATATATCTTGATACAAATCTCAAAATATTCTCAAAATCTAAAAAATAGAAAAAAGATTACATATATAGTATGCCAGAAACAAATATAGTACTGAAATAAAATCCTAAACTAAATAAGCAGTTGTCCTAGACGATGTCTGCGCTGATAGAAACGCCCGAATCCTCTTGAACCGATGTCCTCATCATGTTATTTGGAGATATTTTTGGTGTTGTTCGAGAGAAAATATTGAATAACTAGGGGATTTCAGTCTACAATTTGAAAAGGTAGAATTTCTAGCTACGTCGAATTATAGATTGTGTGTGATTAACTAGATGGAATCAAAATTCCTAGAAAAAGGTTTGCTATTAACAAACAACAAAATTTCATATTTTCTTTCTTTTTTTATTAGGTTGGTTAGTTCTTTAGATTAATTTAATTTAGTTGCTTTCTTTATCAAATTTCGATTTTCCAAATAATAGTTAATCTAGTAAATTTTGGTACTTAGTAAAATAATTAGTCCTTGTGGGTTCGACACTCTTTTCACTTAAACTGTACTACTTGTTGCGATTTGATACACTTGCAAATATCTCATCAAGTTTTTGGCACCGTTACCGGGAACTAATTATTCTTTTATTGATATTGATAATTGCTAGATTGTTACTAATTTAGATTTTCTTATTTTTTTATTTTATTATTATTATTATTATTATTATTATTATTATTTTAATGTTTTATTATTTTATTATTTTATTATTTTATTTTTTCTGTTATTTAATAGATATATTTCAGGACATAAAAACGTATTACCATGGCGAACGAGAGCAATGAAGAAGAAAATAAGGCTTTGAGAGACTATGCTATGCCCTCACTTAATGAAGCAACATCAAGCATAAAGAGAACGTCTATACAAGCTAACAATTTTGAGATTAACCGGCAATCATTCAAATGATTCAACATATTATTCAATTTGGGGAACTATCGCACGAGGATTCTAATGTTCACATTGCAAACTTTCTAGAAATTTGTGACATTCAAGCATAACGGGGTATCTGATGATGCAATTCGATTGAAACTCTTTCCTTTTTCACTAAGAGATAAGGTGAAGGTTTGGCTAAATTTTCTACCACCCGGTGGTATTACTACTTGGGAGGGACTTGCAGAAAAATTTCTGGCTAAGTATTTTCCACTAGCAAAGACAGCGAAGTTAAGGAATGACATTATCACATTCACTCAATTTGAGACTGAGTCTTTGTATGATGCATGAGAGAGGTATAAAGAGTTATTGAAAAAGTGTCATCATCATAAACTACCGAAATGTCTACAAGTGCAAACATTCTACAAATGGTTTGAGAGTTAGAAATCGGTCTATGGTAGATACAGCAGCTGGAGGTGCACTAATGAGCAAAACTCATGAAGCAGCCATTGAACTTTTAGAGGAGATGACATCCAACAATTGCCAATTGTCTTCAGAGAATAATGCCTAGAAAAGCTTCTGGAGGTTTTGAGCTTGATCCTATTACCACATCAGCTACACAAAATTGCTACTTTATCTAAGCAATTAGGTAATATAAGTGTTAAATCTATTCAGACTAATATTATTTTTAATCATTGTGTAGAAAATCACTCAAGTATTAATTGCCAAGTGGGAAATGCATTTCCTTGCCCACAGTCCTATCAAGCAAATTACGTGTCCAACTTCCAACAGCAAAATAATCCTTATTCAAACACGTATAATCCTGGATGGAGAAATCATCCCAATTTTTCTTGTAACAACAATCAAGGAACAATTAGACTACCTCAAAAATTTCCACAACAAGAAAAGAAGCCGACACTTGAGGTATTGTTCATGCAATACATGCAAAAGACAGATTTGGCGATCCAAAATAATGCAGCTTCAACCACGACTTCAATTCGCAACCTTGAGGCTTAGATGAATCAGATTTCAAATATTCTTACAGAGAGGACAGCAAGAATCTTATCTAGAATCCTACGGAGCATGTCAAAGCAATAACACTAAGATGTGGGCTAACAATTGAGCAGCCACAAGAAAAAAATGCCGATCAAAATGTGGTTGAAAAGCAAGATGAATTCGATCCAATTTTGGAGGAACAAGTGCAGCAGGTGACCAACCACCATATTGGGAATTTTAAGAAGAACAAAGGAGCTTCAAACCTCACAGTTTTCAGGAAGTTTAATTCTGAAACTTATCCTAATTCACCCTATGATGGACCAATTTCTTTTTTGCAAAGACTTAAAGAATAATCTCGAAAATCAATTCTCCAAATTTTTAGGTATTTTAAAGAAATTGCATATGCCTCTTATTGAAGCTTTAGAACATATGCCTAAATATGCTAAATTTTTGAAGAAAATTTTATCAAACAAGCGGAAGGTAGAGAAGCATGAGACGGTGATGCTAAACGAAGAAAATAGTGCAATTTTAAAAAAGAAGTTACCTCATAAACTTAAAGATCCAGGGAGTTTTACGATTCCTTGCACTATTGTAAATTCTTATTTTGATAAAGCTTTATGTGATTTAGGAGAAAGTATTAATCTTATGCCTTTTTCAGTTTTTAGGAAACTAGATATTAGAGAAGCAAAGTCCACTAGAATTTTTTTGCAATTGGCAGACAGATCTATCAGGTACCCAGGAGGTATAATTGAAGATATTTTGGTAAAGGAAGACAAGTTTATATTTCCAGCTGATTTCATAGTGCTTGACATGCAGAAAGATAAACAAATTCCATTGATTTTGGGGCGACCTTTTCTTGCTACGGGAAGAGCTTTGCTTGATGTCCAACAAGGAAAACTTATTTTCATGGTTAAAGATGAGCAAGTAAATTGTAACACCCCAAATTTTAAAATACCAAAAATACCCGTTTAATATATTTTGAGGTATATTTTATTTAAATATTGATATTGGTGTTGATATTTGAGTTGGATCAGTATTATTGGTATATTGGGATTATTAGTTGAGTTTTATGTCAAGAAATATTGTTTACTTTATTTTCTACTTTTGGAGGACGATTATGAGACAATTTTATGTATTTTATATTGGTAGTATTTTTAAAGTGTAAGAGTTGGGGGTTTATTTGAAATAATTTGGAGATTGGGGGCGCATACCCCCCCCCCCCCCCCCCTCCTTTCTCCTTTCTTTTTTTTCTTCCCGATCGAAAGGAAGCGGCCGAAACCCATTTTGGCTTGACTTCTCCCCGCCCAATCCACTTCGATTCTCCATAGTTTTCATATTAATTCCAGAGGATGGCTAAGTGGAAGGTGCTCTAACTCTTGGTAGCGTCAATCTGGAGAAATAATTGCGGGAAGGTATACCCTAGTTTATTTTAATTGCATGGAATTAAATGTTTTTAGTTTCTATTGAGTAGAAATATGGTAGTAGGGAAATTAGGAGGTGTTGGGTATTATAGAGGCATACATTAGTAAATTATTGGAGGTTTTACAAGTTGCTAATAAATTAGAATTTTGGATTTATAAAAATGAATTATATATATAAGAATTATCTCTTGTATGGTAGTAGAAATTGTAGTTGAGCCATTAGAATAATTTGGGAGTGGTTCTAGTAATTGTTTGAAGATAAAAACCCTGTAGGAATTTGACTATTACGTGCATCCCAGACGTTCAATAAAATGCCTATGTGATATTAGGATTAGTATTATTATTTTCCTTGGCTGGTTTGGATATTTTGAGCCTTAATTGCTTTGAAATTTTGATAATATGAGATGTTAGCGACTTCGGATGCGGGATGGTGAGGTGGTGTTTCGAGTCTACGCAGGATATTAGGTGAGTATGATTTTATTCACGTATTTGATGTTTTAAAAGAAGTTTGAATAAACTGAATTGTTGATATAATTTATGGATGAGGCGTATTGGAATAAAGTGTATTGGTATAAATTTATGGATAATGGATTAGTTATGTACATGGGGATGAGTTATATTTATATAATGATATCGAAATATGTGAGTATGATCTCTTTTATTTTATGTACATGATGTGTATGATATGATATTCTGATGCGATAACATGATGAATTGAATGATATGGTGTATGTGTGATAGGCATGTGGTAAATTGAAAATTTATGTGATAATTTGATGTGAAAATTGGCATGATGTGTGTGTGTGCCATGTGGGTTATAACTGAGAATTATATACGATAGTCGATGAGATTAATGGCTTGTATATGCTTATGAATTTAATGGACTTATATGCATTCATGTTATATTATAAAGGCAAAATTATATTATAAAGGAGATCTACAGAGGTATATTATAAACGAGTTATATTATAAAGGAGATATATTTATAAATGGAGATATGTTATAAAGGAGAAATATGGAGATATATATTATAAAGGAGATACATTCAGGTTATCTTATAAAGAAGAGGTATATTTATATACGGAGATATGAAGGAGAAATTTTAATATTGCAGTGCCGCACAATCTCCCAGGGTTTGGGCTAGACCCCACAGGCCCGGGATACACCAAGGAACAAGAGTTATATATATATATATATATATATATATATATATATATATATATATATATATATAGCCTCAAATTTATATTTGGTGATCAGGAGTTATATATTGTCCCAAATTTTATATTTGGAGATCAGGGGTTATATATTGCCCCAAATTATATTTGGGGATCAGGTGTTTCCCTCACTGGTATAAGGCCAGGAGGAAGACGTAGCCTCGAATGTGTAGGACTCCTATGGAGCATCGATCCGCGTGTTATATTTGTTTTTTACTATCCTTCGGCTTTAGCCTTGGTTGGACAAGCACGCAACCATACTTTCGATCCAGCCCACAAATAATAGATGTGCGACACCTGGATCTGGGTGAATTGGTGGGTTAGCAGGATTGAAGTGTACGGGGGGAGGCACAGAGATCCCTGTGTTATACGAGGAGGTCAGTTTTGTGGGCACTCAAAAGGAGAAAAAGATATATGCATATGTGTACTGAAGGAATATATGTATATGTTAAGATATTGATGTTATGATATATTATGGAGACTATTTATATTACGGGAGATATGAATATACAATGGGATATATATATGTGTGTGTGTGTGTGTGTGCGTGTGTGTGTGTGTGTGTATTGACATATGTATATAATAACAAAGCTAAAGTTATAAACAATGAGTTGTGTATTTTACTTGATAAAGGGAGATATGAATATATTATGAGATGAAAGAGTACATAGAGTGTGTATGTGAATGAATATGAGAAACAAAGAAAATGAGTTATGCAATTTATAAATAAAGTATGATATAATATAAGAATGAAAAGTTAAAGTAAGCAGTATTATGGGTTGTGAATGGATATTAAAGTAAAAGCGTGACATGTCACAAGTTGGTATGCCGTGGAATTGTGTATAGGAACTACTCGCCTGCTATTTCCATGGGAATAGTGGGAACTACCCGCCTTGGCACAATTTCCAAGGCAAGTTGGCAGGTCATCGTAGTAAATGTCGCATTGTGAAATGAAACGAAAGTAAAGAAAATTATGAGGTGAACATGAAAATAAAGTAAATTATTACCCAAGCTATCGGCTTTGGTGTGTGGAGTATATTACCCAAACTATGTTTGGGGTGCGGTGTATTATCTAAAAAGAATGGGAGTTAATGTGAATTGTATTATGTGATGGAAATGAAAAGTAGAATACCTTGTGTTATGAAATAAAAATGAGAAAGTAAAGATAGCGTATGATATGAAATGAATATGAGAAAGTGGAGAAAGCAAGTGTATTATGAGTTAAGAATAAAGAATAAGATGAGATTGAGGTAGTAAATAAAGTGAATTAATAAGAATAAAAGGAAGAAATTGTGTGATGAGAATGAATACGGGAAGTAAAGTGAATGCACTAGGTATCTTATAACTGATAGTGAAGATGTAGTACGAGAGTGGTTATGAAAATGGTTATTAAAGAAAAATATGTTGTGATATGAGTTTGTTGTACCTTGGAAGTATGTCGAGGAACTACTCGCCTGCTATTTGCATAGGAATGGTGGGAACTACCTGCCTTGGCACAACTTCCAGGGTGAATGGATGAGTTGTTGATATGATGTCGGTATTGCGGGTTGGAAATAAAAAGCGAAGTAAATTGAAATACGAGTTACATGGGTAAATGAAGTGCGTGGCTAAATAAGTATGAAGAAAAGTGGTAGTGGCATTATGTGATTGTGAAGGATGAAATAAAAAGCGAAGTAAATTGAAATACGAGTTACATGGGTAAATGAAGTGCGTGGCTAAATAAGTATGAAGAAAAGTGGTAGTGGCATTATGTGATTGCGGGTTGTAATTGTGAAGGATGAATATTTGTGTTAGGGAATTCAAAATGAAAAGTAATGGAATTTGTATGTGAATTAATATACTGTGTTGTATTTGAGTATAAAGTGAAGGAGTTGTATATATATATATATATATATAGGGAAGTCTTCCGTTGTGCACCACCTTTGGTGCACACGGCGTGTACACTTGGCCTTTCCGCCTTCGTATCGACGATCCGAACCATTCACATTGATCTACACATCTAAATTAGTCTAAATATATAAAATCAAATCATTTGAAATTCATTTGCCTATCCATTGAAGTGTTACAAAATTGTATGGCTGAAAATCATTGTTTTTTATAGTCACATGATGGATGGGCAAATAAATTTCAAATGATTTGATTTTACATATTTAGACTAATTTAGATGTGTAGATCTATGTAAACGGTTCGGATCGTCGATACGAAGGCAGGAAGGCCGAGTGCACACGAGTGCACACGGAGGGGTGGTGCATAATAGAAGATTTTCCTATATATATATATATGATGCGGGGTTTATGAGATTAAATATTAAGGATTGCGTGTATAATACTTTATGCGGATAACTCAAACAAATTGGGACATGGAAAGGAGAACAAGAAATAAAGAAAGTGTGTATGTGTGATATATTATTATCATGTGAATGTAAAAATTAAAGTTATATGTGAGATCAGTGTGATGCATATAGTGAATGGCGTGAAGTTATGGATATATATGTGTAGGTGGATGCAAATTTGCCGAGTGCTGGATATTAAGCCATAGTTATAATGTTTTTATGTTCAGATTCCAGGTTGAATCTTACTAACTTGATATTTGTAAGTTCAATTCATTTTCTTTATCCAAGTTAATTTATTTGTTAGACTCCCAGAGTTATACTCACTCCAGAAATGGCTAACCCCTTAGTGTTTGGGGGGGTTAGGGAAGTCCCAGGACTACCCTAGATCCCCTACTGTTGCAGGTCCTCAGCAGTGCAGAGGTGAGGTGTAGATTTGGTGAAGTGGAGTCTTTTACTTTTAAAATTTTTGTATAAGATAATATGATGAATAGTGAAATTTATGATTTAAATTGTATTTTAGATGTATAAGCATGTAGATGATGATAATGAGTATAGTATGGAGTTTATGATATGTTTGTGACCCGTACCCATCTCGCTGTGGAGTACCGGGCCCTGTGGTTGGTTTTATAAGTTATTTTCTAAAAATTTCACTATGTTTTCAAAGAAATTTATGGTTTTTAATTGATAATTGATATTTTATTATGATTTTGGCCCCCAAAGCATGATATTTATATTGTCTGTGTGATTCTGCTCATTTTGGCCTGGGGAGCCCATGATATTATTGCCTATGATGTGAGCTACGGAATTTAGAGCAGATTTTCGTAAGCTTTTTGTGTTTCGGGGCAGAAATTTCAGGGAAAACTCTACCAAAATTTTGTTTAAAATATAATAATCTTAGTTTATGTTTAAAGTGATATAGAAATTGAAAGAATTGAATTTGTAGTCAAAAAAAAAGGGGAGGGGGGGTACATAATGTTTGGTGTTATCCATGAGTTTCTTGCCGAGGTACACTCATGTTTTCATGTAAGTGAAACCGTTTTAATTGTCGTCAAGAAATATAAGGCTGAAGTTGAAAAGTTACCAATCAAAGTATGTCTAACAGATTCAGCAACTCTTGAATCTGAGAAAAGATTTTGGAATATGTTATGTATTTGGATGTTGCACCATCTATTCATCCATTTTCTCAGTTGAAGTTCAAAGAGGTGGGGATATCAACGACACCATCTTCAAGAAAGAAACGACTCAAACTCGAGCTTAAACAGTTTTCTTCTAATTTGTGGGATGAACAGAAAAAACCTATTCCACACATGAAAAGAATTATTATGAAAGATGCTCATATGTTGTTGGATCTTGTCATCACATAACCATCTCAGCTACCATTTCTGACTGAAGACTTAAAACATAGCGCTTCTTTGGACGCAACCCATATTTTCTTTTACTACATTTAGAATTGCTTTTTCTTCTAGTTTACTTTCATTTTTTATTTTTTATTTTATTTTATAGGATTGCATAAGTTTGAGGGTTTATCCAGCGGAGTTGTTTCCTAGACCTACTTTGATGGCTAATTTTGGGTAGGATGGATTTCAAGTATGGAAATGAGTTTCAAAAGGCGATTGAAGGAAATTGTCTTAGCTTTCCAGTTCGAAAAGAATCAGAGTATTTGGACATCTAAAACTCCATATATCACCAAAACATTGAACGCCAATCATCCAAATTTTTAACATAAATCAGGGGAACAATTCTAAACTTTTCTCATTATTTTTGTTTTTCTTTCTCTTTACCCAATGAGGACAATGTGATATTTAAAAGGGGAAAGGGTACAAATTTTTTTTAATATATATTTTGAAAAGAAAAACAAAACAAAAAGACTTCAATTAAGAGTACCATTACACTTTTGAGTTCTTTATTGTGCGAAAGCATTGCAATTTTTTTGATTTAGGATAGATAATATCTTATAAAGCATGACTAAGCATACTTATTTTTTAAGGATTATTGAAGATCAAAATTTCTTACAAAATTTTTAGAGTCATGTGATTATACATAAAAGAATATTGTGACGTTTTTTCTTGTAATTATCTCCTTTGATCTAGTCCTAAACAAAGTTTAAGCAAATAGAGTGATAATAATTAATAATTGAATGAATAAAGTTTGATCTACTCCAAATTTTTGAGTTGCTTAGTAACTTGGGGTATTCATCACCAATGTTTACTTTTACGTCAAACGCCAACTTCAAATATGAGTATGCAAAAACACTCTAAGTTTGTGACTTGTTCAGTTACCAGGGTGAATTCATCATAAATGTTTGCATTCGGATCAAAAGGTAAGTGATAACTTAGAGAGAGATATTTTTTTCAAAAACAAAAAAAAACAAAAAAAAAACCAAAAAAAACATTAGTTTTCTACTCGGTCTGTAGTAGTGAGAAGGGGAAATCACAGATGGAGTTGTTACATAAAATAATTACATTAATTGCATGATAAATATGATTGGGTTGAGAATTATGTATGAATAATTGCACTGGAAAAAGTGAGTATGCTTAGTTTTACTTTATTTGCTATTGTTTATGCTTTAAATTAAAATTTTGATGCTTGCATGATAAGATCTTTTGATGTGTTGAGTTAAGCCTAATTATGATTTTTTTTATTTTTGTATTCATGGTTTTACTTTTTGCTTGAGGACAAGCAAAATCTTAAGTTTGGGGGTATTTGACGAGTGAAACTTTTATATAATTTTTCTTACTCTTTAATGCATTAAAATTGTGAGTTTTTGATTATTTCTCGTTTATTATTTATTTGTTTGTTTTTGTAGGATTGAGATGGATAAGTGCAAAAGGTGGGCATTTTTGGTGAAATCAAGTAAGAAAACAAGGATGAAGATTTCGAAATTCAAGCACTCAAATACACGTTTTTACAAATTGGTCCCTTGAAAAATCAATAGAAATATTATGGTCAATTAGAGGGTGGAATAAAATTTTGTAATAAAAATCAAAGTCAAGTGGATTTAAATTAGAGTTAGTTAATTGATTAATTTCAAATTTTAACAGATTAATTTTAATCTTTAGATTTTAAAATTAATGAATTAATTATCTAATAAATAATTAACTAACTCTAATAATTTTCTAACTAACCTACCCCTATATATAAAGAAGTGGCTGCACTTCGGAAAGTAGGTAGCTAGTAATATCTCTAGAGAGAGAAAGCAAAGGGGGGCATGGAGTGCGAGGGCGGAAGAGAGAAAAAGCAAAGTGGGGCACAAGACCCGATGAAGCCAAGGGAAAAAAATAACGAAAAGAAAAATTTAGAGAAAGAGGGCATGTTTCCCGAGGCTTGGATTTTTGGCAAAAACAAGGTTTTCTTCTTCTTTTGTAATTTTTATTATGCAATTCAAAAAATATGTTTGTTAGTTACAATTTTATCATGAACTAAATTTATTTTTCTAGGGCTTTGATGTAGCCTAGTTTTGAAAACACAATTCTAATTTCATGTTATTTTATTCTCCTATTTTTTTCATGGTTGTGTGTTTAACCTATGTTCTTAATGCTTATAATTGTTTGGCCAACTATTGTATGATTTATTGAATCATGGAGAGACCGAGATGTAATTTGTGATTTAGAATTATAGAATTAAACATCATTGATTGAGCGAAATTAGAGATAATTTACCGCGATTAATGTGACTATAAAATCCATGGAACTTAATGAGTCTTCAATTAATTATATTGGCATAGAGATATGATGAATTGTTAGTTGGAGATATTCTTGGTGTTGTTCAAGAGAAAATATTGAATAATTATGGGATTTTGGTTTACAATTGGCAAAGTAGAATTTTTAGTTACGTGGAAATATGAATTGTGTGTGATTAACTAGGTGAAATCAAAAGCCGTAGAACAAGTTTTGCTATTAACAAACAACAAAATTTCATATTTTCATTCATTTTAATTAGGTTAGTTAGTTTTTTAGATTAATTTAAATTAGTTGATTTCTTTATCAAATTTCGATTTTTGAAATAGTAGTTAATCTAGTAAATTTCGGTACTCAATACAATAATTAGTCCTTATGGGTTCGACACTCTTTTCACTTAAACTATACTACTTGTTGCGATTTTATATACTTACAAATATCCCATCAACCACCACCTTTTTCCAACTAAAACCCCTTACCCCCCTCACTTAGTGCAGCCCTCTTAACCACACCGCCTTTTCTCCTTGAGTTAAACCTCATTTCCCTATTTCCGCCTCTTTTGTGGGCCAATTTGATCCTGAGAACAAAGGAACTGTAAACTATGTTCTGAATAGAATTTGTAGGTGTGGTAGGGTAAAAATGGCCTGCGGGCCCAACCAGGGCCCAATACAACTCTCACTCAAGAAAGGTAAAAATAGCAATCTAGCTCGGCTTCGAACCATTACAGGATCGGCGCCGAACCTCAAGTGCACCCCCACAGAACCTGGCCTCCTCGTATCCGACGAGCCTCAGTGGTCCTCGGTCTCTGATCCGTGACAGCCCCACGGGCCGTCCCCCCTCTCTGGCGAAGCAGGGGGATGACCTGGCACAGCCTAGGCCCTCCGATTCTCCCAGAAGCACAGAAGACCCACGATCAGCCATGTCAGCTCTATACCACTCAGAGTTTTGCCACGTCAGCCCTATACCACTCCTAGTATTGCCACGTCAGCCCTAAACCCCCTGGGCCTTCTGCCACGACAGGCCCATGGGCTTTCGGGTTCAGACCCGGCCCCCAAGCGGATCCAAACCCGGTTGGGATTCTCTATAAATACTAGACCCTCACCCACCTTTTCAGGTAATCAATCTTTTGCCACTTAAATTCAGCTAGTTATTGCTACTCTCTCACAGAGACTGACTAGATCGTCGGAGGGTCCGCCACCGGGACAAACCCCGGTGTTTCAGCACCGTCTGCAGGTACACAAGACCTCGGATCCGAATCCTCTGATCCGAGCCCAGATCTCCGAACCACCCCGAGGTCGCCACAGGATCCGCCCGGTCAGCCTAGGGTCGTCAGACGAGCAGCTTTCTCCTTCAACTACAAATTGAGTCCGAACTCACACCTGGTGCATCCACACGTCTCCCAGAAATAAACCGCATCAGTAGGTATTTGAGTCATCTTCGAAACGAGGGTTCATACGCCCCAATCTGACCTCTCCAGCTCTGAAAAATTTCATTTTGCTGCAACTGTGGACAGAAATATGAGAATAGAAAACTTCGTTGATATTGTAACACCCGGCCAAAACCCAACTTTGAAACTCGACCTGAACCCTCTCACCTTCTTTGTTTATAACAACAACAAACTCCCACCTTCACCTCCCCACTTTCCCCTCAATTTCAGCTCATCACCTGCTCGCTTCCCCCATTTCAGCCTCACTACCCCTCAAACTGCCCAAGCAGCCTCTCCCTCTCTTTCACCTATAAATAGACCTATATACCACTCTTGTTGCACCCTTTTTACAAACCAACATCTTCCTTCTACTGTTCTGAGTGTTTGAGAGGAACTTTACGATAGTTTTGAGAAGGAGATGCAGAGCCGAAGAGTCAGTGCAGGAATTTGAAGTGCAATGCAGTTCAGAGCAGAAGGAACCTGAGGCTTTCTTTTTTAACATCAAGCAACAAGTGGGTAACAACTTCACTACTAAGATTTCTGTTTTATTGTAGGGTGTATGCATGTTAGAGTAGCAATATATGTTGTATTGAATGAGTATAAATCGATAGAACTCGTATAATCAAAATTTAGACTTTAATTGTTTAAATAAAGTATGTGCATGAAATTTATGATTACAATGCTGCTCAAATAGATTAGAAGTCTCATATTTATGATTATAAAGTGACCTTTAGTGAAACGAATGAATCAATATCAGAATATATTGCTATTGCATTTGATTTTATAAAATTGAGAATTTATATAGCATGTTAAATTAAAAGAAGAAATTAAAGATAGGAATCGAGTAAAATAGCATATTTTATGTGATATAAATGAGTTGTTTAAGTCTCAAGAATGTTTAGAAATGCTTGTTCAAATGTATAGCTTAATGTTTAATGAAAGAATTGAAATCAAAATCGAAATCAAAACAGAAGAAGATAGGAATCTGCAGGCGTGTAGAAGAACCTAGTGAAAGCAAAATAGCTTCCGTAAGAATCTTCGGCTAGCCTCTGTCTGCGACTGCAGGTGCTTGCAGAATCACCCTGATGAAGCATAAGAGCTTCCATAAGTACCTTCCATACGGCGACACAAAGTGTGCAGGTTGACTGTTTATTTAAGTTTTTGATCGATGCTTTGATCCCTTACTATGATTTAAGGTTAAACGGACATTTTTGACTTTGATAGTTGCGAATTGTTTAGATGACCTGTATTAATTATTGCACCCTTATGTTAAATTTATGAAGAACTTTAAAGTATAATTGCAAAAATTGACACTTGACTCAGAGTTTGTAATATCTCGAACTAAAAAGAAGTTGAATTTTAGTTGAGTGCCCTTAATAATACTCGGATATCAGAGTATAAAAACTATAAAAATTTGTAGGTATGGGTTAGGTCATGTGATGTTGGGTTTCATGTGAGGAGTAACTCGATTGTTTGAATGATGAAATTGCATGTATTGTATAATTGAGCCAAGCGCAATAGAAATTGGTGTCAAAGTGATATAAAAGTTAAAGTTGTATGACTTGGTCAAACTCAAGGAAATGATTGTGATTTAAGCGAGCTCCGGGTCCAGCAAAGTTAGAGAACTTTGAGGGAGGAGTGGAATAGGGTCGGTGCGACCAAGATTCTAGTTTGTGTGAAATGTAAGTCCGGAAATAGGGATCGTTTAGTCTAGATTGTATTTTGCATCATTCAGTTAACAACTTGTATTAGAAGAAGATATGACGGAAACAATGACGACATATTTGGTAAAGAGCTGCAACTCCTATGAATGTTTGGGACTGAGGATACGCACAGCTAATCCACGTGTGTGGGCTAGGGGTGATCCAGTAAGGTCCGTAGTTACGGAAGATCGACTCACTGGGGTTTGCAACTGAGGATACGCCCAGTAGTAGCAGAAAGAAAGCAATTTCAGGTTGTAGTCAACTGCATAAAATAGCAGTCGACCGCAAGTGTCTGGTGAGCTCTCTGACTTGTAGGAATCCAAAGCAGTTAGTAGGTGACCGCAAGTGTGTAGTTGTAGCATTTTAGGCTGATCCTAGATGAGTCTGTTTGAGCCCAACTTCTCATTCAAGTTAGGTCATACGACTGCAATCGTACATCTTACTCTTTAAGGTATATCAAATAGTTATTGTAACAAGACTACAATATAGAGTTTCTTTAGATCTCGTAATAGTCTCCATTGAGAGGGGTATACCAAAAGCATCAAGTACTTCATCTAATAGTTTTTCATTGTAAACAACAAGTATCATCTATTGAGGCTTTAGAGGTAGATAGGTTCTTGGTGAGATTGGTTGTAACTCTTGTATGTTCTCTAGTTGAATAATATTTTCGTTATTTCTCCCCTTGATTAGGTTCATCCGAACTGGGACAAAATTGTAAGCTTTGCATGTTTTGTTTGGTCTACTTACTTGATTATTTGTATTGACCGGTTGTTGACCTTTCCTCAATCGCTTCCGCTGCGGGCTTAATTCCTAACATAGGTGTTCTTGCTTTTAGATGAGCTCATGATCACGAAGGAAGTGACCGAGAGAAACTATTGCAATTAAATAAATAGAAATTGGACGGAAAAAGATAGTAGTGAAATTTATTATTTTATTATTTATTTTTTTCTGGAAAAAAAATTAACAAATGGACACTTATTAAAAAAAAGAAGAACAACCTAGTATTTATAGTGGCAAGGATTTCTAGAAATATTTTAAAAGATAAGTGCAAAAGCATATGAAGAATGGTTAGAAACTGTAAGAGAAAATAATGGGCAATCAGAACTTTCCTTATTTTAGTTAGAAGGGCAGAATTTAAATGTTAACAGATGCGGGATAAACTTTTCTGTTAGACCCTTGTAAAACTCCAAATTACAAAAATTTGAAGTTAGTTTTATATATTGTTAAATAACTAGGTTTACCCATTAACACGTGGCTAGGCACGTCTTCTGAACGATGCAATATATAGAAAACACTGTAAACAGTAAAATATATGCAATCCTATTTGACTAATCACATAGTTCAATATTTATATGTAATACCATCTGGTTAGTGACTATACGATAAGTGATAAAAAATAATTAGAATGACGTAAAATAATTACATACCAAAATAATTAGGAGTGGTTTGGTTGGTTGTAAAAAAAATGAAGAGAGGAAAAAATACTGTAGCGAAAGCAATTCATCGGATTTGACTTTTTAAAAGTAGCTTTGGTTGAATATAGGTTTACTGTAGCAATAATTAAATGTTAGCTTTGTTTTGGTTGTAGTAATACTGTAGTGAATGTAATTCAAAACACTTTTTTATTTTTTGTTTTACATGAAATTAATCAAAAATGAGGGATTAATTAACTTTAATTAAGCTTAATCCATAATGTTTTGGATGAGTTAATTAAGCTTAATTAGATTGAAACTAATTAACTTTTAATCCCTAAATTTTAATTAATTAAGAAAAGACTAATTAAATCACAACAATTAAAGCTTTTATTAATTAAGATTAGTATGATTTTAATTAGTCATTTCATAATTAATTAAAAGTATGGATTAAAGTTTAATTAATTTCAAAACCCATACAAATATCAACCACTTCACACAACATAAAATATAAATCTAAATGCGGCTACTGTAGTCACAGTAACGCGGCGGGGAGGGAAAATATCTTTTGTGAGCTTAAATCTGGACCGTTAATTTCCTTCCAATTGAAGGAGAGCCACTTGATAGATTTCTTTTGAATTGCCTTGTGTTTTAGTATTGTGTTTTAGTATATAGATGGGGTGAGATCAGCTGACCCCACCACCTTAGGTCCGCCCTTGCCCACAAATACAAAAGATCTAAGTGAACGCATATTACTTAGAATTTCAGAAGTAAGGAAAGAAATTAATATCATTGTGTAAAAGAGGCCGCTTACCATGATTCTTAATGTATCCACAAAGAAAAATGTAAAAATACTAGAATCCAATTGGCGAAATTTTTGGAAATTTTAAAATTGATTAAACTTTGATTTTAGAGCTGTTCCCTCTAAATTGAGTTAAAAAATTGATCACTGATGAAACCATATCCCCATTTAGAGGGCACTTTGATGGTTTAAGCAAAGTTAGTCCACAAAGGAACCAAATCTTATCAATGTAAGGCTTTTAAGAACGAGTGGTGGAATAGCTTGGAAATCAAGGAACAGAGGAACCACAATCTGGAACTCCACAAAGGAATTAACTGTTGGACAAGTAACCTTCAAGTATTGAAGCAATTCCACCCTCAAGAAAACAACAGAGAATCTCTTTACAGCGGGAAACCCAGGTGGCCATCCTCTTCTCATCGAAGTGTTTCAATGCACAATATATACAACACATAATTTGCCATTTGTTTCATCTACCTAATATTAAGGTTTGTATACATCGACCATATATACGTTTTATAAGATAAGAAAAGAGATTTCAATGGAGTCTCGATCATACACCGATTTTGAACCCCACTCCCATTGGGTACATGGAGAGGAAACCGACACTCTTATAGTAGATGTCTCAGGTATCTTACCTTAATATATTTCTCATTTATATTTACATTTCTCATATTTCTACATCTCTATCTCTACTACTATAATGGGAAAAGGCCTTAGTGTAATTTGTCCTTCTACCAACCCGTGCAACACACGTGCCTGAATTTTTACTTTAAAAAAATTGTATTTATTAAGCCGTGCAACGCACGTGTAAATTACTAGTTTACTTTAAGTGGATGGATATATATATATATATATATATAGGGAAAGGCTCCGTTGCACACTACCTTGGTGCTCACGGCGTGAACACTACGTCTTCGGGCGTTCAAATCGAAAATCCGAACCGTTCACATTGATCTACACATCTAAATTAGTCTAAATATGTAAAATCAAATCATTTGAAATTCATTTGCCCATCCATCACGCGACTATAAAAACAATGAATTTCAGCCATACAATTTTGTAATACTTCAATGAATGGGCAAATGAATTTCAAATGATTTGATTTTACATATTTAGACTAATTTAGATGTGTAGATCAATGTGAACGGTTCGGATTTTCGATTTGAACGCCCGAAGAAGTAGTGTTCACGCCGTGAGCACCAAAAGTAGTGTGCAACGGAGCCTTTTCCTATATGTATCAGGAAACAATATTTCTCAAATTTGGTTTTGAAAGAATGGAAAACCAGATATAAGATCCTCATTTATAGCATGATTTTTCAATGCTCATGGATTTCTTCGATACTCTTGGCATCTCAAAACTCATATATCACAGTTAAAATTGAAAATTCATAGTGTTAAATGTGATCTATGTCACAAAAACTATTGTGTACAAAATTTGAAATGATTTCGAGTTTTTACCACTCAACATGTGATCTAAAAATAGAGTAATTTTAAACCGTTTATAAGTCATCAATTTTTCGTTGCATGATAAACTCTTAAATATCATCGATTCCCTTTGAAATTTTCTACACATGTACTTTTTCAAAAGTGTAAATCACATCCAACGGTCTGAATTTTCAATTTTAAAGGTCGAGATATAAGTTAAGTTTTGGGATGTCTGCATAAGTTAGCTAGGATGGCATTCTAGCCTCCTTATTCTCTTTTATTTTATACACTTAAATTTAAAATTTCCTTAAATCCTAAATAATAATGAGATATAATAAAAACCTTTACAGAAAACAGTGTGTTTCAGAAGTGGTATTTTTATCTGAAAATTTAGAATAACTAGTTTCGTAACTTAAGAATTTTTAAAAAATAAAATAAAATAAATTGATGTAAAGTGTAAAAAAAAAGTCCAGAAAGATAATGAAAAATCAAATTCAATTAATGGGAGTAGAGTATTTCCACTTCAGTATAAGATTTTTTCTTTTTATGTTTCATTTTTGGACAAAGGAAAGGAAATAAAATAATGTTATTATTTGTACCTACAACCTGATATGGTACTTTCCCCTTTATCTGTACCTACAACCTGATATGCGAACATCTTACTGGATTTCAATTTATTAATGGATTTCTACTTCTGAATGGTCGTTTTCTTTACTCGTAAACTTTAATTCAAATTCTTAATGGATTTCAGGATTCAGCAAGGAACAAATGAAAGTTCTGATCAACACATCTGGGAATCTCAAAATCAGCGGCGAGCGTCCTTTAGATGGCGACCGGAAGAGTCGGTTTCTCAAGTACTTCGCAGTTCCAAAGAACTGCAACCCGAAAGGGATTCAGGCTAAGTTTGACAAAGATGAAGGGCTTCTCTATGTTGTGCTACCCAAGTCACTCTCTCGACATGCTTGTGGATCATCACAAGGCCAACTCACACAACCCACACAACTTCATCATGAAGAGTCTCCTCTAAGATCAGAAAATACTGCAAGTGGTGCATTTAATCCGCAAAAAATGACGCAATCCGAAGAGAAGGAAATGATGGGAGAAGGGATAAGCAACATTGCCATGGGAACAAAGAAAAATAACCTGCTCTTAGTGGGTGTTTTGATGGCCATCATCATTGTTGCGGGCATTGGTACCTATATGGGACTTAAATGGAGACAGGTTTAGGTGAACGCATTCGAACTAGGCATGAATTGTAATATGATTGGTTTGTTTCATTGCAAATGTTGTGAAATTAATAAATTGGAATGATGATTGCAAGGCCATATTTACGAATAATCTGAACCCTTCTTTAAGTACCGCTATCGTTATTCTATGACAATTTCGTTAGATATGCGCCTCAATGCTTCATCATGTTACATTTAGATATTGGTGACGATACTATACGCTCTGTTGGTGAAGGTTGCCACCAAGTTTTTCAGTAATCCTTTTTCATCAGATCTTCCCTAACAAATGCTTGATTTGCAAAATTGTACTGTTCGATTTGCTGCCGTTAAATCATAAAATCAGGGTTTACAAAATTAAACCCCCTCATAAAGAAGCCCCACCTTATCTCCATCTTTGACAAACCAAACGAAAATGTTTTTTCTATCCCAAGAAGAAAAAGGAAAAGAAGGGAAAATTAAAATACAATAACAAACCGTTATGTTTTTTAGTTCAAATAAGAGGTGAAATCATGAAACCCCCTAATACATGGGTTCGAAATTAAGAAGCCAACCGCCGTTAGATTTCACTCACTTAGCACCCGGTGTCCACCATTATCTCTCTCGAAGCTGACGTTAAATTTAAACTATATAATTACCTAGTTACCCACTTCCTTATTAAAAGGTTTAAATGTGTTTTCATGTCACGGAGATGGAAATGTGTTTTCGCCAAACATGGTGATAATATTGATGTAGCGTTCTTAATTTTTATTTTATTTTCTATTTTTAAAATTTAATTTTTGAACCGTTTTACAAGCATTATTTTCTTATTAATGAAATTGGATTATTATTTTGTCATCTATATAATAAAACACAAAGAAAGCTATCAAGTGGCTCTCCTTTAATCCCCTAAGAATCAAAGGTCCAGATCTAACCTTAGAAAACATATTTTCCCTCCAAAAGTTTTCCTCAAAACTCAAATTCAAATCTCCCACCCAAAACAACTCCTATATTTATTTAATTTGTTTTCTCTCTCTCTCTCTCCCTCCCTCTTCTATTCAAAAAATTAAGAAAATAAAAATTTTTTAAAATTTTAAAATATTAAAAAACTTTAAAAAAAAATTTAAAAACTTTAAAAATAAAGCTATCAAGTGGCTCTCCTTTAATCCCCTAAGAATCAAAGGCCCAGATCTAACCTTAGAAAACATATTTTCCCTCCAAAAGTTTCCCTCAAAACTCAAATTCAAATCTCTCACCCAAAACAACTCCTATATTTATTTAATTTGTTTTCTCTCTCTCTCTCTCCCTCCCTCTTCTATTCAAAAAATTAAGAAAATAAAAAATTTTGAAAATTTTAAAATATTAAAAAACTTTAAAAAAAAAAATTTTAAAAACTTTAAAAATAATTCAAAAAAATCAAAAAAAATTATATAATATATTTTTTGCTCTATGTTTGTTACTTCAATTAATTTGTTGGACCTCCAAAACTATTTTATATGATCAAACAAGGTGCACCGTTCAGAAAACGTGCCGTAGGCACGTGTCAACGGGCAAACCTAGTATGTTAATAAAAAATAAAAAGAAAAAGAGGAAGAAGAAAGAAAGAAATGAAAAAGGGTAAAGTCAGGAAACATCCCAATGTTTGGATCCGAAATTAAGAAACCACCCACCGTTATATTTCACTAACTTAGCACCCTCTCTTATTTTTGGTCTTAAATTTGAATTATGTAATTATGTAATTACTATTGGAATATGTGAGAAGATATTTAAGGTTTAGTTAATATTTTCCATTTGGTTAGATAAGATTTTATGTCGGGTTGATATGATAAATATGTGGGATGATAGATGATTTTCTTTATGCCCAAAATTTATTTTCTTTTGATAAGTCTCTATGTTTTTCATTATATATCTCTGAGTATCAAGAAGTTCAATAATATTTTACAACATCGTATCAGAGCATTTCTATCCTCCTTGAGCATTCTCTTTCTTGAGTATGAAGAAGAGAGTCATCTCTCTTAAAAAATTCTCTCATTCTTCTTTAGTTGTCACACTTCTCAAGATGCGGATTTTCAGATCCAGTCCTCCTCTATATTCAGATTGAAAAGTCCAAATATTGGAGTTTTTTCATATCTTTTTTTGTTTCTTGTTTTTATTCTACAGACTTTCAGATTCAGCCTCCATCCATATTCGGATTTTCAAATATGATCTTCCTCTATATTTCGATTTTTAGTTATGGTCCTCCATATTCTGGTTTATAGACCCGGTCCTCTTCCGGATGCGGATTTCTAGATCTGGTCCTCTTCAAGATGGGAATTTTTAGTTTTGGTCCTCCTCCATATTAAGATTGTCAGATCTAATCTTCATCTAAATTCAAATTTTCTGATCCGGTCCTCCTCCATATTCAGTTTCGTAGAACAGCCTCTTCCAAACGCAGATGCATATTTCTAGATCAGTCCTTAAGATGAAAATTTTCAAATTCAAGCCTCCTTAAGATTCGAATATTTAAGATGCAAATTTTCAGATTCAGTGCTCCTCAAGATTCGGATATTCACATATGATCTTCTTCCAAATTCGGATTTCCATATCCGCTCTCATCTAAATTCATATTTTCAATGCGTTATCCGGTTTCACCTGCAATGCGCTAGCTTTACTTCATGCTATCCGGTTTTACCCACACAACATGCTATCTATCCGGTTTCATCTACAACACGCTCAATTCCACTATGAACTTTGACGGGAGTGTCGACTTATATAGTTGAATCCCCTGAAGCTTTCTTTGCTCTGTCTAAATCTCGGCTCTATGCAAGTTGGACTTCAACTTCGTTTATCTCCAACTTGGGGGTATTGGAGTATGTCAGAAGATATATTAGGTTTAGTTATTATTTTTTATATGGTTAGATAAGTGTTTATATGTGGGTTGATATTATCAATATGTGAGATGGTTACCAGACTTTCTTTATGCCCATGTTTTTTTAGTCTTTTTACAAGTTCTCAATGTTTTTCATTATGTATCTCTGAATATCAAAAAGTTCAATAATATTTTATTTTTCATTAATTACCACATTTCCTACTAATAGGTGGAAATATATTTTTATATCAGGAAGGAGTAAATAGGTATTTACATAATTCAAATTTAATGTAAATAATTCAAGAGATAACGGTAGGGTGCTATGTGAGTTAAATTTAACATGAGAGGGTTTCTAATTTCGGATCCAAACATTGGGGTGTTTCATGACTCAACCAAAAAAAAAAAGGATAATTGTTGTATCAAACTTTTCCAAGTTTTTAGGTGAAGAAGCAAGAGTTTATTTTTAGAAGAATTGACACTTATTGTAGATTTTAGAAGTATATTATACCTATATATCATACTCATGGGTCTACCCCCTCTCCACTTCCTCCATTTTTAAATATAGAAAAAAAAAGAAGTAGGAATTCTCATCTAATTAACACGTTTAACATGCACATTTTATAAAAGAAAAAAAAGAAAAAAAATTGAAACCCAAAACCCTCTCACCCACGATCTCGTCGTCTCCCACTCTCCAAGCCAAAAACCTACCCAACACACTCTGCTCGCCTACCAGCAGCTACACATCGACCCCAGCCACCGCTAGCTGTCCCCTCACGTCGCCCCCTCTCCGCATGCCTCGTGTTGCTCCCTCTCCCCACGCCATGCCGCCCCCTCACCTTGCTCGCCTCCCAGCCGTCGTCAACTCTACTGTCATCTCTACCGTCCTCCGCCACAGCTTCCCTGTAACTTTCTCTAACTTTCTCTGCCTTCAACTTCTAACTTTTTTACATCATTTTAATTTCTATCATTTTAATTGTTAGTAATTGTTGGTAATTAATATTTCGTAGTATTATCGTTCTCTGTGTCTCTTATCAGAAGTCCATAATTTTAATTCTATTTTTGGGCTGATGGACTAAAGCTTGAAATAGGATAAATAAGGTAGCTGTGTTTCTTGAAATTCATGTAAATTTGGTAGAAACCCATGTGAGTTGGATCTTGATTGGTTTCAGACCAGTCAAACTCGTAATTCTTTTTTTTTTACTGCTTCTTCGTTCCTTTAGTACTTCAATGTTGCGAGCAAAATTTAAGAGAGGGGAAGGAGCAGCTTGGTAAGTTTACTAGTGTTGTCCATGTCCTATGTAAGGAGGTTGTTTGGAACAAGAATGATTCTTCTGGGTGAATGACTTACATGAGTCCATCGATATTTCATTTTGAAAAACCCCCATTTTTTCAATGTATATGGAATAGTCTGAAAAAGTGACCTCGACCCCGCAGGAGCTTTGTTTTGTAGTTTGAAGATTGGGGAGGATATGAAATTAGAAAAAGTTATAATTTTGTAAATAAGAACTTAAAAGTGTCGTGGTATTATTCATGTTTGAAAAATAGAAAACTCTGTAGAGGAATGAAAGATTTAGCTTTGTCCACTCTCAAATTTCTTACTTTGGTGTTTTGAGGGCTCATGTACATGATCAACCAATCAACTAAGACGTTAATGATTTATTACTTAATTAGTTCCAAATATGGATGTCTTCTTATACAAATTTAAATTTAAATTAATACAAACTAGCAATCCATACGTGCGATGCATGCCCTAAGATGTTTTTTTAAGTAAAGACTATGATGTTGTCTAGTATCGAACCTGAGAACTTCTTTTACCGATATCAAATTCTTACCATGCTCTTTATAATTATCCCTACTGCTACCATCTTTTAATTTTTATGAGTGACACTTTTGAAAATAATAATGTCATAAATAAATTTGAACTTTGAGGGTATTATGGTAACTGACAACATTTGACTAAATTGATGGTTAATATAACTTCCACTTAAAAATGAGTGCTTGAGAATAGATGGTTGATTGTCTACAAATTACAGTTTGTCTACAAATGACACAACCCCAACTCTCCCATTATAATATTAGAGATATTATATTTTCATATCAATTCGTAACTTATTATAAATGAATCTACAGAGAAAGTCAATTTTCCAACTATTTTGCTTACAACATTATGTGTGAGGAATCAAAGATATAGGAAAATGTTCAATTATTTTAAGGTAAGTCAAGACTTCTTCATTACATTAGGTGTGCTATGTGTGTTCTTATCTCATGCTTCTTCCAAGTTAATCTTGTTATTTATCTCAATATGTGTATCTCAATTCGTAACTTATTATATATGAATCTACATATGAAGTCGTTTTTTCAACTATTTTGTTTGCAACAGTAGGTGTGAAGAATCAAAGATATAGGAAAATTTCCAATTATTTTGAGGCAAGTCACGACTTCTTCATTACATCAGGTGTGCTATATGTGTTCTTATCTCATGCTATACCTTCTTCCATGTTAATCAATATTTTTTATTTAGCTCTATGTTCATCTCAATTTGTAACTTATTATAAATGAATCCACAGAAAAATTCATTTTTCCAACTATTCTGTTTTCAACAATAGGTGTGAAGAGTCAAAGAAATAAGAAACTTTCCAATTATTTTGAGGCAAGTCAAGACTTCTTCGTTACATCAGGTGTGCCATATGTGTTCTTATCTCATGCTATACATTTTTTCAAGTTAATCCCTATTTTTATTTATCACAAAATGTAATGTCTCTTTGAATTTTTCTTCACTATTTTGAATTGGATAAATAATAAAAATAATATTATTATTCAAATTTAAATAACTGCAAAAAACCACAATTATTAATGTAGGATGCAAGACAAAAATAACATGTCGTCTTCCCAACTCAATGAAGCACTTTCTGCGTTAGCATGATGTCAAAGATTTAAAATATTGTGACAAAAAAGGCAGTGTCTGTAACCCCTGTTCCCGTATATATGTATTTTTCCTTGTATTTTTTGTATTAAATTTTTTATAACTTTCTTCTCGCTTTAATTTTTTTTTTCAACAATTACATTTTCAATTGATCGAATTTTAACAAAATACTAATCTGGTTTCTAAGAATTTTTCTATCTCATTTTATTATTTATATTTTGGCCAAAACAAATTATATTATTCTCCATCTATTATGTTAACTAATGAAAGTTGGACTCCTAATTCATTATATATTGTTATTTGTTTTATTGAGCCAAGTCCATATATTATTTGATAAATTTTTATTTACAACTAGAGCCCGATTATTTATTTATTTATTATTGGATTTGAGCCCAGAAAAAAAAATCCATTTATATATAATTACTTTAATTATTTAATTTGAAGCCCAAACCCATTATCTTATTGGATCTAAACCCAATACCCTATTTCTTATTGGATCAAACCACAACCAGTTAACTCGGTACCCAATAACTCTTTTACCCAATCTCCCTCAAATCTCTCCCTCACGTTTCCCTCTATACCTACCTAACTGCACAGATCACTCTCCCTTCAATCCCATGATTTTCTCCCCTGACTCTTCAAATCCTAACTTATCAAATTTGCATCCAATCATAATCAGATTCCTCTCTTTCTCCCTCCCCCCCCCCCCCCCCCCCAAAAAAAAAACCAAGTTGCCAAAGCCTACTCTCCCCAACCTTATTTACTGTGCAACCCCCTACCCCTACTGTTGAACCCCGACTGTTCATCCCGACCCCCTGTTCACTGTCTTCTTCACCATCCTCCCGCTCCAACCTCTTCCATCCCCCTGTCCATCCCCCTGTGCACCGCTTGCCATTGCTCTCCTCCGTCACCACCTCGTTGCTGCCCATCGACTATAGCAACCACTCTACCATAAGCATTCTGCCATGTCACCATTGCCACGTCGCTGCCCCGCTCGAGCACCCACAGTTGAGCCACCATCGCTCAACTGCCATTGTTGCCACTTCCGCAACAGCCCTCACCCTTAACGTCCCTCAACCACTAAGCATACACCCCGTCGACTCCTCCACAGCCGAAGCCCCTCGCCACTGCATTCATCCTCCCGCCATGGCCCTTCTTCCTCTATTTTCTCCCCGAAAACATAGCACCTTGTGCTCCAGTCAACAACAGCCTCATCGACCATTCTCCCTGCCGTCGACCGCACTGCTCCGCCTGCCGATCGCAATCCCTGCACTTGTCGCTGCACCCCGCAACCACCATTGCAGTCAAGCTTTGTTGACTTCCCCTGCTCCGCTCGCCTCCCGCTCGAGCGCCTCCATCCTCCTCTTCATCATTTTGCCACCCTGAGCCCTGCGACTACACCACCGAGCCGCCCTACCGCCGCCAGCCATCGCCGTCGAGCCGAAGTGCCATTGCCGCTTACTATCGATCAGGGGAGCTTTGATCAAGTGAATCCTAGCCGTTCGATGCATTTGATCATCACGATCATGATGATCATCAAGCTTCCTCTGATCTTGGCCATCAAATTTGCATTGATCATGATCATCATCATCATCAACAAGCTATTGAATCAGGACCGTCCGATCCCGATCATCAACATCAGAGCCCCATCTTGATGTTGATATTCGAACTCAGCCGTCCGATCTACATTTGATCATCTTGATCTTGATCATCATCAAGATCTGTGCTGATCCATCCGATCATTGTTTGATCATCAACAGCGAGATCCGTGCCCACGTGATCATCTCATCAAGATTCGCTTGGTTCGCGATCGTCGCCGTGTGCTGGGATCCGTTCCCGTTATTCTTTTCCCTTTGGAATCGTCTCCACCATGGTAAGTACTTGTATGAATTTTCTTGTTCTTCGTACAAGCATAAATATAACATGTAGTTTTTGTTGTGACTCCCCGTTTGATTTTTGTTGTTGCATCTTGATCCTATTTATTGTTGTATCCATTGATCTCCATAACCATAAGGGTTACAACTATTCGTTATCACACTCATCTCACAATAATAATCATATAAATTTTCATGCAAAAGAAATCATATTTGTTGCTATCCTGATTTTGACTGCTATTTTCGGCCCTGATAATATCAGATTTTGACTTCAGTTATAAATGTGAAATGTATCCCCAGATGTCTAGTTTACAACCCTTTTTACGGAATCAAATTGCGAATTATATTTTATAAGTTATGACTATTTTAGTGATGCTAGTTCTGAAATTCCAGATTCATAAATTTGCTGTGTCACCCTGTTTTTCAATATGATTTGACTATGCCATCTGTAATATAATGACATGAAAATTAATATGCTGAGACTAGACATGCTAGAGAATCTTCCCTTATTTTCCTGGATTTATTTATTGAGATTTTAGACCTATTTCATGCATGTAAACCCAATTTTACAAATTCTGGCTAACGCAAATTCTATATAAAACACTGTTTTGAACCCAATTGTTGTGGCTATTATATGACTTGTGTATATGCACTGGATTCGGCAGAGAGTCTAGTTTCTAGAAATTCTGATGGATCCCGATTTTCATCTCTGTAGCAACGAGAATCTCAGTTTTGGTGCAGCAACGTCCTACTGTCCAGAACTGGAACTCTTGTTATTTTTATTATTTATAACCTGTTATGATAGTTGAATATGTACCTCTACCTAGTCCGAACTTGTCGCATGGTTCCCATCATGTTTACTCGCTTGTATGTGCACTCTCATGTGGGTGTTGATAACAATAATTAATAACAAGCCGGTTTAAGGGAAAGACCTTAGTAGTGGACAATATAGGTAAGTGTACTCGAAAGGGGGCCAGTGTTTCCCACTTGATGCTTGATTCATGAACCTGTTATACTATTGATTCATAAACCTGTTATACTATTATTCAATTCATGAACCTGTTATATTACTATTGATTCATGAACCTGTTATATTATTATTCGATTCATGAACCTGTTACATTATTGATTCATGAACCTTTTATATTACTACCTGATTCATGAACCTGTTGCCTGTAATATGATGCTGAGTACACGGCCCTATATAAATCTACCGACTAGATCTAAACGTAACTTGCATGTATGGAGCAACCATGTGGTAAATAAATGGGACGCATGAAGTGCTACCTAGATAGGATTAAATACAAGACTTGAGAATAACATGATTACCTGCATGTTCCTGTTACCTGTACATGCTACCTGACACCTGTTATATGTTTACCTGCTTACATACTACTTGAAACCTGTTATATCTATTTGTTCACTTGTACATGATCCTGTTACTTGACTCGTATTACTTGCTTGCTAGTTTTATTGAACCTTATTACTTGTTACATTCCTATCAGGACATGTTGTATATTCTTGATTCCAAATCTTTGCTTCATACTTTCTTGCACTTGTTCCCATACCCGTTGCCTGTACTACTTGCGGCCCGTGACTTGCTCTAACGAGTACTCCATTTGTCCTTCATTGAGTTATGTTGTACAGGTACAGACGATGGATTATTGAGAGAACTTGTCGAACTGTTACTGCACTGCATATTCTCTGGCTATTTGGTATGTTCTTGTATTTCAGATACTGGTTATTGCATTATAATCCTGTTTATGTGATTACTATTGTACTGTTGAGTTACCTGGTATTGTACAGCTTGTGGATGATATGAGTTGGTATACTTATATCATTCGCTGAGCCTCAGTTACGTGCCTGTATTCCTGTGGAATGGGAAGCAGGGCGTGACATTGTCATAATAGAACACTCCTTACTTTAGATCCATACAAAATTGCACATACGAAATGAATTCTTAAGTTAAGACAAAAGCACTTGCGAAGTGTTATGCCTAATGACTTGTGTACTCGTACACCTGCAAGGAGGGTGACCTTCAACCTAAACACTTTAGAGCAACACTCAGTGTTAATTAGAAACATCCAGGAAGAAAACAACAGCTCAACAATAGGTGATTCTGCCAGTGGGTGACATGAAATAAATTTACCGACATAGAACACTTGGTGTGGTGGTGAATCATCATGGGGAAGATCATATTTTTTGTCTCTTTGTTGTTAGATTATTTGAGCAATAGTAACGATTGGTGTATAGGCGAGTCATCAAATAGAAGATCATTATCTCTATCAACTGACAATGACGATGCATGTGATGATGGTAAGTGAAGTGTAGTGGACTAAAATGCCCAAATTACTAATAGTATGAAATTTATCTCCTGCAATTAGTGACATACTTAATTATCTCCCACCTATAATTCATGTCTTAATTAATTCTGCAACATGTTCTGCTCTAATTGGTTATGCAATTGTAAATGAAAGAGGTGAAGATGCAGAGCCCACAAAAAGCAAGAATAGTTAGTAGCTATATATGGTTAATACTATATAATAATTTTCGAATAGAATTGGAAATCACTAAACAATGTTAAACTCTTCTTAATAGGTACGACGAGAAGGTATAGACCAAATATCAGGTGAAGGTCCTGCTTAGGAAAACAGGATGTTGAGCGTAGTAGTTGTCATGCTCAAATGTAGATTGTAGAGTGTTCTTCTACTGCATCAATTATGTAACCCCTGTTTTCATTATTGTAATTTTTTTTTTTTTGGTATTTTTATTCATTGTACTCTTCTTCATCTTCTCTGAACCCTTGTAAATTGATTTTCTCTTAATGGAATTCATTATTGCCTTCGACTCAATTTTTGTTTCCCAATCTATTTAATTTGTGTTTTTCTGTTGAGCCAAAAATTTGTTCATCTTATTCAAATTCTTTGCATATTATCTCCAATTTATCTAATTATAAATCCAATTTTATTTAATTACTCTTTTCCCTTTTGGATCTAAACCCAAAACCCATCCCTATTGAATTTGGATTTCAACCCGCTAACCCACTACCCAAACCAACATCTTAACCCTAATTCTAATCCTATATATACACTATTAGCTCCTAATGATCATTTAACCCTAACTACTCACTAAATCCCTAGCCGTCACCCTCCTTCTCCCTGTGTAACCCTAACCCCGATCTACAGTACAACCCGAGCATCTTCACCTTCCTCCCCCACTGTTTAGCGCCATCCACCTCCCATCGACCTGCATCCTCCGAAACCCATCGTCCTCATATCCCTCATCCCGTCGACCACCATTGCCGAATCCCCTGCTCACCGTCTTCCAACCTCGCCGCCCTCTCCCTGACCCTGTCACCCTACATCCATCCTCTTCGTCGAACCCCCGCTCACATCTCCTCAACCGCGACCACCGACGATCACCCCCACAGCCCTCGATGCTGCCATTGACACCATTGCCACAACCAGCCTCCTGCCTCTTGCCCCCGCGACTCGAGTTGCCATTCTGTTGCTGGGTCACTATAACCTATTGCTGCCGCATTGCCGTTTGCTGTTCTTGATTCCGCTATTGCTACGATTGCTGTGCCTCTTGCTATGTTGCCCTATCACGTGCATTACCCGTGCCGTTCTTGTCGTTGCACGTGTTTCCTTGCTGATTGCACGTTGTTGTGGTTGCACGTAGTTCGCACGTGTGTCTGCCATCACTCGTCTCGTTCCGTTCACCATCTCGCAAGGCAAGTATCTTATACGAATCTCTTTTGTTTTCCTGTACAAGCACTTTTTTTGAAATACCGTAAGTAGATCTTCGCTGTGACTCGTTTTTCATGTTTTACCCATTGATGATCTTGGCCCTACCCATCTGATTTATTTCTATCAATTCCATAATCATAAGAAGTCACAAAAATTTTGTTATTACACCCATTACACAAACATGAATTATATCTAGATATTTGTCAATATGAATGCATGTCCATGAATCACTATGAGTTATAGATGTTTTGTTTGTATGATAAACATCTTAATATTGCTTTCCTCTTAATGAGTTTGAGAATAGACATGGCATGCTAATTGAATACATATTAAATTCTGATTTACATTACACGTTAACTTAGATCCATTGTAGTTACTAATTAGGTTCTAATTCATGCAAAAGAAATCTCATTTACTGCTTACCTAATTTGGCATGATGAATTAAACCCTGTTAATGTCAGAATAAAGACTAAGTTTGTGAATATGAAATGTAGGTCCCTATTTCTAGTTTCCAGAAATTCTGACGGATCTGAAATCCGATCTGTAACTTGTGAGATATCACACTTTTAATACTGTTGTGTCGCAAATTTCCAGATTTCTTATTACAAAAATATTGACATGAGTTATTGATTAAATAGATGTTAACAGTAAGATTCAGACTTGATGTTAACCTAGACATGACTAGACATGATTAGGAGTCACCTTAAATTTTTGTAGAGTTATTTGATAATTTTTCTGACTTAATATATTGATACAAACATGATTATAGATTTGTTGCCAGCATGTCTGTTAAGTATTGACCTGATTCTATTTCTCATTGATTATAATTTATTGAATGAGAATTGTAGCTCTGTGTGTCTGGAATCCAGAACAAATGACGGTTTTACAATTTGATTTACAAAGTGCAAGACATTCAGATTTTTGTACAGCGACGTCTGAATTCCAGAATGTAGTCTAAAATGAACATCACCCTGCTTAATTAGCTGAAACAGTAGATTACTTTAAGTATTAAAATTTGAGATTAATTATACTGATATTTAACACTGTTAGGGCTTTAAATATGATTTTTATGAAATTTTGAAATGATATTGCAAGTTTCTTTTGTTTATAAGTATTTAACTCTTACATGCTGCTTGAACATGTAGTCTGTAAAGAATAAGAATTTGAACCTAGTTTATGTGACTTTTATATATCGTGTGTATATAAGCTAGAACCAGCAGAGAGTCTAGTTTCTAGAACTTCTGACGGATCCAGATTTCCTTTTCTGTAGCAGCGGGAATTCCAGTTTTGGTGCAACAACGTCCTACTGTCCAGAATTGGAGTTCTTGTTGTTCAATATTTATATATCTTGTTTATAACACCTAAACATGTTTCCGTCTAGTTTGAACATGTTTTCCATCCTTGTCATGTTTACCTGTCCCTGATTGTGCACCTGTTTGTCTGTGTTGGTAAAAAGAATATGTAATCAAGTCGGGGTTTAAGGGAAAGATTTGGTAGTGGGCAACATAGGCAAGTGTACTCGAAAAGGGGCCCGTGTTTCCCTCATGTTTGCATAAATACATGATTACATGATTCATGAGTCTGTTTATCCGTTCGGTTTATGTGTTTTGTCTGACTGCATTCTTCCCTATAGGAAGGTGTACTCGGAAGGGCGCCATAGGTCTCATCTGTTTGCATGAATACATGATTACATGAATCATGAGTTTGTTTATCCAATTTGGTTTATCTATTTAGCCTGAGTACACGGCCCTATGGAATCAACCACTAAATCTAAACGTAACATGTTTTTATGCAGCAACCATGTGGAATGAGACGCATAGGTGATGCATTAGATAGGATTAAATAAAATACATTAGAATAATATGTTTCACCTGCACATTTCTATTACACGTTTTATGTTTAGCTGATATCTGTTACAAGTTTCATGTTTATCTGATATCTGTTACTAGTTTCATGTTAATCGGATAGCTGTTATAAGTTACCTATTATCTGTTACCCAGTTCTGTTATCTGTGTAGCACCCTGAATCCCACCACCGGAAATCTGTGACCCAAACCAGAATCTTTTCCCTCAAATGCATCTCAACACAGTAATAACACGAAAATTTAAAAGCTTTTTATTGCTAAATAAAATTATTACATCATCAATTACAATTATTATCTTGTTTTTGAACAAGGAATACAAATTACATTAAAGTATTACAATTACTACTCAACATTTCACCTGCCTTTCAGAACGGTAGTCAACTGATCTTCTACTGGAACACCACTGAGTGGTCAGTCTGCTTCCCTGAGATGCGCCCTGTAGCTCGAACTTTCTGCTAAGCTTACTCTGATATTCATGGACCTGCTCTACGGGTGGAAGGTACTCTTGATAATCCTCTTAGATGCTCCGCTAGTCCTGAGTCTTCCTGCTTTTGCGATCCAACTCCCAGCACTAAATTTAGTGGGCACGTCAATACATATACTGACGCAATGCTGACAAGAAACAGCGATCTCCAACTAGCAATCACAACCAGCCTTGATGGAAATAAAAACGTGCATCCTAGTTTCCTAGTGTCAGTGTATGCCATGACCTGAAGCCTAATGCATAGTACATAATACACAGAAAATAGATGCACTTAGTCTAATGTCAGCAAGACTTTGGACACGCATTCATCCTATACAACATACGCTCTAAATCAAGCCGTCTTCTCTAGTTTCAGGTTTTGAACCGACGCCATGCATTGCAATCTACTATTGTACACTTCCTGTTTCCTCCATAGCGTGGCTGGTGAGGCATACAGTTTCGGGTCTAGTTCCGTTACTGCGAAAAGTAGTAGTGATCATCCCACCAAAAGCCATGACGAACTACAAGGTACACTACGTACCAAGTTGGCACCGAAGACTCATAGGGGACATTACCTATGATCCGTTCATCACCAACATAAAACATGATGGACTCGAGGGTTTATCCCCCTATCCGATAAGAACCTTCCCGTTCTTACCACGGTACCTCTCGAAAATTAACAGAAGAAGGTACGCAAATTCATCACGTATCCCTACGACAGGAAGAGACAATCCCTGGTTATCAACGCCAAGTGCTGGCATTTAGAACAAATCGAATTATAGGGTATCACCCATAACACCAACTCGATTCTCAAGCGGAAAGGAAATTACTTAATTATTACTGTTACCAAAATTATGCTGTATATTCAAAATATACACAGTGTTTTAAAATAATGATTGAGTCTGGCTGGTCTGTCAAAAATAGTAGTTAATCACGGTGAATCAACATTCATCGATTGCCAACTCCTTCATAAGTCATATATTCTCACTTCTTCATCTAAACTGTAACCACAACAACAGCATCATCAAGTTTGGGTGGTGGTAACTTGGTACATAATCATGGGTTCCTACCAACTCCCCCACCTTGGAGCTACACCGAAGACATCCTCAGCCAACTCTTCTGCCTCTTTACCCCCCTCTTTCCGCCCTTGAAGCCCTGCTCCGACTCCTCCCCGACCCCCCCTCCTTCCCGTCTTCCTAGAACCCAACAACAAAAACTACTCTCACCATCTTCAACCCCTCTTCTTCTCCTACCACTTCCCTTTTGTTTTTCCACTAGTGCTATTTACAGTACTAGGTTTGCAAGGATGTGGGTGACTAGAGGATCTTTCAAGGAGTGGATTAGCAACTCCTCCTACCAATGCGACCAAAACCACCATCATCAATGCATTTCGGACCATAGGCTTCACTCCTCCATGTTATCGGAATTGGAGTTGAGTGGGTGTGGGCCCAACGAGGGAGTCCGGCACCCACCAACCTCCCCTCCCCCTCCCCTCCCCCCCACTACTGTTACCTCTCCCCCACCTCCCACTTCCCTTCCACCTCTGGCTCCACCACCCAACACCATCATTATCCAACCGGCTCCACCCACTCACCCCCCTCGGAGGGAGGAACCTCCTAGGCTCAGAAGATCGCTCACTCCACCGAGGGCACACCGGAGTGCACCTCACCGACATTCATGGAGTGGCGCCGCTTATCACCCCCATGAGGAGATCGCCTTGAGAGAACGGGCCTATAGAAGGGGTCATTCTGCGAGCCGCGATGGGCGTAAAAGTCACCCCCTCCAGTTCCAGTGCTTCCCCCAAGGGCGACAGGGTGAGCGGCACTATGGGGATGCCCTTAGACAGAGCTTTTACAGAGCACATCACAGAGAAACCCATCACAGAGACTCTCATCAAGGTCACAAAGGCTACAGAGAGAGGGAAGCTAGCAAGGAGCCTCATTGCCCCCACCAACACAGAGGCCAGACTCCCAACACTTCACCCCCACACTCCTCCAAACATCAGAGCCCCCCACTCGACAATCATCATCCAATGACATCCATCAACCATCAAAACTTCCCACCTCTTCCTCCACTCTCCAACCAAAACCCCACACCCTCAGAAGGTAACCCAGCCCCCCAGAAGCAGCCCCGACTTCAACCCACACCGGCCAACCCCCTCAAATCAACCATCACCTGGGCCCAAAGAGAGGGACCAGAGGGGACGCGAGTGGGTAGGGCATAGGTTGAAGTGGGGGAACACTCCAAGAATTGGCAAGAGGTTACACGAAAAGGTAAGAACAAAGTCTCGTCATCCCCCCACCAAAACAAGAAAATCAAAAAAAGCAAAGGAAAGGCAAAAGAAGGCCGGTACCATGCTTCAACTGCGGGGAACTAGGACATTTCCGCAAGGATTGCACCAAGGAGGTTCAGTGTCTTAAATGCATGAAATGGGGTCATCTTTCGTACGTGTGCACCAACGTAGTTGAAACTCCCCTTGATGAGGAACATCCAGTCAATAGAGGAAGATCACCTGACAACCCCGCTCCAATCAGATTAGCCAACAGCTTGGATATCATCAAGAAGGAGGAGAGGTGGCTAAGGCAATGGTGCACGGTGGCCAGGGTTCGGACAGGGAGGCCCTCCGAGACACACCTTCTTCAAGCATTGGAGGCTAAGTGGCCAATGAAGGCGCACATAGATTGGGTCGCGAAGAAGGTGTGCCACCTCCAATACTTGGTCTCCTTCCCATCGAAAGAGAAAGTGGTGGAGGTTACAGGCTTGGGGATAGTGGACTTCGGACATTTCTCAGTAGAGTTCTTCCCTTGGTCCCCGAGTTTCGGAGCGGAGCTCCCCCAAGGGAAGCTCTATTGGGTTTGGATACACAATGTCCCGTTGTACTTTTGGAAAAAAGAGGCTTTACAAGAAATTGTTGCCGACTTCGGCTCAGTGGAAGAAGTTGACAAAAAGACGGTGCGTCGTTCTGATATCGTCTCAGCAAGAGTACTTATCAGAAGCATTAACATTGCGCAGATGCCGAGATTTGCAAAGGTTTACTCATTTGATGCATCATACCTCATCTGCTTCGTGCTCGACATGCGAGCTGAGCCAGCAGCTGAGCGAACGACCATCATCTCCCCCAAGCCACACAACGCCTTCAGAGATTGCCGCTCCTACTCCCAGGTGGTCTCTCCGGCCAGGGACGCCACCATCGATGGAGCGCATGAGGTCGAGAGAGCGCACAGAGATCTCATTAGAGAGGCAAGAGAATTGGAGCAGCATCGGAGCCGGGTGGTTGAGGGATCAGCACCGCCGAACAGATCTCCGATCAGGGTTGGGCGGGAAGGAGCTTCGTCCACCAGATCCAACAGATCCAACAGCTCAAATGTGAGGATTTCAAATCCTAGCTCAAAGCCAGATTTGGGTGGTTCGGCTGTCACAGAGGAGACCCACCAAAAGGAGGGTCAAAAGAGCTCCAAAAATGGAAGCCTACACATCGGAGTTGGTGGAAGTGGCAGGAGGGAGGACCACAGAGATTTGGCAGACTGTGCAAGTGCTGCAAAAGGCAAAAGCGAGAGGCTTGGTGTCTTGTATAACGACATGCAGGGTCAATGTGATAAGAGGCAAGATCAGGTGCTCAGAGAGGTGCAGGGTAGGGAGACAGGGTGCGAAGGGGCCAAAAATGGCAAAAACACAGTGAGTCTCGACATGCAAGTAGTACCGCACAGTCGAAACCCTAAACAGCAAGGTTTGGTAGCTTTGGATGGAGGGTGGAGAGGGTCATTGGCCACTCTGGGTTACACGATGAACGAAGACCAAACGGGTGGCAGAGGACCCTTCCAAAGTGGGAGGTCTACTGGCCCTAAGGCCTTCGCCCTCGAGGAGGCAAGAGCTCAAAGAGGAAATAAAAAATGGAAGAGAAGTCAGGGTGCGAAGGCACAGGAAGGATAGGGGGTCTTGAAGCAGTCAGCGCATCAGAGGCAGAGCTTGTTGTACCAACCGGTGGCCTACCCAATGGTTGGGTGACAGATGGCACCGCTCTGCAAGCGGCAAGGGGGATTCGAGGAGACAGGCGGAGTGTTCGAGGGGGGAGTTGTGATGTCTCACAGAGGAAGGAAAGAGCTAATCGCTAACAGCATTGTGGACGTTGTTTGCGTTAATGAGATGGAGGGGGGGTTATTTTATAATTGTATTGGGCCCAAAGAGGGGTCCAACTTAACCATGTATGTTAATGGGTCCAAACTACAGTCCCTTACTATTGATTTGTCTCCAAATTTAGTGGGCACAAATGTGTGTGTCCCAGACTCACCTCATGAGGAAGAAGACAGAGAGGACTGTCTTAACCTGGAGGACGATTGTGTTTATTCAGAGGAAGATTTGTTGGACTCCGATGAAGAGACAGAGGAGTTCCCGAGCCAATCACCAGACCTGGTCCCATGCACTTTTCCCCCAACCCAAAGCGACACAGATCTCAGGGGGCACAAGAGGGCTACAGAGGAGTCCTTAGATGACTATTTGGAGGTGGCGGCAGCCGCTAAGGCAGCTAAAACAAGCGTTGGAGGTACAAGCTCTTTCCTAGCCTCAATTTTTAATTTTATGACCGATACTGAAATTTTCTATCTAGTCGAAACATGCGGTCTAGTGGTTAATGACATTGATAGAAACGCCTGACTTCTCAATCAAATTAGAGGGTGGGAACTTGATAGGGCTAGGCTCATACTGGAACCGAATGTAGGTTCGAGTTACGTACCCCTATCTGATTGTTCTTAATGGATGCCCTCTTCTGGAATGTTAGAGGCCTGGGTGGGCGGGGTAAACAAGAAATGGTCAAGGAAATTGGATCAAAGGAGAACGTTGTGGGACTCCAGGAGACCAAATTGTCCCACATATCTAGACTTAAGCGAGTGGGGGGTTGTCAAATCTCCGAATGGAGGATGGTTCCATCAGTTGGGGCGTCTGGGGGCATCGCTTTAGGTTTTAATCCCAACGTCTTTTGCTATGTCGACGAAGTGTACGAGCAATTATCTCTATCGGTACTGCTTCAGAGAAAGTCCGACCAATGGCTCCAATCGGTCATGGTGGTCTACGGGCCCCACACGTCCACTGCTAGAATGGTTCTCTGGACAGAACTGAGATCTATCAAAACACACTTGCCCCACCCGTGGGTCATGGGGGGTGACTTCAATATCACTAGATTTGCTTATGAACACAGAGGCAGAGGCGCTAGTGACCAAAATAGAGAAGCATTTAACGAGATCATCACAGACATGGAATTGGTTGACATCCCCATTTCGGACAGGCTTTACACCTGGTCAAACATGCAGGCGCAGCCCACTTTAGCCAAACTAGATAGGGTTATGGTCACCACTGACTGGGAAACCAAATTCCCTATCGCATCTGCTAAGTCCCTCCCTAAGCCAACTTCAGATCACGTGCCAATCCTTCTATCGTCTGGGGAGGACCAACCTAGAAAGCCAGCAAAATTCCGGTTTGAGAAGGCCTGGTTAGAAATTTAGGGTTTCCACCACATGGTGAACGAGTGCTGGTCTCACCCCACCAGGGGCACTGAGGCGACTGTGATATGGTGTGAAAAATCAGTAGGCTAAGGGGCAAGCTGCGGAAGTGGAACCGGACCAGATTTGCTCTTATTTGGAGAGCTAAGGAGTCCCTTCTTGAAGGTATTGAGGAACTCGAAAAGACAGAAGAAACTAGGGATCTCTTGCAGGCAGAACGGATGCAATTGCTCCAGCTCAGATAGGACATTGATCAGCTCTACAGGATAGAGGAAAAAAGATGGCAACAACAGTCGAGAGTCATGTGGCTCAAGGAGGGAGACGCAAATACCGCTTTTTTTCACCGGGTCGCCAGTGCATGACGTAGGGCTAACTTTATCCATTCCATGAACTCGGACTCAGGTTTGATTCAAGGCAAAAACGCTATTAAGCTGGCCTTCTATTCCCACTACAAGCGCCTCTTTGAGCGCAAAGCGGAGTTCAGAACCCCGCTCTGGCACGACTTCTGGTAGGACCAAGCAGGTGTACCAGGTCCTGGACTGCAATCCATAGAAACTCCCTTTACCAAACAGGAAGTATGGAAGGCTGTCCAACAACTAGGTAATGATAAAGCCCCAGGGCCAGACAGATTCCCGATCATGTTCTATCAGACATTTTGGGAGGAAATCAAAGGAGACCTGCTAAAATTGTTCGATGACTTCTATGAGCATAAACTAAAACTGGGTAGAATCAATTACGTGGAGGTGGTTCTCATCCCCAAACAAGAGGATGCACGATGCATTGGTGACTTCCGCCCCATAAGCCTACTGAATGGTTTGGTAAAGATCATTACAAAGACACTAGCAAACAGATTGGGTAAGGTAATGGACGGTCTCATCAGCTAGGACCAGATAGGCTTTATTAAGGGGAGATGCATTCAGGATAGTATTGCCACAAATGAAGAGACTATTCATCAGTGTCACGCGTCCAACGCAAAGAGCTTCCTACTCAAGCTTGACTTCGAGAAAGCCTATGACTCAGTGGAATGGGATTGTTTATTGGAAGCACTGGCTGGACGGGGGTTTGGAGGAAGATGGATCAGATGGATCCACATGTGTCTCACCACTAGCAAAACGGCCATTTTGATCAATGGTTCGGCTGGCCACCCATTCCCTTCCAGGCGAGGACTCAGACAGGGAGATCCACTTTCCCCCTTCCTCTTCACCATTGTGGCAGACGTACTCAGATCAATGATGACCAGATGCAACAGAGTAGGCTGGATTGTACCAGTGGCAAAAGGGGTACAGAGGCAAGGTTGCTGCATACTGCAATACGCCAACGATACCCTGCTCTTTGGCAATGGTGACTTAGGGGAAACTATCGTTTTCAAAGGAATTCTTTATTGCTTTGAGGCTTGGTCCGGACTCAGAGTTAATTTCCACAAAAGCGCTCTCATTCCCATTGCCCTAGGCCCCAGATGAGGCGCTGGAGCACGCATCTATTCTCAACTGTTCTGTCATGAGGTTTCCCATCCAGTACCGTGGATTGCCATTGAGTCCCGGGAGACTCAAAAAGGCGGACTGGCTCCCAATCATTGGCAGGGTTGATAAACGGCTAGCAGGATGGAAAGGGAAAGCCCTTTCCTTGGGAGGGAGAGTGACACTCATCAATGCAGTCCTGTCTAACCTTCCTACTTATTACCTCTCTCTCTTCGAGATGCCACGATGGGTTATCCAAAGAATTGACCGGATAAGAAAACACTTTCTGTGGAAAGGGGCGGACCCAGACCGAGGAGGATATCATCTCATTAGGTGGGATAAGGCATGTATGAAAAAGATCCACGGAGGCCTGGGCATCATCGATCTTCGGGACATGAACCTGGCATTACTGGGTAAATGGTGGTGGAAAGTCTTTAACCCTAATGGAGAAGGGTGGCAGCAGTTTATCCAGGATTATATGCATGGGGATGGATCTAGAAACCTAGGCTTCTGGGTAGGCCCTAGAGTTTCACACTTCTGGAAGGGTATCACCAAGGCATACACACCCTTCAATAGCTGTGTTAAGTCAGTCATAGGTAATGGCAGACTCACTAGGTTCTGGTGGGATAAGTGGTGCGCGGACCACCCACTCAGGTCCATGTTCCCAGACCTATACGAGCAAGCATCTCTTCCACGCTGCACGGTAGCAACAGCCTGGAAAAGAGGTGCCTGGAACCCAGCTTTCAAACATCTGCTTGACACGGATTCCCAACGCAGACTGACAGAACTCCAGGCATACATCTCAAACACTGGAATTGGCTGCTCTCAGGGGCCTGACAAGAAGACCTGGGATCTGGAGAAGAACGACAAGTTCACGGTCCGCTCAATGTATAGCCACGTCCATTTCAGGGGTTGCACTCCAAGTATGGAAAACGAAAGCGCCCCTGAAGATTAATGTTTTCATTTGGCTAGTGTTGAACGACGCGATCCTCACAAGGGAGAACCTGGTTAAATGCCAACCACACCTGGATGCTCATTGTGGGTTCTGCCATGTCAACCTTGAGACTAGAGACCATCTGTTCCTTCACTGTCCTAGGAGCAAAGCGATTATCGTCGAGGTCCTCAGTGCACTAGGGACGTCTCAATTTCCTAATACATACGATGACCTATGGGTGGGGTCCTTATTCGCGATGGAACGAGGGGCTATGAGAGAGGCATGGTTTATCGTGATCACCGCTATGACCTGGGTGCTTTGGCTAGATAGAAACAATCTTTACTTCCGTAGAACTAGCAATACCATTTCTGGCAATGTAAATCACATTATGCATCTGATTTCGTTTTGGGCTAACGTGGCAGCAGCAGGTCCTAGGGGCAGGATCGCCACAGTGTTCCAGGTACAGGAGTTCGACGACGAGGAGATCGAGATTGGCCCGACGATTGACTGAGGCTCGAGCAACATGGGATAGTGATGATACCCACCACCCCAGGGCTTGTTGGGGGGAAAGTTGTATTAGCTTTAGCTTTCTTATGCTCTGTCTGTATTTTGTCCCACCCACCATGTTTTGGGTGGAGAATGTTTTTCTGTTTTCTTTCTAGGACTTTGTTGTTTGCTCAGTACTCTGAGTTTTGTTTATTAATCCCTGATTAATGAAACAGGGTGGCTAGATTCCACCTTTTCCTTCAAAAAAAAACTCCTTCATAAGTCTTCAATCATATCCTCGCCCGTGACCTTCAGCGAGCAGTACATCGGTGTCTGAGATTTAGACATTTTGTAAGTATCGGTTCTCGCCCTTGGAATACTGGAGGCCAATCCCACTCCGCTGATCATTCTGTGGCCCTTACGTCCATCTTCCTGGAAAACTGGGGATTGCCTCACTCCGTAGGTCATCCTGGAAACCTCATTGCACAAACATCCCATGAGCATCGCTCTCGTCCTCGGAATACTGAAGATCAATCCCACTCCGCAGATCACTTTATGGCCCTTACGTCCATCGTCCCGGAATACAAGGGAATATCTCACTCCTTGGATCATCCTCGAGTCCATAACTCACATTTACACTCATTTCATCATATCATCGACTAGTGTCTGTCCTTATCTTCTTAAGTTAATTAATTAATTACAAATCTCCTGGACTTAACTCAACTGATCAACAATACAGCCAGAACTGGTCAAACCATAAAACCTCAACTGTCGGTGTCTAGGGTCCCACACATCCTCTAGAGACTCAAACCTCAACCATCACACCGAAACTTTCAATAAAACTCACAAATCCATCATCAAAACATTTATAATAAGAAATCGAAAAAATCTAAATCCATTTAATGTACTCATGAAATTCCAGAATTCAAATAAAATATTAAAACCATTAAATAACCACAACTAGTCAACAATACAGCCACAACTGGTCAAACCACAAAACCTCAACTGTCGGTGTCTAGGGTCCCACACATCCTCTACAGACTCACAACTCAACAATCACACCAAAACTTTCAATAAAACTCACAAATCCATTATCAAAACATTTATAATAAGAATTCGAAAAAAATCTAAATCCATTTAATGTACTCATGAAATTCCAGAATTCAAATAAATATTAAAACCATTAAATAGCCACAACTGGTCAACAATACTGCCACAACTGGTCAAACCACAAAACCTCAACTGTCGGTGTCTAGGGTCCCACACATCCTCTAGAGACTCACAACTCAACCATCACACCAAAACTTTAAATAAAACTCACAAATCCATCATCAAAACATTTATAATAAGAAATCAAAAAAATCTAAATCCATTTAATGTACTCATGAAATTCCAGAATTCAAATAAAATATTAAAACCATTAAATAGCATAAATCAAATTTGAAGTCGTAGAATTTCACAAAACACCAATTCCTTTGAAACACCAAGTCGTAGAATTCACATCACACCAAAATAGCATAAATCAAATTTGAAGTCGTAGAATCTCCCGGACTTAACTCAACTGATCAACAATACAGCCACAACTGGTCAAACCAAAAAACCTCAACTGTCGGTGTCTAGGGTCCCACACATCCCCTAGAGACTCAACTCAACCATCACACCAAAACTTTCAATAAAACTCACAAATCCATCATCAAAACATTTATAATAAGAAATCGAAAAAAATCTAAATCCATTTAATGTACTCATGAAATTCCAGAATTCAAATAAAATATTAAAACCATTAAATAACATAAATCAAATTTGAAGTCGTAGAATTTCACAAAACACCAATTCCTTTGAAAACCACAATTATCTCTCTTTATAAGGTCATAGGAAAGTAATTTAGTTTTTATTATAAATAAAATATAACTCTCTGTAAAATACTGTAATCTGTAGCAAAACATCATCTGAAACAGTAGATCAATAACCCATAAGCTCGAAGAAATAATCGTTCAAAAGATACGAAGAAAAACTCAATAAAACAACTCAACAATAGTAGGTGCGGTCGACTGCCAAAATAGTGGAAAATTACGGGGGTCGACTGCACTTTTGGAAATTCTCAAAAAACAACATGATGCTATACAGCCAGGTTAAAATCTTGTGCATGTTTCGAATGATACTTCGATTCCACTTTGTAAAATCAAAAATTTGAAAAACTAATTTCTTGATATGAGTTAATACAACTTGTATAACATATAAGAGTTGATAAAACTAATCAAAAACACATCAAGATCATAAAAGGGATAAATCTTCATAAATTCTTCAAAAACAGCAATATGTATACATATATGTTCATATAAGTGTTCAAGCATCAGTTATAGCATTAAAATTTACCAAATATGGATATTATATAGTTCTAATCAACCCCAGTATCAAAACAATTCAGTTCCAATTGAAAACTTCACGAAACACTAATTTTTGACAATCTTTCAAATAGTGTACATGAGTGTACATATTATATATATATGTGTGTGTAGGTGTGTTCTAGTATCAATTAAAGCATCAAATCTCATCAAATAGGAGTAGTATAATGTTTAGATTTAGTCTCAGTATTAAAACAAATCAAATCGAATCGAAATCGTCACAAAAATCACAAAATCCAAGCGGTCTGTGTGTAATCAGACCCGAAGAACTCAAACTCCTCTTTTACTTCAAAACTCAATCTTTTAACTCAATAACCCATCCTGCAATTCTATTAAACTTATGCACAAACACTCACAATAGTTTGCTCATGAATATATGCAATCCTAAGCATGTTATAGTCAAATTCTACTCATCAAAATTATCAAAACAAAGTGTATGTATATGCACACAGTGAAGTACCTTGCCTTATTCACTTTTGTGTAATCTACATCATACAACTTGTTATATGCAACCAAATCAGCAAGAATATAATACAAAACATCATACCCATAATTTATATTTGGTTCTTAACAATCGCAAGTCATCTATATGTAATTTTAATCATCAATAGCAAGGTTTTCATGAAAGATTCAATTTTTAACTCATCCATCCATCCACAGTTCATTATATTAGCATACAATCCCTAACAGGGCCGGCCTTGAACAATTTTAGGCCCTGTGCTAAATGATGAATGATCCCCCTTGCATATAATTTTTTTTTCATAAAATATCACAATAACATAAAAACGAAAACTCAAATTAAAATACATAATAAAAAAAACTAAAGTTTGTTCCACTTCCAAAAAAAAGTCTCAGTCGCATTGAGAAGTCACCGACACCAATCCATCAATCCTACAAAATGCAAAAAACAAAATGAAAGCAATAGACAATAGCGAGATTTCAAACAAAACAAATGTCATATTACTTTAAGAAGCTTCTTCTAGCATTTTTTGCCGCAAAATCATCAATTATATCCCCATAGTCAAGATTTTCTGCATTATTCTTTTCGATACATAAAATTGTCAATCCATTCAATCTATCCTGGCTCATGGTTGTTCGTAAATACGATTTTAATAACTTCAATTTAGAAAAACTTCTTTCCGCCGATGCCACAGTTACAGGTAAAGTCAGTAATATTCTATATGCAATCATCACATGAGGAAACATATCCATATGCATTCAATCTATCCTGGCTCAACACCCATTTCATCGGCAATTTCTTTAGCACTAACCATGGCATTATTAAATCCAGTATCCCTATATTTCTTAAAATATTCAAGAAGTCCATCCAAACATTTCACAGCAACATCAATACGCATATCTTCTGACTGTAATTTTTTACTAATCGAGTTAATTTTATCTAAAACATCATACCAAATAACCAAACTCAACAAAAACTCGAAACTAGAAAGTTCGCCTGACGCTAAACTCCTAGCATCTCTACTTAGTTTAGGATCTTCACTAATTTCAGTTAATTTATATAAAGCTTCTCTTATTTTGGAAGTTTGAGTTTTTATTGCTTTAATGCTTTCAATATGGCTCTCCCAACGCGTAGTCGATAATGATTTTAAAGTTAAGCCATCAGTATGTTCAAGTAAAATATTCCACCGCTTTGTTGAATTTGCAAACACAGTATAAATACATTGACATGCTCCAAAAAAAGATTTCGCTTTAAGACAAGAGTTAGCCATATCACAAAGTGCTAAATTAAGGGAATGTGCACCACACGGCATGTAGAATGCTCTGGGGTTTATGTTAAGCAATCTTTTTTGAACGCCTTGATGTTTCCCTTTCATATTAGCACCGTTATCATAACTTTGCCCCCTCACATTATTAATATCAAGACCAAGTGACTTAAGTATATCTTGTAATTTTTCGAAAAGCCCAAGTCCAGTTGTATCTTCCACATGTATAAACTCAATAAAATACTCTTCAATGTGTATTGGATTACTCGTCACATCTACACATCTTATTATCAAAGTCATTTGCTCTTTGTGACTCGCATCAGGTGTACAATCAAGTATAACTGAGAAAAATTTCGCCTCTTTAATTTTTTCAAGAATCACATTTTTTACTTTAGAGGCTAAAGTTTCTATCAACTCATTTTGAATTTTATGACTTAAATAGTGGTAATGAATTTTCTTATCTCTAATAAGATTAAAGTGATTTCGCATTACGGGATCAAACTCTGCAATCATCTCTACAAGGCCACAAAAGTTACCGTTAGAGTCTTCATATAGTTTTTCATTTGTTCCACGAAATGCCAAATTATTAATAGCAAGACATTTAACAACAGCAATAATTCTAAGCATAACATCCCTCCAATGTGAAGTCTCCTTTTTAATTTGATCTTGCAATTCTTTATCTATTGTTTGATTTTTGCTTAATCTAGATTTTAGCTCAACCCAAGCTCTCATGTTAGAAAGGTGTTCCACACTATTCTCATGTTCAGTAAGTTTCACACCCATATGTCTCCAATCATTGCTTCCGTCACTTGCTAATTGGCTTCTAGAATGCATTTTTTTAAACAACTTGCAACAAAAGAAAAAAACCTTATCAAGATCTTTAGAGTATACTAACCATTTTTCGATCACAAGTCTCCCCACTTGATATATTTTGAACATAAAAATTATTCGAAAAGTGTCTACAAATTTTGTCGAGAGGATACTTAGCATAAATTTCTCTTTTAGGCCCCATTTCCGCTAATAAACATCTCATTTTATCATCTAAAGAATCCCAAACTCTAGGATCGCAAATATTCTTATTCATATAAAATTCATTTTCAACATCATCATGACAATATTTAGTATCACAATTAAGATCAACTTCATTTTTATTGTTTTCTTTCTCACTTATATCATCTATATCTTCAATTAAGTTCTCCTCATTATTTGTCGGCTCAACTTCCGTTAAAGTATCTTCACTAATATTATTTTCATATGAAGCATCCGTTTTTTTAATAAGGTATTTATTCATTGATCCTTGTAACGATTGAGCTACCTCCTCATTTTTTTTCTTTTTTTGTCGTTTTTGATATCCAGATAATTGTTTCCTAGAAATCATTTTAAACTTTGTAGAAATAAAAGCTCAAAACAAAAACTTGTAAAAATAAAACCTGGATTCCCGTGAGCAAAATTATTATCTTTGCGATTTCCTCCAACAAAAGAAAGGTAAATTTCCAGATTCCAACAACTGAAGCCCAAATTCACAATTTATTACCTACATACCGACAACAAAGAAATTGAACAAAATATTCAGTCATTTATTGATTGAAAAGTTAAAATCTAAAAATTAAGTTGCTGCCAAAAAAATATATATTAAAAGAAAAAAGGGGAAACACTTCAACTTTAAAAACATGTAGCTTGATTAAAATCCAAATTAAAATCTGTGGTTTTGATTTTACAGAATAAATTAAATAAAAAACTCAAGTGTGATATAAAATTAGAATTTGAAATATAAGAGAACAAAACCTCACCTCAATTGACAGTTGAAAACTTGAAATCGGAAGATTTTTCCTTTTGCTGCTGAAATCCTGAAATTGAAGTGCAAAACTAAATTGAAGCAATAGAAAAAAAAATTAGAAGAGGAATTGTGATTTTATTTTATCAATTTTGAACAAATTTATAGGGTAGGGAATTAGGGATTTTATAAATATCAACATTCAATTTCATTAACTAATTTGAACGTTACCTCATTGGAACTTGGGGAAAAGAGATGTTTTCGCAGAATCGCAGCTTCCCTTCTTCTCTTCAATTTTTTTTTTCTTCTTTCTGGCCATCGGGTATGAATGCAACGTGTTGGGGAAGACAATCTTTAATAGGGGCTTTAATTTTTGTTGGCCGGTCCACGCCCACGCATGCTCTTCCTCTCTTAATTATAATTAAGGATGGGTAATTTTTTTTCTCGCCAGACTCGCCTGCTCCTCTCTTAATTAAGATGGTAATTTTTTTTTTATATTAATTATGTGCTGGTCCTGTTGGAAGAAGTGGACGCTGCGCAGCTTTAAAGGAAGGTAATTCTTTTTTTTTATATATATATATATTAGTGTTGGGCCTGGGCTGGTGCCCCTTAAAAATTTTGGGCCCTGGGCATGAGCCCAGTTCGCTCTACCCCAGGGCCGGGCCTGATCCCTAACATGTTTTCTAGAAGGCAAATCATCACATACAACATGTACAGAACAATACAAAACAAACATATATCACTCACCTTATTGAAGAATCAACCGAAGATAATAAAGAAAATAAGAAAATCTCTCCTTTCGCAAGTGGACCTTTGCTATGTATATGTATGGATATGCTTTGTTTAGATTTAAGAGGAATAAGAACTTCATTAAAAACATGTTATAATTGCTTATATTTATGAGTAAACTATTGTGAGTGATTGTATATGAGTTAAATGAATTACAAGAAGAGATTTCGAATTAAAAAGATCAATTATGAAGTAAAAGAGGAGTTTTGAGTTTTCGGGTCTGATTATGTGTAGACCAAAAAATTGGACTTTTGGTGTTTTGATATTTTCGATTAGATTTGAGTTGTTTTGGGTACTGAGGTGGTTTTGAACTTCAAACTACATATATACAATGAGTTTCTTGATGTTACTGATGCAAACATACACTTAACTACACTTATATATATGTATATATATATACACTTATACTATTTGAAGAATTGTCAAAAGTTGATGTTTCGTGAAGTTTTCGATCGGAAAAAAGAATTGTCAAAAGTTGATGTTTCGTGAAGTTTTCGATCGGATTTGAGTTGTTTTGGTACTGAGATTGAACTAGACAAGATACTACTTATACACAATGAATTTCGACGCTTAAACTGATGCTTAAACTCACCTATATGCATATATACTCATTCATGTTCACTATTTTGAAGATTTCGTCAAAAATTACTCTTTTGAGATCTTGATGTGTTTTTACTTTGTTTTATAAACTCCTATTTGTTATACAAGTTATATTTGATCATCTCAGAAAATTAGTTTTGCAAATTTGTGATTTTATGAAGTGTAATTAGCGTATCAGTTGAAAACATGCACAAAATCCTAATCTGGCTGTTTAACAGCTAGCGGCCGATCGCATGGTAGACCGCCATTCATTTTTTTTGGAAAAAGGTTCAAAAGGAGCAGTCGACTGCCCTTTTTTGAATTATTTGGGCATTCGACCGCACCTGCTGTTTTGAGTCGTTTTGTTGAGTTTTCTTCGTTTCTTTCAGACAGTTATTTCCTCGATATTATGGATTTTTGCTCTACTGTTTTAGATGATGTTTTTACTATAGATTACAGTATTTTACAGAGAGTTATATTTTATTTATAATGGAATTTTAATTGTATTCTTATGACCTTATTAAGTGAGTTATATGTGTTTTCGAAAGGAATTAATGTTTTGTGATATTCTACGACTTCAGAATATGGTGTTCTGTTATTTAATGGATTTAATATTTTATTTGAATTCTGGAATTTTATGAGTACATTTTATATATTTGGATTTTTGTTGATTGAAGAAGTTTTCTTCATATAATCGTTTTGATGATGGATTTGTGAGTTTTATTGAAAATTTTGGTATTGTTGGTTGAGCTATGAGTCTTTAGAGATTGGGTGGGGCCCTAACTACTGGTAGTTGAGATTTTGGTTGTTGTTCAGTTGAGTTAAGCCCAGTAGGGTACACCAACTCTAAGAGATTCGCAATCTATTAAATAACTAATTAACTTAACAAGATAAGGACAGGCACTAGATGGTGATATGATGAAATGAGGGCAAACGTGGGTTATAGGACTCCAGAATGATCCAAGGAGTGAGTATTCCCCGGTATTCCAGGACGATGGACGTTAGGGCCACAGAGTGATCCACGGAAGGGGATTGTTCTCAGTATTCCGAGGAAGAGAGTGACGCTCATAGGATGTTTGTGCAATGAAGATTCCAAGATGACTTGCGGAGTGAGGCAATCCCTAGGTTTCCGGGCGGATGGACGTAAGGACCACAGAATGATCTGTAGAGTGGGATTGGCCTCCAGTGTTCCAAGGGCGAGAACCGATACTTGCAGAATGTCTAAATCTCGTAATAGTCATCATAGTAGGATTAGTTGCATAACGGAGGATTAAACCCTATCAAGTGGAGAACGATAAGGGCTTGCACCGGACCTATATAGAGTGGGATGCATAGAATTCGACAAGTATGCATTAGAGGGTCAGCATATAGCATTAGTGTTTTCTTGACTTGGTTTTATGCATGTTGTTTTCTGTTTTCCTACACTTGACACTTAGTCTAGTTTCACTTGATGTTTTCATGGTTTATTTATTGTTATTTCTTATTCCATTCGTTACTACTATTGATACATGTTGTTTATGACTCTATACCTTATGTTTTATTTATATTGCATTTATTTTATGTCACTCACACCATTATGGCTGACCCTTGTAGTTTTAGGGGTTAGGGTTTTCTCTAGCCTCATATTTTACAGGTAGGTACCTATAGCATTGGGATTTGGATGCATGTGCCAGATTGATGTTATGGCTTATGTAAATTGTAAAGGATTATGTTGTAACAGAAAGAATTTGTAATTCAAGGTGTTTGTTTTCCGTTGTGCTTTGTAAAAAAATTAATGTAATAAAAGTTTAAAAATTTTATTTGTGTTTTGGCTATGTTTACTATTACAATTGAGGTTGATGCTGGGAATTGTGCCACGTATTTCTGAGATATTATATTGGAAATTCGGGGAGCTACATAATCAGCATCACTAGTAGACAAGAACAGAGCAAAATAATGCGGTCGTTGTCTACTCCATAGCAGAAATAGAAGAATGTCAACCTCAAATTCATAATGGACTTGTCCAGAAGACTGAAGAACAACAATCTTACTTGATAGAAGACCAGTTTGTCGAGGATATTACTTGAGAAACTAGAGATGGTTCAGGAAAATATCTCATAACCATTGATATTTGTGTTATGTTTTCCTCTCCGCTAGCATCGTTCTGATGATAGAACGATTCTAAGGAGGGAGTAATGTAACACCCCGCTAATTAGCATATAGCTATTTTTCATCGTAATCCGTGCACATTTGTGACTTGCACGTGATTATGCATTTTTCATGATTATTAGTTTTAAGTGAGGAAATTTCAAATATAATAGTTCTTTTGAACCCAATGAGATAGATTCGGGATATCTTCTCAATTAAATTGTGGATTTTCTCCGATTGTTTTGACAAAATAATCTCCGGGAAAATAATAATTTTTAAAAACATATATTTTTATAAATTTAAATTGTCGTATTTTTAAAAGTATATAGATAGATATCTATATATATAATTGATTTGATCGTATTGGGTGGTATATGATATAAGATCTATAATTGTTTTGAATATGAGTATGTCTGTATATACTCTATAAATATTAGAATATATATTTTCTATTTCTATATATTGTTATATCAACAATTGATTGAATTGTATTGGTTAGGATTTTATTTAATCTAGGGTTAGGGTTGCTAAATATACTCATATCATACAACTCTTTATAATGAATCAAAACAACAATTATATGAAAGAAAACATCCTACTCATAAGTACTATTAGGTTCTTTATCAATCTCAAATAATCTATATAAAGTTTTAATCATCAAAGCATAGGTTTCATGAAATTATTCAATTTTTAGTTCATCTATTCATCAAAATTTCATATTATCATCATACAATCCTTAATCATGCTTTCTAATACACAATCATCACATACAACATGCTTAGAACAATAAGAAGACAAATATATGTCACTCACTTTATTGAAGAATCAACCGAAGATAATAAACAAAATAAGAAAATCCCTCATTTTGCAAGAAAACCAAGATCCTCGCTTTAAAACTCCAAGAAAATAATAATAATAAAGAAATCCCTTTGTGTTGTGCAACAAGGAGATGGCAACACTTCACCTGCCGGAAATAGAGTATCTAGGGTTTGTGAATAGATTTGCGAAATATCTCTTTTAAATATATCTTAACGTATATAGATCCTTATACTTGGAAATTAGATGAAACCAATTCAATTTGTATTTGAAAACAAAACCAACCCTCCAGATCTGGCCGGCACTATTGTAAAACTCAAAAAAATGAAATTGTGCTTTTTGCCTTGTAGGTGACAATTTTGCAAAAAACCCTTTGTAACCCCTGTTTCCCCAAAAATGTATTTTCTCTGTATTTTCGGTATTTCAAATTTTTCTAAATTAGTTTTCCGCTTTCGAACTATTTTTGTTAAAAATGTATTATTGGATCTTCTATTAGAATGTACTTTTGGTCAATAATTTTAGCTGTAACTATTTTTCTATGATTTTTGTATTGTAAGACAATTCGTATTATTGTTATTGTTACTTTGATTATTACTACTACTATTATTATTAGTACTATTATTATTTTTATCATTTTTCTTATTATTGTTATTGTTCTCAGCATTATTATTATTAATGATATTTAAAAAAAAAAATCCTAAATTGTATATTTTTATTTGTTATTTTATTTTATTTTATTTTTCAAAACCCAAATCCATTATCCAATACCCATTAACTCTAAATTACCCATTATGACTACCCCATTCCCTATCACAGACCCAAACCCGTTATAACCCCCACCTAACCCGTTTCCTTAAACCCACACCCGAAACCCACCTAACTCTAATTTTCCCTTCCTATTTATACCCCCCTGTATACATCGGTTCATCTTCTACCCTATACAGCCGCCCTACTTCTTCTTCACCCCCTCCCGTTCGTCTCTCTCTCTCCCCGTTAACCCACCTCCTGATCCTCTGACATTCTCTTCACCCCCTTCCTCTCGGCGATCCCCTCGGCAGCCTCATGACACAGTGCGCTTCTCGCCTATGTCCCTCTGCCGTCACTCTACTGTCGCGACCTCAACGACAGCAAACAGAGCGCCCCAGTTGACCCCCTACCAGCAACTCCTCCCTGCCCAGCAACGTCCTCCCGATGTCATCTCGTGTAGCCGCGACCACCTGCAGTCTTCCCCCTTCAGCAGTCCAGCGTAGCAGCAACAGCCCGCACCCTGTGCCGTGCTCTTCCTATCCTTGCCATTCACTCCCGTGTACTGGGTTCTCTCGTCGATGCGTCGCAGCTCCCCTTACGCCGTCACTCCATTGTTGCGACCCCTCTCACCTGGCCGTCAGCCTCGACAGCCGGACAACACCTTGCTGGTGTCGTACACCGACTGCGGAGTGCCAGACCCCCCTCTCTTCTCCGCCGTGCTCCTTCGACTGTCACAGAAAGCCCCTAAAACCGATCCCCGTTGCCTGTTGGTCGGTCTCGTTCTTGCTGTTGTGGTGTATCAGTTTTGCTGTTGCTCTTGTTCTTGCTGTCATGGTGTGCACACGGTTTGGGAGTTTGTTTGTTCGTTCTTAGATTGGTTGATTCTCGTTTGTGTTCGTGGTGTTTCGTGTTCGTTCGTTGTGTTCATTTGCAGAGGATCCATTCTCGTTATTCCTCCGTTGGATTCATCGTCATTCGTAAGGTAAGTATCTTCTTGTACATTTCGTTTTCTAGTACAAGCTTTTCCTTAAAAATACTGCAAGTAGATTGTAAATCTGACTCCTCTTTGTTTATCGTTGATGACCTCATGTTTTGCCTTATCTATTACATGATCTAAGAGTCACAACCCTTCGTTGATGCACTTGTTCACAACTAGTAGAATTATGATACATTTCATACGAAAAGTGTTTTATTTGGTTCCTGTCTTGTTTTGGCTTGCTGTTTCGACCCCGATTAAATCAGAATCTGAACTTGAGTCCTGAATATAAAACTTAGGCCTAGATGTCTAGTTTATCACCCTTTTGACAAAATTGAATTCTGAGTTACGGTTTGTGAGATATCGCAGTTTTACTGCTGCTGTGTCTGTAATTGCAGATTCATAAAAACTGTTGCATCACTTTGTTTTACAATTAATTTAACAATGCTACCTATAAGTAAATGACTTGAAACTTTGCATACTGGTACTGGACAACCTAGAGAACATTTCCTAATTTTCTTAGAATTAATTAATGAAGTTTCAAACCTGTTTTTTATGTATAAACTCAGTTTTACAAATTCTGGCTGAACACAAATGCTGTCTAGTTTGCTGTTTTGACATCAATTGCAGCAACTTTTATGTGTCTTAATTATATGCGTTGGAACCAAGCAGGATTCTACTTTCTAGACCTTCTGACGGTTACACATTTGCATTTTTGGAGCGACGGGAATCGCAGTTTTGGTGCAGCAACGTCATAGTGTCCAGATTTGGAATTCTCGTCGTTCTCGATATTTTAATTTGTGTTGACCCTCGAATATGCTTCATAATTATCTTAAACTTGTTTCATGTTCTTGATCATGTTTACTTGACCTGTTTCGCGCACTTTCATTCTTGATTGATGATAATAATAAATAATAAGCCGGGATTTAAGGGAAAGACCATAGTAGTGGACAATATAGGTAAGTGTACTCGGAAGGGGGCCCATGTTTCCCAGTACTTGGTTCATGAGCTTGTTGTATCTTGAGTGTATTCATGAGCCCACTACTTGGCTCATGAACTTGTTGTATCGTCAGAGTATTCATGAACCCACGGTTGGTTCTTGAACTTGTTAGTGCATTCACAAACTTGTTTCGTGAACTTGCAACATTATTTTTGTATTCATGAACCATGCTTGCTTGATACTTGATACCTGAATACACCGCCCTATAAAATGCACCACTAGGCCTAAACGTAATTGATTCACTACAACATTTGCTGAATACTCCGGCATATATACCCCGGCGTTTTACCAGTCACGCCAGGGTAGAAAGAGACCAGGAATGGGGGGTCAGATTGGATGGTTATACGCCGGTGGCCTCTATAAAATGCCAGGGAATTATGATATTCACCTGCATTTTTTATACAAATGCCGGTGAAGGATATTATTCACCGGCATTTTAATAAAAAACGCCGGCGAATAGGCAGGTAAAATGTACCAAACAAATCTTCTCCCATTCACCGGCGTTGGTTAATAAAAATGCCGGTAAATTAACTGGGATAAATCCCCCTGCGAACCCTAACATTTCGCTCGCTTTTTTCCCAGCCATAATTTTTCGCGCGCGCCGCCTTCGTTCTCCCTCCTTCCCTTCGTCGATTTTCGAGACAAATCCTCCACCATCGGAGTATGGTTTTGAGATCTCCGACAACTTCTCCGTCTCTTTAACGCAAGTTCAGACTCTCTCTCTCTCTCACCCCCCAAAAACTCTTGATCCGAGTTTCCTTCGAAAAGTTGCCATCTCCGTAGGCCCCACCGTCGCCGTCTCCGTAGCCTCTGTTGTCGCCGGCCTAAGTCCCCCCCCAGTCCCCCTACCGTCAATAACTCCTCCGACATTGAGTGGTATATTGCTTTATTCTTGTTGTTTTTTTTTCGATGCTTGGGATGTCATGAGAACATGTTCCTGATGGAAGAGTTCTTCGTTTATTTCTCATCCGTTACTGTTTACAAAATATGTTGGACATATTGTGTTTGTGATACTGTGAACTAGAACATGAAGGTCTTTTTGATTGCATAATGATGTTTGACGCCTCGCGAGATGAGATCTTGGTTGTGGAATTAAGTGGGTTTACTAGATTGATGTGTTATCGTGTGAAATTGCATTTAATGGTTCCAATTCTGTGTTAGATATGTCATTTGGTCCATGGTTTAGGTGTTTTGACATTTGGTGAGGATTTGACATTGCCTCTGGCTCTCAATTGCGGGCATTTGGAAGGATGGGTAGCTTTTTTGATTGTTTTGTTTTATTTTTTTGATAAGGAAAAGTTTGTAGACTATATTTTAGATGCTTGAGATGTCATGCAAGTATGGAGTAAACTTAGGAAGTTAAATAAGAAATTTCCATTTTTTAGTTGTTGTCCATCATTGAGTACAGTGAATGCTTGACAAATGATAATAGAGGAGAATATAATTTGTTTGTGGTATTTAGGGATGGGTGTTTTATAAGAGTATGAGTAAATGTAAATCTGGAGTTGGTGATTTGGGATGATGGATACCTTTTGACATTGTTCTTTGATAGTTCACATTTTTACTTGTGTAAGATTCTGCTCTATGATTAAGATATTTGAGATATTTTGAACTGCAAGCAACTAATCGTAAATGTAACCCCTATTTTTCATTTTATGTATTTTGGAGCGTATTTTTTTATTTTATGTATTTTTATACCTCTTGTATATTTTTCGGAACAGTATATTGGATTATTTTCAATATATATATTTTTTCTTTCATTTTTGACCTCCTTGTGTCGTTTGTTCGTCATTTTTGTCGTTTTCGCCATTTTGAGTTCTTTTTCTCATTTTCTTGGCCTCGTTCATTATTATTATTTATTTTGGTGATGAGATGGACTTTTGGTGGTGTTTTCCCATAATTGTGATTTTTAACCCTTAAGGAGATTTTTAGGAGCCATAGAATTCACTATATATTGTATCCCCATTTGAATTTGACCCAATACCAATTACCCATTTGTATACCTATTACTACATATTGATATCCACTACCCATTAGCCCAAATTAATCCCCATATATAATAACCCCTAATCCCCTTAACCCTAACCCTTATCTCTTTATCTCTCTCAAGTTTACAACCGGCCTCCCCCTCTCTCAACTACTCCTGGCCTGCATCATACCCCAACCCGAGCACCCCCCCAACCATCGAAATTCGGCCATCAACTCCACTACAAACCCCTAAATCCATCCATACTTCAACCTCCTACAGCCCTACAAACCCTAAACATTCTTCCTTGTGGCCGGCTGTCCCAAACCAGCAACACCACCATCTAAAATTATCACAAATCCCTCTCCCTTTGTGTTCCTTGAAGTGGGTGTTCGCCCCTTCGTTCGTTGCATCAAGGAGATCGATCGTGTAGGCGTTTTGGTTCGTGGGTTCGCTTGGAATCGCGTTGGAAGGAGTTCGCTCGTGGGTTTCGTGGCTCGGACTTATTTTTTCGCGTTCATCTTCATTAAGAGGCAAGTAACTTGTACATAATTTGATTAGGTTGATACAAGTCAAAAAGTTCACGCATAGAGTAGTTGGGTCTAGAGACGACCAAAACTTGTGTTTCTATTTGATGGGTTTGTCTCTATCGTGTTTGTAGCGCCCCGATTTCCATATACTGGGAAAACCGAGACACGAGCCAAGACATTTTCTTCAATTAGTCACATTACACAGAAAAAACAGGAGAATTTAAAACTTTTTATTCAACACCCAATTTATTACAAATCTGAATATTATACAACTGCAATACTTTACAATAGAGTTATTACCTTTACATTCCCGAGTATTACAACCTTCAACATCTTACATCAGAGTACAAGGAATGAAGAACAACACTTGGTAACTCTCACTTGAGTACATACACGTTACAGCGGAACTAACATGACATTGACTCCTTGCTTTCCTTGCCTTCAGTCCTCCTGAATCTCGCCCTTGTACTTCGGCGATCCAGTACCTATGGAAGTGGGAACGTCAGTATTCACTGACGCTTAAAGGCTGATAACATAGCAGCAAATCTCCCAAACAACATACAAACATGGCAATTGTGTCGGTGTAGTTGAAGTGTTTGTGAGTGCTATGACTAGAATCTAACATAACATTAACTAAGACTAGGATGCTCCTATTCTAACGTCAGCAAGTCTCCGAAGCAACATGCAGCCCATACTACATGCGACCCTTCTCAAGCCGTTTCTCCATATATAGGGATTTGAACCCGCGTTATGAATTCTAATTGTACACAACTTGTTCCTGACAGATACAACATGACTGATGAGGTTGCAGACGTGGTCAAGTCCCACTAATGCAGTCCGCCAGTGGTGTCCATGTTTGCCACTGCTACCCGGCTAACTGGACCTCATCCCAAATCCAAAATCATAGGGTCTCGCAAGCGCAGGTTAGCGCGAAGCCTACCCTGTGGCACCCCTGGGATCTCGCAAGCGCAGGACTGCACAATGCATCCTGTGGCACCCCAAGCCACGGTATTTCAGGAATTAACAGCGCGAGATACGCAACCCGTGCTCCCAACTCGTGAGACGGCACCGTACGTATCCCTTTGACGGGAAGGTACAACCCAATATCACCACCTACGATCTGCCCCAAGGGACGAGTTAGTCGCAAGGGGCCCCTACAACCCACTCCTCCCTTTCCAGCAAAGGGTCTAAGTAAATGATCTTTATAAGTCACTACCCTAATGATGTCCCTAACCCTGAACACTCCTAGGGATGACAATATTATAAACACAACATGCTAGGCCTTAAATTAGACTTCGCCAGACAACTCTACTAGGCTGCTCAACCTAAACTTACCAGAATCTCTCAGGATCCGGTTCCTGGCCTATCGATCCAAGACCCCGGCAATGCGAACATACATGCATGCCACTACCCTAAACTTGGATTCCGTCTATACACCGGTCCTCGATCAACCTACACCGGTTAAGATTCGACGGTACACAAGGAGTGACTCCTCTACAGTTCCTTAGGGGTAAGAAAACATATGTCTTGATGGTCGATAGCCCCTAGGGTAATAATATCACCCTAGACGAGCACAACGAACTGTGTACTTGCTAACAAGCTATATACGAGTAACAAACCACATACGAGCCAATAAGCTACGTATGAAACAATAACTACCTACGAGCCAGGCGGTCTCGTAAGAGATAACAATGTACATACCAGCCAAATAAGCCGCGTATGAGACCAACGGCTATGCACGGGCCGATCGGGCCGCGTACGAGACAACAACCTACATACGAGCCAAATAAACTACGTATGAGACTCACAGCTACATACGGGCCAGTTGAGCCACGTACGAGCACAACTATATGCAACCAACCATACAGGTAATCAACCTAGAAGCAACCAACGTGCTTACTAGCAAACTAGATCTTCTATTATTAGAAGCAATAGAAGAATCTACTAATAGTCTATGGTAAGCATTCTACCAACAAAAAGCCCGAAGGCGACATAACAACCTTTATCGAACAACCATTATTAATGACCCTTCTAATCCTTATTACCCCTACGGATGAGGAATGTCCCCATGGTATGGTCCAACTCCAATCAGGACTTCACACAACTAGAGTCCATGGGTTCTTTTCGAAGTTGACTAGAATAACCTAGAACATACGTCCGCTTCCTTATTTAACTAGGATGCCAACTTATACCCTTCAAGCATGTATGTCTCCTTACTAACATTAGCTACAACAAGGTAGTTATCGCTACACTTACGACATGATTGTTTCTTATTACTTAACCTATAACATGGTATACAATTGTAAGTATCAACCTACAACAACTAGTCATGGTGTATAACATAACCATCAACTTGCAACACTCTTAAGCATGAATACGGTTTAAGCATGCACTTATAACCCTTTTAAGCATGAATAATCACTATAATCGAAACATGAAGCTTTGCTACAATTTAGCATGAACTCCTTACAACATGTACACCACATAAGCATGGTTCCTACAACATGGCACACATCATACATGGTTTAGGAGTTTCCTACCATAGTTTAGCATGGTATATATCCTTTTTCCTACAATGAATCAAGCATGGTATGATACTTTCTTACCTTAACTACGACAATAGCATAGCTTTGTTACCGAACTACTTAAGCATGAATATCTACCAACTACTTAAGCATGAATATCACTACCCATTGACTAAGCATGAATATTTACTACTTAGAGCATGTATCTCTACTACCACCTTAAGCATGGATCTCCACTACTTTAAGCGTGATTAATTTCTATGATCTAATCACGAAGACAACTTAGTAGAACATCTACTATTACAATCTAGTATGGGTAGAACTTAAACATAGAATTGCTACGACTAAGCATGATATGTATTCCAAGTAGAGACCTACAACATTCTTAAGCACACTACTTAGTATTAATCTATGCATGATATGTGTTCCAAGTAGAGACCTACAACATTCTAAGCATGGAAATACTACTTAGTATTAATCTATGCATGATATGTATTCCAAGTAGAGACCTACAACATTCTTAAGCATGGTAACACTACTTAGTATTAATCTATGCATGATATGTGTTCCAAGTAGAGACCTACAACATTCTAAACATGGAAATACTACTTAGTATTAATTTAAGCATGATATGTGTTCCAAGTAGAGACCTACAACATTTTAACCATAGTATGATAATTCCTACCATGTATGTACAACCTAAACATGGTTTTTTTCTACATTAAACCTACAACATGGCATACACCATAAGCATGGTTCCTACAATTATTTAAGCATTAATGTCTACCATCTTTAGCATGAATAATGACTAAGCATGATCATCTACTAACTTAGCATGAACAATAATTAGCATGGTCATCTACTAACTTAGCATGAACAATAATTAGCATGGTCATCTACTAACTTGGTATATATGAACAATAATTAGCATGGTCATCTACTAACTTAGCATAAACAATACTTAAGCATGGTCATCTACTAACTTAGCATGAACAATAATTAGCATGGTCATCTACTAACTTAGCATGAATAATAATTAGTATGACATCTACTAACTTAGTGTGACCGATAATTAAGCATGGTCATCCACTAACAATACTTAAGCATGGACAATAATTCCTACAACAATCTAAGCATTCCTACATCAATCTATGCATGTATAAGGGTTCCTACTAAATTCTAAGCATGGTATCATGCTTCCTACCACAATATAAGCATGTATATATTTTTCCTACAACATGATACCTATCATAAATATGGTTCCATTAACCTACAACATGGTAGACATCAACATGGACTTTCTACAAAAATATAAACACCATATAAACATCAACCTATAACTAGTTAACCATGGATATCTACTACAATGGGGCATACTTCTAAAGCAATGTCATTTACCACTTCAACATAACATAACTACCCATTACAACATTACTTCAACATAAACATCTACTACTACTACTTCATTTTAAACATCTACTTTATTTAAAACATAAACATCTACTATTACTACTTATTTTAAACATAAGCACCTACTATAATTTTACATAAACATAACACCCACTACTACTTCATAAGCATTTACTTCTTTATTATTACTAGTGAACATAAAAAGAGATCTTTTAATCATTCTACAACTAGTGACTTAGATTTGTTTCTTTTTCATAATTAGAATTTACATCTACAATGGGTTCTTTCTTACTTAAGATTATAAAAGAAAATAAACAATAATAAAATAAAGTAAGAACCCTCCATTTTGGTTCAACCAACATGTGATTTCTTTTTAGTCCCAAGTTCAATGTATGTCCTACAACCAAAATGGTTGTATCCAAAGTCCATATGATTTATGTATGAGTTCACATTCAAGTCCTACAATCCCAAATGGTTGTATGTATAAGTCCATATGCATATGTCATTTTAGTCCAATTAATAAACACAAAAACAACTACTACTACTACAAAGATTCAATCTTTATGTCTATTTAGCATTACCATTTGTTTCCATTTCATTTTATGTGATTATTACCTTTAACATCCACAAACCTACCAAATAAGAACCACATACAACATCATCACAACAAACCACCCCAAAAGAACCAAGAAAACAAAACAAGGAAGACATGAAGAAGATGAAGCCAAAAATCAACAACTCAACAAACAAAAGAACAAGTGGAGAACCCCCACCAAATTTTCTTTGTTGGAAGGACTTGCTTGCTTATACTTCTCCTTCCCCTAAGCTCTTAGACTTCTATGGAACCTACAAGAGAAAAATTCTCAAGTTAGAAAGGGTTCTCTCTTTCTTTTCCTTTCCTTTCTTTTGTCTTTGTTTTTGTCAAAGTGAGACAAGTGGAGAAGGAGGAGGTATTTATAGGAGGGGAGAGGAGGGGGAGAGTACAAAAGTGAACTCATATTTTGCACAAAACCCCTCAAGAAGAAGCAATCCGGCCATGCCTAGGTGAGGGAGGGGTAAGGTTTAGGGTATGGCCTAGAAATGAGGTGGAAGCATGGTAAAAAGATAAGGTTTCTAGAAGGGGTTTTTACTTAATCTCCTCAAGCATACAAAAACCCTAGATTAAGCCTCCTAATCAAACCCTAACCATCTAATTAGGTTGTCATGACAAGATTAGTGCCTTGTCCAAGAGTACATACTACACATTTTGTATAATGTACTAATTTGGTACAATACAATGTGTGTATATGTGTATGTATGTGTATACAAAAAATCCTTATATAATTCTCATAAAATAGTTTAATTTGAAAATAATAATAAAATAAGTTTTATTATCAATTCGGAGGATCGCGCTACCTTGATGTACTTCGGATGTATACCGACCGATATATGCGCGCAGACAATGTTTGTAGACAAACCGGCGAAAATCACCAAAATAATTTGATTTTAGAATTAAAACAAAATAATAATAAAATAGTAATTTATACAAGGTAATATCCGTCCGGGATATTACAGTGTTAAATTTGGCCATAGAAGACTTATGACATGAAGTTTGATAGGTTAATGCCCTAGGTTTCACCCAAAGTTGATTTTGTTCGTGTATGTGACATATTGCATGCTGTGTGTTCGATTGATTGCCCATGTGAGAATTATTTGGCTTGGACATGTTAGAATCCCTAAAATATGATATCTGGATGATTGGTAGGCTTCGTTTCAAGTTTGGTTAGCTTTGGATCAAAATTGTGGAAGTTGTGATGTTTTGAAGTAGAGATGTGAAATCTGGAATTTGCGGTCTGTTCTGTGTTGCTTGCTGTTTTCACCCATGCTAAGGTCCGATTCTTAACTTGGAAATTAAAAGTGAATTGTAGATAATTGTGTCTATTTTCAAACACCACTGATTTTACTGCATTTGGAGTTTGTATGACTGAGATATGATATTTTTGGTACAGACGTGTCGGTAGTTTTCCAGATTCAGTTGTGTGTAAATTTGTTAACAATTTATTTTCAAGAACTAGGCTATACATAATATCTAGGTATATTATTTGGGTCAGTGTTTCCTTATGATGCTAGGGACTTCCCAGATTTTTTTTTGGATTTTAAAGATGAGTTTTATGTGGTGTTTCATTTTTTATTCTAAAATCTACTTATGCTGTAAATTGCGTGCTGTTCAGTATAGAACCTAGTTTTCACTCTAATTCCTTATGTTTTATGAAAATTATTTGTGAGATATGAAAGTTAGTAAATTTCATCTATTTTCACGTCGTTTTGGTGGAATTGGATTTTGATTCACTGTTTGCGAGATATCCTTGTTTTCGTACAGCAGTGTTGAGAAATTCCAGATTCGTCAAACCATGTTTTTGTGTTACTTCTTATTTTTGATGACTTACCTATTCTTACTGTAATATTATAAAACTTTTTATTTTGAGTCTATATCTATAGGGGAATTACCCCAGATTTTTTGTGGAATTATTTTCCATGTTTTCATGCTGTTGTTATGCTTTGAAAATCGTTTCCCTGTTTTTTGGCTGAACTTAAAATTTGTATTCAAATCAGTTTTGAGTTGAGATGTTGTGAACTAGCATGTGACTTATTTATATGTGTTGGAATTGTGTGGATGTCTAGTTTCCATATCCTTTGACGGATCTAGGTTTGCATGTCTGTAGCTCTTTGAATCACTGTTTTAGTACTGACTGGTCTTACTGTTCTGATTATGAACCTAGACTATTTTGCTCGTATATGTGAACGTATATCATCCATGCATGCTGATTTGTTAACCTGAACCTAGAACTGATCATATCATGTTAGTTTGACACTATTTCTCACATATTCATGACTGTTTAATAACCATAATAAAAGTAATCAAGCTGGGGTTTAAGGGACAAATCGATTAGTGAATAATTCAGAAACGTGTTCTTGGAAGGGGGCCTGTGTTTCCCATTACTTGTTGCCATGTCTCATGATTACATGATTCATGCTTGATATTATCTGTGCCATATTTCATGATTACATGATTCATGCTTGTTATACTATATGCCGCCATGTTTCATGACTACAAGATTCATGCTAGATATTACTTGTTGCCACGTGACCATGACTACATATCTCGTGCTTGATGCTTGTTGCCACATGATCATGACTACATAAATCGTGCTTGATACTTGTTGCCACTTGTTCACGATTACGTGACTCGTGCTTGATACCTGTTTCTGTTCTGATTCCTGAGTATACTGCCCTCTATGGTCCACTATGAAATCTAAAGCGAAACTGTGGTGTTGTAACAATCATGTGATAAAAAGATGACACATGAAGTGTTACCTAGATAGTAACAATACAAGATATTTAATATATGATACATGATACCTGAATATGATACTCGAACATGATACTTGAATCAGATACTTGACATGATACGTGCATGCTTGATACTTGACTACATGATACCTGAGACCTGATACATGAGACTTGAAACATGATACTTGATACATGATTACACGACACTTGACACTCGATTTATGCCGTGTACACTTGACACTTTAACCATGCTAGTTTGTCTAGGTTGACATCATACCTATACCATGTGCTAGTTAGTTTTTCCCATTTCATGTGCTTTTGTCCTACTCTATTGGTGACCCGCGACTTGCAATTGACGGGTACTTGTATTTTCTCTTTTGCTCTTTCCTGCATTCGTTGTATTGCAGATTTTGGAGGACAAGTTCCTGAAGGTATTGGCGAGGTGATGTTTTAGATGCTGGAGATTCTGCTTATTATTATAATTTCTTGTAGTGCTAGAAAAATATTTCTATTCGTGAGACTTGGATTATTCTTGTATTTTGAGACTTGGATATTATTTTGTATTTGGGCGATGTGACCCAGGATATTTGTTTTTCCAGACTCTGTTTTATTTGAGAACATGGTATTTGATTTCAAGTAAATTTCTGTTGGTGAATTTGTTTCAATGTTGCATGTTGGTTCCACCTTTTGCTTCCGACTCTGATAAATTCTGTGATATGTTGCAAAGATTTCTTGAAACAGCTTAAGGGTGATAATAATCATTCGCTGGGCTTTTGTTATGTGCTCGTATTCCTTATTTTTGGAAAGCGGGGCGTGACAGGGTTTTTAGTGGTACCAGAGCATCAGGTTTGGCTAATGTATTAGGCAACTAATATATTAGACAAGCTTGGCTCGAACTGGGATCTGCACAACACGTCACCAACCATGCATGCATAAATGAAACATATACCAAATCAGATTCTGGTTACTAGTCTTATTCCATCCATTTTGATTCCTTCTTATTCGATTTCCTTGATTCCTTGATTCTTCATTCTCTTTTAGTCGTCCTCTTTGATTGATTTCTTGTTGGGTATGAATTCATTCTTTCGTACCCATATTTTTTATTCTGGTGTCATCTATTCTTTTCTTTTCTGCTTGGTCCATCCGTCGGCATCGCTGGAGGCTATTGGCTGACTTTCTGATCAGAGTGGCGCAGCGGAAGCATTGTGGGCCCATAACCCACAGGTCCCAGGGTCATATTGTTGCTTCTCCTTCTTTGCATTGTTTTGGTTTCTCCTATCTCTTGCAATTATTTGATTCAATCCTTTCCTGTCATTTCTCTCTTTGATTTCAGTTCTGCGACTCCCTTATTGCTTTGTTATCTTGTGTTGATTCTTTCCTTTTGATACTGTTTATTCTCTTTCTCGCATTCCATTTGACCTCATTGTTATCCACTTCCTTCTTTTCTGGTGTTGCCTCTGCTTTGTCCCTTTCCCATTAGCCATCTGCTTTGTTGCCCTTTCCCAGTTTGCTTTTGTCCTGTCCTATGTACCGCCTAAGCAAATTTCGAGGACGAAATTTTGTTGTAAGGTGGGTAGGATTGTAACCCCTGTTTTTTATTTTATGTATTTTGGAGCGTATTTTTTATTTTGTGTATTTTTATACCTCTTGTATATTTTTTCAGAACCGTATATTGAATTATTTTCAATATATATTCTTTTTCTTCCATTTTTTGACCTCCTTGTGTCGTTTGTTCGTTATTTTTGTCGTTTTCGTCATTTTGAGTTCTTTTTCTCATTTTCTTGGCCTCGTTCATTATTATTATTTATTTTGGTGATGGGATGGACTTTTGATGGTGTTTTCCCAAAATTCTGATTTTTGACCCTTAAGGAAATTTTTAGGAGCCATAGAATTCACTATATATTGTATCCCAATTTGAATTTGACCCAATACCCATTATCCATTTGTATACCTATTACTACATATTGATATCCACTACCCATTAGCCCAAATTAATCCCCATATATAATAACCCCTAATCCCCTTAACCCTAACCTCTTTTTCTCTCTCAAGTTTACAACCGGCCTCCCCCTCTCTCAAGTACTCCCGGCCTGCATCATACCCCAACCCGAGCACCCCCCAACCATTAAAATCTGGCTATCAACTCCACTACAAACCCCTCCATCCATCCATACTTCAACCTCCTACAACCCTACAAACCCTAAACCTTCTTCCTTGTGGCCGGCTGTCCCAAACCAGCACCACCACCATCTTAAATCATCACAAAACCCTCTCCCTTTGTGTTCCTTGAAGTGGGTATTCGCCCCTTCGTTCGTTGCATCAAGGAGATCGATCGTGTAGGCGTTTTGGTTCGTGGGTTCGCTTGGAATCGCATTGGAAGGAGTTCGCTCGTGGGTTTCATGGCTAGGACTTATTTCTTCATGTTCATCGTCATTAAGAGGCAATTAACAAGTACATAATTTGATTAGGTTGATACAAATCAAAAAGTTCACGCCTAGAGTAGTTGGGTCTAGAGACGAACAAAACTTGTGTTTCTATTTGACGGGTTTGTCTCTATCGTATTAAATTTGGCCATAGAAGACTTATTACATGAAGTTTGATAGGTTAATGCCCTAGGTTTCACCCAAACTTGATTTTGTTCGTGTATGTGACATATTGCATGCTATGTGTTCGATTGATTGCCCATGTGAGAATTATTTGGCTTGGACATGTTAGAATCCCTAAGATATGATATTTGGATGATTGGTAGGCTTTGTTTCAAGTTTGGTTAGGTTTGGATCAAAATTGTGGAAGTTGTGATGTTTTGAAGTTGAGATGTGAAATCTGGAATTTACCGTCTGTTCTATATTGCTTGCTGTTTTCACCCATGCTAAGATCCGAATCTCAACTTGAAAATTAAAAGTGAATTGTAGATAATTGTGTCTATTTTCAAACCCTACTGGTTTTACTGTATTTGGAGTTAGTATGACTGAGATATGATATTTTTGGTACAGACGTGTAGGTAGTTTTCCAGATTTAGTTGTGTGTAAATTTGTTAACAATTTATTTTCAAGAACTAGGCTATATATAATATCTAGGTATAATATTTGGCTCAGTGTTTCCTCATGATGCTAGGGACTTCCCAGATTTTTGTTGGATTTTAAAGATGAGTTTTATGTAGTGTTTCATATTCTTTTCTAAAATCTACTTATGCTGTAAATTGTGTGCTGTTCAGTATAGAACCCAATTTTCACTCGAATTCCTTATGTTTTATGAAAATTATTTGTGAGACATAAAAGTTAGTAAATTTTATCTATTTTCACGTCGTTTTGGCGGAATTGGATTTCGATTCACTGTTTGCGAGATATCCCTGTTTTCGTACAGCAGTGTTGAGAAATTCCAGATTCGTCAAACCATGTTTTTGTGTTACTTCTTATTTTTGATGACTTACCTACACTTCCTGGAATATTATGAAACTTGTTATTTTGAGTCTATATCTATAGGGGATTACCCCAGATTTTTCGTGGAATTATTTGCTATGTTTTCATGCTGTTTTTATGCTTTTGAAGTTGTTTCCCTGTTTTCTGGCTGAACATAAAATCTGTATTCAAATCAATTTTGAGTTGAGATGTTGTGAACTAGTATGTGACTTATTTATATGCGTTGGAATTGTGTGGATGTCTAGTTTCCAGATCCTTCGACAGATATAGATTTGCATATCAGTAGCTCTTTGAATTACTGTTTTAGTACTGATTGGTCTGACTGTCCTGATTATGAACCTAGACTATTTTGCTCGTGTATGTGAACGTATATCATCCATGCATGCTGATTTGTTAACCTGAACCTAGACCTGATCATATCATGTTAGTTTGACACTATTTTGCAAACATTCATGACTGTTTAATAACCACAATAAAAGTAATCAAGCCGGGGTTTAAGGGAAAGATCGATTAGTGAATAATTCAGAAATGTGTACATGGAAGAGGGCCCGTGTTTTCCATTACTTGTTATCATGTCTCATGATTACATGATTCATGATTGATATTACCTGTGCCATGTTTCATTATTACATGATTCATGCTTGTTATACTATATGCTGCCATGTTTCATGACTACATGATTCATGCTAGATATTACTTGTTGCCACGTGACCATGACTACATGTCTCGTGCTTGATACTTGTTGCCACGTGATCATAACTACATGACTCGTGCTTGATATTTGTTGCCACGTGATCATGACTACATGACCCGTGCTTGATACTTGTTGTCACTTGTTCACGATTACGTGACTCGTGCTTGATACCTGTTTCTGTTCTGATTCTTGAGTATACTGCCCTCTATGGTCCACTATGAAATTTAAAGCGAAACTGTGGTGCTGTAACAACCATGTGATAAAAGGATGGCACATGAAGTGTTACCTAGATAGTAATAATACAAGATATTTAATATATGATACATGATACCTGAATATGATACTCGAACATGATACTTGAATAAGATACTTGACATGATACGTGCATGCTTGATACTTGACTACATTATACCTGAGACCTGATACATGAGACTTGAAACATGATACTTGATACATGATTACACGAAACTTGACACTTGATTTATGCCGTGTACACTTGACACTTTTACCATGCTAGTTTGTCTAGGTTGACATCATACATATACCATGTGCTAGTTAGTTTTTCCCGATTCCATGTGCTTGTATCCTACTCTATTTGTGACCCGTGACTTGCAATTGACGGGTAATTGTGTTTTCTCTTTTCCTCTTTCCTGCATTCGTTGTATTGCAGATTTTGGAGGACAGGTTACTGAAGGTATTGGCGAGGTGATGTTTTAGATGCTGGAGATTCTGCTTATTATTATAATTTCTTGTAGTGCTAGAACAATATTTGTATTCGTGAGACTTGGATTATTCTTGTATTTTGAGACTTGGATATTATTTTGTATTTGGGCAATGTGACCGAGGATATTTATTTTTCCAGACTCTGTTTTATTTGAGAACATGGTATTTGATTTTAAGTAAATTTCTGTTGGTGAATTTGTTTCAATGTTACATGTTGGTTCCACCTTTTACTTCTGACTCTGATAAATTCTGTGATGTGTTGCAAAGATTTCTTGAAACAGCTTAAGGGTGATAATAATCATTCGATGGGCTTTTGTTAAGTGCTCGTATTCCGTATTTTTGGGAAGCGGGGCGTGACAGTAAGGTTTACACGCTATAATATTGAAGTACAAATGGAGATCCTTGTTAAATTTATGGACTGGAAGATGTCATGTCTAGATTGGTATAACAAAGATTTTATACAAGTTTCATCTATTACTGAAAATTGTTTGATAAGCTTTCATTCCCAGTTGAGCCACTTTAATTAAGGTTAAATGAGAAAATTTGTTTTGAGGTATAAAGATAATAATAATAATAATTATTATTATTTTGGGATAAGTAACTGATTATTAGTAGCCATGAACAAAATAGTTCATAAGTCTTCAGATCTTCTTGTTATCATATTTACAGCACGACGCCCTCATTATTCGCCCTATTCCTCTCAACAGCAAATACCCTTTACCATCATCATCTCCTTGAATGGAAAGCCAAATTCAGGGGAGACTATAGTCGAATCGATATTATACTTGAACACAAGGTGTTCGATAAAATGCCACAAAGGTGGTTGACATAATTTCCACAAAGGTAGTTTAGGGTTATGTAAATAGAGTAGATTGTATTGAGATTTAATTGTTTTTTATACATTTTTTGGACTGAGATTTCTTTATTTAACAGTTAATTGTTATATCGTTTATTTAATTGCAACTGGGGATGGTTTTAAAAAAGGTGAAATTAAATATAAAAAATGCCTTTTAAATCTAATACTATTTAATATATCAAATTTTAATTTCAGATTGTGTGCTATTGTTATAATGGATAGAAGTTGGATTAGTAAACCGTGATTATCCAAGGAGTACCGGGATGGTATTAAAGCTTTTATTATCTTTGACATTCCTGTGATCCCAACCTAATTCTTTGTCCATACCTCCGGTGTACAAATTGTAATTTGAGGACATGTGACGTAGTACATCCACATTTGGTTTTCAATGGTTTTCTTCAAGGATACACACGGTGGTTTTGTCATGGAGAGGATCATATGTCAGCTCCTGTTTGTCCGGTTGTATTAGAAAATGAAGATGAGCCCTTAGTGTACGAAGACTTAAGTGTTCCCGATGAGATGCATGCTTTGGTGCAAGACGCCTTGAGGATTCATAATATTTCTTTCCACACCAATAATCCAACAACCCAAGTTCATAATGAGTCAACAGAAACGTCACACATTGGTGGTGGGGTGGACGAGAAAATGCCTGACCCTGACCCTGAAAATAATAAACAGCAAGAATCCTTCGCTAAGTTGCTTGAAGATGCTAGTACTCCGCTGTACCGCGATTGCACCAAATTCTCTAAATTCTCATTTATTGTCAGACTATTTCAGATCAAAAGTTTAAACGGGTGGTCTGCTAAGTCCTTCACTATGCTACTTGAACTGTTGAATGAAGCATTTCCAGAAATGTGTATTCCAAACTCCCCCTATAAAATCAAAAAATTCCTAAATTCTTTCGATCTAGGGTATGAGAAGATAGCAGCATGTCCAAATGACTGTATGCTTTTCACGAGAGGTAAGGAATTGCGAAGTCTGTGGTTCTTTGAATTGGTCAGAAACACCAAATCAAGACTATCAAGCCAGTGGATCTACTAAGGGAAGTAAGAAGGCTGCCAAAATATTGCGTTACTTTCCTCTGATTCCTAGGCTACAAAGGTTGTTTATGTCTTCGAAAACTTCTTCTGATATGAAATGGCATGCTGAAGGTCGCATTAATGATAGGATTCTTAGATATCCTGCTGATTCACAATCTTGGAAAAAAATTGATGAAAGATATCCCGATTTTGCGGAAAATCCTCGGAATGTGAGACTTGGATTAGCTAGTGATGGTTTCAATCCTTTTCGGCAAATGAGTATTACATACAGCATATGGCCTGTTGTGTTAATACCATACAATTTGCCGCCTTGGAAATGCATGAAGCAGTCCTCATTTATTTTGTCCATGATAGTTCCTGGACCGAAAGGGCCTGGAAATGATATAGATGTGTACCTACAACCGTTAATAGATGAACTTCAGAAATTGTGGGTGGGTGTTCCAACCTATGATGCAATGTCTAAAGAAACATTTTCTCTTCGGGTCGTGTTGTCTTGGACAATCAATGATTTTCCAGCATATGCAAATTTATCTGGATATAGTACTAAAGGACATTATGCATGTCCTTATTGTGCTGACCAAACTAGTTCAAGGTGGTTGTACAATGGAAGAAAGTTTTGCTATATGGGTCATAGGAGATGGTTGCTTGACACACATATATTTCGGGCAGAGACATCGATATTTGATGGTACCGACGAGTGGGAACATGCTCCTGGAGCTTCTTCTGGGTCAGATATTTTGAGGCGGGTAGATGGTCATCAGTTCAAATATGGAAAAGAACCACAAGTCAGCAAAAAGAGCAAGAAAAGGGCAAGGGAGGAGCAAGATAAGGAGACCGATCTATGTGGTGAAGATGACTATTAGAACATGATGAATTTAGGTGCATGGAAGAAGAAGAGTATTTTCTTCAAGTTGTCGTATTGAGAATTCAACTTATTGCGATATAATTTAGATGTGATGCATATCAGAAAAAATATTGGTAAAAATTATATAGGAACAGTTATGGGAGATGACCGAAGACAAAGGACAATCTCAAGAGCCGACTTGATTTGAAGTCAATGGGCATCCGACATGAGTTGCACCCAGAGGAATTACCGAACGGGAGAGTACGCCTACCTCGTGCAATCTATTCAATGTCAAAATCGGAGTTGGAATTGTTTTGCAAAGTTGTACTGGAACTTAAAGTTCCTGATGGCCATTCTTCTAACATAGCAGGGTGTGTCAACTTTAAGGAGAAGAGGCTTCAGGGTCTAAAGTGACACGACTACCACATCCTAATGCAGGATCTCCTTCCTGTGGCCCTAAGGTCTTCAATGTGTGAGCAAATCACTACTGTCCTGAAAGATCTTTGTAGCATATATAAAGGTATTTGCTCAAGAATGCTTCGTGTTGAAGATATTGACCAATTGGAGTAGCGCGCGGCATTGATACTTAGTAAAATGGAGATGATATTTCCTTCATCGTTCTTCACTATAATGATTCACTTGATAATCCACCTTGCTGGTGAAGCCAGAATGGGCGGTCCTGTTCATTATCAGTGGATGTACCCCATTGAGAGGTAAAAGAATTCATGCATCTTACAAAACTGAATTCTCGAAAGCTCATTTTTTTTTATTCCCTTACATAACTCTAATTCATTAATTGTACATGTTTAGGTACCTATACCGACTTAAGGGTTATGTTAAAAATAGAGCATATCCTGAAGGATCAATAGCTCAAGAAAATCTATCAGAGGAGTGTTCAATTTTTTGTTCCAGGTATCTGCAGGGTGTAGAGACATCTTTGACTAGACCAAGGAGAAATCCAGATATTTCCAACCTTGATGGTGCTAAATATCTTTTCGATACCGCTGACACTACTATTGGTAAAGTTGATGCATTTGAATTAAATAACTTAACGTGGGAACAGGCACATCGATATGTGCTAGACCACCATGCATCAGTAGAGCCATTTCGAAAGTAAGTCGCTTTTGAATTTAAATCGAATATAGTGAAACCGCAGAGTACAATATTAACTTACATTTGTTATTCCTTATTTCAATTGCCTATATTTTAGTGAATTTGTCAAGGACATCAAACGAAGGGCTAGACCAAGAAGACTGCCACCACGTGAACAAAACAAGTTGATGAATGAAAAATTTTATAAGTGGTTTGAATCTCATGTAGGTGAATTAAGAAAATGCTAGTTAATCTTGATTATATCTACATTATCCACGGTGTTGATACGATTTGTGCAAAATTTATATGTACATTCTTTGGGTCGTGAAGGTGTGTCATCTGAAATAAAAGTACTTGCCAAAGGTCCCTATAAGATGGTCAAAAGATACAGAGGATACATATTCAGTGGCTTTAGATTTCGTACTAAGGATCGTGAATGTAATTTGAATTTTCAAAATAGTGGAATGGTAGTGACTTCTAAGACTAGAAGTTATGCTTTCAAGTCCGACACGAGGCCTGTAGATGGAGATCTCGACTACTATGGAGTGCTCACGGATATCATTGAGTTGAATTATTTTGGTCATTTTCGTGTTGTCTTATTTCGTAGGGATTGGGCTGAGTTTGATAGGAATTTTGCTAATAACAAGGATAAGTTAGGCTTCACAATTGTAAACTTTTCAAAATTGATTCACATCAGTACATACATTAGCCACGAACCATTTGTGTTCCCATCCCAAGTGCAACAAGTGTTCTACATTAAAGATCCAACCCTGTCAAAATCGTATGTGGCTCTCATTATGCAACCAAGAGATGTATTCCAACTGGGCGATACTTCAGAAGATGAAGACGATGAAGTCATGAACAGTTACATTGCTTCTGTGTTTCCTATGTTTGATGTAAACACAACCGACGGCGAAATTTGCGGGACTTGCCTCCGCAAGGATGGAGAAGAGGGTGATGTATTGGAAGATGTCGTATTGTAGTTTACTTGATTTTCAATCTTAATATTATATGTCCTGTAATTTTCGTGTCTTAAATCTTGTTGTAATATTATGTCTTGTAATTCCGAATATGTTGTATGTGAATTTAATAATTGGTTTAATTATCTGTTAATTTAAGAATGGAACGATTTCTATAGATTGAAAATTAATTAACAAGATTGGACTTGCATGATATTAATTTCTGTAGCTCTATCACCTCTAAGATAGTAGCATTTTGTGAAAGATTGCACCTTATCTTGTTTAGTATGTTTAGTCGATGGAACAAATTTTAGATGGAGAGATGGGGTTCCTTGTCTATTAGGATTTTAGGATCATGATAAATATTGATTAAGTGAGCCCTGTGGGCATGGAGAGGGCTTTTTTTAGGTCACACCACCTTTATGTAGCATGGACACTTTTCTCATGGAGCCCTTGTCGGACACTGACACTCCATGTGGCACTCCGTGGACACATCGAATATTTTCATGTGTGTCAGTTTTATAATATATTAACTATGCTGGACATATCTTATACACTTCTTGAGTACTCTTTTGGTATCATAAGTAACAACTTTTAGAAGACTTTTTCACATTTGAAGGGAACTAGTTGATCAGATAATTATTTGCATATGCACTAAGAATTTTCTTTGATTATGTTGGACCAGGAAGTAGTTACTTTCCTGGGAAAAATGGACTATAAATCTTTTTTCATGCAGTAGTAGTCTGTTTAAGCCTCCTGCATTGCAAAAATGAAATATGTTTCTTTTTTCATTAAGCTTCCACATAAAATGCACATTCAGCGCAAATGCCTCTCTGGAGACGAGGCCTCTAACAATTGAATCGAAAATGTTTTTTTTCCGATGATGTGTTTTTGTAATATGACATCTAATACTTGTTGAGCTTGGTGTCTTTTAATACAAGTAGTATTTATTCCATCTGATGGAGAACTTAGGGCATGTTATTGAATAAAATATTTGAGTTTCTTTTTGTGATGCTTATTTCTGCTTAGAATATGGTACTAATTTGGACAAAAGTAAGAAAATTTGTTCAAGAGTTGAGAGCATTATAACCGAACTAGGTAATGTACCATGCTGTCCACTTGACAGAAAGCCTGGTTAGCCAATACTGGTGTCTTGTATATACTCGATTGTCTTTTATCTGCTTAAAGATTTAGATTTAATTATGGTGTGGTGACGCAGTCCAAACAAAGTAATTAAATACATAATATATAGGCTAAATTTAAAAAAAGTAATTAAAAACAGAATCAGATAGATCATTTAATAGTTTGTTTTAATTTTGCTCCTCTAATGAATTTATTATCTGCTTAAAGATTTAGATTTAATTATGGTGTGGTGACGCAGTCCAAACAAAGTAATTAAATACATAATATATAGGCTAAATTTAAAAAAAGTAATTAAAAACAGAATCAGATAGATCATTTAATAGTTTGTTTTAATTTTACTCCTCTAATGAATTTATTGAATCTTTGACAGGTACAAGATGCCGAGGCGAGGAAAAAGGATCAACATAAATGATGGCAACAAAGTGCAGGGGGATGAGCAGCCATTACATAATAGTGACAGTCAAACAGAGGAGGGAGAGGGTAGCACGCCCACTGTCAAAAAATATCGAGGGCAAACTAAGATGGCGGACGTATGGAAACTTAAGAACGACGAACGGATTTTGGTGGAGGAAAACAGTGTCGGGCAACCGGTGGGAGATAATGCAAGCAAATTCTCGTCGTTTATTGGGGTAATTGCAAGGAACCCACGGATAATCCCTTTGTCATACGAGAGTTGGCCGAAGGTGCCCACCACGACAAAAGCAACTGCAATTACAACAACCAAGGTATTTCCGATCTAAAATAACTAATTGGTTTATGCAATTCAGTTATAAAGCAGTCATGATAAGTTCCTGTACTTGGTAAGAAGAATTGTTGAGTAAATTTGAACTGCACGAAAGTTCAACTGTGAAAAATAAATAGTAAATGCTTTTAGAAACTAATTATTCAATCTGAGCTCCTAAAACGTGTTTTGGTTTCTGATTACTCCTAAAGTTTCGGTTTAAACTTTAAAGCTAACCATTAGCCAAGTACTGATGTTAAATCTTTTTTTTGAAGATAGTCATATTTATAAACAGTTATTAAAAGGCCTAACTCATACAGCTAATTGTTCAATCTTTTATTTGTCATTAAGTAGAAGAAAACAGTAGGCATGTTAGTAAAAACTATGAAGTGGGGCAACATCTCTTTGGTGACATTGTCATGTCAAAGTCTGGCTCGTATCCAGACACATTTCCAACCCATATGTCAGACGTATTTCAGAATTTTTTTTGTCTGTGTATCATGTCTGACATGCCTCAATCAGTGATTCATAGGATAAAATGCAATGAATAGATGAGTTGTGTTGCATCTAACATTTTTCTTATGAGTTATGGCTTATGATTACGTTGTTTATAAAGATTAAATTGTATTATGAAGTGTGGATGATATACTGATGGAAACCAAAGCCGACCAACATGATACTTTGCAAATCTGTAATGTATCTATTTATTCATTCAAACAGTCATTCTAATTGTCAACTATTTACTTAATCAAACAGTTTGAAAAATCTACACTTAAATGAGTGAGCTTGGTTCCTTTTTGACATAATTTTTGACTTAATTTAAGATGAGTTTGGTTCCTTTTTGTACTCAAAAATTGTAAGCAGCTATATATACTAAGATATCATGTATATCAAATCCTCCCATATATGTTGTCTTTAAAGTAGAATTTGCGAGAAAGAAAGAAAAAAGGGTTCATTTAAGCAAAATACTCAGAAACTTTCATAACAACAATTATCCATTCAATTTTACAGTGTAGGAGCTATTTCATAAAACCTAAAGATCATGTAGGTGGTAAAGTAAACAATGCAAACAATGGATATAATATATAGAGACAATATGACATGTAATAGCAAGAAACATAGAAAGAACATGTTTTTTTATATATATGCTGTTATATATCTATCTATGTATGTATGTTTCTTTTCCCCCTTCGAGCTTGAAAAACTGAATCATTGCTAACTCAAATAACAGGGTAGATTTTTATTTTTAGTTTTTTTTAATAATAAATATGCTACATCAACACATAACAACAAAGATGATAGCTCAAGAAAAAGAAAAAGAAAAAAACAAGAGTTTGGCTAAGAGAAAGGGAACTTTCATCACATTTAATTTTTTTCACTGGTAATTTGTTTTTACATTGTTGCAAATAAATTGCTTCCTACAAGTATATATTATCAAACATGTATTTTAGTGATGGGTAGTTGGTTTATGCAATTCAGTTATCCTTTTGTTAAACTTCTCAAATTTTGCAGCAATACTTCTCATTCCCGGACTCACTTACGCCTTGGGTTGAAAAGTCATTCTCCAAAAAGTGGAGAGACTACAAGAGTGATCTGAAGGCAAGGTATTATGACAAAAACTGGTCACAGGCGGATAATGCAAGGGATGTGCCACCCTAGGTGGAGCCTTCGGATTGACAATTCCTTGTGCACTACTGGAGTTCGGCGGTCGGTCAGGTATTTACATTACGAACCAAAATTTAATGACTTTGTGGTTGTATGGCTACTCTAATTAAATTTTTTCTGAACTTCATTGTGGCATGTACAGAAAAGGGCGGAGGTCGGTGTTGCTAGTCGGTCAAAGCAGCTTGTGTTGCACACCGCTGGTACATAGAGCTTTGCTCTCGTTCGAGAAGAATTGGTAAGCGCAATCAAATTGAATAGTTTTGACTTACAGTTATTTGTTTATAATAAATTCATTTTACTAATATATAGGAAGAAGACTTGGGGGGTCCTACGGAGTTCAGCGATATAGATTTTTTCGATGCCACCCACAAGTCGAAAGATGGGACGTATACTACCCCTGAGGCAGAACGGATTGTGGTAATTTGTGAACTAATATCTATCAGATCAAGAATTGATTATCATTATAACTATTTTATTGATGGGTAATTGACTATTTGGTGAATTGAGTTGGAACACAAACTTGACTATTTGGTGAACAAGTATTTTACTGTTAGTGATGGGTAATTGACTATTTGGTGAATTGAGGTAAATAAGACACTATTCTTACATGCAGAGTAACCACAAACTTGTTCGATGAAGATCGTCAAGAAAAAAGTTAAAGTTAAGTATTGGTGAAAGTGCACTTAATCCCGAAAAAAGAATTGCACCTCAAAATTTGGAAACTAGGTCACTAAAATGAATGCGATGTACAGTTAAATTTGTACCTCAATCACATTGTGCATGATAAAAAAGAACTAGTAAAGATCTTGTTTGTGGACAAATATCCCTCTCTCTTTTCTCTCTTTTCTCTTCAATGCCCTCGTCTGAGAACTGATAGGAATCCATGAGATGACTTATCCCTGCGGCAATCTTCAGGCTCATCTCCTACCTGCATAATAAATTTGTTATAAATCAGGTCTAAAAGACTGTAGGGAGTTGTGTTTCATACTTTCGGTTTGAGTGTGTGGTTTATAATTAAAATAATTGGGTATTTTACCTCTTTGCGTACATCAGTAAGCATCTGTAAGATTTCTGAGAAGTCTGGCCGTAGAGCAGGGTCTTCCTACCAGCACTTCTCAAGAAGTTCAGCAACCTTTGGATGAGTCTTAGGGATGGTAGGTCTTAAACCGTGAATTGAAAAGCAGAATAAGCTAAACGTAGAGTTACAATATGACTTAGAAGACGTTTATATATTTGGTTAAATTTCAGGTCCCCTTTTTTTCCTTGATTTTTTTTCAACTCTCCCATCTGGGCAATATCTCATCTTACACTGATTTATTAGTTGGAATAGTCATATTTTAGGCACTGTCTCTTTTCCATATTGATGCACACATTTTTACTCTCACCTAGTTGTCGATAAGCTTTTCCTCATCATACTCTACTATTTACTTTGTTTCTTCATTCAAGACAATTATTATTTGAATGAACCATTTTACTAGTTGGTTGGAAGCTAGAGTCCCACCTAGAGGAAATCCTTATTATTTTCTTTTTATCACAATCAATAATCCTCTAGCCTTGTTGCAGTTGTTAATTTTCGATCTTTAGTTTGTATTATTTGTGGTGTGTTACTAGTGTTGATGAGCAACAATTTGTCTTTGTGCAATCTTTGACTCTTTCATTATACTGGTCATAATCTTTCTTAATGGCTTCAGTTCACCCCCATTTACTAAATTTAAGCTTACCAAAAATAGCAATAAAAGTGTACAGTATAACGAGGAGATGGATAAACCTTGCTACCTTTTCCTCCCAATTTTTGGATCTTGCTAATCTGAAATGAAACTATGCATCTGATACTGCATATCTACGCTCTTTGCTTGATCAGTTTCCTTGTTATATTTTGGAATAGAATATGTAGCAGAGCATAGAAATATAGAAACGTTAAATTTTGTATGCTGTCTTGTTGTACATTGGTACAGTCAAACTGGTCCATGTCCTGATGTAGGATAGACTGTTACTAGTGAATGTTTTCTATGATTAAGATGGTTTTGTAGTGCAGGTTATATGTTTTATTTTTGCTTTCATCATACTTGCTATTGTATTTAAGATTTTCTTTTTGTGATCAATTTTGTTTTTGTATTGGTCTGTTCGTTGTAACTTTTTGAAGTAAAATTTGTACTATTTTTGCAATGTATATTTCTCGACATGTTAATTTACTTTCAGTACAGAGGTTGATTTTTTTTCCTTTTTCTTAAGCATACCGAATTCTGTTTTGTTTTGTTTTGATCAAGTCATTCTCCATCTGGTGTTCTTTATTCTTCGGTTGACAAATTGTCATTCGGTTGACATCTTCTAAGTCATTCTAAGTCATTCGGTTGAATACAATGTTCCAATAATGACTACAATGCATTCTTCCAGTAAATTTAACAGAAAACTACTACAACCAAGTTAGAGCTTTTAGAAATTTACTACTATAGGCTATAGCAATGTTATATGTTTATGCAATTAGTAATACTAGTAGACAACACCGGGACCAATTAGCAATTGACATAAGAATGACAGGATCAATGGTGTTGAGAAATTGTATACAAACAGTAAAATACTTGTTCTGGTGCACTATTATACAAACAGTAAAATACTAGTTTTTAGTGGTTTTATTTTAATGGTTTGGTCATCTTTTTTCATGTGTATATCTGATTTTATTGTTTATATATATCTTCAGTTGCTTTTACTTTTTGATGATTTATAGCTTATTTTTATAAATGGCTAATGATAGTCGAAATTTCTTCCGCTTTTAACTCTGACTATATGTCCTTTTACAGACTAACGCTCGGAAAAAGTATGATGAAATCTCTTCCGCTTCAGACTCTGACTGTACGGCGGCTTCCACAGACTTTTGTACCCGACAGCGACTTGCCTTGACTGCAGTGAGGGGAAAGGAGAGGCATGGACGTGTCCGTGGTATGGGGCAAGGACCAACCCCCTTGCGGTTATTCGGACGGAGTGCATCTACTTCAAGTGGGACTCGGGATGAGGAGATGACAGAATTGAAGGCACAAGTGGCACTCCTCAAGAACAAATGTCCCAGTTAATAAGGAGCAATCTCAAGTCCCACTACCGGTAAGTCTTAAAGTTGGTAATTTTGAAGAGCTTATAATTATTGTTTTAATGTAATTTTCGAGCAATATTCTTTTTACCAACAGAAGATTGATCAATTATATATATATATATATATATATATATATATATATATATATATATATATAGCGTATTGGTATGGAATGAATTTTTGAAAGTAACTAGTATTGGATGGGAATGTGTATCAGAGGTCTTGATGATCTCAGTCTAGTATCATATCAAATTGTGTCATAAAAAATAAAAGAATTATATATATTATGTGACTCTCATCATTATAAATATATATACATATAAGGGTTAATAAATATTTCCTAATCCTCACTACTAATATAGTCATGGAACTCTTGTCATATTTCCTACAATTTGATTGCGCTTAAATCTATGGCATATGACTCTAAAAAAATTATCCCTTATATGTATATTTGATTGCCCTATTTAGGTATTAAAGAAAAGTTAAAAGATCATAGTAATTTAATATAAAATATTTGTATGAAAAAGGTTGATGATCAAATTTTGAGAATATAAAAAAGTTTTGAAGATTATATGAAAACTAGTATACAGTATATTACTACAAATAAGTTTTGAACCAAAAAAGATTAAAGTCAACCTTGGATCTAATATATTTTTCCCAAGATTGTAATGGAGGAAAAAGAACAAAGTGAAATGGGACGATGGTTTGCAGTTTTGAACCACCCACTTCACAGTGGAAGTATAAGGACAACCAACTAACCACACAAAAACTTATGATTATTTGGGACATTAATATTATATATTAGATAACTCAGATAACCAGAGATAACCATATCTGATTCAAAAAATTTGGACCGATCCGTGTTTGTATTCGGATTCCAAAAATAATGGGTTTTACCATCTGTATCAGGAACCGAAACCAAAAGGATATGGATTTTTTTTTTATCCAATCTACATCAATTTCAAATTTTGATCTAATCATCAAATCGAATAAATTAGAGCATCCCTACCTATGTCAAATGAAAATATGATAATATGCATGCTATCAAATTTGATTGCCCTGTTGTCTACCATCTATTGCTACCAACTCCTCTCAACAAAAAATTTGCTGATTCGATTTTTTTTTTACAAACTACATTGCTGACTGTGGATGTTAGAACTTACCTTGTGGTCACTTGCTTCAGTTTATGATCATGCATTTTGATTACTTGTCCTTCATTGTGTGACCGTATAGTAGACATGGATGATATAAATATTACATCGCAAGGAGATTTAATTCCTTGAAACGGGTAGGAGCTTGTCAGCTTTCCTTTTGAGGAGAAGTTTATGACTAAGAAGCAGCTAACTGATGATAAGAAAAACTTCTCATCCTTGAAGTAGTCATCAAAGAATGGACAAAGGTAAGAGAAAAGTTCATCAACTTTGTTGCCATAGGAGGGCCTCAGAAGTCAGTGGGAAGCACTTTAACAGGAAAGCTACATCACAAAAATCACTCATATTTTCATTTTTGGTGGCTGTGTGTAGATTTGATAGCATGCATAGTATTTATAAGAGAAAAGTTTTTGAGTTGTGGAGTTATTGTTGTTGGTCTTTTAGAGTAAAGTATATGATAGTGATGAAAACAATCAATCGATAGTAGAATGTGCATGAGATGACTCCTTATTGTATACACAACTCTTCTGGGCAAAAGCTTTGATGCAGCAACTTAGTTTGTCACACTCTAAATAGTTTAGTATATATTATATCTATCCTGCTTATCACTTATTGATCGTTTATATGTTAGCGAGTGTAGCTAGCAGATATTTTTGCAGATCCTTTATATGAATTGGGTAGATCTTTTTGCATGTTCAAAAAAATTGTATATTCTGTATTGTGGTCTAGTGTTGAACTAAATTATTGTTTTTTTTTTCACAGAGCGGTTCGATCAATCCATCAAATGTGAGTCGTGCAGATCAAGAAAATTCTGATGATGAGAACTGAAGTGACTCGAGGGGTATGAATCTGTGGTCGGCCTAGTCTAGATGTCCTTGTTGTTGTTTTAAGTAATTGCTGAGATATTTGGGATGTTCATTACTGTATCGGTTAAGTATGACACTTTGTATTGTGGTGAATTTGGACCATTAATGGAATATGTGTGACACTTTATTATCTTTAATTCTTGTGTTTGATTGTGAATTGCGCATTAATATGCCTGAAATTGGTTGAATCAGTTGTGAATAAGTTTACAGGTTTTTGAAATGAAATTGTGAATTGAAATCGAATGAAAAACAGGAGGGAAAAAATCAAACGATCATACACCGGCGTTTCATAAAATACCGGTCTATCCAATTGATCAGTTGGAAATTTCGATAGAGAGGCGTTCGATACACGCCGCTGTACCCATAAGCAGCAACAGCAATAAGAAACAATGGCATTTTATAAAATGCTGTGAATCTCACTATAGCGACATTCTACGACACGCCGGTGCATGTATATAGGGAAAATAAGGCACTCAGAAACGAACATACACCGGCGTTTTCAGACTGCCGGTAAATATTGAATATACACCGGCGTTTTCTAAAACCGCCGGTGTAAATATATACAGAGGCGTTTATTGACCGCCGGTGAATGCATATTGGGGAAAAGTACGACACTTATGAATACCCATATACCGGCGTTATCTGGTCGCTGGTGTATGCTCAAGATCTACCGGCGTTCGGTAGAAACGCCGGTGTAGACCCCTAGTATGCCGCGACGCTCGCTTCGGCGGCATTTGCACCGACATTTTTATAAATGCCGGTGAATTTGTCACCGGCGTTTTTAAACGCCAGTGAATAGTCGAAAAAACGCTGGTGAATACATTGTGTGTTGTAGTGATTGTATGTAGCAACCATATAGTAAAAGTATGGATGCATGAAGTGCTACCTAGATAGAATTAAATATTAGACTTAAGATTAACTTGTCACTTGTACACACTTGATATCCTACTTGAGACTTGTTACTTGAGACTTGTTACTTGTTACTTGACACTTCTATGTGATACTTGTTACCTGATGCGTGATACCATTACATGTTCACTTGCCACTTGTTCTACTACTAGTACTTGTTACCCAATCTTGTCACTTGAGTTGTCTTTCTTACTAGCTAGTTTCTTGAATCCCACTACTTGTTGCATCCCTATTATATTATGTTATACATTCTTGATTCCAAATCTTATTCCAAATTTCTTGAACTTGTTTTCATACCCTTGCTTGTACTACTTGCGGCCATAACTTGCACTAACGGCGTTTGTCCTGTTTTCTCTATTTTTTCCTTTTTATATTTATATATACAGACTTTGGAGACGAATTTCCTGCTAGAATTGGTGAGAAAACGTTCTAGGCTTCACTTGGAGAAAAGATTTGCTTTAAATATGTTGTTTTTGAGTTATTTATTTCTTTTGCTACTTGAATCTTGTAATGGGCTTATAGTCCCGAGTTTTATCTTTTGATCAAGATTTGAAAACTATTTGGAATATTATTATTTTGTTTCAATTGTTTCTGTTGATTAATAAATTATTCATGCATGCGTGGTTGTGTATATCTTGTTGTATTTCTTGTTTTGATGCTGAGTCGATCTTACAGCTTATGAACGATGAAAATCATTTACTGGGCTTCGTCATGCATTCGTATTCCGTATTTTTGGGAAGCGGGGCGGGACACCCTTCTTTATTAAAAACTTGCAAAATAAACCAAATTTATTAAAACAAAAAATAAACTCTTACCTCTGAGTTGAATAGGCATCATGCTCAGCCCAAAAATCCAAAAATCCGGAGTTTTCACTCCAAGTGGTAATTTTCCACAAAAGTTCATTTTTTTGTAATATTTGCAAATAGGTCAAATAATTATCAGAATAGTTCAAAAAATTCACAAATAATATCTAATAATAATTAATGGGTTTCCCCAAAAGAATTTCTAACTTTGAACTTCCCAAGAAAATTTTTACACGTGTTTTGCAAGTGTAAAAAGGTAAATTTCAGAAAAATATTTATTAAATCACCAAAAATCATTTTAATTCACTTATTAATCTTAAAAAAATTATTTAAAAATCTGGGGTTTTACAGATTCACTCTTGATTGCAACTTTTACTTGTTGGTGACCACTCCCTCCTAAGAGAAGGTCGAAGGCATGAATTGCCGCTTCAGCCCTTAGCAGTTCCTTTAATGATTTTGCCGAATGTTTGACTTGGTCATCCCCTATCTGGGTGTAATTTCCTCCTTGGCGTGCTCTTGGCGGTTGTTTGATTATAAGTTGACTTTGGAGATCTCCGCCGCTTCTGGAGAATGATTGAGTTGGTCGTCGACAGATCCTTCCTCGAGCCTAGTCTTGATTAGTTCCCAGTGATGGCATCTGGTTTCTGCTGATTCCCACCAGGTCCTTTCTTGAATTCTAGTCTCGATATTGAGTCGTTGGTGCAGTTTTATTGCCCTTCCTCAACTCCTGTGCTACGACTCACTCTCATTTGTTATTCGGTTGCAGACTTGCTAGATTAATATCAGGCTACTGACCTTCTCCTCCACATCTGGCTGCAGGTTGTCATCTAGATATTCGGTTGCAAACTCACCTTTTGAACATCCAGTTGTATCACAATTTTGAGATAAGTCAATCATCCAGGAAGTAGCACATCGAAAGTTCCTGAAAACATAATATCATTCATAGCTAAGTTTGAACATTTAGGATACACAGTAGATTACATCTTTCTTCAACTTCCAAAACGTTCCAAAACATAGTCGATTCACATATTATTACACCCTGTTACTGATGTTCTTCTACTTGTTTGTCGAGCATCCTTCTTGTAGTTGAGGGCACGTTGATTTGATGTGCCCGAGTTTTCCACAGTTGTAACAGTTCTTGGCTAAAATTTCTGTGCAGTTTGACATGAAGTGTCTGACTTTCCTGCATTCGAAACAACTCTTAGCTGTAAGTGCTTCCTTGGGGTGTTTTCCTTTAGAATTTTGGTAATTTTCCCAGCTGTTCTTGGCTTAGTGTTTTTCTGGAGTCTCCACCAACGATTCTAGAAGTGTGCCATACGAGATTTAAGTCGCTCTCGTTCTTTCTTTAGTCGTGCAATCTGTGTCTGGTAAGTGTTGACCTACTGCTTGGCCTGGCGGATCACCTTGTCCTTAGACTCCTTCAGCTCTTTCATTCTTAGATACATGATGGCTGCCATCTGCTGCTCCGTGGTTGGGTTTGGTGATGGTGGAGGTGAGTGCTCTTTATTTTCGACCTGCTGTAGCACTTCCCTCATTTCTTCCTCCATTGTTATTAGTCCCATTGTAGGTATTGTTTCATCTGCTACTATTGACACATCATTGATGATTATATCCTTGAACACCATCCTGCAAAACATACACAGGTTTAGTTCCGGTTAGAGAGGAATCACAGGCACATTATATTACTCAAACTATCTGTTCATAAACCTGCATCTAACTGGCATTTTAAGTTTTAATTTCCTACTGTGTTAGACTTCAATTTGAAGTCAGCTCTGATACCACTTCTGTAGCACCCCAGATCCCACCATCGAAAATTCGACCCAAACCAGAATCTTTTCTCACAAATGCATCTCAACAAAGTAATAACACGGAAATTTTAAAACATTTTGTTGCCAAATAAAATCATTACATCATCGATCATAGTCATTATCTTATTCTTGAACAAGGAATACAAATTACATTGAAGTATTACAATTACTACTCAACATTTCGCCTGCCTTTCAGATCGATAGTCAACTGATCTTCTGTTGGAACACCACTGAGTGGTTAGTCTGTTTCCCTGAGATGCGCCTAATAGCTCGAACTTTCTACAGTGCTTCCTTTGCAATTCATGCACCTGCTTTCGCGATCCAACTCCCAGCACCTAATTGAGTGGGCACGTAGTACATATACTAATGCAATGCTAATAAAAACAGCGATCTCCAACTAACAATCACAACCAGCCTTGATGAAAACAGAAACGTGCATCCTAATTTCCTAGTGTCTGTGTATGCCATGACCAGAAGCCTAATGCATAGTACATAATACATAGAAAACAGATGCACTTAGTTTAATGTCAGCAAGACTTTGGACATGCAAGCATCCCATACTACATATGCTCCAAATCAAGCCGTCTTCTCCAGTTTTAGGGTTTCGAACCCATGCCATGCATTGCAATCTACTATTGTACACTTCCTGTTCCCGCCATAACGTGGTTGGTGAGGCATACAGTTTTGGGTCTAGTCCCGTTACTGCAAAAAGTAGTAGTGATCATCCCACCTAAAGCCGTGACGAACTATAAGGTACATTACGTACCGAGTTGGCACCGAAGACCCATAGGGGACCTTACCTATGATTCGTTCATCACCAACGTAGAACATGATGGACTCGAGGGTTTATACCCCTATCCGACAGGAACCTTCCCGTTCGTACCATGGTATCTCTCGAGAATTAACAGAGCGAGGTACGCAAATTCATCACGTACCCTTACGACAGGAAGAGATAATCCCTGGTTATCACCGCCTAGTGCTGGCCCTTAGAACAAATCAGATTATAGGGTATCACCCCTAACACCAACTCGATCCTCAAGCGGAAAGGAAAACACTTAATTTTTAGTGTTACTGAAATTATGTTGTATATTCAAAATATACACAATGTTTAAAATAATGATTGAGCCTGGCTGGTCTGTCAGAAATAGTAGTTAATCACAGTTAATCAACATTCATCGATTGCCAACTCCTTCATAAGTATTCAACTATATCCCTGGCCCGTGACCCTCAGCGATTCATACATCGGTGTCCAAGGGACGCACAAAATCCATGAATGAAGGAAAACATACACAAACACCAACACCTTACCATTGATAGACTCATGGCATCAAGATACCAATCACAATTAATTTCAGTAATTACCTAGGTCAGTAATGGATCTAACCTAATAGATTAAATCCAACACCGGCGACCCGATCTCCATCGTTCGCCACCAACTCTAACTCGATTACATCCAGTATTCCGGCTCGCGATCAATAACCCATCGGGTAAGAGTTCATCGATTCACGAAGGATGACTATCCAGTTCTCGAGGCGGCAGAATTCACTTTTAGCCTAAAGGTTGTAAGTCGTAGGGTAATACCTTACCCTAGACGATCCCTCAGATAACTCAAATCAAGCTAACCATCCTACTTAATGAGACAAACTCAAACCCCGATAGAAACAAGTATTTCAGCAAATAATTTCTACTAAACACATCTACTACTAACATAAATCTACCCAGTCGTTGAAACATCCATAACTTCTAACCTACATACTGGAATTCCAAAAATTAATACTCTTTGGAAAGCTAAGAATGCCTACTTCAATTCTCTAGTTGATCATTTTCTCAGATTCCAATCACAGGGTTCCATAAATCCACAAGCTTACTCTTATGTCAAAACGAAGTTTATGCAATTCTGTATCGACTTTAAACACAACTCCTGAACTTAGAAAATTCATAACTTTCAATATACAAATTGGAATTCTATGATCTTACCCATTCTGAAAAGCTAAGACTCTATACTACAAGTCTCTAGTTAACCATTCCTTCAGATTCAGCCATCTGGATACTATAAAATCCTTATATGTTCTCAAATGTACACTTCTTCATTGCATCTCCTGCATCTTGCTAATAACATAAAAACTCGTGGAATTATGTGATCTTGGATTCTATAGAAAGCTGGGAGTATCTTCTACAGCTTCCTAGTTGATCACATCCCTAAATTCATACATTAAAGTACTCTAAAACCTCAATTTATGTCAGGTACACACAGAAAATTAACTCTCTTTAACAAAACAGGGTCTTCTACTAAGACTGGTTCTGCCCCGAACTTAAAAAAATCACATCTTTTGATATACAAACTATAATTTCATGATTCAAGATGTTTTGAAAAGCTAAAGACTCTCTACTACAAATCTCTAATTTATCAATTCAGCAGAATCCTAACATACAAGTCCAGAATGTCACAAGTTCATAGGCTAACTAACTCAGAGCTGAAACTGGACATAGTCCAGTCAAAATTCAATATCAATTCAACCATAAGTCCAATACTTAAGAAATTTTGGATTTGGTAACTAGACATATGCAAGTTTACCATACTCAAAAATTGCATTTAGATTCCAAATACACAGAGTTACAGTCCTCTGAAGGTAGTAAAAAAATTTCTTATGTTCTCATAACTGCATAAAACCTCTTGTTATAAACTAATTTTGAAACCCCATCTACTTTTATCCAAATTTTCCAAAATTTTAGATATACAAACTAGGCACATAGTAGATGATAAAATAAAATTTTCAATGTATGATTTGTAACCCTTGTTTCCCCAAAAATGTATTTTCTGTATTTAAAATTTTTATAAATTATTTTTTTCGGTTTTCAAATTCTTTTGTCAAAATGTATTGTTGGATCTTCCATTACAATCTATTTTTCGATCAATAACTTCATTTGTAACTATTTACTATGATCTTGATTCCTATTATTATTATTGTTACTGTTGTTGCTATTATTATTTTTATTATTATTATTAGCTTGAAAATACTCTAAATTATCTAAGATTTTTATAATTATTATCCTATTTTAAACCCATTTAATATCCATACCCTTTGATTCAACCCTAATGGATTTTTTAAAACCCAATTACCCTGTTTTAAATACCCAATACCCATTTTAAAACCCCTTCATATATACCCTAATACCCATTTACATTAAACCCATACCCACCTATCTACCCCCCTTCAGATCCGAAACCATTAACACCCCCAATGCCCTATTTTAAACCCCTTCAGCCCAAACCCAATTACTCTAAACCAAATATCCTACGCACAACCCGTTTACCACCCCTACCCGTTAACAACCTAAACCCTATTTTACCCAGCCTATATATATTAAACCCCCGCATGCAGCCTGTTCGTCTTCCTATACCCCAGCTGCCTTCCCCTGCCGCTTCGTCTCCTCTCCAGCCACCTTCGTCTACCTCCTGTGCTCTTCGTCTCCTTCCTCACTCGACCACCCTGCTCGCCTCTTCGACCTCTCGTCTGCACCTTCCTCCATCCTCCTCATGTCGCTACAACACCCAGGCGAGCCCCCACTGCGCTGCTCTCTCCTCCGCACCGCAGCAGCAATGGCAGCCAGTGCACCCTCCGTTGTCATCCCCACTGTGCACCTCGCCGCACCTTCTCCTGGCCCCGCAATGCAGCCAGCCTTGCCATTGCCCTCTCGTAGCTCACCGCTGTGTGTGCCCCTCCTGCATCGACAGCCCGACACTGGTCCCCTTTCCGACCCCCCTTCCTTGTTGCGACCAACTACAACACCCGTCGGAGCTCCCTATCGCCGGTAGCAACAGCATTGCTGCGTCGTCTGCCATTTTCTCCCCGTAGCGCGCTCCCCATGCTGTGTCCCATCCAGTTGCTATTCGCCATCGACCCGAAGCCAAGCCAGTGCACCCTCTTTGTCGTTTGCTGTTGTATGGGTTGTTCATGGAGTTATGATCAAGTGCATGTGGGCCGTCGATCACCGTCATCATCTTGATCATCATGATCATGTCCCCTGGGTTTGATTCTGGCTATCCGTTGGATCTTGATCATCATGCTTGATTGGATGTGGGCCGTTGATCTCCTCTTGATCATCCGATTAGATCCTAGCCGTCCGATCTCTTCTTGATCGTCATGATCATAATGATCGTCAACTTCCTTTGATCACAGCCATTCGATCGATCGATCTTGATCTTCATCATTATCTTCATCATCAAGAGATCTAATCGTCCGATCTGACCGATCATTTTGATCTTGATCTTTGATCTCAGCCGTCCGATTATGTTCGTGATCTCGATCGTCTTCATCTTGTTCGTGTTCGTGTGATCGTGATTGGTTCATGATTCGTTCGTTGTGTTCGTGTCGGGAATTCGTTCCCGTTATTCTTGGTGTTCGTTTCGTTTTCGGTTAAGGCAAGTAACTTGTACTCAAGTTTCTTTGTATGATACAAGTAAAAAATACCGCTTGTAGTGTAGTTGGGTTCTAGAGGCAATTCGTGTGTGAAACCCTTTATTGATATTGTCTCTATAGTGTTTTGACCATAGTTGACTCACGACACAAATTTGACATGAAACAACTTAGGATTTGACCATTGTTGATTTTGATCATGTATGAGATATTTGTGAGAATTTGGGGCGTTTGTTGAGATCCATGTGTTAGACTTGTTTTGGAGATGTTAATTACCCTATTTCAAGTTGTTTGGACACTTGGTAGACTCGATTTCATGTTTGGTTGTGTTTGGATCAAGTTTCGTTTGAATTATGTTGCTTTTGGTTTTTGAGGAAATTCTGTATTTTGCCGATAATCTGTCTTGATCAGTAATTTAGACTATATTAAGGTCAGTATCTTACTTTTAGCATAAAACATGATTTTTAGAGGAGTTCGTTTTCTTTCCAACCCCACTGACCTTGCTCGATTTTGTTTTCGTATGTGCGAGTTATAACTGTTTTACTGCAGAAGTGTAGATCAATTCCATATTTCGTTTCTTGATGATTTTTAAGACTAAATTATTTTGATACTTGTGCTACACATATTATTTTGATCTAGAACTTTGTTTAGTTTTTCTATACTTATTTAGGGATTACCCAGTATTTTGGTGGATTTTATTGATGAGTTTTATACGTCGTTTCATGCTTGGTTATGAAGACTGTACTTCCTGTATTTTGCTCGCTGTTCTGTAAACAATCGTATTTTCACCCTGATTCTTTTTATTGTATGAAAAATATTCGTGAAATATGAAAGTTAGATTATTTTATCTAATTTCACCTCCCTTTGGCGGATTTGGATTTTGTTTCACAGTTTGTGAGATATTTCAGTTTTCGTACAGCAGTGTTGGGAATTCCAGATTTACCAAACTATCGTTTCTTGACGTTTTCTGATTTTTTTTTACTGAACTAATTTTACTAGAATATTATGAAACTTTATATTTTGAAACTAGACATGTAGGGTACTACCCCAGATTTTTCCTGGATTTATTTGAGGGGTTTGAATGCTGTTTTTCTGACTGAGAATTCGTTTTACTGATTTTTGACTGAACGTATTTTCTGGATTCAAGTCCGTTTTGAGTTATGATTTTGTGAAATACTATATGGCTTATTTATATTCACTGGATTCGTGTGAAAGTCTATTTTCCAGGTTTTTTGACGGATTCAGATTTGGATTTCTGTAGTAACAAGAATCACTGTTTTAGTACTGTACTATCATGTTGTCCTGAATATGAACATCCACTGATTTGCTCGTTTATGTGACCATATATCATCTATGGTTATTTGTTTGGTTTCCTGAACTTAGTACTGATTATACCATGTTAGTTCGATAATATTTCATATACATTTATGCCTGTTTGATGACCATAATAAAAGTAACCAAGCCGGAGTTTATGGTAAAGATCTAGTAGGGGGAAAACATAGAAATGTGTACTTAGAAGGGGGCCCGTGTTTCCCATATGATTATCTGTTATCTGACCCTGTCTACATTACTTTCTATAGGAAGGTGAAGGGAATAAGAGAACCACTAGGTTCTATCTATCTGTCTGGATCTGTTATCTGATCCTGTCTACATTACTTCCTATAGAAGGTGTAGAGAAGAAGAGAACCACTAGGTTCTATCTATCTGATCTGAATATCTGATATCTGTCTGAATCCTGAGTACACGGCCCTATATGATCCCCTACGAAATCTAAAACGAAACTGTTTGAATGTAGCAACCATATAAGGTGGGCTGCATGGAGTGCTACCTAGATAGTAATCACACAAGACTTATAAGAACATGACATCTGTATTTTGTTATTTGTATCTGTTCATCTGATATCTGTTATCTGATTATCTGTTATCTGTCTGACTATCATCTGACACTACCACCTGTATATCTGTCTGTATGCCATCTGACACTTGACACTTGACACGTGTTATCTATATCTGTTAGTATACCACGCTATCTGATTTGTTCTCCTGATTTATGTTAGTTATAACATTTCTGTTGACACATTTATACCATGTTATGTTGTTCTGTTATTTGTTATTAGTTAGTTTTCCCCATGTACTTGTATCCTACATTATAAGTGGCCCGTAACTTGCAATTGACGGGTACTTGTTTTCTCTTTCATTCTCCTGCATTTTGTCAAATTGTAGATTTTGGTGATCAGCTGCCCGATAGAGTATGTGATCTAAAGATCTAGTTGGCTGGAGCTTTTACTATCTTCATTTATTTCCTGTTGCTCATTTTGAACAATGTATTCTTGTACTTGGATTTATTCTTGTATTTAGGCAATGTGACCCAGGATTATGTTTACTTATTCAGATCATGACTATTTGAGATTAATGTATTTGGTTTCATGTATTATTGTTGGTATTTGGTTCATATGTGCCTGTTGGTTGATTCTCTTGCTTCTGACTCTGATTATTTTGTGAGATTTTGTAAAGATTCCTGAACAGCTTGTGGATGATAAAAATCATTCGCTGGGCTTTTGTCGCGTATCTGTATTTCGTATTCTTTCTGGGAAGCCGGGCGTGACATTATTATACTCCATGAATTAGATATGATTTATCAAACTTCATCATGGAGACAAAACAGAGACTGTTCTGGGCTCTGGACAAGTTGTCAAAACTGAATTTTTAAATATAGAAAATAAACTCAGAAAAATAGGAAATTTGAAACAGTTGTTGTTAATACATCCAAGTACCTCGAGTAAAAACTTCAGCTCAAAATCCTTTACCAATTTCATAATATGACCTTTCAAACAAGACTTTATATCAAGCACAAACATAGTTTTCTTCATGCTCTCTGTTCCGAAAGTATAAATTTTGTTGAACTACTAAACAAACCCAGAAACAAATGAAAAAATTAGAGGATGCTTTAAACTCATCGTAGAACATACCACAAAACTTTCATGATCAGATTCTAAGCCATTTGCATGGTAGGAATTCCTAAGTCACAATATCACTTATGTTCTCAACATGGAAACAGAATTGTGTTAACATACAAGTTCAACTTTTTCACATAACATAGCAAAACTCAAGCATGGTATTCATGTTACTTTCCCCTACTCCTACATACCAATTCATACACAAAAACAAAAACTAACTAGAGTTGAGAACACCCGCCTTCAAGGTTGAGGAAAAACCTAGTCTTCAACTCCTTCTCCATCACCAAGCTAGCCTCCAACTTGATTCAATACCTACAAAAAAATGTAAATGATAGATACTCTCTCACTCTCCCAATTCTCCCTTCTCATACTCCAACTTTCCTTCTTCTTCTTATTATTATTATTTTATTTTGAAACAAGCCTAAGTGTAGCCAAAATGAAGAAAAAAGAAAGGGGTAGGATTTTATAGAAATGGAGGGAGGGGGAGAAGGGGTTGGCCTGCCTATTGGAAAAAATGGTGAAGGAGGAGGGAAGTCCGGATTTTGCACAAGCTTGGAGGAGAAGGCTCACGGCTAGGATCAAGGAGACGGGAAGGCAACCGTGCTTTCGAGGAATCTTTCTTTAAGAATTCTCAATTCGTTCTTCAAGAGGTGGGCAATTTCTTTACTTCTAATTTAGATATCATGTTAGTAGGCTAAAATTATGAATATGCTAGCGTAAATGATAAAATTTGCCATGTGATTGCTTAAAGATACTAGTAGAGAAAAAGAGGAAATCTTGATAGTCAAGATAAGAAGAATCGTAGAATGGATTTGAGATTAGTGAATTAAAACTTATCATTGTGCCATATCAATAAATTGCATGATAGGATATCTATTTTAATGAACCATGCTAGTACGCTAATTTTGCTTAGTGAATGGCTTGTGTAAAGAATTGTGTAGAATGTAAAATGACCCCATGAATTGTTGAATCAATTGATTAGTATAGAAAGTCGCAATAGATGTCGAATTTTATTTACATTGTATGAATAGTTCTACATTCACCTTATTGTCGAAATGTGTTGCATTTGGAACTATAAGAGAAGAATTAGTCTCATGTAAAAGATGAAAATTGATGTAAGAGAAACATTTGTGTTAGGAATGAAAATTGTGCAAAAACTATGTGAATAAATGTGGGGAACAAGTAGCTAAAGGATTTATTAAGAAAAGAAACTCCAATGTCAGTAAATGTATTAATTGTTCATTTCTCAAAAGAGATAAAAGGAATAATTTTTATTATATTGTTGAAATAGGAATTTTGTAAATTTAAATACATGCATTATACTGTATTTTTGAAAAAAAATATCCTGGAAAAGAATGGGATTTTGAATGGTACAAACTGAATGAGAAATCAAGATTTTGTAAAGGAAATTTAGAAACAGACAGAAAGTATAAAGTTATTTCAATTCCTCTTCGTAACAGAGCATGGGTTTGGGAGTGTTAGGTTTCGGTGTGAGGTTAGAGCGCTGTGAACAGTGTGTAGCTTCATGGGTTCAAGTCTTGAAAGGGCTCTATTTTTTAGTTAAATTTGATTTTCAGCTAAATCACTAAAGACCAGTATGTAACACTTTTGCGTTCACCTTTTATCGCCAGTTGCCTTTAGTCTTCTTGGTCTTCGGTTGCGCTCTGAGTTGGTCACTGTAGCTAGGCGGAGGTCTTGGGTTCGAAACCCGGTAGCCTTTTTTTTTTATTCTTTTGATTTTTTTTGGTATTTAAGGGTTTTTAAAGAGCAATAAAAATTGGAAAAAAATTCTATTATTCCTCTAAAATTATTTAGACTATACAAAAAATATTTTCACAATATTTTGACATATTTTGTGAGAATTGGAAGTGATTTTTATATATTAAAACAATGGGATGAAGAACTTGATAATTTTTCTTAAAATACGACTTCTGTATAATTAAAGAAAGATGAGATTTTGGATGTAAAAAGTTGTGTGTAGAGATCAAGTTATGAGATTTCAACACGGAATTGGAGTAAGTCAATAAATGAAATTGGTGTTTTAATATACACAAGTGTGCATTGAAAATAAAATAAAAAGATCATGATGGAATATGCAATTTGTGAGTATAAACATCTTTATTTTGGTGAACATGAAAAGAGATTAAAATTTAGAGTATAGCTAGTTTCTTACACCGGCGTGAATGAATTCATGAACATAAATGTTGTAGAAAAAGACCAAGAATGGGTCGTTGTTATCAATTGATGTTTAAGACCGGTGTAGAGGGAATGCTAACTCTAGGGTGTTAATTTACTCATGATTCAAATACCTGAGAATAACACTAGTGAAGATGTGATGAAAGTAAGAGAAAAACACAAGTATGAGGGCCTTGAATTCACGGTGCGAGAGTTTTCACAGGCTGTCTACATGATGCATCATGTCATGACGTGAATTCGTCTCCGGAATTATCAGGATCGTGGCGACGCTTGTGGGGTGCTTGGTGACTACGTAGTGCCATCGTCCCATGAAGGAGGTGAATTGTCCATAGACTGTCTACATGATGCATCATGTCATGACGTGGGATTCCTCTCCAGGCTTTCTGGACATGGGCTCGTAACTCATACAACATCTAAGAACTTACCGTAAATACCGTAGTAGTTAAACTCATAGCGAGGGATCCAACCCTACAAGATGAAGTACGGCTAAGGGCCTGCCCTCCGGTCTATGTAGAATAGGATGCATAGGTTCGAACAAGTGTGCATTAGTGTCATGAAATATAAATAACTGCATTAAGGCTAAGTGCACTGGCACACACGACATCAATAGGATAGTCCCTCCTTAGCTTTTTTTGTGATCAAGTTTGTGTTTTCCAAGTAAGAGAAATTGATGTATCATATCCTTGCGTCAGTTGTATGTAACTGGGTGCCCACAGTTTCTATGCAGGATAAAATGAATGAAAGGACTAAAGAAAGAATGCTCCTTAAAGAAATGTTTCAACTGTTATTTTATTTGTGTATTATGTTGTATTTTACTTCCGCTACGTTGATGTAAACATTGTTGTATAAAAGTTTTAAATTCCTTGTAAAATTGTACGAAGTGAAGTGTAAAGATCTTGTGGAACTTCGAATTCAGGCTTATTTGGAATTCGGGGTGTTACAGAGTACTAGCAGAGCCACGCTTCCAAGTAGTACAGATTTATAAGGAACGACACCTTAGATTGGACATTAGAGTGTGAGTTGGGTATAGAGATTTAATTGTAAGCTGCTTACATTTGTGTTGCTCTATGATTGATGCTTCTTCTTCTCCCTTCCTAAAGATGGCAAACCATCACGACCCAGCAGACGATGATGAATGGAACATAATTGAAGAGGACTACTACCCCAGACAAGAAGATTCTGACGAAGAGGAAGAAGACCCCGAGGAATATGAAGTAGAATGGCCCGAGTTCCGAGAGACCACCCCGCCTCTAGACTCATCAGATGATTCATCCGATGAGGAAGAACCAGTTCCAAAAGATCGCTTCGAATCTCTTCAGAGGCAGATGGAGAATCAAAAGGGGAGAGCAGACCAATTGCAGGCCCAGTGTGCAAAGTTCAAGGAGAATATTGCAATCCTCAGCCATCAAGTTTGGGAACTCGAGAAGAGAAAGAATATGTATGATGTGCTGAAGGAAGAGGTAGGAGAACTACGGGAAGAGCTTAGGAAAGCCAAGAGGAACCGTAGGGATTAGGTTGTTGTATCTCTCAATGTTCTTTGCATGAATGTCAAATGATGTTTTAAATTTGAGTGTACAAACTTTGAATTCAATGAAATAAAAAAGTTGATTTAAATTCATGTTTCTACTTCAAATTTAATGGATCGTATGAATCAGAGTATGGTTGGAAGAAGAGCAGGGATTGGAGAAGGGCCCAGTTGTGGACTCGACCTAGAAACGGAGTTGGCCAGGGTCTATCAGACCATCAACACCGTCGCCATGAACCAAAACCCTAGGGGTACGCCTGTAATACCAGTCCCCGAGGCTATCAAAGTAGTGGAGTCATTCAAGAGGATGAAGCCACCGGTGTTTGAAGGGAATTCAGACCCAGATGCAGCTGACAATTGGATTAGGCAGGTCGAGTATATTTTTGAGGTCTTGGAAACTCCAGAAGGTAGCAAGGTGAAGCTGGCTACATTGTAGCTCGAGAAAGACGCAGGTGTATGGTGGCAGTCCATGAAGAGGACTATGGGAAATGGTGCTATGGACTGGGAAGAATTCTTGGAAGAGTTCCGCGGTCATTACTTTCCATCCGACATCCAAGAGAAGAAAGCGTTCGAGTTCCTAGCCCTGCAGCAGGGAAGCATATCTGTCAGGAAGTATGAGACAAAGTTTACTCAACTTTCGAGGTATGCACCCGAACTTGTGATGGAAAAGGCAAAGATGGCTCGGAAGTTCGAGCACGAATTTGGGCCGAGTCTGAGATCAAGGATGATACCCCTTGGTTTCAGGAGGTTTGACAAGCTAGTCAAACGGGCTGCAGCCACAGACGAGGATATGGAGCAGTTTCATGCCGCCTAGAACAGAAGGAACAATTGGAATGTCGGGAAGAGGCCCGCAGTATCTGGGAACGTCAGGGGGCAGTCCCAAGCTCAAAGGTTCAAACCTACGGGGGCGAATGCTGTCAATGTGGTTGGAGGGCTCAGAAATGGTTGGGTGAGACCTCCTGTGTTGACTTGTTTCAATTGTGGAGAGACAGGTCATTATAGATCTCACTGCCCCAAGTAGCAAAATGTCACCCGAAAGGCACCATCGCAGCAGGTGGGGAAGAGGTTGTACCAGCAGGGCGAGTATTCGTTTTGACTGAGGCCGACACTGATGAAGTGGATCACATCATTACTGGTACAGGGACGGATGTTTAGAAGTTTTCTGTTGTTCATTTCCCTGTTTATTTAGTACAGACTGTTATGTAATGGGAGTTTATTATGTAACAGGAGAACTTTTATTAAATAGAAAGAAAGCTGTTATTCTGTTCGATACTGGATCCTCTCATACTTTTGTATTGCCTAAATTTGCTAAAGTCTTGGGGGTCGAACTGAAGGTCTTTCCAGGCAAGGTCCTAGTAGTAGCTACTCCATCAGGGAAAACTTTAACCACTGATCAGTATTATGTAGACTGCAAGATCAAAATTGGAGACAGGATCTTCGAGATTGATCTGATTGAGCTGAATATCCTAGGGGTCAATTTTGTCAATGACATTGATTGGATGTCGGTGTACAGTGCGAACATCGAGTTTAAAATCAAGGAGGTAATAGTGAAGGCTCCAAGAGGTCCTGAAGTCACTTTCCAGGAAAAGAAGAGATGTTCAGGTTTGGTGGCAGCTGTTAGTAAGAAAAAGGTTCCGGTAGAGGTGCAGCAGATTTCGGTGGTTCAGGATTACCCGAATGTGTTCCTGGAGGATTTGCCTGGGCTACCCCCGCATCGTGATGTAGAGTTCAGCATCACTATCTAGCCAGGGAGTGCACCTATTTCCAAGGCACCGTATAGGATGGCGCCTGTGGAGCAGGATGAAGTTAAGCGGCATATTGAGGAGCTTTTGGGAAAAAGGTTTTATTCGGCTGAGTGCATCACCTTGGGGAGCACTGGTATTGTTGGTGATATTGCTAAAAATGGGGATAAATTGGAACCGTCCAAATCGGGCACGAATCTTGAAGCCCGGGGGGAAAACGGTAATTCCACCTACCAATGGGTCTAAAGCGGGTACTGGATCTCCTCCTCGAAGACCCACTAACCCGCAAATGGATCCACCTCAAATGGGTGCAGGTTTCAACCCGCAGCGAACCCAGTCCAGAAAGGATAGAATTAGGGTTTCTGATTAAATCCTAATCAACGGCCCTGATTCATATCTATCCCTTCACTGGGGATTAGGGATTACATTCCTTATCTAATCACAGGGAGATTACATTCCTAATCTAATCCCAGCGGTGCCTATAAATACCCCCCATCCATCTCCATTAAGAGGAAATCAATCTTTTGCCAGTTTTACGCTCTTTCTTAATCATCCCTGATTACTGACATGAGCGTCGGAGGGTGCGTCGCCGGGATCAACTCCGGTGTCACGCACTTTTTGTAGGTGCACGGCGGGAGTCAGTGTCAAACTCCGGCGGAACAGGTAACAGGTTTGCTATTCAAAGTTTCCTAAGAATCCACAAATACTATCTGTTTGCCCCCACACCAGATTCAGCGGCAACAAATTGGCGCCGTCTGTAGGAAACTAACGAATAGCAACCTCCCCTCTTCTCGTTGGTCAGATCTTCTCCAGCCATGCCTCCTAAGAAAGTCAGATCCAGAGGGTCCAACCGAGGATCCAACCCCGATCAGCAACAGGAAGTTCCCCCTCAGCCCGCTCAACAGTAGGGGCAACTTCCTCCTCAAGCCGTGGACCCTCTTCAACAGGACCTACTTCCTCCTCAGAATCAACAACCTCCTAAGGGTCCCAACCCGCAGAAACAACCTCTCCATCCGGACCACGTCTCCATCCATAATGCCTCTTCGGATTCGATGGCCTCCCACAATCCCCAAGTTTCCGACCTTTGCAACACCGTCCTCAATCGGCAGAAGGATGAGGATCTTCGCCACCGTCTGGATGAAAAGTGGGCCCGAGAGGGAGCCTCCCGCCAACACCGTCCGGATGAGCGATCTCCTCACCGCCGAGACAACAGAAGGTCCCCCGTCCGAAGGGGGCGGAGAGAGTCCCCCGAACATCACAGAAGAAGACCACACTCCCCTGTAGGTCGGCAGCAGCCTAGGAACGATGAGGCACCCATCACCCGTGCCGAGTTCCAGTTGTTCCAAGCAACCGTCCTACAAGCGCTGAATTTCCGTCCCAACGCCAATGCTCCGAAGATCCCCTCCCCTCCTCCGGTCCGAAGTCCTCGCCGACGGTCCCCAATTCCTCCTCCAGCTCCTAGCAACTCCCGACACATGCCAAGTCCTCGCCGCTCCAGGAGCTACCGTCGTCGTAGCCCCCGCTCTCCCTCATACGAAGACGAGTCTAGAGGCTCGGCTGATTACCGTCGAAGGGATGACGCCGTCTACCGCCGTCTCCACGAAATGGAGAGGCGCTTGGGTCAGTTAGACCGAGAAGAGGAGCTTAGAGGAAGGACCCTTCGTCCTAGTCGACCTCCTTTTTCCCGAACCATAATGGATGCACCCGTACCAATCGGCTTCAAGCCTCCTCAATTTGAGACCTATTCCGGGGAGACTGACCTCGTCGATCACATCGAAAGCTTCAAGACCCTCATGCTCATCCATCAAGCTTCCGATGCCTTGCTCTGCAAAACCTTCCCCGTAACTCTCAAGGGCCTAGCTCGAGAATGGTACTTTCGCCTCGCCCCTTCCTCAATATTCTCCTTTGAGCAGTTTGAGACTCTCTTCGTCACCCACTTCGTGAGTAGCCGCAGAACTGAGAAGACCAACATCTCGCTACTTTACCTCCACCAGAAGAAGGGTGAGAAGCTGAGAGACTATGTGAAAAGGTTCACAGCTGAGGCCAGGTCCATAGCCTCCCTCGACCAGTCGGTCACTGCAGCAGCATTTCAGTCCAATGTACTCAACTCCAGCCTCTGCTCCTCCCTCGTCAAGAAGCCCCCACAGAACTTTTCTGACCTCCTCCTCCGGAGCGAAAAGTATATTCGGGCCGAAGAAGCTGAGCACCTCTCCAACTTGGAGGGGTCTTCCTCCGGGTCTAAGAGAAAGGGAACAGAAGAGGAAGGAGCCAAGAAGCTCCAGAAGGATAATGGCGGCCAGCGCCGACCTCCCCCCAGATTCAAGAAATTTACTCCTCTCACCACCAATGTCTCCACGATTCTAATGGAAGTTGAGAAGGAAGGGATCATACCTCCTGCTCCGAGGATGAACACCCCGCCAAGAATAGGGATAAAGAGAAGTGGTCCGCTATCACCAGGACCATGACCACGACACCAATGATTGTCGGGCCTTGAAGAATGAGATAGAAGCCCTCATCCAGAGGGGCCAACTGACCAGGTTCGTGAGAAAGGACCGAGTCGACCTTCCTCCCCGGCCTCGGGGGGCTAATAAGCGTCCGGAACGCGATGAAACGCCCGACTTCGAGGAGGTGCGTGTCCTGCACATCATTCATGGGGGCCCAATGGGGAGCTCCTCTAACTCCTCTCGAAAGGCGTTCATTAGGGATGTCAATTCGGTTCGCGCCACCCCTCCTCCTAAAGGCCTCGGAGTGCCCGTCACATTCTCAGACAAAGATCTTGAAAGTGTCCGCACCCCCCATTGTGACGCACTCGTCATCAATTTCCACATGGCGAACTTCAAAGTGGAGAGGATCCTAGTGGACAATGGCAGCTCCGTTAACATCCTCTTCCTCGCCACTTTCAAAGGCCTCAAACTATCCCGAGACAGACTCAAGCCTGCCGGCTACACGCTCCATGGGTTCATGGGAGTGCCAGTGACTATTGAAGGGGTGATCACCCTTGACGTAACCACTGGCAAAACTCCTACTACCCGAACGGAGTCAATGGACTTCATGGTCGTGGATGTCCTGCAGCCTACAACGTCATTTTAGGTCGGCCCGGCCTTGCTTCCCTTGAAGCCGTCCCCTCCGCCTATCACCTCAAAATGAAGTTTCCCACTCGAGCCGGAATAGGGGAAGTAAAAGGCAATCAGGAAACGGCCCGCAAGTGCTACATGACCTCTACCCTCGGTCCAGTCCTCTCCCTAGAAACTCTGGAAATCCCCCAAGATGCTGCCCGACCGACGTCCGAGCCGGTGGATGAATTGGAGGAAGTGCTCTTCTCTGAGCAGGATCCAACTCGAAAGTTCTTTGTTAGCAAGACCCTCCCATCCGCCCTATGCTCGGACTTAGTCCAGTGCATCCGAAGGAACCGAGACCTCTTTGCTTGGTCAGCTGCAGACATGCCCGGAATTTTCGAAGAGCTCTTGGTCCACCACCTCAGCATTGTTCCGAGGTCCAAACCAGTTCAGTAGAAGAGGCGCAAGTTTGCCCCCGAGCGCCAGCTAGCTATAAAAGAGGAGGTGGACAAGCTCTTGAAGGCCCGGTTCATACAAGAGGTGAACTATCCCGAGTGGTTGTCGAATGTAGTAATGGTGAAGAAGTCCAATGGGGCTTGGAGGATTTGTATCGATTTTACCGATCTAAACAAGGCTTGTCCTAAGGATCCCTTCCCTCTTCCGAGTATTGACACTCTGATTAATGCCACCTCGGGACATGAGCTCCTCAGCTTCATGGATGCCTTCTCAGGTTACAACCAGATTCGGATGTTTCCTCTGGACATCCCGAAGACCTCATTCGTGACCGACCAGGGCCTCTACTGCTATAGGGTTATGCCCTTCGGTTTGAAGAATGCAGGCGCAACATATCAACACCTCGTCAACAAGGTTTTCCAAGCTCAAATCGGCCGGAATATGGAGGTGTATGTTGACGACATGCTTGTAAAAAGCATCCGAGGAGCCGATCATGTGACTGACCTACAGGAGGCGTTCGATGTTCTGAGAAGGCACAACATGAGACTCAATCCGAACAAGTGTGCGTTCGGTGTCTCATCAGGAAAGTTCCTTGGCTTCATGGTCAGCCAACGAGGGATTGAAGCCAACCCTGAGAAAATCAAGGCCATATTGGACATGACCCCTCCCAAGAATGTTAAGGAAGTTCAGAGGCTAACAGGCCGCTTAGCCGCCATAGGGCATTTTCTCTCGAAGTCCGGGAAAAAATGCCTCCCTTTCTTCAAGGCCCTCAGGGGGGCTAAAGGTTTCGAATGGGGTCAGCAGCAACAGGAGTCGTTTGAACAGCTCAAGGCTTACCTCGTCAACCCTCCTCTACTCAGCAAACCCATTCCTGGTGAACCCCTTTACCTCTATCTGGCAGCCTCCGAACAGACCCTCAGTGTCGTTTTAGTAAGGGAAGAAGACCGTGCTCAAAAGCCCATCTACTATGTGAGCAAAATACTTCGGGATGCCGAGCTCCGCTACCCGAAGATAGAAAAGATGGCTTATGCCGTGGTGATGGCCGCGAGAAAGCTTCGCCCATATTTTCAGTCCCATTCGGTGGTCGTTCTTACCGACCAACCGCTGACGCAAGTGCTTCACAAGCCAGAGACCTCGGGTCGCGTCTATCGAGCTGAGCCTCGGACCGCGATCAAGGCTCAGGCCTTAGCAGAATTTATAGTTGAAAGTACCATCCCCGAGTTCAGCCAAACAATGAAGGGACCACCTGTCTGGTCAGTTTATGTGGATGGGTCCTCCTGTAACGAGGGAAGCGGAGCCGGGGTCATTCTGGCAGGCCCAGATGACTTCATCCTCCAATACTCCCTCCGTATCAACTTCAAGGCCTCTAATAACAAAGCAGAATACGAGGCACTCATAGCCGGCCTTGGGATGGCCCGCAATGCAGGGGCGCAACGCCTCCGGATCATTAGCGACTCTCAGCTGGTCGTAAATCAGGTCCTCGACGAGTATGAAGCACGGGATGACCGAATGGTTAAGTATTTAGCAAAGGTCAAGAGCCTCATGGCACTATTTGAAGAAGCCCTCATCCAACGAATCCCCCGGAAAGAAAATGCCCAGGCCGATGCCCTCTCCAAGCTAGCCTCTTCCTCCCTCCAGGGTCTCGAGCAGATCGTCTTGATAGAGGTCCTCCTGAAGCCAAGTATAGAGGATGAAACATCCGACTCTATGGACTCGCTGCCAGTCCTGCTCGAAGATAACTGGATGAAACCCATTGTCGAATTCTTAAGGGACGGGCTCCTCCCCAAAGATCCTAAGGAGGCTCGGGGAGTCAGAACCCGAGCCGAGCGATACACACTGATCGGAGACATCCTATATAAACGCTCCTTCACACAGGAAGACGGCAGGCCATACTTGAGATGCCTTTCCCTAGAGCAAGCCGAATATGCCCTGCAAGAACATCACGAGGGCATCGGCGGGGCACATTCAGGGTCCAGGTCCCTAGCCCGCAAAGTGTTGAATTACGGATATTTCTGGACCACTCTCCTACGAGACGCTGAACGACACATTCAGCAATGCAGCTCTTGTCAGAAGTACTCCGACATCTGACGCCTCCCACAAGCTCCACTCGCTTCCCTATCAAGTCCAATCCCTTTCGCAATGTGGGGTATGGATCTACTAGGACCATTTCCACCAGCTCCCGGTCAGTTCAAATTCTTAGTCGTGGTAATCGACCACTTCTCAAAATAGATAGAGGCCAAGCCCTTGGCCACGATCACTGAGAACAAGGTCATTCAGTTCTTTTGGAAGAATGTCATCTGCCGATTCGGGGTCCCTCGGGTCCTCATAACAGACAACGGAACCCAGTTCGCGGGGGCCGCCTTCCAAGCTCTATGTGAAGACCTCGCCATCCAACACCGATTCTCCTCCGTTTCCCATCCCCAGTCGAATGGCCAAGTCGAGAATGCTAACCGACAGATCCTCTCCGGTATTAAGAAGAGGTTGGATAAATGTTCCAAAGGCTTGTGGGTCGACCAGCTCCCTAACGTGCTGTGGAACTACCGCACCACAAAACGGACCCCCACAGGCGAGTCCCCATTCAACCTCACCTATGGGTCCGAAGCTATGATCCCCCTAGAGGTTGGAATACCTTCTCCCTGTCTAATGGCTTATGAAGAAGAACAGAATGCCAGAGAGCTCCGAGCAAATCTAGACCTTATTGACGAGATCCGAGAAAGAGCTGCCATTCGACAACAAAGCTACCGAAGAAGGATCGAGTTGGCATACAATAAGAGAGTCCGTCCTACCAACCTCAAAGAAGGGGACTTGGTCCTCAGAAAGTTAGCCATCTCCTTTCCTGGTCAAAAGAGTAAACTGGCTCCAAATTGGGAGGGACCTTACAAGATCGCCAGGGTAGTTCGGTCCCGGACGTACAAACTAGAAGACCTCGAAGGCAGGGAGATCCCCAGGACCTGGAATGCCGACCATCTTCTGAAATACCAAGAGAGAGCACCAACGCCTCTCTAAGTATTCTGGGATGTCGAACCGTTCCTCTCCTATTACTTGTCTTGCTTTTCTTTTATTTTCTCCCTTGTAATAACGGCTCGCAACTTTAGAAGCAGCCAACTATTAGTCATTAATAAAGAAAGCTTTTTCATATTTTACTATTGTTTACATCTCTCTGCTTTTACTCTTCACTCTAACGATGGTTTGGAGTCTAACACTTGGCTCGATTCTACTTCGCAAGTTCGCTCCTAAGCGAGCTAGAAGTAGTTCGCCATTCGGAATTGCTCCCACAACCGTTGAACAACTCTAACGATGGTTCGGAGTCCAACACTTGGCTCGATTCTACTTTGCAAGTTCGCTCCTAAGCGAGCTAGAAGTAGTTCGCCATTCGAAATTGCTCCCATAACCGTTGAACAACTCTAACGATGGTTCGGAGTCCAACACTTGGCTCGATTCTACTTCGCAAGTTCGCTCCTAGGCGAGCTAGAAGTAGTTCGCCATTCGGAATTGCTCCCATAACCGTTGAATAACTCTAACGATGGTTCGGAGTCCAACACTTGGCTCGATTCTACTTCGCAAGTTCTCTCCTAAGCGAGCTAGAAGTAGGTTGCCATTCGGAACTGCTCCCACAACCGTTGAACTACTCTAACGATGGTTCGAAGTCCAACACTTGGCTCGATTCTACTTCACAAGTTCGCTCTTAAGCGAGCTAGAAGTAGGTCGCCATTCGGAACTGCTCCCACAACCATTGAACTACTCTACCCATGGTTCGGAGTCCAACACTTGGCTCGATTCTACTTCGCAAGTTCGCTCCTAAGCGAGCTAGAAGTAGGTCGCCATTCGGAACTGCTCCTACAACCGTTGAACTACTCTAACGATGGTTCAGAGTCCAATACTTGGCTCGATTCTACTTCGCAAGTTTGCTCTTAAGCGAGCTAGAAGTAGGTCGCCATTCGGAACTGCTCCCACAACCGTTGAACTACTCTATCGATGGTTCGGAGTCCAACACTTGGCTCGATTCCACTACGCAAGTTCGTTCCTAAGCGAGCTAGAAGTAGTTCGCCATTCGGAATTGCTCCCACAACCGTTGAACAACTCTAACGATGGTTCGGAGTCCAACACTTGGCTCGATTCTACTTCGCAAGTTTGCTCTTAAGTGAGCTAGATGTAGTTCGCCATTCGGAATTGCTCCCATAACCGTTGAACAACTCTAACAATGGTTCGGAGTCCAACACTTGGCTCGATCTTACATCGTAAGTTCGCTCCTAAGTGAGTTAGAAGTAGTTTGCCATTCGGAATTGCTCCCACAACCGTTGAACAACTCTAACGATGGTTCGGAGTCCAACACTTGGCTCGATTCTACTTCGCAAGTTCGCTCCTAAGCGAGCTAGAAGTAGTTCGCCATTCGGAATTGCTCCCACAACCATTGAACAACTCTAACGATGGTTCGGCAGTTGGCACCCCTGGCCGAACGATCGCAGCGCCGACCCCCAAACGAGCGGAAGTCCCGCTCCGGGACCTCGGCACAATAGACACAGTCACAAACAAAGTAACCACACAGAGCAACGAAAAACGTACAAGTCTAAGAAAGAAATATTATTAAGAGTTGGGACGCAGTACAAGACGGCTCTTCCATACAACAAGATTACACGGCTTTAAAAAGCAAAAATTACAATGCCGACTTGTTACACTTAGGCTAAATACAAAGACTTCAAAAAAAGAAATCTTCAATGCCTTCGTGGCGCAGGGATGTTCCGCTTCAAGGACACTCGAGGGCGGCGACGTTTACCTCCGGAACTCGACCCCAAACTAGCGAATTGAGACGTGTCCTCGGTGCTGCTCCTAACAGCCGCTCCGACGGACGCTCCGCTCGATGAAATGGCAACAACACTTTGTGCGTCCCCGGGACTAGGTTGGCCGATGGGCGAACGGGTCGTGAGCTCATAAAACGAAATGCCACGCTCGCTCTCCGCACGAGTTCACGAAGTGCTCCTGACGTTGATTGGCCCCGAACGCAGTTTGAGGCGAGCCACCTCTGCCTCCAGCTCTGAGATCCGCTCCCTCAGAGAGTCATATTTTACATTGACCTCGAAACGAGGGGGTATTACGGAGTCCGGCATGCCAGAGCGACTGGCTATAAGACGGTGGAGATGAGTGACTTCGATGCTCTTGTCCACCGTGGCTCTCTTCAGCGTGTCGACCTCGACCGTCAGTTCGTCACTCTCGGTCGTCAGTTTGGCCACCTCGGTCGTCAATCCCTCTCCCTCCGTCCGAAGCTCCGTCTCTACCGTTTGCAGGTGACGAATCTCAGAGAGCAGATCGTCCCTCTCCGCTGTTATTTTTGATAAAGTGTGGCGGATGCACTTGATCCGAAGGCCATAGCTAAAGGCGGTCAACGAACCATCATCCTCTCCTAAGGGGGCCATCTCAGCGATCCTGCTCTCCAGTTGCCGGATATCGATGTCTCGCCGACCCAGGATGAGTTGAAGGTGGTTCCGCTCGCTTTCGGCTCTGCGCAATCCCAGCTCGACTTCATAGAGCCGCTCTTGGCACCTCGCCAAGCACAGCCTCATCGCCCCTAAGCCAACCTCGGCCCGAGCGTTGTCCCCCGAGCGAGTAGGCTCGATGGCTTGAGTCACCACCACAAGCTAAAAAGAAGTCGAAGCAAACAACAAATTTTCAAACACATTGCCGAACTTCTACAATTAGACAAATTTCAAGAATTTTTTAGAAAAGATAGAGAGACGCGAAGTCGAGCCCAAAAAGATGTTTTCATTCATTACAAAAAGAAACAGCGGTGGCCAGTCTGCGATTAGGCATTACACTTAAAGACAAAAAGAAGAAAAGAAGAAACAAGCAAGGTCAGGGCGCGACCTCTTTCCCAGGGGCGGCGAGAGTGGCTAGGGGTCGACGTCCCCGAAGGGGTCACCGCCGCCAGAGGGGTCACCACAGACCCCTGGACCTCGGCAACGACCTCGATCTCAGGCTCGACCTCATCCTCCCCCTCTTCTTCTTCTTCTCCCTCCGAATCGGGGTCGAAGCCTTCAACGTGGCCCAGGGAACAACCTCCATCCCGAGCAGTCCACGTCAGGGTATGCCTTCGTCACCCGGGCGAGGGCTTCGGCGTAGGCTTTGGCCATGTTCTGTGCGAGGAAACCTTGCGCCTTCACCATGGTCGCATCCTCCGCCTCCTTCACCGCGGCAGCCTTGGCCTCTACCGCTTCGGCCAACTGCTTGGCCGCCTCCTCTTTCTGGCGAAGAAGGTCGCCCTCCAGCTTCACGACCTGACCCTCGAGGTACTCTACCCTCGTCGTCCTCCCTTCGAACTCGACTTTCAGCTTGTCGAGCTCGTTCCCCATCCGGGCCTTCTCCTTCCGAGCTTGGTCGGACTCCTGCTTCAGCTCCTTCTCCAGAGCCGTCAACCTCTCCGTGAGGTGACCAAAATGGACGATGATCTGCGACAAGGGAAAAGGTATTAAAAGAGTTAGAGAAATCGGACCTAAAGGGAATCAATGACGGCAAAAATTCAGCACTTACCGAGACCGCCGAGCGAGCAATCTCGATGACGTCATTGCCTTCTTGCCCGGCCTCCATGGCGGCCCGATCCTTCGGCATCGCCAGGTGCTTGACCGCCTGCATGCTCGCCAAGGAATTGCCATGGAAGCCGTCATGTTTCCGAACCTACCAGCATGAATCCTTTTGTGCTCCTCGGTCAGGAGCTCCTCGGTCAGGAGCTCCTCGGCCACCACTGTCAACGGGGGGTCGCCATCCTGAGGGCTGCGACGATGGGGAACTCACCGACCGCGGTTGATGCCGAGGCACCTCCATCGGCAGTGGCCGGGCTTCCAAGGGTCTCCACATCCTCGACCACCTCCGCGACCCTCGGAGCCTTAGTGGTCGGCAACTTGGTGGCCACCCTCTTGCGCTTCTTCGGCGCCTTGCTGGCAAGACCAGCCCTCAAAGCCAACACTGCTTCGTAGTCCATCGCCTCTGCATTAAAAACGAAGTTTGTTAGCACGATACTAGCCCTAAAAACTGAAGTATGAAAAACAAAGCACGGAAACGTAAGAGAAGCCGCGTACTGGGATCTACGCGGCAGAGCCCTCCCCTGAACAAGATATCCTCGGTCAGCTCCTTCCAATCATACTTCGGCCGATCGAGAAGTGTCCGAACTGCCTCTTCTTCTTTAGGGCAAAGCTTGGGCAGCGCCTTCAACCTCTTCGGCACCTCTTCCACCCAACTGGAAGGGATAGGCCAGGCCTCCGCACTCCGCACTATCAAGAACTTTTCACGCCAGTGCTTGATGGAGTCGGGGCATATAACGAGCCTACCGCCATGCCTCGGAGCCAAATAGTACCTGAAACTCCGACCGGTTCCCTTGATGAAGCCGATAGATCGTCCGAAGTGCATTCAGCTCCGGCTCGATCCCAGCGGCTTGGCAGTGAAGTACGAAACCGTTTATGACTCTCCATGCGTTCGGCATAAGTTGGATGGGGCTGACCCCAAATCACCTCAGAACGAGGATGGCGAACGGATGGAGAGGTAGCCGAGCCCCGGCGATAAAGGCATCAACCGGCCAGCAACACATAGTCATTGGCAGCGGCGAGTGGGCCCTAACCCCGGGACCCGACAGCATAAGTTCGTATTCCTCTGGGATTTGGAAACAATCCCGGATCACTGCCAGGTCTTCTTCGCGGAGGATCGACACCGTCTCATCCGCCTCAGTCGTCTCCCTCGCCGCGTTCTCCTCAAAAGTCCTCCCCCTCCCGTGAACAATACGCTCGACGTGCTCCTCCGGAAGTTCTCGAACTCTGTGGAGCCCAGTCAGTTGCCCCGGCAATCTTCCAAACTCCCCCATACGCTTCGACTCTTCAACGATCGAATCTTTGCCAAACACCTTCTTGCCTTTATCTAGAGTGCGGCCTTCGATAACTTCAAGGGAGGGCTCGGACCAAGAAGAAGACGACTCGGTGACAGAGGGAAGAGACATATTTTTACTTGGAAAGGGACTAAGTATAAATTACCTTAAAAAAGCGATGTCGGAGACTTCACCGGAAAACAGACGACGATCACCGGAAGCACTCGCTTAGCACAAATAACCGCCTGAGTAAAAGAGAGGAGAAGTGAAAATGAGAGAGGGGGGTGAGGTTTTATAGAGCAAGGCGCGCAAAACGAGGTTAATGGGCCCATACTGCCGGCCCATTCACGCAAAACGACAAAAGCGACCTAAACTGTCACCTTGTTTGCCATGCCAAGCCGTACATCGCATTAATTACTGTCACATTTGACAGAAGCTCAGAGGTCACTGCATTAAATGAGCGTCTCATCAGTCAGAGCTGTCAGAAGTTCAGAAGCCATCATATTTAATGGCTGCCACGTCTGCCAGGAGCACAGGAGCCACCAACTCCACAGGGCGTGCTCCACCAAAAACGACAAGTCTTGGACCTTGGCACCAGCTGCCGAGCGTTCTTGACACCGACCATGTTACATGGAAAGTTGGACCTCGGCACCAGCTGCCGAGCGTTCTTGACACCGACCATGATTACATGGAAAAGTTGGACCTCGGCACCAGCTGCCGAGCGTTCTTGACACCGACCATGTTACATGAAAAAGTTGGAGCCTCGGCACCAGCTGCCGAGCGTTCTTGACACAAACCATGTTACATGGAAAGTTGGACCTCGGCACCAGCTGCTGAGCGTTCTTGACACCGACCATGTTACATGGAAAAGTTGGACCTCGGCAACAACTGCCGAGCGCTTTTGACACTGACCATGTTACATGGAAAATTGATGTTCGGTACCAGCTGCCGAGCACTCTTGACACCGACCATGTTACATGGAAAATTGGGGTTCGGCACTAGCTGCCGAGCGCTCTTGACACCGACCATGTTACATGGAAAATTGGGGTTCGGCACTAGCTGTCGAGCGCTCTTGACACCGACCATGTGACATGGAAAATTAGGGTTCGGCACCAGCTACCGAGCGCTCTTGACACCGAACATGTTACGTGAAAAATTGGGGTTCGACACCAATTGCCGAGCGCTCTTGACACCGACCATGTTACGCGGAAAATTGGGGTTCGGCACCAGCTGCCGAGCGCTCTTGACACCGACCATGTTACGTGGAAAATTGGGGTTCGGCACCAGCTGCCGAGTGCTCTTGACAACGAACATGTTACATGGAAAATTGGGGATCGGCACCAGCTACCGAGCGTTCTTGACACCGACCATGTTACATGGAAAATTAGGGGTTCAGCACCAGCTGCCGAGCGCTCTTGACACCTAACATTTTACATGGAAAAGTTGGGGTTCGGCACCAGCTGCCGAGCGTTCTTGACACCGACCATGTTTCATGGAAAAAGCTACCTCGGACCTCGCCGAACTCCTTCTCAGCAGTCACAACCTAGCCGAGGTGCCTCTGTTCTTCGGAAGAAGGTGCCGAACCACCTACGGACTTCGGCCTCCTTGGCAGCGAGCGCTCGAAGGGGTCGGTGATGTGATACAAGTGTGTAGGCCGCACAACGAAGGAAGAACTCCTGGAAAATAATTATAAAGTTGGGGAAACATTTCCTAATCCCCAAACAAGTAACTATTGCCAAGAACAAACTTTTAAGACCCCCGAACGATGAATTGACACTTCGCAAAGATAAACGAAAACACCGCGTGATCCGAAGGACTCAAGAGCAACTCAAAGTGCGACCAACTTGAAAAATCACCGCACTACCTCCTTCAAAGATTCAAAACCTTCCATTTGGACTCTGATACAACTCCACTAGCCATTAAAACAGTAAAACTACTCCTCAAAGGCTGATTAAACTCAGTCTTTGGGAGTGGGGGACTCATGATATGGCTAAAAATGGGGATAAATCGGAACCGTCCAAATCGGGCACGAATCTTGAAGCCCGGGGGTAAAACGGTAATTCCACCTACCAATGGGTCTGAAGCAGGGTACTGGATCTCCTTCTCGAAGACCCACTAACCCACGAACGGATCCACCTCAATTGGGTGCAGGTTTCAACCCACAGCAAACCCAGTCCAGAAAGGATAGAATTGGGATTTCTGATTAAATCCTAATCAACTGCCCTGATTCATATCTATCCCTTCACTGGGGATTAGGGATTACATTCCTTATCTAATCACAGGGGGATTACATTCCTAATCTAATCCCAGCGGCGCCTATAAATACCCCCCATCCATCTCCATTAAGAGGTAATCAATCTTTTGCTAGTTTTACGCTCTTTCTTAATCATCCCTGATTACTGAATTGAGCGTCGGAAGGTGCGTTGCCGGGATCAACCCCGGTGTCTCGCACTTTTTGCAGGTGCACGACGGGAGTCAGCGTCAAACTCCGGCGGAACAGATAACAGGTTTTCTATTCAAAGTTTCCTAAGAATCCACAAATACTATCTGTTTGCCCCCACACCAGATTCAGCGGCTACAGTTGGTGAAGAAGAAGGATGGGTCGATGAGGATATGCAACGATTACCGGGAGCTAAATAAGGTAACCGTTCAGAATAAATATCCAATTCCACGAATCGATGACCTGTTTGATCGTCTACAAGGGGCAGCTGTCTTCTCTAAAATAGACCTTTGGTCAGGATACCATCAGGTTTGAGTGAAAGTAGAAGATGTACATAAGACTGCATTCAGAACTCGACATGGGCATTACGTAATCATAGTTATGTCATTTGGAGTGACGAATGCACCTGCAATCTTTATGGACATGATGAACAGGGTTCTAAGGCCATTTTTTGATTCTTTCGTTGTTGTGTTCATCGACAATATTCTTGTGTACTCAACGTCGGAGGAGGAGTACACTGAGCATCTGGCTGAGGTTCTGAAGAAGCTTCAAGAGCATGAGTTATATGCCAAGTTATCCAAATGTGATTTCTGAAAATCTGAAGTGGCATTCCTGGATCACATCCTTTCTAAGGCGGGAGTGGCTATTGATCCTCAAAAGATGGAGGCAGTGAAAGACCGGGCAAGGCCTACTGATGTGAAAGAAATTAGAACTTTCCATGGGTAAACTAGCTACTAAAGGAGGTTTATTCAAGGCTATGTTCAGATAGCCGTTCCGCTCACTGGTCTGACCAAGAAGAATGTAAATTTCAAGTGGACTAAGCAGTGCGAGGCAAGCTTTCAGGAGTTGAAAGAGAAATTGACTATTGCTCCCATTTTGTCTTTGCCTAGAGCAGGTGTTGATTATGATGTCTACAGTGTTGCTTCACATCGTGGGCTTGGGTGTGTCTTGATGCAAGAGGGAAAGGTAATCACTTATGGGTCTAGGCTACTAAGACCGCATGAGAAGAATTATCCGACTTATGATCTAGAGTTGGCTGCGATTATTTTTGCTTTGAAGCAATGGGGGCATTACATATACGGGGAGAAGTTAAGCATGTACACAGACCACAAAAGTTTGAAGTACATCTATCAGCAAAAGGACCTGAATCTGAGGCAACGGAGATGGCTGGAAGTACTTGAGGATATGCATCCTGAGATTAAGTACCATCCGGATAGGGCTAATGTTGTTGCTGATGCACTTATCCTTAAAAGCAGTTTGGCCGTTTGATCACGACCAAGAGGCATCTTGCAGAGGAGATGGATTAGGCTGGAATTGAGGCAGTTTTGCAAGGTTTGGGAGCATCCTTGGCTCAGCTGAGGCTACAGCCTACACTGAATGAAAAAATTATAGAAGGTCAGAAGGAGGATGCAGAAATTCAGAAGATGAAGGAGCAGGTTGGCGCGGGCAAATTGTAACGCCCCGATTTCCGGTAACTGGAAAACCGTGACACATGCCAAGACCTTTTCTTCAATTAGTCATGATACACAGAAAAACTGGAAAAATTTAAAACACTTTTATTGCCATCAGAGTTATTACACAATAATTATAAATATCAATTTGTAATATCAAACTGTAATGCCTGCCTCCTTTTTTTTTTCCTTTTGACTCCAAAATCAATTCTTTCAATTTCTATATCACTTTAAATGTAAACTAATATAGTTATATTTCAAAGGAAATTTCGACAGAGTTTTTCCTGTAATTTCTGCCCTGAAACACAAAATACTTACAGAATTCTGCTCTAAATTCCGTAGCTCACATCACAAGCAATAATATCATGGGCTCCCCAGGCCAAAATGAGCAGAATCACACAGGCAATATAATATCATGCTCTGGGGGCCAAACTCACATCAGGATATCAATTATCAATTAAAAATCATAAATTCCTTTTAAAACGTAGTAAGTTTTTAGAAAATAACTTGTAAAAACATACCACAGCGCCCGGTACTCTACAACGAGATGGGTACGGGTCAAAAACATAGCATGCCTCTCCACACTATACTCCTCATCATCATCCACATACTTATACATCAAAATACAATTTAAAACACAAATTTCACTATTAACATAATTAAACCATAAACAACAAATTGTAAATGAAACTCCGCTCCACAGAACCATGAATCTACACCTCACCTCTGCACTGCTGAGGACCTGTAACTGTAGGGGACCTACTGTAGTCCAGAGACTCCCTAACCCCCAAACACTAAGGGGTTAGCCATTTCTGGTGTGAGTATAATTTACTAAATAAGTAAATAAATTAAACTTTATAAGTAAAAATAGAACGAACTTACAAATACCAAGATAATCAAATTCTACCTGAAATCTGAACATGTAAACACCATGAATGGGATTTCACATCAAATACTCTTTGAGTTATTACCTGTATGCATATCCATACCCGCTCATAACATACTTATCTTTAGTAACCATTTTCATAACCACTCTCATAATATAGATATTCATCCTATTGCATTATATCACGTATCACATCATATACATATGCATTCATTCTCATACTACCACATTCATTCATGTCCAACCTAACATCTCATGGCACATTACCATTTACTTGCATTTCATCACAATATACTCCATATCCCAACCATACTTTGGGCAATAACATATCACACCCCATGGCCGATAGCTTGGGTAATTATCACCGCGCCCCAAGCCGAACTTGGTTAATATCACATCACATCCCAAGCCCATAGCTTGGTTATTAATTTACTTCAACTATCACACTCATAATTCATCTCGAATGGAAAAGACACGTGTACATATAATTGATGTGCCAGTGTATGTTATGACTTAACTCTAATGCAAGATTACCAATACAATGATGCTCTTATTCTAATGCAAGCAAGTTTCCGGAACAGTATGCATCCCATACTACATATGCCCCATCTCAAGCCGTTTCTCCATATATAGGGATTTGAACCCACGTTATGAATTCTATTTTGTATACAATCCTGTTCCTGATAATACCACGTGACTGATGAGGTTGCAGATGTGGTCAAGTCCCACCAATGTAGTACGCTCGTGGTGTCTATGTTTGCTACTACTACCCGGCATGCCGGACCTCACTCAAAAACAAGGTTGCAGGTACGGTCTAGTTTTGTTACTGCAGTCATATAGTGGTGTCCATGTTTGCCCTATTGCCCAGTATATCGGGCCTCATTCGAAAATCAAAAGAACATAGGGTCTCGCAAGCGCAGGGTAGCGCGAAGCCTACCCTGTGGCACCCCTGGGGTCTTGCAAGCGCGGGAGTGCACGTTGCATCCTGTGGCACCCCCAAGCCACGGTATTTCAGGAATTAACAATCAAGATACGCAATCCGTGCTCCCAACTTGTGAGAAGACACCGTACGTATCCCTTTGACGAGAAGGTACAACTAATAACACCGCCTAGTGTCGCCTATAGGACAGGTCGGATCATAAGGAATCACCCTTAACACCAATTCTTTCCCTTCGGTGAAGGATGATAATAATAATGATTAAGTAGTAATAGCCATAAGTTACTACCCTAACAATGTCACTAACCCAGAACAATCCTAGGGATGACAATATTATAAAAAAGACATGCTAAGTCTCAAATTAGACTTTGCAAGATAACTCTACTAGGCTGCTCAAACTAGACTTACCAGAATCCCTCAGTATCTGGTTCATGGCCTATTGATCCAAGACCCCGAAGATACAAACGTATTCGCATGCTACTACCCTGAACTTGGATTTAGACACACTCCGATCCGCGATCAATCAACAGTTACGATCTGACGGCACCCGCGAAGTGACTCGTCCACAGTCCCTTAGGAGTAAGGTAAACACATGTCTTAATGGTCGATAGCCCTAGAGCAATGATATCACCCTGGATGAGCACAACAAACTGCATATTAGCTAAGAAGCTACATATGAGTAACCAAAAATACATACAAGCTAAACAGCTATGTATGGGACCATACGGGCCAGTCGAGCCGCGAATGAGACAACAACATACATACGACCCAAATAAGCCACGTATAAGACCAACAGCTACATATGGGCCAGTCGAGCTGCGTATAAGACAACAACATACATACGAGCCAAATAAGCTACGTATGAGACCAACATCTACATACGGACCAGGCGAGCTGTGTATGAGGCAACAACATACATACGAGCCAAATAAGCTACGTATGAGACCAACATCTACATATGGGCCAGTCGAGCCACGTACGGGCAAAACCACATACAAAAAACCATACAGTTAATCAAACCTAGAAGCAACCAACCGTGCTTACTAGAAAACTTGATCTTCTATAATTAGAAGCAACAGAAGAATCTACTAACCGTCTAAAATAGGCATTCTACCAATGAGAAGTCCCAAGCGACATAACAACTTTTATCGAGCTAACAATTACTAGTGACCTTCCCAACCCATACTACCCATGAAGATGAGTAATGTTCATGTGATATGGTCCAACCTTACTTAGGGTCTCATACAACTAGAATCCGTGGTTTTCCTCCCCAAATTAAACTAGAACTGCATGCACTAGATTCTTGGGTTCGTCCTTCAAGTTTGAGCTAGGATCACCTAGGACTAAATGCATGGGTTCATGGGTTCTTTTAATCTTTCACTACAATAATAATACAATTCAAGTGTGGTTCCTCTGAATCTAGAACTACTATGCAACTCGAGTATTGCAACTATAACACGATGGTTCTTCACTAACACTACCACCACAACACGATAGTTCTCTACCACACTACAACTATAACGCGATAGTTCTTTACTAACGCTACAACTACAACATGATAGTTCTCTACTACACTACCACTATAACGCGATAGTTCTTTACTAACGCTACAACCGCAACATGATAGTTCTCTACTAATACTACGACTACAACGCGATAGTTAACACCACAACTACAATAACATGATTCCTTTCTATTACTTCAGCACAAATCTACAATGGCCTTAAGCATGGTATATAACTTAAACATCAACCTACAATACTCTTAAGCATGAATACAACTTAAGCATGTATGTTACTACAACTTAACATGAATATCTACTCACTTTAGCATGGATATTTACTACAACTTAAACCTGAGCATTTACTACCATTCAAGTATGAGTAACTACTACTGTAGAACCCCTTATTTTCAAATATTATTTTAAATATTTGAAAATAAAATTAAAATAATTTTCTGAAGAATTAATAAATATTTCTGAACATTTATCTTCTACACGTGCGAAATACGTGCAAATAATTTTGGTGTAAATATACAATTTTATATTTTTAATAAGTTCTCATACTTATTATGGACTGTATTCTATGTTTTGGGATTTTTCTGAAAAAGGAAACTATTTTTACAAAAATCTCGAAAGAGAGGGGCTTTTATGTAAAAAGTTGTTTGGATCTTAAATAAACTATGAAAATTCGTTTTTACTGATATTTTGGTTTCCCATGGTTAGAATTTAAATTTAAATATATTTATATTTTATTCAAAGTCTATTTGGTGAAGATTTAGTCAAGAAGGGTGTTTTTGCAAATAAGGAATTCATGTAGAACTTTGTGCAAATGTTTTTCTGGAAAGTAAAAGTCAAATATTTTGATTGGAAAATATAATATGTATTATTAGATATTATTTCAGATTTTTCTGGATTTTTATGAATATTTTATGAGGTATTTGCAAATATTACAAAAGGGAGGGTTTTTGTGCAAAATCGCCACCCTGAGTGTAAATCCGAAATTTTCTTATCTCTGGGCTGTGCTGGGTTGTTGGAAAACTTAGTGGTAAAAGGATTTTATTTAGTTTTGATTTATTTAACTTATTTTAACTAAGAAAGGTTATATATGTGAAGTAATAAATTGAAAAAGGACTATTTTGCAAAAGTACTTCAAAACCCTAATTCCTCTCAATCCCGGCCTGTATTTAAAAGGACTTTGCAGCCGTCATTGCTGAGGATATACAGAATTTTGGAGATTTGTTTTGGTGGAGAAAGAAGAAGTTTGGATCTAGCAAAAGGAAGACCTTTTCGTTGAATCTTCTCAATTAAAGGTGAGTGATATAAAATTTGTTTTATTGTTTGATTCATGTGAGTGACATTGTGCGTTTTGTTTTGTTTGTGAATGATATAAATTTGTCTTATGGTTGATCCATGTATGCGAGTGGCAATATTGTTGATTGATGTTGTGAATGATATAGATCTTGTATTGTGGTATGATCCATGTGATTAATGATTATTGTTGTACCATGTAGTGAAATCTACGAATGATTTGTAGATCTTTGATTTATAAATCGTATTGCTAAAGACAAGATTAAGATTTGAGTATAATTATGTTCGGATGGTGAACACCTGGATCTTATATATATATTAAATCAGATTTTGATTTAGATTTGTGAAAGAAATTTAGTCTTGTGAAACCCTAATGAAAGGATTAGTGATCTAGAACATGAGAACGTGAGTTTTGACATATTTGATGTTTTGAATAATATATCCATAATGAAGATTCTTCGAGATTTGTCATTTTGCCTGAATGCGAACTTTTTCCATAAACAATGAATCCTTAGGAAACCTCAGTTTTGATTATTGTATTCAGACCTAAATTATGAAAATTGTTGGCCGACAGCCGACTGGTCTACCTATCAGTCGACTGGTAAGACCCTACTGTTGTATCATTAGCCTTTTGAAATTCGATCTGGACAGCCGACTGAGACCCTTGTCAGTCGACTGGTGTACTTAGAACTCACTGGGTAAAATTATGTCAGTTTCTTGTCTGGACAGTCGACCTATACCTCCTTTAAGTCGACTTACATACTTAGAATATATTTTGAGAAATTATTAGAATTTACCTTGGGTATGTCGACCGATTCTCTTATAAGTCGACTTATATGACTTAGTTTATTTTTGTGAAATTTTGGATAATTGTCCTCTGGACAGTCGACTTATCACAGTATAAGTCGACTGGTACTAAAGGATCTTTGTAAACTTTAGTGTTATTTCGAATGATTGGTTTTCAGATAATTCAGTCTATACTTTGTCTTCAGTTAAGCTTTTGATTTGAGAAATTCAGTTGAGCTAATTTTGTTTAGTGGAAAGTTGTTTAAGACTTTTGAGTTTGAGTCTCTAGAGGTGAGTGATCCTAGTATACCGGTGTTGAGTTATTTTGTTGAGGCCCGTAGAGGCATTTCAGTTATTCAGTATTGATTTTAGTCCGGTAGGGTACACTACTCTAGGAGATTCGTTGAGTAATTTAATAACCCACAAATAATAAGGACAGGCACTAGTGGTGATATGATGAACGGGAACATGGGTTATGCACCTCAGTATGGCTTTAGATGTGGGATTTATCTCCGAATTATCCAAGTAACTATCTTGAGATGTGGGATTTATCTCCGAAATTATCCAGGTAAATTACCTGAGATGTGAGATATATCTCCGGAATTATCCAAGTAGATTGCTTGAGATGTGGGATTGATCTCCGGAATTATCAAAGTCGGGGCGACGCACATGGGGTATTCATGTGATGATGAGTCTATGTCTAGATGTGGGATGATCTGCGGAATTATCCAGGTAAAATACCTGAGATGTGGGATCCATCTCCGGAATTATCAGGCATGGGCTAATTCTCACAGTTTATCTTTATCTCGTAGTAGTCATCGTGATAGGATTAGTCGCATAGCGGGGGATTGAACCCTATGAAGTGAAGACGTTAAGGGCTTGCACCGAACCTATGTAGAATGGGATGCATAGACTTCGACAAGTATGCATTAGAGAGTCTGCATATAGACTTTATGTTGTCTTAACATGGTTTTATGCATGTGTTTTTCCAGTTTTCCTACACTTGACACTTAGTCTAGCTTCACTTGTTGTTTTCATTCTATGATGTTTCCATGTTTTACATATTTGTTATTTCTCATTCCTTTATTCTTGTTGGTAATACATGTTGTTGATAACTTTATGTCTTACGATTAAATTATGTTGTTTGTTTTTATGTCACTCACACCATTTATGGCTAACCCCTTTAGTTTTGGGGGTTAGGGATCATCTCTAGCCTCACATGTTGCAGGTTGTTGCTTAGAGTTTGGAGGTTTGGATGCTTGAGGCATATTTGAGATAAATTGATTTATAAGAGTTTTGTGTAAATTTGTAAAAGCAATTTTGAGATAATTTGAGTTGTAAATGACAGAAAATATTGTTTGAGTTGTTTTGAATTTCCGCTGTGATTTGTAAAAGTTTGTTGTAATAAAAGTTGAAAATTTTAGTGGTGTTGGTTGTGTTTATTGTTACATTGAAGTGGATGCTGGGATTGTGCCACGTATTTTCTAAGTTATTATATTAGAAATTCGGGGTGCTACAACTACACTCTAAGCATGGATGTCTATTACAACCTTAAGCATGGATATGATCATCGACTACAATTCAAGCATGATGTTGTTTCATGGGTTCACAAGCATAAGTGGGTTCATCAAACTCAATAGTTCTTTTTACTAAGAACAACTAAATATCACAAGCATGAATGGGTTCATCAAACTCAAGCATGATAGTTCTTTTTACTAAGAACAACTAAATATCACAAGCATGAATGGGTTCATCAAACTCAAGCATGATAGTTCTTTTTACTAAGAACAACTAAATATCACAAGCATGAATGGGTTCATCAAACTCAAGCATGATGGGTTACTAGGATGTCACATAGACATGAATGGGTTCTTACTACTACCTAAGCATGGTATATAGCATGAGCCTCAATCCTACAACAATCCAAGATTCGATATTATTATATAAGTGTAACTCCTCCCCACATAACTAATCCATTATCCATAATTGATATCAATACACATTATCCCAATATGCCTCATCCATAAATCATATCAACAATTCAGTTTATTCGAACTTCTTAAAAACATCAACTACGTATATAAAACCATACTCACCATATTTTGATATCATCTTATAAATATAACTCATCCCCATATACATCAATCCATAATATAGGTTTTATATACTCAAAATAGTTAATTTCACCCAATATCACAAAACCCATTTTCGGGCCCATAAAAATCCGTATTTTCCCTCAAAATCAATTTTCAACATAACTTCTACGAAATATATCAAAAAACCATGAAATTTGGCCACAACATAAAATATAGGTAGATACATCATACTCACATATTTCTTATCCCACAAAATACGTAAATAAATTGATACTCACTTATTCCTCAAACCACAAAAAAATACGTAAATAAATTAATACTCACATATTTCTTAAACCACAAGAATGCGTAAATAAATTGATACTCACAAATTTCTTAAACCACAAGAATACGTAAATAACTTGATAATCACCATATTTTGATATCATCATATAAATATAACTCATCCCCATATACACATATACGTTATTCCGATACCCTTGACCCAAATACGCCTTATCTGTAATTCATACCAACCCTTCAGGTTATTATAAAACTTTTCTTAAAACACAAAAATACGTAAATAAATTTATACTCACATATTTCTTAAAACATAAAAATACGTAAATAAATTGATATTCACATATTTCGCGAAGATCCGAAGCGCCGCCATGCCACCCTTCATCTAAAGTCGCAAATATATCCTATCATCAATTTCAAAGCAATGAAAACTCTAATCATCCAAACCAATCATAAGAGCTAATAACACTATTCCTAATATCACACCAGCGTTTATTGAATGCCTGGGATACACACGTGCGATGCACGTAATAACCTAATGCCTACAAAATTCTTATTTTCAAACAATTACTAAAAGCACTCCTAAATTATTCTAATAGTCCAACTACAATTTCTACTACCATACAAGAACTAATTCTTACATATATAATTCCCTTTTACAAACCCAAAGCCCTAATTTACTAACAACTTGCAGTCTCTCTAATAATCTGCTAATTTCTCACATCTACCATTTCTAACATCTCTAAATCTCCCTACCATAATACTCTTATACAAAAGAAATTAACCACACTCAATTTTATACAATAAAATAAGTTAGGGTTTACCTTCCCGAAATCCTTTCGAAAATCCGAGGCTACCACGATGTAGAGAACCCTTCACTTAGTCTACCCCTCGATTTAATTTGAAAACTACGGAGAAATGGAAGGGATTTGAGCGGGGAGAGGGGGAGCCGAATGGGTTTCGGCTGGGGGGTTCTTTCCGATTGGGAAGAAGAAGAAGGAAAGGAGAAGGAGAGATGGCGGCTGGGAGTGAACGGGAGAAGGAAGGAAGGAGGAGAAGGAAAGGGGGGGGGGTTCTTTCTCTTCGGTTGGGAAAGAAACGGGAGAAGAAGGAAGAAGGAAGGAGAAGGAGAAAGGGGGTGGGTTTTGTAAATAAGGAATAATAAATAAATAGATAGATAATTAACGAAAGGGATAATTGTCTATAAGCCCCCTAGTCTTAATATATTTCAAATAAAACCCACCTCTTTACTTTAATAATCCAAACAATACAAAATACATTAAAACTACCTCGTAATAATCTTTCAAAATTATAAAATAAAGTTGACAATAAATCTGATATTTCTCAATTAAAAAAAATTATTATCAGAAAATACATAATCGAGTGCAATTCTTAATTGCGCACAGATTACGATGCAAAATAGCCATATGGTATTTTTCGGGATCTTACATTACTCCCTCCTTAGAATCGTTCTGTCCTCAGAACGCTGCTAGTGGAGAAGAAGACAACCACAACATCAATGGTTCATGAGACATTTTTCAGAACCATCTCCGGTTCCTCGAGTGATATTTTCGAAAACTGGTCTTCTACCAAGTTTAACTGTTGTCCTTCAGCTTTCTGGACAGACCCACCATGAATTTGATGCTGACATTCTTCGGCTCCTGCTCTGGAGTAGACAGTGGCTGCATTACCTTGCTCTATCCTTGTCTACAAGTGATGTTGATTTACTCCTTGATTACGACTCCTGTTGGTTGGTGACCACTCCCTCCTTAGAAAGGACGAAGTCACACATTGTCGCTTCAGCCCCTGAGCAGCTCCTCTTGGTGACCTTGCTGAATTGTTAACACGATTGCCCTCTGTCTGAGCAAGATTTCCTCCTTAGCGTGCTCTTAGTGGCTGCTTAATCATAAGCTGATCTTCGAGACCTCTGCCGCTTCAGTGCTTCAATCCCTCGATTTCCTGTCTAAGCCTTCTGACTTGCTCACTTGGACTCGGTTGCTGCTCCCATCGTGCCAAAACTGAGCTCTAAACTTGAGTAATCACTCTAATACTGACTTGCTTGATCTCATCATCTAGCTTCTTGCTTCCTTCACGGTCTTTGGCTGAGGTCAATCCCTCACTTATCTCGATCATTTGCAGTTCAGTAGCCACTCCCTCCTTAGAATAGAACATGGCCTACGATCATTACTTCAGACTTCCAAGATTCTCTCCTATAATTTGCTCGAAGCTGATGCTCCAGATGGTGTATTCAAACAACCCAAATCTAGAGTTTCCTCCTGCACACATCAACTCTTGAAAAATAATTCAGACAAAAGAATGTGATGAACCACAATTGAACAAAACAGTTGCATGGATTCCATATATATATATATAAATTCAACTGGTTGCGAGAGTGTTTCATCATACATTACTTCTTTGTCCAAAATAATTTCAAAAATACAACTTTTAACTTAGTTGCAGTTCCATATGCACATACCGGTACTAGTACTTCTACCTTCCACAACTTGTTGGTAGTAAGTGCGAACTCTACCCTTGGTGAACAGGCTCCTTTCCTTTATTGTTCATCTTCGGGGTTGATCTGCTATCCCTCCTGTGAAGCTAGGGACAATCTGGTCGGATATGACCAATCCTCCCACATTTGTAACATGTACGGGTATCTATCTGAGTGTCCTTTCTCGGACACTGGTTCCTAAAATGACCATGCTCACCACATAGGAACAACTTCCTGGCTTGGTGCCTCCAAGTTTGCCCTCCGTTTTTTGAGTCTTCTGCTTCTGACCTTGGTTCTTGAACTCTGATGCTGGTGCAAATCTTTTCCCTTGTCATCGTGGACAGACTTGATTTCTTGTGCCCAACTCTCTCATAAAGATTGCATACTACAACCTTGGTGGTCTCCGGGATTTGCTCCCATTCGTGTTGCAGTCATGCTAATTTGGAATCATAGTGTTCCTGCTCCTTTGCTAGGCCTGCTAATATAGCTCTGCAAGCCATTTCTCAGTTGCTTAGCTTGATGACCTTTCCTGATCATGTACTTCCTCAGCTTCCCCATTTCCCGATGTATGCTGGCTGCCGCCGCTGTGCGTTGATCCACACTTAGTCCTTGCGGTGGTGAAGTCTCCTTCGGCCCCTCACTCAAGATTATCAGATCGTCCATCGATATCGATTCACTCCCTTTCACCAGCACATCCTCGGTAAGGATATCCTCGAATACCATCATGTGTTTAAAGGATGGTAATACATATACTGGAATTAGTCCAGATATAGAAAAATTATAAAACATAAGTTGAAAGAACCAACAATATGAATTATAACCATCTACAACTAGCTAAAACCCGACTCCTAAAAGGCGTCCAAGTTTAATTTTCCTACTGTGTTGGACTGTAAATTGAAGTCTTGGACTGTAAATTGAAGTCAACTCTGATACCACTCTGTAATGCCCTGATTTCCGGTAACTGGGAAACTGTGACACGTGCCAAGATCTTTTCTTCAATAACTCACGATACACAGAAAAACTGGAAAAATTTAAAACACTTTTATTGCCATCAGAGTTATTACACAATAATTACAAATATCAATTCGTAATATCAAACTATAATGCCTGCCCCTTTTTTTTTCCTTTTGACTCCAAAATCAATTCTTTCAATTTCTATATCACTTTAAACATAAACTAAGATAGTTATATTTCAAAGGAAATTTTGGCAGAGTTTTCCCTGTAATTTCTGTCCTGAAACACAAAAAGCTTACAGAATTCTGCTCTAAATTCCGTAGCTCACATCACAGGCAATAATATCATGGGCTCCCCAGGCCAAAATGAGCAGAATCACACAGGCAATATAATATCATGCTCTGGGGGCCAAACTCATAACAGGATATCAATTATCAATTAAAAACCATAAATTCCTTTGAAAACGTAGTAAGTTTTTAGAAAATAACTTGTAAAAACATACCACAGCGCCCAGTACTCCACAACGAGATGGGTACGGGTCAAAAACATATCATGCCACTCCACACTATACTCCTCATCATCATCCACATACTTATACATCAAAATACAATTTAAAACACAAATTTCACTGTTAACATAATTAAACCATAAACAACAAATTGTAAATGAAACTCCGCTCCACAGAACCATGAATCTACACCTCACCTCTGCACTGCTGAGGACCTGTAACAGTAGGGGACCTAGGGTAGTCCAGGGACTCCCTAACCCCCAAATACTAATGGGTTAGCCATTTCTGGTGAGAGTATAATTTACTAAATAAGTAAATAAATTAAACTTGATAAGTAAAAATAGAACGAACTTACAAATACCAAGATAATCGAATTCTACTTGAAATTTGAACATGTAAACACCATAAATGGGATTTCACATCAAATACTCTCTGAGTCATTACCTGTATGCATATCTGTACCCGCTCATAACATACTTATCTTTAGTAACCATTTTCATAACCACTCTCATAATACAGACACTGATCCTATTGCATTATATCACGTATCACATCATAGACATATGCATTCATTCTCATACTACCACATTCATTCATGTCCAACCTAACATCTCATGGCACATTACCATTTACTTGCATTTCATCACAATATACTCCATATCCCAACCATACTTTGGGCAATAACATATCACACCCCAAGGCCAATAGCTTGGGTAATTATCACCGCACCCCAAGCCGAACTTGGTTAATATCACATCACATCCCAAGCCCATAGCTTGGTTATTAATTTACTTCAACTATCACACTCGTAATTCATCTCGAATGGAAAAGACACGTATACATATAATTAATGAGCCAGTGTATGTTATGACTTAACTCTAAAGCAAGATTACCAATACAATGATGCTCTTATTCTAATGCAAGCAAGTCTCCGGAACAGTATGCATCCCATACTACATATGCCCCATCTCAAGCCATTTCTCCATATATAGGGAATTGAACCTACGTTATGAATTCTATTTTGTACACAATCTTGTTCCTGATAATACCACGTGACTGATGAGGTTGCAGACGCGGTCAAGTCCCATCAATGCAGTACGCTCGTGGTGTCTATGTTTTCCACTACTACCCGGCATGCCGGACCTCACTAAAAAATAATGTTGCAGGTACGGTCTAGTTCCATTACTGCAGTCATATAGTGGTGTCCATATTTGCCACTATTGCCCAGTATATCGGGCCTCATTCGAAAATCAAAAGAACATAGGGTCTTGCAAGCGTAGGGTAGCGCGAAGCCTACCCTGTGGCACCCCTGGGGTCTTGCAAGCGTAGGACTGCACATTGCATCCCGTGGCACCCCAAGCTACGGTATTTCAGGAATTAACAATCAAGATACGCAACCCGTGCACCCAACTCGTGAGAAGACACCGTACTTATCCCTTTGACGGGAAGGTACAACCCAATAACACAGCCTAGTGTTGGCCTATAGGACAGGTCGGATCATAAGGAATCACCCTTAACACCAACTCTTTCCCTTCGGCGAAGGATGATAATAATAATGATTAAGTAGTAATAGCCATAAGTTACTACCCTAACGATGTCACTAACCCTGAACAATCCTAGGGATGACAATATTACAAATACGACATGCTAAGTCTCAAATTAGACTTCGCAAGATAACTCTACTAGGCTGCTCAACCTAGACTTCCCAGAATCCCTCAGTATCCGGTTCATGGCCTATCGATCCAAGACCCCCGACAATACGAACATATTCGCATGCTACTACCCTGAACTTGGATTTAGTCACACTCTGGTCCGCGATCAATCAACGGTTACGATCTGACGGCACCCGCAAAGTGACTCGTCCACAGTCCCTTAGGAGTAAGGTAAACACATGTCTTAATGGTCGATAGCCCTAGGGCAATGATATCAACCTCGATGAGCACAACAAACTACATATTAGCTAAGAAGCTACATACGAGTAACCAAAAACACATACGAGCTAAACAGCTATGTATGGAACCATACGGGCCAGACGAGCTGCGCATGAGACAACAACATACATACGACCCAAATAAGCCACGTATGAGACCAACAGCTACAAATGGGCCAGTCGAGCTGCGTATAAGACAACAATATACATACGAGCCAAATAAGCTACGTATGAGACAAACATCTACATACGGACCAGGCGAGCTGCGTATGAGGCAACAACATACATACGAGCCAAATAAGCTACGTATGAGACCAACATCTACATACGGGCCAGTCGAGCCACGTACAAGCAAAACTACATACAAACAACCATACAGGTAATCAAACCTAGAAGCAACCAACCGTGCTTACTAGCAAACTTGATCTTCTATAATTAGAAGCAACAGAAGAATCTACTAACCGTCTAAAACAGGCATTCTACTAATGAGAAGCCCCAACCGACATGACAACTTTTATCGAGCTAACAATTACTAGTGTCCTTCCCAACCCATACTACCCATGAAGATGAGTAATGTTCATGTGATATGGTCCAACCTTACTTAGGGTCTCATACAACTAGAATCCGTGGTTTTCCACCCCAAATTAAACTAGAACTGCATGCACTAGATTCTTGGGTTCGTCCTTCAAGTTTGAGCTAGGATCACCTAGGACTAAATGCATGGGTTCATGGGTTCTTTTAATCTTTCACTACAATAATAGTACAATTCAAGTGTGGTTCCTCTGAATCTAGAACTACTATGCAACTCGAGTATTGCAACTATAACACGATGGTTCTTCACAACACGATAGTTCTCTACCACCACAATACGATAGTTCTCTACCACACTACAACTATAACGCGATAGTTCTTTACTAACGCTACAACTACAACATGATAGTTCTTTACTACACTACCACTATAACACGATAGTTCTTTACTAACGCTACAACCACAACATGATAGTTCTCTACTAATACTACGACTACAACACGATAGTTAACACCACAACTACAACAACATGATTCCTTTCTATTACTTAAGCACAAATCTACAATGGCCTTAAGCATGGTATATAACTTAAACATCAACCTACAATACTCTTAAGCATGAATACAACTTAAGCATGTATGTTACTACAACTTAACATGAATATCTACTCACTTTAGCATGGATATTTACTACAACTTAAACATGAGCATTTACTACCATTCAAGTATGAGTAACTACTACACTCTAAGCATGGATGTCTATTACAACCTTAAGTATGGATATGAACATCGACTACAATTCAAGCATGATGTTGTTTCATGGGTTCACAAGCATGAATGGGTTCATCAAACTCAAGCATGATAGTTCTTTTTACTAAGAACAACTAAATATCACAAGCATGAATGGGTTCATCAAACTCAAGCATGATGGGTTACTAGGATGTCACATAGACATGAATGGGTTCTTACTACTACCTAAGCATGGTATATAGCATGAGCCTCAATCCTACAACAATCCAAGATTCGATATTATTATATAAGTGTAACTCATCCCCACATAACTAATCCATTATCCATAATTGATACCAATACACATTATCCCAATACGCCTCATCCATAAATCATATCAACAATTCAGTTTATTCGAACTTCTTAAAAACATCAACTACGTATATAAAACCATACTCACCATATTTTGATATCATCTTATAAATATAACTCATCCCTATATACATCTAATCCATAATATAGGTTTTATATACTCAAAATAGTTAATTTCACCCAATATCACAAAACCCATTTTCGGGCCTATAAAAATCCGTATTTTCCCTCAAAATCAATTTACAACATAACTTCTACGAAATATATCAAAAAACCATGAAATTTGGCCACAACATAAAATATAGGTAGATACATCATACTCACATATTTCTTAACCCACAAAATACGTAAATAAATTGATACTCACTTATTCCTCAAACCACAAAAAAATACGTAAATAAATTAATACTCACATATTTCTTAAACCACAAGAATACATAAATAAATTGATACTCACATATTTCTTAAACCACAAGAATACGTAAATAAATTGATACTCACCATATTTTGATATCATCATATAAATATAACTCATCCCCATATACACATATACATTATTCCGATACCCTTGACCCAAATACGCCTTATCCGTAATTCATACCAACCATTCTGGTTATTATAAAACTTTTCTTAAAACATAAAAATACGTAAATAAATTTATACTCACATATTTCTTAAAACATAAAAATACGTAAATAAATTGATACTCACATATTTCGCGAAGATTCGAAGCGCCACCATGCAACCCCGCATCCAAAGTTGCAAATTTATCCTATCATCAATTTCAAAGCAATTAAAACTCAAATCATCCAAACCAATCATAAGAGCTAATTCCAAATATCACACAAGCGTTTATTGAACGCCTGGGATACACATGTGCGATGCACGTAATAACCTAACGCCTACAAGATTCTTATTTTCAAACAATTACTAAAAGCACTCCTAAATTATTCTGATAGTCCAACTACAATTTTTACTACCATACGAGAACTAATTCTTACATATATAATTCCCTTTTACAAATCCAAAGCCCTAATTTACTAACAACTTGCAATCTCTCTAATAATCTGCTAATTTCTCACATCTACCATTTCCAACATCTCTAAATCTCCCTACCATAATAGTCCTACACAAAAGAAATTAACCACACTCAATTTTATACAATAAAATAAGTTAGGGTTTACCTTCCCGAGATCCTTTCGAAAATCCGAGACTACCACGATGTAGAGAACCCTTCACTTAGTCTACCCCTCGATTTAATTTGAAAACTACGGAGAAATGGAAGGAATTTGAGCGGGGAGAGGGGGAGCCGAATGGGTTTCGGCTGGGGGGTTCTTTCCGATCGGGAAGAAGAAGAAGGAAAGGAGAAGGAGAGATGGTGGGGTTCCTCATTCGGCTGGGAGTGAACGGGAGAAGGAAGGAAGGAGGAGAAGGAAGGGGGGGGGGGTTCTTTCTCTTCGGTTGGGAAAGAAACAGGAGAAGAAGGAAGAAGGTAGGAGAAGGAGAAAGGGGGTGGGTTTTGTAAATAAGGAATAATAAATAAATAGATAGATAATTAATGTAAGGGATAATTGTCTATAAGCCCCCTAGTCTTAATATATTTCAAATAAAACCCAACTCTCTACTTTAATAATCCAAACAATACAAAATACATTAAAACTACCTTGTAATAATCTTTCAAAATTATAAAATAAAGTAGACAATAAATCTGATATTTCTCAATTAAAAATAATTGTTATCAGAAAATTCATAATAGAGTGCAATTCTCAATTCTGCACAGATTACGATGCAAAATACCCATATGCTATTTTTCGGGATCTTACACAAATTATCAGAGTTTCTGATCAGGGATGAAGTGTTGTGGTTTGGAAAAAGGTTATGTGTTTCGGATCAATCAGAATTGCGGGAGAGTATTCTTCAGGAGGCACATGCCACTCTTTGGTCTGTACATCCTCAGAGCACCAAGATGTACAAGGAAATCAAGCAGCATTTCTAGTGGTCAGGTTTGAAGCATGATGTGGCTGAGTTTGTGGCGAGGTGCGAGAATTGTCAGCAAGTTAAAGCTGAGAATTAGAAGCCCAGAGGTTTGTTGCAACCGTTACCCATTTCGGAGTGGAAGTGGGATAACATCAGCATGGATTTCATCACAGGTTTGCCCAAGAGTTCAAAGGGTAATGATGCAATTTGGGTCATAGTCGATCAGCTAACCAAATCGGCTCACTTTTTGGCAATGACACTCTGTTTATGGATAAGTTAGCAAAGCTGTATGTTGGGGAGATCTCAGGCTTCATGGTGTTCCGTTGACCATTGTGTCTGATTGAGATGCACGATTTACTTTGCATTTCTGGAGGAGTCTTCAGGCAGCTTTGGGTACTAAGACAGATTTCAGCACCGCCTTCCATCCTCAGAGTGATGGGCAAACTGAGAGGGTCAATCGAGTTCTTGAGGATATGCTTCGGTGTTGTGTTCTAGATTTTGGAAACCGTTAGGAGAGGCATCTAGCTCTGGTAGAGTTTGCCTACAACAACAATTTTCAGACTAGTATTAGAATGGCGCTGTAGGAAGCTCTGTATGGCAGGAAGTGCAGAACACCTATATGCTGGTATGAAGTGGGGGAGCGGCAGATGTCTTGACCCGAGATCGTGCAACAGACCTCAGAAAAGATCAATTTGATCATGAAGAGGTTAGTGGATGCTCAAAGTAGACAGAAGAGTTATGCCGACAACCGGAGGAGGGACCGTGAGTTCGAGGAAGGTGACTTTGTCTTCCTGAAGGTGTCTCCTAGTAATGGTGTGATTCGTTTTGGCAGAGGTAGGAAATTAGGCCCAAGGTACATAGGCTCTTATGAGATATTGAAGGGAATTGGGAAGACTGCTACCGGTTGGAGTTATCGAAGAGTTATCTCAGGTGCACAATGTCTTCCATGTGCCTATGTTGAGAGGTTACATTCCAGATCCAAGTCACCATTTGCCCGAAGTACCGAAGGGTTTGCAGTTAGATCTGAGCGACACTGAGCAGCCAGTTGAGATTGTGGACCATCAGGAAAAGGTCTTAAGGAATAAGATGATACCGATGGTCAAAGTAGTCTGGACAAACCAGTTGGTTGAAAAGGCTACATGGGAATCCGAGGAGAGGATGCTGAAGAATCATCCCGAACTCTTTGTTTGAATTATATATTTTTTTCTTTTTCTTCTTTTATGTTTTGTTTCTCACTCATTAAGCGTAGTTTCGGGGACAAAACTATTCTAAGGAGGGAGTGTTGTAATATCCTGAATTTTCATATAATTAAATATAATTTTTTTCATTTGATTTCACGTGTTTTGCATGTGCAAATTAATGTGTCCGTTGGCATTAAAACTATTTTTAATGTCATGAACAAATATTTAATCTCTCTTTTAAAAGTCTCTTATTAATTAGTATAGAGTCATAAGCCTAATAACACAATCCTCGCCCGCCCAAATTAAATTAAATTAATTAATTAAAAGCCAATAGAATTAGCCCACCTAGCTAGCCCACTAGTTAATTTTCACGCGCCGCTTTCTAAAAGAGAATACGGAATACGGATACGTGACTAAGCCAAGCGAATGATTTTTATCATCCATAAGCTGTCAGGAATCTTTACAACATTTCACAAGAATAATCAGAGTCGGAAACAAAAAAAGTCAACCAAGCATGCATATATGAATCAAAATACCAATAGAATTACTTGAAACAAAATATATTAATCTCAAATAAACCAGATCTGTATAAGTCAATATCCTAAGTCACACAGACCAAATACAAATAAATCTAAGTACATGATACATTATTCAAGTAGCAACAGGAAATAATAATAATAGCAGGAAAATAAAATAGCAAAACTCCAGCAACTAGTATCTCATCTCGCCTATTTCATCTGGCAGTCGATCTCTGCCAGTTAATAAATTGCAGGAAGAGGAAAAAGAAAACAAACTCTCGTCAATGCAAATTATGGGCCGCTTGTATTGCAGGATACAAATACATGGTAAAAATAACTAATAACATGGAATGTGCATGACAACAAAATAGAACAACTAACATGAATTATAAACAGAATCAAGTAATAACAGGTGTATATAACATGTAACAGGTAACAGGTATCATGCAAGTAGGTAAACATGTAAACATGTGTCAAGTAGCATGTATCAAGTGTCAAGTGAACAAGTATCATGTAAACAAGCAACACGTATCAAGTATCATATAAACAAGTATCAAGTGTTATGTATCAAGTATCATGTATCATGTAGTCGAGTATAAAGTATCATGTATCATGCAGTCAGGTCTTGTAGTTATTACTATCTAGGTAGCACTTCATGCGCCCCAACTTTTATCACATGGTTGCTATATTCAAAAAGTTTTGTTTAGATTTTATAGGGGATTCTATAGGTTATGTAGTCGGGTATTCACAGGATCACAAAACTTGGTCGGTTAACTTGATCGGTACAAAAATTAACTTGATCTGTAAACTTGATTGGTAACTTGATCGGTAAACTTGATCGGTAACATAAATAACTTGGTCGGTAAACTTGATCGGTAACTTGATCGGTAAACTTGATCGGTAACAGAAATTAACTTGGTCGGTAACTTGATCGGTAACAGAAATTAACTTGATCAGTAACTTGATCGGTAACTTGATCGGTAAACATGTCATACGGGAAACACGAGTCCCCTTCCGAGTACAGGCTCCTATATTCTCCACTACTAGATCTTTTCCTTAAACCCCTGCTTGGTTATTTATTATTACTAGAAAAAAAGGCATGTATGTGTCACAAACAGGTCAAGAATAACATGGCATGATCAAGTAACAAGTTCGGGTTGAAGAATAAACATGTACTGGTGAAAGATCACACATAAAAAGATAAAACAACGAGATTTCTAGTTCAGGACAGCAAGACAGTACTGCACTAAAACTGGGATTCCCGTTGCTACAAACTTGCAAATCTGAATACGTCAAAGAATCTGGAAAATAGACTCCCTTCCAAATCCAGAAAACATATATAAGTCATATAGTATTTCACAAAGTCATGACTCAAAACTGATTTGAATCCATAAAACATGTTCAGCTAGAAATCAGAAGTTTGAATTCAAGAACAGGAAAACAGCATGAAAACTCATTAATTAAATCCACGAAAAATCTGGGGCATTCCCCTATATGTTTAGTAGCAGAAAATCAATTTTCATAATTTTTCAATATAAATTGTTTAGTCAACGAAAATTAGAAAACATAAGGATGTAGTAGTTTTGTACGAAAATAGCAATATCTCACAAACCATAAATCGAAATGAAAATATACCAAATGGGTAATAAAATAGATACAGTAGCCTAACTTTCATATTCAGAAAATTTTTAAAAACAGCAAGTAGAATTAGGTCAAAAATCAGATTCTTTACTGAAGAATAGTAAAATTCTAAATGTAAAATCTTTATTTGCAAGCATGAAAAGGTTTGTAAAACACCTCAAATAAATGCACCAAAATTCTGGGTAAACCCCAATCAAGTCTAATAGTACTGAGCAAAATTTCAGATCAAAATTATAGTTGTAACACCAGAATAAAAATATATTACTCTTCAGAATTTATAGAAAACAAAATCTGTAAACCACTCTACACCTCTGTATTGAAATCGATATAACTCACAACTCGTAAATCGAAACTGAGATCCATCTAAAGGGTTAGAAAATAGACAGAATAATTTACAGTTCATGTTCACAAAATATTCTCAAATACTGACCTTACTGTGGTCTTAAATACTGATCAAAAACCGAAAACTGGAAAAACAGAAAATATCTTTTATGTACAAAGTCCACTAGTTCACATAGAACTCATCCAAATCATAACCAAACATGAAATAGGGTATACTAGATGTCCAAGAAACATGGTATAGGGTATATTATAAGTCCACAACAAGTCTACTACGAATAACACGAACGAGCACATGATATTATATGAACAACATGCACACATACAACAATGAGTGGTCAATCCTAGGTTATATCATATCATGTATGTCGTAAGGTAACTATGATCAAATCATTACTATAGAGACAACATCAACAAGGAGATTCACACACAAATTGTCTCTAGAATCCAACAACACTACAGGCGGTATTTAGTACTTGTATTACAGAAAGAAAAAAGAATACAAGTTACTTGACTAAAAGACGACGATAGAAACGATAAAGCAAGCACAAGAATAACGGGAACGGATTCCTGACAAACGAACACAACAAACGACGAGCCACGAACCACAACGAACACACGATCAACGACACCATGAAAACAACCACGAACAAATCACGAATCCACGAACCCACACACAAAACAACTACGAACCCGCGAACTCAAAACGAGCACACGAATTCAATACCCATGAACCAACGAACACCGTAACCATGAGTACCCGAAATCCAATACACCCACACCAATATGCACTCGCACACATGAGCACATGAGGGAGCGTCGGCACACGGGGTAGTCGACGGATGGGGTGTCGCAGTGTCGGAGGGCTGTGACGCTGTGATGGGGCATTGGGGTTGCTGTCGAGGTGTAGTCACGGCCAGAAGGGGGGAAGACAACGGGAGGTCGGTGTGGTCACTATGACAGGGAGATGGTTGAGGAGAGATGGGTTGCATGGGGGGAGGAAACCAGGGTGGTCGAGGTGAGGGCGCAGCCTGACTGAGGTGGCGCCGACGAGAGAGAGAGAGAGAGAGAGAGAGAGCAGGAGGATGGGGGGATTGGGATTCAGAAGGGAGGCTAGGGTTTTGATGGGTTCAGCGGTGTGGAGGCGATGGGGGATGTAGGCGTAGAAGTGGGGAGAGAGGGATCGGGAGTAGCGGCTGTATGGTTAGCAGGGAAGATGAACAGGTGAACATGGTATATATATGGGTTATATTAGGGTTTAAGGTGATACAGGGTATTGGTTATTATGGGCTAACAGGTAGAGTGAAACGGGTCTGGTTATGGGTTGTTGGGTATTAGGAGTAATAGGGTTTTATTAATGGGCACTTGGTTTTATTAATGGGTTTGAGGAATTAAATATAGGGTTAATGGATATATATGAAGGGTTTTAATGGGTCTTAAACTAATAAGAGGTAGATAAAAATATGATTCTTAATATAAAATCAAAAGGTAAAATCAATAAAAATAATAATACTAATAACAATAATAATAATAAGAAAATGATAAAAATTATAATAGTAATAATAACAATAGTAATAATAATATTAATAGAAATCAAAGTAGTACTAACAATAATAAAATTTGTATTATAATATAAAAATCATTTGAAAATAGTTACAATAAAATTATTGATCGAAAATAGATTTTAATAGAAGGTCCAGTCGACACATTTTGACAAAAGAATTTGAAAGTGGAAAAAATAATTTACTAAAATTTTAAATACAGGAAATACACGAAAAATACGTTTTTGGGAAAACATGGGTTACATTAATTCATTTGTTAATTAAACAACTTGTGTGGTAGATCTTGTCATGTAACAAATAACAAATGAATGCACAATTATTTACTGGTGTGCATGTGGGGCACGTGCATTGCACATGCACGTGCAAGGTGAAGAACGGATAGACCGGCCATCATTGGAAGAGTCGGAGGAGTGGAGAGAGTGGGGAGTTGGTTGTGTGCTAGTGGGTGGTTTTCTAACTCCCAAATACACCTTAGCCATTCATCCAAACACATCTCAACCCTTCATTTGTGTAATGCCCTGATTTTTCATTTAATAAAAAATTATTTTATTTTGCACGTAGTGTGCACGTGCAATATTTTTGGTAAATATTTTCATCATGATTAGTATAGATATTTAAATATGTGCCTTTAATTATTTTTCTATATGCCTTCTTTCAATTAGACAAAAAGCCTTTTCATTTTAAAAGCCAAAAGTTAATTTAATTTATTATTTTATAATAATTATTTTGGCCCATTAAACTAAAGCCCATTAGTTAATTTATTTTTTTTAAATATGACTTGTAAGGTAAAATACAAATTAAAGTTTATTGTATAAATAAAATGTACAATTTTTGGGCCTAGTTGCATGCACGTGCACTACGCGTACACGTGCAATATGCACACTCCTAGCATGGCCGGATTGCATCTTGGAGGGTAAACCAAAATTTGGGTGGTGATCATGGTGTGGTGGTTACTTGGTTGTGGGTAGTTAATGTAACTCCTACTTTCATCCTAGTCCTCCATCTTACAACCAACTACTTGATCCTAGCCCTCCATTCTCTTTGATTTTTAGTATAAATACCCCCCTCCCATGGCTAGTATTCTTGTGCAAATTAATTCTTCCCAAACCTATAGTTCTATTACATTATCTAGTAGTTATTTTAGTGAGTAAAAGACTGAGTTGTGTGTGGGAGTGTGCTTGCAACAAGGAGGGGAGGCCGGTTTCATCAAGAAGGGGGAGCATTCGGTTGGGTGCTTGGAGGCTTGTGTGCACGTGTTCAAGGAGGAGCATTTCGTCGCAAGGACATTCGTTTAGGGATTGCTAGTTGTATTTTTCTCTCCATACAAGGTGGGTAAATTTTCTATATTTCTAATTAGGGATGCATGCTAGATTAAATTGAATGAATGAAGCATGAAAAATATTAATAAGAGTACACTTTTAATTGGAAAATTGACCTATGAATTGATTGGAATGTGGGTGTTTCTCATGACTTCTAGAATAGAATTCATGTTAGAATTGAGTTTGAATTGTGTATGCATGTGTAGACTGAAGTGATAAAATGCCCGCTCAATTGAAATCTTTTCATGCCATATGTAATGTAGAAAATGTGAATGACTGATAAAGAAATAATGATATTTAGAAAACTGGAAATGACCTGTATAGTCGACTGATAATATGAGCAGTCGACTGACACGAGAAATATAAATTATGTACAGATTAGAATTCCATGAAATGATGCATGTTAAATCCTGATATTCTAGCATGCTAAGTTTGGAATTGATGCTTATCTCTGTAGACAAGTAAAGAGGAAAAGACAAGTGTGTAATCAGAATTGTATTTGAATAAAAGAAAATACTAGTTATGTGAAATTTACTTTTAATTGAAAACTATGTTGTGATGTTGATAAACAGATAAGAATCACATGGTTGTGTGGACAATGTACATACTGTAGTGTGGCAAAAATGATGTGTGCTTATTGAAGAACAGAATAAAGAGATGATCTCTTAATTCGAAATTAACCCTGTTCAGTCGACCGAATGTATGTAACAGTCGACTATACTGAACACGAAAAGTTGTATAGTTGAACTACCCAGGACAGCCGACTGGTATGAATGACAGTCGACTCTGCTGTAAATGATAATTGAGATTTTGAACGCTGCGGAACAGCCGACTGACCATGTACAGTAGTCGACTCTTCCGAGCGATTATTGAAGAACTTTATTTGACTGAACAAGTCGACTGGATGAGCTCCAAGTCGACTGTTCAGAGTACTTTTGGTATATTAGAAATTCTATGATTTGTTGATAATAAAGGTTATGAATCTTATGTTGATTATTGGTTATGACAGTAAATTCTATTTGTCCTTGCGTGAATTTATATGAAGAGAATCATGTATTCAAATTTGTGAAAGTTATATGAATGTAAAAGCTATGAACATGAAAAGGAAAATCTACTGTGATTATGAAAATGAACTCATGAGCTGGAAATGCTAAAATTGGAAATTGTGAATTGGAATTGAAACAAAAAGAGTAGCAAAGTCTCCCCCGGCATTTAGAAAGAAATGAAATGAAATATTGAAATGAAAGACCAAGGTTGGTCATGTGTGAATAAATGAATAAGTCCGGTTTAGCGGAGAGGCTAACTCTAGAGCTTTAATTTTGTTCATGATTCTAATAAAAACTAAGGTTTAGTGCATAGTGAAGACGTGATGAAAGTGAGAGAAAACACGAGTATGAAAACTAGAGTTTACGGTGCGGGTGTGTGAGCCACAGAATGCATGCTTGATGAGTCAAGACATGGCGCGGGCACAACTCAGTAATGATCGGACTTTAGCCACGCTTGTGGGATGTTTGGTGACTGCAAGAGGATCGTGTGCCATGAAGTGAGGCTGAATTGCCACAGAATGCATGCTTGATGAGTCAAGACATGGCGTGGGATTCTCCTCCAGAATTTTCTGTACACGAGCTTGTACTCATAGATCATCTAGGATACTCACCGTAGTTACAGTAGTAGATTAGATCATGGCGAGGGATTGAACCCTACAAAGATGAAGAACGATTAAGAGGCTTGCCCTCGGACCTATGTAGTATGAGATGCATAGAATCCGAACAAGTACGCATTAGTGTCATCTAATATAAATAATTGCATTAAGGACTAAGTGCACAATCACAACACGACATCAATAGGGTAGTCCATTTAGATTGATATGTGACAAGTTTGTGTTTGCTAAATATGGAAAGTAAGTTATACTATTTCCGGCATAGAGAGGACAGCTGTGTATAATGATCGTCGGTTGAATAAACTGATCTACCCACAGTCTTATATGCAGGTAAATGGCATGACAAAGATTAAAGAAGAACAGATGCTTAAAGATTATTCAATGTTGTTGTACATTTGTTTCATTGTTGTAAATTTTACTTCTGCTGTGCAATGTAAAGTGTAATATTGATGTAAACTCTGATGTAAAGTGAAAAGTTCAAATTTCCTTGTAAAATTGTACTAAAGGAAGTGGAAAGATCTTGTAGAACATCTCGAATTCAGTGTATTTGGGATTCGGGGCGTTACAGAGTGGTATCAGAGCCACGCTTCCACACATGTACAAATTTATATGGAACGACACCCTAGTAGTGGACATTAGAGTGTGTGTTTGAGTCTAGAGATTTAAATGTAAGTGACTTACATTTGTGTTGCTCTATGACTTATGCTTCTTCCTCTCTATTTCTAAGATGGCTGACCACTTCGACCCTGCTGGAGACGACGACTGGCATATCAATGAGGAAGAGTACCATCCTGGACAGGCAGATTCCGAGGACGAGTACTATCCAGGGCAAGCAGATTCTGACGGAGAAGAATGGCCTGAATCCCAAGAGATCACCCCACCTCCGGATTCATCTGATGACTCTTCTTCTGACGAAGAAGAAGAACCAGTTCCAAATAGTCTTGTGACTTCTCTTCAGAGGCAGGTAGAAACACTGCGAGAGAGAGTCGGATTATTGGAGGCTCAGCTGGCAAAGCGAAAGGACGATTTTACAGTTCTCAGTCATCGGGTATGGGAACTCGAGAAGAGGAAGAATTTGACAGACGTGCTGAAGGATGAAGTTGATGAACTACGGGGAGAACTTCGAGGAGCGAAGAGGAACCGTAGGAGTTAGACTATTGTAGCTTCTACTATTTTCATTCTGATGTCAAGAAATGTTTTTCATTTCGAATGTATAAAGTTTGGAAATTAATGAAATGCAAGTTGATTTCAAATTCATGTCTTATACTTTGAATTTAATGGATCTTTTGCATCAGAATATGGCCAGAAGAGGAGCTAGAAACGGGGAAGGTCTAGATCTGGAAACGGAACTTGTGAGAGTCTATCAGACGCTTAACGCCGTGGCTATGAACCTAGAACTAAGGAAGGGGACCTGCGAATCCGGTGCCCGAAGCGATTAAACTAGTGGAATCGTTCAAACGAATGAAGCCACCTGTATTCAAAGGAAAGTCAGACCCTGATGCGGCTGACAACTGGATTCGTCAAGTGGAGACAATCTTTGAAGTGCTGGAGACCCCTGAAGACAGTAAGGTGAAGTTGGCGACTCTACAATTTGAGAAGGATGCGGCTGTTTGGTGGCAGTCGATGAAGAGGACAATGGGCGGCATAGTTCTTGGTTGGGAGGAATTTCTGGAAGAATTCTGCAGTCACTATTTCCCCTCCGATGTTCAAGAGAAGAAGGCTATGGAGTTTCTGTCGCTACAGCAAGGTAGCATGTCAGTGAGAGAGTTCGAGACCAAGTTTACTCAGCTCTCTAGGTATGCTCCTGAACTAGTGATGGATGAGGCTAAGAAGACTCATAAGTTCGAGCATGGATTGAGACCAAGCTTGAGTTCCCGGATGATACCTCTTGGTATCAGAAGATTTGACAAGTTGGTCAAGAGAGCAGCAGCGACTGAAGCAGACATGGAGCAGTTTCATGTTGTTCAGAACCGAAGGAACAACTGGCAGTCTGGGAAGAGGCCCGCACATTTTGGGAGTTTCAAGGGGCAACCATCTGCACAAAGGTTCAAACCGACAGGGGCGAACGCTATTAGTGTGGCTGGAAAACCTGGGAATAATGTGGTGAGACCTCCTGCGGTAACTTGCTACAACTATGGTGAAACGGGACATTACCAATCTCAATGTAACCACGGAATGGTAATCGCAATGTACCAACGCAGTAGACTGGGAAGAGACCGTACCAACCAGGGCGAGTATTTGCCTTGACGGAAGCTGATGCTGATGAGGTTGATCATGTCATCACTGGTACGAGGGCTGATGTTTAGAGGTTTTTGTCATTTCTTTTTCCTGCTGTTTAGTGAACTGTTACGTAATGAGTGTGTATTATGTAACAGGGGAACTTTATCTTAATGGAATGAAAGCTGTTGTGTTTTTTGATACTGGATCCTCTCATACTTTTGTGTCTCCTAAATTTGCTAAAGTGTTGGGAGTTGAACCGAAGATTTTTCCAGGCAAGATCTTAGCAGTAGCTACTCCATCAGGGGAAACTCTAACCACTGATCGGTATTACGCTGATTGCGAGATTGTGATTGGAGATCGAATCTTTGGGATTGATCTGATCGAGCTGACTATCTTGGGAGTCGATGTTATCATTGACATTGATTGGATGTCGGTGTACAGTGCAAGCATCGAGTGTAAGACCAAGACGGTAACAGTGAAGGCTCCAGGTGGGCCTTGAAGTCACTTTCCAAGGGAAGAAGAAGTGTTCTAGGTTGGTGGCAACTATCAGCAAGGGAGAGACTCCTGTGGAAGTGCAAGGGATTCCTGTGGTTCGGGACTATCCGACTGTGTTCTTGGAAGATTTTCCTGGGTTACCCCCACATCGTGATGTAGAGTTCAGCATCACTGTTCAACCGGGAAGTACACCCATTTCTAAGGTACCGTATAGGATGGCTCCAGTGGAACAGGATGAGGTGAAACGGCAGATTGAGGAACTATTAGAGAAAGGCTTTATTCAACCTAGTGCGTCACCTTGGGGAGCACCAGTGCTTTTGGTAAAGAAGAAGGATGGATCGATGAGAATGTGTATCGATTACCGGGAGCTGAATAAGGTCACTGTTCAGAATAAGTATCCTATTCCCCGAATTGATGACTTGTTCGACCGTCTACAAGGAGCAGCTGTTTTCTCCAAAATAGATCTTCGATCAGGATATCACCAAGTTCGAGTGAAAGCTGAAGATGTGCACAAAACTGCATTTAGAACTCGACATGGGCATTACGAATTCTTAGTTATGCCATTCGGAGTGACGAATGTGCCCGCAATCTTCATGGATTTAATGAACAGAGTTCTGAGGCTGTTCATTGATTCTTTCGTCGTGGTGTTTATCGACGATATTCTCGTGTACTCCAAGTCAGAAGAGGAGCACACCGAGCATCTGTCTGCAGTTTTGAAGAAGCTGGAAGAGCAGGAGTTGTATGCCAAGTTATCCAAGTGTGATTTCTGGAAATCTGAAGTGGCATTCCTAGGTCACATCGTTTCTAAGGAGGGAGTGGCAACTGACCCTCAGAAGATAGAGGCAGTGAGAGATTGGTCTAGGCCTACTACAGTAAAGGAAGTCAGAAGTTTTCTTGGAATGACTGGATACTACAGGAGATTCATTCAAGGTTATGCTCAGATATCCGTACCGCTAACTGGACTGACCAAGAAGAATGTGAACTTCAAGTGGACTGAGCAATGTGAGGCAAGCTTTCAGGAGTTGAAAGAGAAACTGACTACTGCACCTATTTTGGCTTTGCCTAGAGCAAGTATTGAGTATGATGTTTACAACGATGCTTCACATCGTGGGCTTGGTTGTGTCTTAATGCAAGAAGGAAGAGTAATCGCTTATGGGTCTAGGCAACTACGACCACATGAGAAGAATTACCCGACTCATGATCTGGAGTTGGCTGCGATTATCTTTGCCCTAAAGCAATGGAGGCACTACGTGTACGGTGAGAAATTGAACATGTACACGGACCACAAGAGTTTGAAGTACATATATCAGCAGAGGGATCTGAATCTGAGGCAGCGGAGATGGTTGGAAGTGCTCGAGGACATGCGACCTGAGATCAAGTATCATCTTGGGAAGGCTAATGTTGTGGCTGATGCACTCAGTCGCAAGAGCAGCTTAGCCAGTTTGATTACAACTCAGAAGCATCTGATTGAGGAATTAGACCGAGCAGGTGTAAAAGTTGTCTTGCAAGGATTGGGAACATCTTTAGCTCAGTTGAGGCTTCAGCCTACACTGAATGTAAGGATCATTGCAAGTCAGGAGGTTAATGCTGATATCTGGGAGATGAAGGAGCAGGTAGGTGCTGGCAGGTTGCCCGGATTTCAAATCAGGGATGGAGTGCTGTGGTTCGGAGATAGACTATGCGTTCCAAATCAGGCAGACCTGAAAGAGAGTATTCTTCAGGAGGCTCATGCTACTCTTTTGTCGGTACATCCTGGAAGTACTAAGATGTACAAGGACATCAAAAAGCATTTCTGGTGGTCAGGTTTGAAGTGGGATGTGGCTGAATTTGTGGCGAAGTGTGAGGTTTGTCAGCAAGTCAAAGCCGAAAATCAGAGACCCGGAGGTCTATTACAGCCGTTACCTATTCCGGAATGGAAGTGGGATAACATCAGTATGGATTTCATTACGGGATTGCCTAAGAGTTCTAAAGGCAATGATGCGATTTGGGTTATAGTCGATCGACTGACCATGTCCGCTCACTTTTTGGCGATGAAACTCACTGCTTCGATGGACAAGTTGGCTGAGTTGTATGTTGGCGAGATCGTCCGGCTTCATGGTGTTCCATCAACTATTGTGTCTGATTGAGATGTGCGGTTTACTTTGCATTTCTGGAGGAGTCTTCAGACAGCTTTGGGTACCAAGACAGATTTCAGCACTGCTTTTCATCCGCAAACCGATGGGCAAACCGAGAGAGTCAACCGTATTCTTGAGGATATGCTTCGGTGTTGTATACTAGACTTTGGAGGCAATTGGGAAAGGCATTTACCTTTGGTAGAGTTTGCCTATAACAACAGTTTTCAGACTAGCATCGGGATGCGCCGTATGAAGCTTTGTATGGCAGGAAGTGCAGGACTCCTGTTTGTTGGTTTGAAGTTGGGGAGCATCAGTTGTTTGGTCCTGAGCTTGTGCAGCAAACTTCTGAGAAGATTGATCTGATCAGGAAAAGGTTGGTAGAAGCTCAGAGCAGGCAGAAAAGCTATGCAGACAGCAGGAGAAGGGACCTTGAGTTTGAGGTTGGTGACTTCGTCTTTCTGAAAGTATCACCCTGTAAAGGTGTGGTTCGATTTGGCAAAGGCGGGAAGTTAGCCCCGAGGTTTATAGGCCCGTACAAGATATTGAAAAGGATCGGGAAGACTACTTACCGGCTTGAATTACCGGAAGAGTTATCTCAGGTGCACAATGTCTTTCATGTGTCAATGCTGAGAGGTTATATTCCAGATCCGAGTCATCATTTGCCTGAAGTGCCGGAAGGTTTGCAATTGGATCTAAATTACATCGAGTCTCCTGTCGAGATTGTTGATCGTCGAGAGAAAGTCTTGAGGAATAAGACGATACCGATGGTCAAGGTAGTCTGGAGAAACCACTTGGTTGAAGAGGCTACTTGGGAGTCTGAGGAGAGGATGTTGAAGGACTATCCTGATCTTTTTGCTTGATTGTATCTTTGTATCTTTTTGTTCTTGTTGTGTGTTGTATTTTTGTTTCTCACTCTTGACTGTAGTTCCGGAGACGGAACTATTCTAAGAATGGAGTGTTGTAATGCCCTGATTTTTCATTTAATGAAAAATTATTTTATTTTGCACGTAGTGTGTAGGTGCAATATTTTTGGTAAATATTTTCATCATGATGAGTATAGATATTTAAATATGTGCCTTTAATTATTTTTCTATAAGCCTTCTTTCAATTAGACAAAAAGCATTTTCTTTTTAAAAGCCCAATATTTTTTGCCAATTCGCAGCTCGGTAGCTCGGATCCTCGGAATATGGATCCGAGCTACGTGGTACACTCTGGATCGTCTGATGAAGATCTGGCACAGATCACGAGGCAATATTTTTTGCCAATTCGCAGCTCGGTAGCTCGGATCCAGAGTGTGCCACGTAACTCAGATCCATATTCCGAGGATCCGAGCTACCGAGCTGCGAATTGGCAAAAAATATTGCCTCGTGATCTGTGCCAGATCTTCATCAGACGATCCAGAGTGTACCACGTAGCTCGGATCCATATTCCGAGGATCCGAGCTACCGAGCTGGAAATGGGGGAAAGTCGCTTACCTTCCGATGCGTGCTCCTCATCGGAGCGCTCAGACCATGCCACGTCACCCAGGCGCCAGGTCCACCACCTGATTGCTCCGAAATTCACACCAACGGTATGATCAACGCTCCAAATTGCACCACATCGATATTCCCTGATAATACTTTTATTTAAATCGTTAATTCGGATTAATTATTTAAAAATTGCGAAAAATGATTAAAAATTCAAGAAAATTTAATCAAAAATTCTAAAAATAATTATAAAGTCAGGGAAATATTTTGAACTCCTGGGTGAATAATTGTTAATCAGAACGATTAATTAATACTTTTTGAAGATAGGTTGTTGATTCGCAAAATTGAATAAATAATTCAAAAAACAATTTAAAAATTAGGAAAAATCGTAAAAAATCCAGAAAAATCTGAGAATAATTTTAGGCATTTTACAAGCTCAGAGAAGAGCCGTTACACCTCGAGCAAGATCCAACCTCGACCGAGAACTCCGATAACGTATGCCATTAGAACAGTAAAACCACTCCCCAACATAGATAGAATAGTCAAGTAAAATTAGCAAGCGGCAAGATACGGCAGTTTTGTAAATCTCAAATCATAAACACAGCAGTACTGAAACATCAATATCTCACAAAATATATATCGAAATCCAGATCCATCAAAAGGGTGATAAAATATATACAGTAGGATATAATTCATATTCACGAAGTTTTTATAGACAACAAATAGAATCTGGTCGAAGTTAAGATTCTTTACTGAACAGAAAGAAAATTCTGCAAGTATACTGGTTGTCTGCAAGCATAGAATAATGTATAAAAGTTATCAATTAAATACTAAAAAATGAGGGGTTAATACCAATCAAGTCTAGTTATACTCAGCCTAATATTGGATCAAAATATTGTCTTTAGCATCAGTAGAAAAATAAATAGTCATACAGAATTCATACAAAACAGAATCTGGAATTTTAAACACATCTGTAGTAAAATAGTCATAACTCGAAACTCATAAATCGAAACTGAGATCTGTCAGAAAATATGGAAAGTAGACAGAATTCTCTATAATTTATATTTCTAATTAATTTTCATATACTGACCTTAATAGGATCTAAAATACTGATAAAAACGGGGAACCGGCAAAACAGAAAATATTCTTCATGCACAAAATCAACTAGTTCATATGAAACTAATCCAAAACATAACCAAACGTGAAATAGGATATACTAGATGTCCAATCAACATGGTATAGAGTATTTGACAAGGCTACAACGAGTTATACTACAACGAACAAATTATGCATACAAGATCATACCACAAGTCATGAATCACGAACAACATACATGTATACAACAAGATGTGGTTATCCTTAAGTTATTTCATGTCATGTCTGTAATGAGACAACTACGGGCGGGTCAACACAATAGAGACAATAAATAACAGGGTTTTGCACAAGAATTGTCTCTAGAACACAACTACACTACAGGCGGTATTTAGTACTTGTATATGCAAACAGAAATTTTACAAGTTACTTACCTTATAGTCGACGAAGAAAACGACGATGAAAAGAGAATAAAGGGAACGATTTCCAGGCACGAACACAACACACGAATCACAAACCAATCACGAACACACGAATAATGAATCTGGATGACATGATCACGTTCACGATCAGATCAGGCAGCCAAGATCAAGAGATCAAGATCAAGATGTTTGGATCAGATCGAACGGCCAGATCAAGACTGATGATGATGGAGACGATGATCACAATCAGATAAGATGGTCAAGATCTCCCTGATGATGAAGATGATGATTAAGATCGATCGATGATCGGATGGTTAAGATCAGATGATGGAGATCATGATGGCAAGATGATCAAGTAGATCGGATGGCCAGGATTCAAAAGATCAAAACCCATAATCAACCAACAAACGATAATTAGGTGCATTGGCTTGGCTCCGACGGTGGGCGACGGCGCTCAGGGTGAGACAGATGGCGGAAGACGACGACGGGATAGGGCTGCCGACGTCGGGAGGACCAGCCGGGGGCTGTCATGGCTGTTGGGGGCGAGTGCAAGGGACGGGGAGGTGCAGCACGGGGACACAAGGCTGACGACTGGCTGAAGTCGACAGGGGGCACCGGAGGGAGAGGATGGGAAGGAGGTAGGAGGGCGCACAAGGGGAGGCACAGCATATAGGGAGCGCGTGCTGCTGTCAGGAGAGACAGCACAGAGGAAGTCACTTGATGGTCGAGTGGCACTGCAGGGCGTCGCGACTGGGAGCACAGCGCTGGTGTTGCTGTTATGGGGTTGCGTCGCGCCGGGGAGAGGGGACCAGGGGGTCGCTGATGAGGGTGCGTCGAGGTGCACACAGGGGAGGGTGTGATGCAGGAGGAGGCTCAGGGGCTGTTGCGATGCAGGAGGATGGATTTGCTGGTGTCGTCGAGGCAGTGCAGGGGAAGAGAGGAAAGAATGGGATGGGAGGTTAAAGAAGCTAGGGTTTTGGGAGCAAGGGATTGAGAAGACGAAAACGACTTGGGGGGGGGGGGGGGGGTTGGGATGAACAAGGGGAATAATAGAATATATAGTTGGGGTTTTAGGGTTTAGAAGGGGTTGCAACGGGTTATGGGTAAAGGGGTGAATGCGGGTAATGGGTAGGGTAGGATTTTGTTGGGTTATATAGAATAAATAGGTTATTGGGTTTGAGGGTAAACGGGTTTCGAGTTGTAGGGTTTTTTTTTCTTTCAAAAACTAATAGAAAAATAAATAACCAATAAAAGGTCGGATTATATAACAAAAATATATTTTGTACTACAATCTGGAAATAATTTGAAATAACTACTAATACAATTAACAATATAAATGGATTTTTAAATAGACAGTCAGGGTTATAATAATAATAATAATAAAAATAAAAATAACCGTAATAATAATAATACTGAAGAATAGTAATAACAACAATACTAATAGGGTTTGTATTACAATATAAAAATCATGGAAAATAGTTACATATAAAATTATTGATCAAAAATAGATTTTAATAGAAGATCCAACAATACATTTTGACAAAAAATTTTGAAAGCAGAAAAAAGTAATTTACAAAAAATCGAAATACCGAAAATACACATAAAATCCATATTTGTGAAAACAGGGTTAAAATCCTACCCACCTTACAACAGAATTTTGTCCTCGAAATTTGCTTAGGCGGTACATAGGACAAGGCAAAAATAAACTTGGGGGATAACAAAACAGAGAATTAGGGAAAGGAACAAAGCAGTGGCAACACCAGAAAAGAAGGAAGTGGATAACAATGATGTTAAATGAAATGCAAGAAAAGAAGCAAACAAGGTTAAAATTGGAAAAAAAAAAGAAAAAAAAAGAAAAAAAAACAACACAAGACTTGCAAGATAACAAAGCAAAGAGATGAGGAAATAGATAGAGCTGGAATCGAAGAAAGGATGGACAAGAAAGAGTAAGACTGGCCAATGAGTCAACGGATGGGAACGAATGCAAGGGATAAAGAAGCAAACAATGCAGGGGAGGAGAAACAACAAGAGAATCCACTATTGCCAGACATACCGGACCTCACTAAAAAATCTGACGAACCCTTGGAGTTAACTACAACACAGGTTAGCTCGAGGAATCCCTTTTGGCCCCTAGCTGATAGACCATAGTCTATGGCTTTTCACCCTTAGATATAGATCATGACGGAGTTCCAGGGGTCCATCCCCCTAGCTCCGACAAGAATTGCTACCGCCATTACTATGGCACTTCAGAAATTAACAGACGAGATACAGATCCCGTGCTCCCAACTCGTGAGGAGGCACAGACCGTATCCCTTTGACAGGAAGGGTACAACCAATAATACCGCCTAGTGTCGGCCTATAGGACGAGTTGGATCATAGGATATCATCCCTAATACCAACCCTTCCCTTTTGGCAAAAAGGGTAAGTAATGATCTTTGAAAGTTACGACCCTAATGATGTCACTAAACCTAAACAATCTTACGGGGTTTTCAATAAAGACTTTCTTAAGATTATCACGGCCCAACTCATGGCCTATCGATCCAAGACACCGGTGATGGGATCTCCCTCACTCATCACTACCCCTAACTCAGATCTCGTCAACATTCTCGGCCCGCGATCAACCCACACCAGTTAAGATCCGTCAGTGCACGAGGTGTGATTTATCCATAGTTTCCAAGGTGGTAAGATACGAGTCTCGATGGTCGATGACCCCTAGCGTAACTATAAGACCCTAGACGAGCTTTTATCGAGCTAACAATACTAGTGACTTTCCTAACCATTATCACCATACATTGAAGATGAAAGATGTTCACATGATATGGTCTAGTTTTAATTAGAACTCCATACAACTAGAATTCATGGGTTATCTTCCCAAATTCGAACTAGGACAACATGTAACTAGGTTCATGGGTTCTTTCTCAAGTTTGAGTAAGAATCACCTAGAAACTAAATGCATGGGTTCTTCATCAATTTGAGCTAGAACCATTAAGGAACTAGTTTCATTGGTTTCTTCTTAAAAGCCGAACTAGAACAAATGTGTAACATGGGATCATTTCAATAGTTTAACTAGATTAGCATGCAAGCTAAATTCATGGGTTCCTTTTTAAAAACCATTGCAACGTACAACTTAAGCATGCATGGGTCCGTTTGAATCTAGAACAACTACACAAACTCAAGCATGGGTTCTTTTGAATCTAAAACAACCATACAAACTTATGCATGGGTTCTTTTAAATATAGAACAACTACACATCTCAAGCATGGGTTGTTTACTACAACTACTACAACAACTCAATCATGGGTTCTTTACTAGAACAACTACAACAACTTAAGCATGGGTTCTCTACTAGAACTACTACAATAACTCAAGCATGGGTTCTTTACTAGAACAACTACAACAACTCAAGCATGAGTTCTTTACTAGAACTACTACAACAACTCAAGCAAGAGTACTTTACTAGAACTACTATAACAAATCAAGCATGGGTTCTTTACTAGAACTACTATAACAACTTAAGCTTGGGTTCTTTTAGCACGTACAACTCAAGCATGGGTGGTTCTTTAGCACATACAACTTAAGCATGGGTTCTTTAGCACATATAACTCAAGCATGGGTTCTTTACTACAATAACCTACAACTCAAGTATGGGTTCTTTGCTAGAACAACTACAACAACTTAAGCATGGGTTCTTTAGCACATACAACTTAAGCATGGGTTCTTTAGCACATATAACTCAAGCATGGGTTCTTCACTACAACAACCTACAACTCAAGCATGGGTTCTTTACTAGAACAACAATAACAACTTAAGCATGAGTTTCATTAGCACATATAACTCAAGCATGGGTTCTTTACTAAACCAACCTACAACTCAAGCATGAGTTTCTTACTAGAACAATTACAAGTCAAGCTTGATGGGTTCTTTACAAGAACAACTACAAGTCAAGCATGATGGGTTCTTTACTAGAACAATTACAAGTCAAGCTTGATGGGTTCTTTACAAGAACAACTACAAGTCAAGCATGATGGGTTCTTTACTAGAACAACTACAACTCAAGCATGGGTTCTTTACTAGAACAACTACAACAACTCAAGCTTGATGGGTTCCTCACTACTTCTTTTAGGAATTACAAGTCCTACATATTACAAAAATCTAATTTTATTGAATCTACAAGTTCCTACATAATACAAAACCAACTTTTATTTAATCTACAAGTTCTACTTAATACAAAAATTACTTACTGAATCTACAAATCCTATATATTACAAAACCTTCTTTTTTTCAACCTACAAGTTCCTACATATAATAAGGCCCACTTTTTATGAACTAGTTGTTAGTAACGACTGATCTTTAACGTGGTAGGAAAACAACATACAACAATGACTTGTCTTTTATTAGCTTGTTGAGCTTTACAACCCAAAATGGGTATGTAAGTATTTTTACAAAACTAATCTTTATATGCTCATAGATTTAGTCCAAGTTGTCATAGTTCTTGTTTGCAAAATAACAATAATAACAACAATGATCATAACAAGGCTAAAAATTCCATCTGTATGTGCTTTTAGTAAGTTCCACCCAACAACCATTTCATGCAATCAATCTTGACTCACACTACTCATATGCCCAAACCAATTAGTCCAAGTTGTTTGTTTAGCAGAAATAACCATAACAAAGTCTTAAAGACTAAATCTTTATATCATTTGTTAGAGTTCTACCATCCATATTTTCATAGGATCTTTTTGATCCATACAACCATATTTATGCTTAAGATTTAGTCCAAGTTATTCAGAAAAATACACATACAACAACCACACATCATAAAGATGAGTTCTTTTTAACCTACAACAACAAAACATCATAAGATGTGTTCTTTTTACAGGAAACTATAATTAATCCTATTGATGGGTTCTTTCTACCCATACAACAATAATAAAAGTGAACAATCCATATAAAAGAGTATTAGAGAACCCCCGCCTTTGATTTCTTTGTAGGAAGAACTAGAAAGGTAACCATCTCCTTCCTCCTAGTTCCTATAGAAAATCTCCTATGAAAACCCACAAATGATGAACTCTTAAGGGTTTCTTCATCTCTTTCTTTTCCACACTCTATTTTTTCTTTTGGCAAATGAGGCAAGAGGTGAAGGGGGGGGGGGGGTTATTTATAGGTGTGGAATAGGAAAAGGGAGAGTGCAAATGCACCAAGGGGTTTTGCAAAAACCCCCTTGGGTCATGGTTGGCCGGCCAATGTTGATGAGATGGAGGGGGTGAGGTGGAGGGGTGAGGTGGAGGAGAGTGTTCTAGTAGAAATCCACTTATTTAATCTCTTATGTATCTCATTTAATCCTAAACCCTAGGTTTAACCCTCCAAACAAATCATAGCCATTCAATTTTGATTAATCATGACAAAAATAAGATATTTTTGTCCTAAACACCTACACGATTTGTACAAACGTATGAAGTCGATACAATACGCATACGTATATATTAGTATATATACCGATAATTTTTGTTTGTTAAACCGCTTAATCCGTATAAAAATAAATTAATTTCGAAAATAATAATAAAATAAATTTTATTATCGGCTCGGAAGATATAGTACCAGTTTGATACAATACAGATGTATACAGACTAGTATATATGTAGAGATAATGTTTACTAACAAAACCGGGTGATATCCACCAAAAACATTTCAACTCTGAAAATAGAAAATAAAATAATAATTAGAATAATAATTTTTAATATCAGCCCGAGATTTTACCGACATTTTCTCAAAATGCATTTTACAGGATTTGTCCAAGTGTACAAAACCGATACAACACATATATATATATACTTACTCGTATATATTCACAGGTAAGTTTTTAATTAGTAAAACCAAGAAATTTCTATAACAATATTTTAATTTTAAAAATAATAATAATACAATTATAATATCCGACCGGGATATTACAATACTCGCTCCTTAGAATAGTTCTGTCCATAGAACTACGTTTAGTCAGGAGAATAGAAAAATATCGATCCACTAAATAACTCGGGGAAAGAAATCTTATACGGCTTTCCGGCTCCCAAGTGACTCATCCACGAACAGGTTCTCCAAAGAACCCGACCTTGTTCCCAAAACTGCCTGTAGATTCTACCAAAATTGAGACGTAACTCTTGAATCTTGGTCAAATCCACTGACGCTGGCACTCCATGCTACTTCCTTATGCCTTCAATGTGGACTTCCACTAATCTCTCTATCAACTAAGTCATCTTTATCGAAAAAATTTGCAGACTTTGTCAACCGGGTCCCAAATAACCCAAATTGAGTCCTACATTCTGAATTTCTGGGTAATCCTGTGATGAAGTCCATACTGACATTCTGAGATTTTCCTTCATCAACTTGCCACTTCAGTGCTTAAATCCCTGCATCTTCTGTATAAGCCTTCTAACTTTCTCACTTAGACTCGGTTGCAACTTCAATCGTGCCAAAACTAAGCTCCAATCTTGAGTAATCACTCCAATACTGGCTTGCTTAATCTTATCATCTTGCTTCTTACTTCCTTCACGGTCTTCGGCTGGGGCCAATCCTTCACTTATCTCAACCTTTTGCGGTTCGGTAGCCACTCCCTCCTTAGAATAGGACATGGCCTACGGTCATCACTTCTGACTTCCAGGATTCTCTCCTATAATTTGCACAAAGCTGATGCTCCTGTAGTTGTTCAGAACTATAGTCAATGGCTCAGCGTGCCCTTCTTTCGTTCTTGCACAGTCCAACTTTAACAAATTTTATACTTAGGGTCTTTCCTCCAATTTGGAGTTTACAGCCCTTATAGCATAAATCTGCAACGAGGATTGCTCCAGATGGTGTAATCAACAAAACCAAATCTAGATTTGCCCCCGCACACATCTAAACTTCTTGAAAAATAATTCAGACAAAAGAATATGATGAACCAAAATTGCACAAAACGGTTGCCTGGGTTTCATATATATATATAAATCCATTTGGTTACAAAACTGTTAAATCATATATAACTTCTTCAGTCTAAATAAAATTTCAAAATACAACTTTTAAACTTAGTTCCAACTCCATATGCACATGCTGGTAATGGCTCTTCTGCCTACTTCAACTTGCCTTTAGTAAGTGCGAACTCTCACCCTTGGTGAACAGACTCCTTTCCTTTATCGTTCGTTTTCGAGGCCGATCTGCCGTCATTTTTATGAAGCTGGAGACAGTTCGGCCTAACATGACCAATCTCCCCACAATTGTAACATGTACGGGACTCCACCTGAGGGTTTTTTCTTGGACACTGGCTCTTGAAATGACCATGCTCCCCACATAGAAAACAACTTCCTGGCTTGGCACCTCCAAGTTTGCCCTTCGCTTTCTGAGTCTTCTCCTTCTTACCTTGGTTCTCTAACCCTGATGCTGGTGCAGACCTTTTGCCTCGTAGTCGTGGACAGACTAATTTCTCATGCCCCGCTCTCCCACAGGAATGACATACTACAACCTCAGTGGTGTCCAGGACTTGCTCCCATTCATGTTGTAGTCGTGCCAATCTGGAATCAAAGTGTTCCTGCTCCTTTGCCAGGCCTTCTAATGCAGCTCTGCAAGCATCTCTCAGTTTCTTAGCTTGACGATCTTTCCTGATCATGCACTTCCTCAGCTTCTTCATTTCTTGATGTATGCTAGCTGCCGCCGCTATGCGTTGATCCACACTTAGTCCTTGCAGTGGTGAAGGTGAGTCCGTCTTGAGGTTAGCTTGTAGAAAAATCTCCTTTGGATCTTCCTCAAGATTATCGGATCATCCATCGTAATCGGTTCACTCTCTTCTATCAACACATCCTCGGTTAGGATATCCTCGAATACCATCCTTAAAACACATATATACTGGAATTAGTCCAGGTATAGAAAAATTATAAAACATAAGTTAAAAGTAATAACAACATGAAGTCGGCTCTGATACCACTCTGCAACGTCCCAATTTTCATATACTGGGAAACCGTGACATAAGCCACAATCTTTTCCTTCAGTTAGCCACAATACACTGAAAAACAGGAAAATTTAAAACTTTTTATTTAACACAAATGTATTACAAGTCCGAATGTTATAAAACTACAATACATTACATCAGTGTTACAATAATACCTTTACAAGCCCAAGTGTTACAAACCTTCAATAAATTACATCAGAGTATAATGAATAATGAATAACACTTGGTACTTCACTTGGATGCTCCTCAAAATAAATAAATTACAATATATATTACAATGGAAATAAATCAACACTTTGCTTCTTTTGCCTTGAGTCCTCTTTAATCCTGCACATGTTGCTCTGCAATCCAGTACCTGTGATTTTAGAATCCATTACCGATTGAAGTGGGGATGTCAGTACATATACTGATTCTTTAAGACTGATGACTAGCAGCGATTCTCAACCTTAAACAAATAGATTGATGAAAAGAGAAATGTGTATATATAATTGATGTGTCAGTGTATGCTATGACATAGACTCTAATGCAAGATTTAATTAATTCAAGGATACTCTTATTCTAATGCAAGCAAGTCTCCGGAACAGTATGTGTCCAAAACCACATAGGCCCATAACAAGCCGTTTCTTCATATATAGGGATTTGAACCCACACCACGAATTCTACTCTTGTACTCGACTTGTTTCTGAAGATACGACGTGACTGATGAGGTTGCTCGGAAACGGTCTAATCCCGCCATTTGCAGTCATATATTGGTGTCTCCGTTGGCTACTATTGCCTGACATACCGGACCTCAATCAAAAATTTGACGAACCCTTGGAGTTAACAACAACACATGTTAGCTCGAGGCATCCCCTGTGGCCCCCTAGCTGATAGACCAGTCTATAACTTTTTGCCTTTAGATATATGTCACGCCCCGCCTTCCAAAAACATGGAATTCGAGCGCGTGACGAAGCCCAGCGAATGATTTGAACATCATCCATAAGCTGTAGGATCGACTCAGCATCATAACGAGAATATAAAAATATTTATATATAACCATGCATGCATGAATAATTTATTAAGCAATAGAAAACAATTGAAACAATAATAATATTCAAATAGTTTTCAATGTCTGGATCAAATGTAATACTCGGGAACATAAGCCCATTACAAGTTCTTAAGAAGAAAGAATAAATAGTTCAAAAAAAAAAGAATATTCTAAACAAGTCTTTTCTCCATTTGCAGGCTAAAATCTCTGCTCACCAATTCCAACAGGTAACTCGTTTCCAAAGTTTGCTTAATAAATACAAATGGGAAAAATAGGAAAAACAAGAGAAAATGCCCTTAGTGTAAGCTAGGGCCACAAATAGTAAAAACGAGTACAGGTAATGTGGAACAAGAATTGGAATCAAGAATGTAATAGGGATACAACAAGTAGTGGAAAAGCCAAGAACCAACTAGCAAGAGGGACATCTTAGTAAACAGACTGGATAACAAATACTAATGGTAAAGCAAGTGATAAGGGAACCTGTAGGGGTATCTAACATCAAGTGACAAGTCTTAAGTCTAGTGTCATGTAACAAGTGTCATGTCTAGTGTCAAGTATTATATTCAAGTGTCAAGTCTCTGGTAACAAGTTGTCAAGTATCAAGTAACATGTATCAAGTTCAAGTTTCATGTTTCATGCTCACGTATCAGGTTTCATGTATCATATCATCAAGTATTAAGCAAACATGTATCGAGTTCAAGTTTCATGTTCAAGTCTGGTGGTGATTACTGTCTAGGTAGCACTTCATGCATCCATTCTTTTACTACATGGTTGCTACAGTCAATGCAATTTTGTTTAGACCTAGTAATGAATTTTATAGGACGGCGTACTCAGGTATCAAGTATCAAGCAAGCACGGTTCATGAATACGAAAATAAATAACAAGTTCACGAAGCGAGTCCGTGAATACTAACAAGTTCAAGAACCACACAGTGGGTTCATGAATACAACAAGTTCATGAGCCAAGTAACTGACTCCACGAATACATCAAGTGCAACAAGTTCATGAACCGACTACTAGGAAACATGGGTCCTCTTCCGAGTATACTTACCTATATTGTTCACTACTATGGTCTTTTCCTTAAACCCCGGCTTATTACTTTTATTAATTTTTATCAAGAAAGCATGCAAGTGTGTGAAACAAGTCAAGAAGTCATAATCATGAACAGGGTTGAAACCTTACTAATTAATTCTGAGAAAAATTAGGGATGTCCTATAGGGTGTCCAGCAACTGCATATAAAATTTCAAGTCAAACGCTTACTGTTAACATAGTTAAATTAATTTGCAAACTAAAGAAGGGAAGTAGTTTTGCGAATCTGCATCTACCGACACAGCTGCAGTGAAACTGCGATATCTCCTAAACCGTAACTTGGAATTCAAAATTTCCGGAGGCTATCGAAATCTAGACATCTAGAGCTATATTTACTGTTCAGGGCTCGGGTTCAGATTCAAAAGTTAAAGGGGTCAAAACAGCATAGCAAGATTCAGGACAACAACATGTGGGAATATCTTACTAGTATAGGTTACATGAAAATTTGTTATTAGGCGTCTAGGTTAATGTGTGATATAAATACAGGGTAATGGTTATCAAAATAGCAAGTAATATTTATCTTTCTACTCTAGTGGGTGGAAGTTCATCACATACAAGATATAACATATGTCTACAAATCTAGGGCTCCTTAATTTCATGTGTCCATATGTTCTGGGGATAAGATGAGTCCAAGTAGTTGTAATATAATACAATAAAATTATTGTGACTCTTCAGATTATGAAATTGATGAGGGTTAATATTTGATCAACAACGACGAGTCAAAGAGGAGTCACAATTTCTAACTATTTGTAGTATTTTCAAGGAATGCTTGTACTAGAATAAAAATGTGTACAAGAGGATTACTTGTCATGATTGACGATGATTAGATCCGTTAGTTGAAGAAAATGGGATCGAAAAACCCCGGGCGAAATCTCCCAAAAGCACGTGTGAAAATCCAACAGTAGAGTGAATTTCCCCTACACACCGGATCAGCCAAAACAGCGGATGGCGATTTGGATCTAGCGTGCCAAAACACGGGACACCAAAACCAGCAAATCAGATCACTCCTACGCAGCGGATCTGGGCCAGAATAGGGGACGGCGAGTGGGATCCGGTGTGGTAAAACACAGGACAGCGATCAGATCAAGTTTGATAGCACGAATCTTGATGCGATCCAATGCCTGAGATTTGATCCCGCCCAAATAGCTTCTTCTTCTTCGTCGAAACAAAGAGCGAGAGAGAGAGGGAGAGACGGCGAGGTCTCGCGCGACGGCTGTGACGTGATGCGGCGGCTTGCGACGCTGGCGGAGGTGACGTGAGATGGCGGATGGTCGGGAAGCGACTGTTGCGGCGCGACGGCGATGCTCTGCTTTTGGTGTCGAAACAGGGAAGTGATGAGAGCGGGGAATTGGGTCGAGGTGTTAGCGGCGTTGACGGAGGTCGAGGTGATGAGGGGGATATGAAGCGATGGTAATGCGAATGGGTAGAGGTCGGTGGAGGGTAGAACAGTAGTATAGGATTAGGGTTAGGTTTTTAAGAGGGTATTTATATAATAGGGTTATGGGTTTGGGTTTTGGGTATAGGATCCAATAAGAGAATGAGTATTGGGTTTTGGGTATTAAATGGGGTTTTAGGATCTAAATGAAAAGTTCCAATAGAAAAGATAAAATAATAAATAAAAATTAGGATTATATAACAAAATATATTTGTACTTCAATATGAAAATTATTTGAAATGACTACAAATACAAATAACGATAGAAGTAGATTTTTTTTTAAAATTAAAATGAAGGGTAATAATATTAATAGTAAAAATACTAATGATAGTACTCATAACAAGAATAATAAAAATGATAATAATAACAATAATAAAAATTTTGACATACATATCAAATAGAATTTGAGACAAACAAGTTTATAAAGAATCCTAATAGTAATAAAATAATATACAAATAGACAATCTCTTAGAAAATAAACAATAAACTCACAATATACTAATACTCGAAGTAAATATAATTTCTGATTCGAAAAGATTTTATTAGAAGGCCCAAGTCGAGTTTAAAATAATGACGAATTTATGAATAATTAAAATACGGAAAATATTATGAAAATATGTATTTGAGAAAACAGGGCTTACAAATCCTACCCACCTTACACAAAAATTTCGTCATCGAAATTTTCTTAGGCGGTACATAGGACAGGGCGAAACAAACTTGGGGAAGGGTAACAAAGAAGAGGGCTAACGGGGACGGAACAAGGCAGGGGCAAAACCAGAAATAGAAGGAAGTGGATAACAAGGATGTCAAATAGAATGCAAGAAAGAAAATAAACAGTATCAAAAGAAAAGAATCAACACAAGATAACAAAGCAATAAGGGAGTCGGCAGAACTGAAATCAAAGAGAGAAAGGACAGGAAAGAATTGAATCAAATAATAAGTCACGGGTGAGAATACATTCAAGGATTGGAACAAAACAACAATACAAGGGAGGAGAAGCAACAAGAGGATCCTGGGACCTGTGGGTTATGGGCCCACCACGCTTCCGCTGCGACACCTTGATGGTGTCGTTCCAAGCTCCAGACATGTCGTTGTAGACCACGTGACACCAAGCGACGAACCGAGCAGGAAGATAAGACTAAGACACCAGGATCAATGGGAGTATGGGCTCAAGATAGGTATAATAAATAATGCAAAATGAATATAGAGTTTGGCTTGAATTTAAATAATTTTACGATATAATATAGATCAAAACTAATGGCTTTAACGGAAATAATAATAATAACAACAAATATCAATGATAATAACATCAATAGTAATAGAATAATAGTAACAACAATAAAATAAATATAACAATGATAATAATAAAAATAGTAATAATAATAACAATAATATTAAAGATATCAATAACAACAATGATACAAGTAATAAAGACCATGATGAAAATAATAATAATAACAACAATAATAACAACAATAGTAACAGTAATCAAAATTAGCATAATCATACATGCAATAATAATATAATAAAATAAAAATATCAATAATACTAATAATAATGATAATACATACATGACATAATAAGATTCAACAAATTCATGAAAATAATGCATAATAATAATAGTGATAGCATTAAAATAATATCAATAATGATAATAATAATAATGATAATAGTAATAATAACAATAATACTAATAAAGTAACAGTAACAATAATAATAACAATAATAACAGTAATAAAGATAATGAAGACAATAATAATAACATCTATTGAAATGACAATAATAATAATACCAATGATAACGAAAATATTCCTTTACCATCAGTTTTATTATATAAATCAAGAGTCTTGAAATATCAATTAGCAATAGGTAGAAAATCTTGCCTCCCTAACATCAAGTTGCATGTTTGCCTTCACGACATCAGGTTGCAGGTTACCGTCTGGATATTCGGTTGCACATTTTGCCTCCCCGATATCCAGTTGCAATTTGCCTCCATTAACATCGAGTTGCATATTTTCCATCTCGACATTAGGTTGCACCGAAGTGGTGAAATGTATGTAAAATTGAGCCTGCTCAGGCTTCAAAACAAATTAATAATAATAATAATAATACCAACGATAAAAATAATAATACCAATAAAAATAATAATAACAAAATATCGATGCTAATAACAATAACAATAACAATAACAATAACAATAACAATGATAATAACAATGATCATAACAGTAATAATAACAGTAATCGCAAAAAGAATGATAACAATAATAATAATATTAACAATAATACTAAAATATCAACAACACTAGTAAAAGTAATAATGCAAGACAAGATATAGTTTGGGCCCAACATTTTTGGGGAAGTAATTTAACATTAACAATAATAATAAAATAATGAAAACAACAATAAGAATATCCATGGTAGTAACAACAATAATAATACTAGTAATGATAATGAAAATAATAGCAATAATAATAATAGTAGTAATAATAGCATTATGCAACAAAATAAGAATTTGTCTTATCAAAATAATCCAGTAGAAATATATAGTCGATCAAAAATGAAAAATGAAGTTTAAAATACACCATTGTTTGAAATAACAAAATCTTTGTTGAGAAATATTTTTATAGAAGATCGAAAATAAATATAACAAATAATAATCGAAATACAGAAAGTATTCGGGAAAAATAATTATAAGGAGAAAAATAGGTAGGAGAAAAATGTATCTATACCCAATAAAGTGTTAAAGAGGAGAATGACTAGAAGGGAAAAAAGAAAATTAAGGAATTGAATAAGAAGGAAGAAGGACGAGGGGCAAAATCGAAATTGAAGGGAATATAGCAGGAAAGAAATAACCAACATGAACTCAATATGAATCAACAAATGAAGATGAATGCAAGGCAGGAAAAGAAATGAACGACACACGAGCTGAAATAAAACGGGATCAACGAGGCAAGCAGAAAATCAGAGATTGCTTGCACTGGAATCAAAAGAATATGGGTACGGAAAGAATAAATTTGCACCTAATAAGGAATCAACAAATCAGGATGACTGTAAGAGATGGAAGGAAGCAATGAATCAAATTGAATATGAAGGGATCAAAATGAATGGGATAAGACTTGTCTCCAGATCGAGTTGATTATCAAATTATTCATGTGGTAGATTGGCCTGTTTAATGTTGAGTTAATCCTGACTGAGTCAAGCCTGTCTAATGTATTAGTCAACTAACACATTAGCCAAACCTGAGCTCTGATACCACTAAAAACTTTGTCACGCCCTGCTTCCCAAAAATATGAAATACAAGCACATGACAAAGCCCAGTGAACGATTTTAACATCATCTATAAGCTGTAGGATTGACTCAGCATCATAACGAGAATATAACTATATTTATATATAACCAAGCATGCATGAATAATTTATTAAGCAACAGAAAACAATTGAAATAATAATAATATTCAAATAGTTTTCAATGTCTGGATCAAATGTAATACTCGGGAACATAAGCCCATTACAAGTTCTTAAGCAGAAAGAATAAACAAGTCTTTTCTCCATTTGCAGGCTAAAACCTCTGCTCACCAATTCCAACAGGTAACTCGTTTCCAAAGTTTGCTTAATAAATACAAATGGGAAAAACAGGAAAAATAAGAGAAAATGCCCTTAGTGCAAGCTAGGGCCACAAATAGTAAAAACGAGTACAGGTAATGTGGAACAAGAATTGGAATCAAGAATGTAACAGGGATACAACAAGTAGTGGAAAAGCCAAGAACCAACTAGCAAGAGGGACATCTTAGTAAACAGACTGGATAACAAATACTAATGGTGAAGCAAGTGACAAGGGAACCTGTAGGGGTATCTAACATCAAGTGACTAGTCTCAAGTCTAGTGTCATGTAACAAGTGTCAAGTCTAGTTTTAAGTATTATATACAAGTGTCAAGTCTCTGGTAACAAGTTGTCAAGTATCAAGTAACATGTATCAAGTTCAAGTTTCATGTTTCATGCCTCACGTATCTTGTTTCATGTATCATATCATCAAGTATTAAGCAAACATGTATCGAGTTCAAGTTTCATGTTCAAGTCTGGTGGTGATTACTATCTAGGTAGCACTTCATGCATCCATTCTTTTACTATATGGTTGCTACAGTCAATGCAATTTCGTTTAGACCTCGTAATGGATTTTATAGGGCGGCGTACTCAGGTATCAAGTATCAAGTAAGCACAGTTCATGAATACGAAAATAAATAACAAGTTCACGAAGCGAGTCCGTGAATACTAACAAGTTCAAGAACCACACAGTGGGTTCATGAATACAACAAGTTCATGAGCCAAGTAACTGACTCCACGAATACATCAAGTGCAACAAGTTCATGAACCGATTACTGGGAAACACAGGCCCCCTTCCGAGTACACTTACCTATATTGTCCACTAGTATGGTCTTTTCCTTAAACCCTGACTTATTACTTTATTAATTTTTATCAAACAAGAATGCAAGTGTGTGAAACAAATCAAGAAGTCATAATCATGAACAGGGTTAAAACATTATTAATTAATTCTGAGAAAAATTAGGTAGGTCCTATAGGGTGTCCAGCAACCGCATATAAAATTTCAGGTCAAACTCTTACGGTTAACATAGTTAAATTAATTTGCAAACTAAAGAAGGGAAGTAGTTTTGCGAATCTGCGTCTACCGACACAGCTGCAGTGAAACTGCGATATCTCCTAGACCGTAACTTGGAATTCAAAATTTCCGGAGTTTATCGACATCTAGACATCTAGAGCTATATTTACTGTTCAGGACTCAGGTTCAGATTCAAACGTTAAAGGGGTCAAAACAGCATAGCAAGATTCAGGACAGCAACATGTGGGAATATCTTACTAGTATAGGTTACATGAAAATTTGTTATTAGGCGTCTAGGTTAATGTGTGATATAAATACAGGGTAATGGTTATCAAAATAGCAAGTAATTTTTATCTTTCAACTCTAGTGAGTGGAAGTTCATCACATACAAGATATAACATATGTCTACAAATCTAGGGCTCCTTAATTTCATGTGTCCATGTGTTCTGGGGATAAGATGAGTCCAAGTAATTGTAATATAATACAATAAAATTATTGTGACTCTTCAGATTATGAAATTGATGAGGGTTAATATTTGATCAACAACGACGAGTCAAAGAGGAGTCACAATTTCTAACTATTTGTAGTATTTTCAAGGAATGCTTGTACTAGAACAAAAATGTGTACAAGAGGATTACTTGTCATGATTGATGAAGATTAAATTCGTTAGGTGAAGAAAACGGGATCAAAAAATCCCGGGCGAAATCTCCCAAAAGCACGTCTGAAAATCCAACAGTAGAGTGAATTTCCCCCCACACCGGATCAGCCAAAACAGCGGACGGTGATTTGGATCTAGCGTGCCAAAACACGGGACACCAAAACCAGCAAATCATATCGCTCCTACGCAGCGGATCTGGGCCAGAACAAGGGACGGCGAGTGGGATCCAGTGTGGCAAAACATGGGACAGCGATCAGATCAGGCTTGATTGCACGGATCTTGATGCGATCCAATGCCTGAGATTCAATCCCGCCCAAATAGCTTCTTCTTCTTCGTCGAAAAAAAGAGCGAGAGAGAGAGGGAGAGACGGCGAGGTCTCGCGCGACGGCTGCGACGTGACGCGGCGGCTTGCGATGCTGGCGGCGGTGACGTGAGATGTCGGATGGTCGGGAAGCAACTGTGGCGGCGCGACGGCGATGCTCTGCTTTTGGTGTCGAAACAGGGAAGCGATGAGAGCGAGGGATTGGGTCGGAGGTGTTAGCGGCGTAGACGGAGGTCGAGGTGATGAGGGGGATATGAGGCGATGGTAATGCAAATGGGTAGAGATCAGTGGAGGGTAGAACAGTAGTATAGGGTTAGGGTTAGGTTTTTAAGAGGGTATTTATATAATAGGGTTATGGGTTTGGGTTTTGGGTATAGGATCCAATAAGAGAATGAGTATTGGGTTTTGGGTATTAAATGGGGTCTGAGGATCTAAATGAAAAGATCCAATAGAAAAGATAAAATAATAAATAAAATTAGGATTATATAATAAAATTTATATGTACTTCAATATGGAAATTATTTGAAATGACTACAAATACAATTAACAATAGAAGTAGATTTTTTTAAAAATTAAAATCAAGGGTAATAATATTAATAGTAAAAATACTAATGATAGTACTCATAACAAGAATAATAAAAATGATAATAATAACAATAATAAAAATTTTGACATACATATCAAATAGAATTTGAGACAAACAAGTTTATAAAGAATCCTAATAGTAATAAAATAAGATACAAATAGACAATTACTTAGAAAATAAACAATAAACTCAGAATATACTAATACTCGAAGTAACTATAATTTCGGATTCGAAAAGATTTTATTAGAAGGCCCAAGTCGAGTTTAAAATAATGACGAATTTATGAATTGTTAAAATACGGAAAATATTATGAAAATATGTATTTGGGAAACAGGGCTTACAAAATAGAACATGACGGAGTTCCGGGGGTCCAACCACCTAGCTCCAACAGGAATCGCTCCCGCCCTTATCATGGCACTTCAGAAATTAATAGACGAGATACGAATCCCGTGCTCCCAACTGATGAGTTCTGGGGGTCCATCCCCTAGCTCCGACAGGAATCTCTCCCGCCCTTATCAAGGCACTTCAGAAATTAACAGACGGGATACGGATTCCGAGCTCCCAACTCGTGAGATGGCACAGACCGTATCCTTTTGACAGGAAAGGTACAACCAATAATACCACCTAGTGTTGTCCTATAGGATAGGTCGGATCATAAGGTATCACCCTTAATACCAACTCTTTCCCTTTTGCGAAAAATGATAATAATAAAGGTTAAGTAGTAAAAGCTATAAGTTACTACCCTAACGATATCACTAACCCTAAACAATCTCATGGGGTTTTCAACTTAGACATTCTTAAGATTATCATGGTCTAACTCATGGTTTATCGATCCAAGACATGGGTGACGGGATCTCCCTCGCTCATCACTACCCCTAACTCGGATCTCGTCAACACTCTCGGCCCATGATCAACCCACACCAGTTAAGATCCGTCGATGCCCGAGGTGTGATTTATCCATAGTTTCCAAGGTGGTAAGATGTGGGTCTTGATGGTCGATGACCCTAGGGTAACTATAAGACCCTAACGTGTTTTATCGAGCTAACAATACTAGTGACTTTCCCAACCATTATCACCATACATTGAAGATGAAGGACGTTCACATGATATGGTCCAATTTTAATTAGAACTCCATACAACTAGAATTCATGGGTTCTTTTCCCAAATTCGAACTAGGACAACATGCAACTAGGTTCATGGGTTTTTTCTCAAGTTTGAGCTAGAGTAAACTAGAAACTAAATGCATGGGTTCTTCATCAATTTGAGCTAGAACCATCAAGGAACTAGTTTCATTGGTTTCTTCTTAAAAGCCGAACTAGAACAAATGTAACATAGGTTCATTTCAATAGTTTAACTAGATTAGCATGCGAGCTAAATTCATGGGTTCCTTTTAAAAAACCATTGCAACATATAACTTAAGCATGCATGGGTCCTTTTGAATCTAGGACAACTACACAAACTCAAGCGTGGGTTCTTTTGAATCTAAAACAACCATACAAACTCAAGCATGGGTTCTTTTAAATCTAGAACAACTACACATCTCAAACATGGGTTCTTTACTAGAACTAATACAACAACTCAAGCATGGGTTCTTTCCTAGAACTACTACAACAACTCAAGCATGGGTACTCTACTAGAACTACTACAACAACTCAAGCATGGGTTCTTTCCTAGAACAACTACAACAACTCAAGCATGGGTTCTCTACTAGAACTACTATAACAAATCAAGCATGGGTTCTTTACTAGAACAACTACAGCAACTCAAGCATGGGTTCTTTACTAGAACTACTACAACAACTCATGCATGGGTTGTTTACTAGAACTACTATAACAATTCAAGCACAGGTTCTTTACTAGAACTACTCAACAACTCAAGCATGGGTTCTTTACTAGAACAACTACAACAACTTAAGCATGGGTTCTTTAGCACATATAACTCAAGCATGGATTCTTTACTACAACAACCTGCAACTCAAGCATGAGTTTCTTACTAGAACAACTACAAATCAAGCATGATGGGTTCTTTACTAGAACAACAAAAAGTTAAGAATGATGGGTTCTTTACTAGAACAACTACAACTCAAGCATGATGGGTTCTTTACTAGAACAACTACAACTCAAGCGTGGGTTATTTACTGGAACAACTACAACAACTCAAGCATGATGGGTTCCTCACTACTTCTTTTAGGAATTACAAGTCCTACATATTACAAAAATCTAATTTTATTGAATCTACAAGTTCTTACATATTACAAAACCTACTTTTATTTATTCTACAAGTTCTACATAATACAAAAAATTACCTTTATTGAATCTACAAATCCTATATATTACAAAACGTTCTTTTCTTCAACCTACAAGTTTCTACATATAATAAGGCCCACTTTTTATGAACTAGTTGTTAGTAAAGACTTGATCTTTAACATGGTAGGAAAACAACATACAACAAAGACTTGTCTTTTATTAGCTTGTTAAGTTCTACAACCCCAAAATGAGTATGTAAGTATTTTTACTACACTAATCTTTATATGTTCATAGATTTAGTCCAAGTTGTCATAGTTTGTGTTTACAAAATAACAATAATAACAACAATGATCATAACAAGGCTAAAGATTCTATCTTTATGTGCTTTTAGTAAGTTCCACCCTTCAACCATTTCATGTCATCAATCTTGACTCACACTACTCATATGCCCAAACCAATTAGTCCAAGTTGGTAATTTAGCAAAAATAACCATAACATAGTTTTAAGACTCAATCTTTATGTCAATTATTTGAGTTATACCATCCATATTTTCATGGGATCATTTTGATCCATACAACCAGGTTTACGTTTAAGATTTAGTCCAAGTTATTTAGAAACATAGACATACAACAACCATACATCATAAAGATGAGTTCTTTTTAACCTACAACAACTAAACATCATAAGATGGGTTCTTTTTACAAGCAACAATAATTAACCCTAAAGATGGGTTCTTTCTACACATACAACAGTAATAAAATTGAACAATCCATATAAAAGAGTAGTAGAGAACCCCCACCTTTTAATTCTCTGTAGGAAGAACTAGACAGGTAACCTTCTCCTTCCTCCTAGTTCCTATAGAAAATCTCCGATGAAAACCCACAAATGAAGCTCTTTAGGGTTTCTTCCTCTCTTTCTTTTCGACACTCTATTTTTTCTTTTGGCAAATGAGGTAAGAGGTGAAGGGGGGGGGGGTAGGGTATTTATAGGTGGAATAGAAAGGCGGAAAGTGCAAATGCACCACGGGGTTTTGCAAAAACCCCCTTGGGTCATGGTTGGCCGGCCAATGTTGATGAGGTGGAGGGGGTGAGGTGGAGGAGAGTGTTCTAGTAGAAATCCACTTATTTAATCTCTTATGTATCTCATTTAATCCTAAACCCTAGGTTTAACCCTCCAAACAAATCATGGCCATCCAATTTTGATTAATCATGACAAAAATAAGATATTTTTATCCTAAACACCTACACGATTTGTACAAACGTATGAAATCGATACAATACGCATACGTATATATTAGTATATATACCGATAATTTTTGTTTGTTAAACTGCTCAATCCGTATAAAAATAAATTAATTCCGAAAATAATAATAAAATAAATTTTATTATCGACTCATTACAGTACCAATTTGATACAATACAGATGTATACAGACTAGTATATATATACAAGTAATGTTTAATAACAAAACTGGGTGATATCCACCAAAAATATTTCAACTCTAAAATTAAAAATAAAATAATAATAAAAATAATAATTTTTAATATCAGCTCGAGATTTTATAGATATTTTCTCAAAACGCATTTTACAGGATTTGTACAAGTGCACAAACCGATACAAGACATATATATACTTACTAGTATATATTCACAGGTAAGTTTTTATTTAGTAAAACTAAAAAATTTCTATAAAAATAATAATAATACAATTATAATATCCGACCGGGATATTACACCCCTTAGTTTTGTTTGTGACAAGTGTGTGCTTTCTAAGTAAGAAAAATTGATGTATTATATCCTAGCGTCAGTTGTATGCAACTGACGTGCCTACAATTTCTATGCAGGATAAAGTGATTGACAAGACAAAAGAATGATTGATGCTTAAAGAATTGTTCAAGTTATTATTTAATTCATGTAACATGTTGTAATTTATAATTCCGCTGCGTTGATGTAATCATTGTTGTAATAAAAGTTTTTTGAATTCCTTGTAAAACTATATGAAGTGAAGTGTAAAGATCCTGTGGAACTTCGAATTCAGTCGTATTTGAAATTCGGGGTGTTACAGTACTGTACTTTAATTTACTGACCAAACTACTCTGATGACTCTCCCAAAACTGAGATATGAATCTCGTATCACTATTGGATACAATACTGACTGGAATCCCATGAAGTCTGACCTTCTCTTGCATGTACTTCTCAGCTAGGCTCTCAGTAGACTGCCCGACTCAGAAAGGAATGAAGTGAGCACTCTTCGTCAGTCGGTCGACAATCACCCAAATGGCATTATGACCCTTAGGACTCCTCGGCAAAGCGGTCACAAAATCCATAGTGATATGTTCCCACTTCCAATCCGGAATGGGAAGCGGTTGAAGAAGTCTGGCGGTCCTCTGATGCTCTGCCTTAACCTGCTGCTAGATCAAACACTGAGATACAAACAGAGCCACGACCCTCTTCATACCGTGCCACCAGAAATGAAGCTTCAAATCCCGATACATCTTAGTACCTCCAAGATGGATAGAATACGACGACTGGTGGGCTTCCTTAGGCAACCTCTGACGAACTTCACCCTTCGGGACACACAACCAGGACCCAAAATGAACCGATCCATCAGCATGAATAACCATGTCCGTTCTGGAACCAAACTCAACCTCAGCTCGAAAACCCTACAACTACTCATCACCAGCCTGAGCCTTTTTGATCTGATCAACATGAGACAAGTGAAGCTGAAGCACCAAACAACTCCGATCAGAACTCAGCAACAACACATCCAACTCCAACCTCCGCATCTGCTTAACCAGTCACTCTGCTGAGTTAGGAACATAGCTGCCAGTCTCCTGCTCAAAGCATCCGACACCAAGTTCACTCTACCAGGATGGTATTGCAAACTGATGTCATAATCGGCCATAAGTTCCAACCAAAATCTTTGCCTCATGTTCAACTCCTTCTGGGTGAAGATGTACTTGAGACTTTTGTGGTCTGTAAAGATCTCCACTCAGTCCCCAAGTAAATAAGGTCTCCACAGCTTCAAAGCAAAGATCACTGCCGCTAACTCTAAGTCATGAGTCGGATAGTTCTTCTCATGCGGCCTTAACTTTCTTAATGCATAAGCAACGACTCGGCCCTTTTGCATCAGAATTGCTCCAAGATCCTTACCCGAAGCATCACAGTGAACTACAAATCTGCCTGAACCATCTGGAATAGTCAATACTAGCACTGACGTCAACCTGCTCTTCAACTCAGCAAAAGCCTTACTGCAAGCCTCAAACCAACAGAAATTCTCATCCTTCCCAGCCAGCTTAGTCAATGGCCCTGCTATCTTCAAAAAATCTTGGACGAATTTCTGATAATAGCCAACTAGACCAAGAAAACTCTGCACCTCTAAAACTGACTTGGGAACAGGCTAATCCTTCACAGCTTCGACCTTGGCCGAATCTACCGAAATACCATCGCCGGAGATAAACTGCCCTAAGAAAGTAACCCTGTCGAGCCAAAACACACACTTGCTGAGTTTTCCATAGAGCTGATTCTCCCTCAAAGTCTGCAGAACCAACCTAAGATGCTCAGCATGATCCTCCCGATTCCGAGAATACACCAGAATGTCATCTATGAAGACCACCACAAATCTATTCAGGAACCGGGAAAAGTCCCTATTCATAAGACTCATGAATACAGCAGACGCGTCCGTGACCCCGAACGGCATCACAAGATACTCATTGTGCCCATATCTGGTCCTGAATGCAGTCATCTGTACATCAGTCACCTTCACTTTGACCTGATGGTATACGGAATCAAGATCCAACTTCGAAAAAATAGTAGCTCCGCTCAACTGATCAAATAAGTCATCTATCCTGGGCAACGGATACCAGTTCTTCACAGTAACTCTTTTCAGTTCCCGATAATCCACGCACAGTCGACGACTACCATCCTTCTTGTTGATAAAAAGGTTTGGAGCACCCCACGGCGAAACACTGGGTCTGATGAACCCCAAATCCAGCAACTCCTGAATCTGTACCTTAACCGGTGCTAGCTCAACCGGTGCCATCCTGTAGGGAATCTTCGATATCGGCACCGTACCAGGCTGAACATCAATACCGAACTCCACATATCTATCAGAGGGTAAGCCAGGTAACTCCTCTTGAAAAACATCTAGAAAATCCCGCATTACTAGAGGCGCAGCCTCACAGCCCGAATGCAATTCCATCGCATAAACCTCCTGATCAACTGCAGTCTCTGCTCGGCCAAGGAACATCTCCCCGGCATGGAACTCAAACTTCGCACCATTTGGGATCCAGAGTACAACTTTCTTGGCACGGCATTCAATAATGGCGTGGGACTCACCTAACCAATCCATACCGAGAATAATGTCGAATCCTGAATTCCCAATTACAATCAGTTTGGCCTTGAAATCTGCACCACCGATAACTACAGGACATTGCCTGCACTCTCGGGAACAAATGACAACACCACCACCTATCAGAATGTTCCAAGCTTCTGACATAAAGCTGCACTCCAACTGATGGCGAGCCACGAACCGAGAAGAGACGAAGGAATGAGTTGCCCCGGAATAAAAAAGAACATGAGAAGAAAAAGAGCAAACAAGGACAATACCTAAGATAGAATCAAAAAGACAAGGGAAAGAAAGAATGGTTGAACAGAGGTGAGGAAAACACAACACAGAAAGATAACATGGAAGAATAATGCAAGAGAAATGAAAGAAGCAAAAGAGAAACAACAAAAACAATAAAAGATATACTTGCAACAACACCCTCTGCTGACTCAGCATCTGCATCAGTTAGATTGAAAGCCTGACCTCTCCTAGGAACAGCAGTCCTCTCACCGACAATCTGGCGAAGAGGAGGAAGCAGTGGCCTGACTGGACCACGAAATGGGGCTACCTGCTTAACTAGACCCCTGACTGGAAGAGCCACCTACTGCTGTGGTGGACAGTCTTGCACCATACGATCAGGAGCACCACAACCAAAATAGCGGTGATTGGCACGCTTGCAGTCCTTGCGCTCATGCCCAGCAAGTCGGTAAGTCGCAGAAACTAACCCTCTGAGCAACCATGGAAGAGTAATGAGCTGCCCTGACCAGATTGGCTGGGACAGGCCTCCGAATCGGCTCACCAAAAGGCCTAGCAACAACAGAGTGCGGAACAGTCCGCTGGGGAGGAGCCAACTCACCACGAGCCTGCTCCTGAGCTCGAGCTGCCTCAAGAGCTTCAGCATAAGTACGCAAGCGAAGAGAGACGAGCTGCACCCGAATCTCTCGCTCCTGTTCCAGTGTGAATCTATGAGCCATGTCCTCTTTGTTTGCCACAAGAACGGTTGCGAAGCGGCTAAATCTTGTAAATTCTACTACATACTCATCCACAGACCTGGAGCCCTATTTAAAGAAAGTCTCATGTTAGAACATTACATGGACAATATGTAACAAAATTCCAATAATAGAAATAATGACTAACCTGTTTTAGGGTCAGGAACTGTTGCTCTATTTCCACTTGAGTGATGCTAGGGAAGAATTCTCCAAGAAGCTCTTAGTTAACGTGGCCCAAGTGAACAGTCGTTCGAGCCTTTTGGACTCAGACCTCCACCAAATACGAACCAGATCCACCAGTTGGATGGCCACCACATCCACTCTATCAGCATTTGCAACTCTGGCCGCCAAAAGCAACTGCTCGGTCCGGATCAACCACTGTTCGACCTCAAAGGCATCTCAGTACCGGAGAATCTGTTGGGTTGCAGCCTCATGAAATCTGTGACTGTACCTGGATGGAGAGGGATAGCTGCCTGCATAGGCACAGCAGGAGGCGGAACCCGAGAAGCTTCCAAAGTAGCCATCACAAGGTCACTGTGGTTTTGCTACATATTGATCAACCGTTCCAACACATTGGTAATAGCCTCAAGCCCGGGCTGATCTTCCTGAAGACGAGAAGTGAAACCTCTGCAAGCCATGGTCTGCAAAGATTAAAAACAATTAGCATCCAGATCAAAGTTGATAATAATTTATTTATGTATGCATGGTTTGTGTACTGTTGAGCCAATCCCAGGTCGAGCCAAGCTTATCTAATATAGCAGTCAAACTAATACATTAGCCAAACTTGGGCTCTGATACCACTAAAAACCTTATCACGCCCCGATTTTCAAAAAGGGAATACGGAATATGGATATGTGACAGTCTAGTGAACGATTTTTATCATCCATAAGCTGTCAAGATCTTTACAACATTTTACAAGAATAATCAGAGTGGGAAGCAAGAGAAGTCAACCACGCATGTACATATGAATCAAAATACCAACATGATTACTTGAAACCAAATTTAATAATCTCAAATAAACCAGATCTGAACAAGTCAATAATCCTGGGTCACATTCCCCAATATAAAATAATCAAAGTAACCAAGTATAATTATTCCAATAAGCAACAAGGAATAATAATAATTGCGAGAACTCCAGCAACTAGAATATCAGATCACCTACTCCATTTGGTAGCTGATCTCCAAAATCTACAATTTAATAAATTGCAGGAACAGGAAAAAGAAAACAAACTCCCGTCAATGCAAATTACGGGCCACTTGTAGTGTAGGCACAAGTACAAGGAAAGGATAAACAAATATAGAATAATAGCAAAAGCAGGCATAGCATGGAATAAACATGATAACAAAATAGAACAACTAGCATAGCAAGATGAACGAGTGCAAATGGAATGTAACAAGTGTCAAGTAAAACAAGTATCATGTAAACGAGTAACAAGTAACGAGTGTCAAGTATCAAGTATCATGTACAAGTAACTAGTAGCAAGTGTCAAATGATCATGTTCAAGTCTTGTATTTATTACTATCTAGGTAGCACTTCATGCGTCCCAAACTTTTACCATATGGTTGCTACATTCAAACAATTTCGTTTAGATTTCATAGTGGATCATAGAGGGCAGTGTACTCAGGGACAAGTATCAACTAATCAAGTATCAAGCCTAAAGTATGAAGTATTAAGCCTCAAGTATGAAGTATCAAGTATCAAGCCTCAAGTATCAAGTACCAAGTAAAAAGCCTTAAGTATCAACTATCAAGCCTTAAGTATCAAGTATCAAGTCTCAAGTATCAAGTCTCAAGTATCAAGTAATCACATAGGACCTATAGATCCCCTTCCGAGTACACATTTTTGTGTAATTTCCACTATTAGATCTTTCCCTTTAACTCCGGCTTGGTTATTTATTATCATTATCAAACGGACATGTATGTGTCACAAACAGGGCAAGTATAACATGTTATAAATAATTAACAGGTGAAACACAACACCTAAAAGATTAGGATAATGAAAATTCTAGTTCAGGACAACAGGACAATACTGCACTAAATCTGGAATTTCCGTTGCCACAAACATGCAAACCTTGATCTGTTAAAGAATCCGGAAAATAAACTTCCGGCTGAATCCAGCAAATATATATAAGTTATATAGTATTTTACAAAAACAAGTCTCAATACAGGTTTGTATCCAGAAAATATGTTCAGCCAGAAATCAGAAGTTTGTATTTGAAAACAGCATCAAAACTTACTGATTAAATCCATAAAAAATCTGGGGTATTCCCTAATATGTTTAGTATCAGAAAATAAAGTATCATAATTTCCAACATAGATAGAATAGTCAAGTAAAATTAGAAAACAACAAGAAACGGTAGTTTTGTAAATCTGGTATCATAAACACTGCAGTACTGAAACCACAATATCTCACAAAATATAAATCAAAATCCAGATCCATCAAAAGGGTGATAAAATAGATACATTAGGCTATAATTCATATTCACAAAGTTTTTATAGACAACAAATAGATTCAGGTCGGAATTATATATCTTTACTGAAAGTGTGAAAATTCTGCATGTATAGTAGTTGTTTGCAAGTATAGAATAGTTTATAAAAGTCATCAGTTAAGTCCACAAAAACTAGGGGTTAATCCCAATCAAGTCTAGTTGTAATGAGCAAAATACTGGATCAAAATATTATTTTTAACATCAGTAGAAAAATAATTTACCATACAGAATACGTATAAAACTTGATCTGGAATTTTATACACATCTACAGTAAAATTTTCATAACTCCCAAGTCATAAATTGAAACTGAGATCTGTCAGAAAATCTGGAAAATAGACAAAATCCTCTACAATTTATATTTACAAATAATTTTCATCTACTGACCTTAATAGGGTCTAAAATACTGAACAAAAACGGGGAATCAACAAAACGGAAAATATCCTTCATGCAAAAAGTCAACTAGTTCATATGAAACTCATCCAAAACGTAACCAAACATGAAATATGGTGTACTAGATGTCCAAGCAACATTTTATAGGGTATTTAGCAAGTCTACAACAAGTTATACTACTATCAACACATCAAGCATACGAGATCATGCAACAAGTCATGAACAACATGCATGTATACAACAAGAAGTGGTCATCCCTAAGTTATTTCATGTCATGTACGTAATGAGACAACTACGGGCTGGTCAACACAATAAAGACAAGATATAACAGGGGTTCACACAATAATTGTCTCTAGAACACAACTACACTACATGCGGTATTTAGTACTTGTATTTGTAACAGAAATTAATACAAGTCACTTGTCTTAAAGACGATGACAGAAACGACACAAAAGCAAGAATATCGGGAACGAATTCCCGGACACGAACTCACGAACGAATCACGAATCACTATGAACACAAAGCTCACGAACCACGAGCCAATAACAAACACACGAATGCCCAACAAGCCTGACACACACACACACACGCGAGAGGGGGAGAGAAGAACCAGGATGCACGGGCAATGGACGGCAGGTGCACGGGGACGTCGGCTGAAGATGGTTGAGGACTGCAGATGGGGTGCAATCTCTGACTTCAGTCTGGAGGCGCGACGGGAGGAGACGAGGGTGGCGCTGCAGCTGGGTGAAGGCGGCGCGATGATTCTGTCGGTGCAGTCGCCGAGAGGAAGGGCACGACACAGGGGTGTGCATCGTTGTAGAAGGAGGTAGGCAGCGTGTCGCTGCCAGACGAGAGAATAAGAATAGGGGGGTCGTGAGGGTGCTGAAGGGCCGAGAGGGAGGTCGCAGGGGATGGCGAGGAGCAGGAGAGGGGGCACAGGGGGAAGGTAGAAGACGGCGGAAGGGTTAGAGGGTGAACGAGATGAACAGGGGATTAAGGTTATATAGGGTATAGAGATGAAGTTAGGCTTAGGTGATAGGTGGTGACGGCTGTGTATTTCGGGTAGGGTATCTAACAAACGGGTTATAGGGTTTTTGGGTGTTAAGAAAATGGGTTTGGTGATTGGAAACAGGGTATTAATGGATATTGGAGTTTTATATTGGGGTTTGAAAAGATCAAAATAGAACAAAATGGAAACAAGAAGACCAAATAAAATATGACATGAATAATTATAGATTAGGGCTGAAAACAATAGCTCGAACAATTAGAGGCGAAACAATAGGAGACAATAGAATCAAGAAACTCAAGTAAGAGGACGAAAATTTAAATATATGAATATATTGAAAATAAAGATCCAGTATACTGTCCAAAATGGAATACAATGGGAAGAAATACACAAAAAGGAAAATACACCAAAAAATACAGAAAATGGAAAACAGAGGTTACAGAAGAAAACAAGGAATCAATGGATTGAATAAGAAGGGGTCAAAATGAATGGAATAAGACTAGTATCCAGGTCAATGTTGATTATAATTCATTCATATATGCATAGTCTGTGTACTGTTGTGCAGATCCCAGATCGGGCCAAGCTTGTCTAATATATCAGTCAGACTGATACATTAGCCAAACTTGGGTCTGATACCACTAAAAATCTTGTCATGCCCTGCTTCCCAAAAAGAGATACGGAATACGGATACGTGACTAAGCCCAGCGAATGATTTTCATCATCCATAAGCTGTCAGGATCTTTACCACATTTCACAGGAATAATCAGAGTAGGAAGCAAGAGAAGTCAACCACACATGCATATATGAATCAAGATACCAACATGAATTTATTAGAAACAAACTTTAATAATCTCAAATAAACCAGATCTAAACAAGTCAATAATTCTGGATCACATTGTCCAATACAAAATAATCCGAGTAATAGATACATTTATTCAAATAAGCAACAAGAAATAATAATAATAGCAAAACTCCAGCATCTAGAATCTCATATCACCTATTCCATCGGGCTGCTGATCTCCATAATCTGCAATTTATTAAATTGTAGGAAGAGGAAAAAGTAAACAAAACTCCTGTCAATGCAAGTTACGGACCGCTTGTAGTGTAGGCACAAGTACAGGAAAAATAAACAGATATAAATAACAACAAAACAAAGATAGCATGGGATAGATATGACAGAGCAAAATAGAATAACTAACATGGATGAGAAAACAGAATCAAGTAACATGGTGTGCTAATAGGAAGAGGTGATATGTAACAGATGTCAAGTGTCATGCAGACAGATATACAGATAACAGGTGTCCAGTAGCATGTAACAGATAACAGACAACAGATGTCAGATAACAGATACAGGTAAACAGGTAACAAATATCTTGTTATTACAGGTCTTGTGTTTTACTTCTATCTAGGTAGCACTTCATGTGTCCCAGGTTTTTACCACATGGTTGCTACATTCAAACAGTTTCGTTTAGATTTCGTAGGGGATTCTGTAGGGCCGTGCACTCAGGTATCAGACAAATATATATCAGATGTAGATTCAGACAGGCAGATAGAACCTACGGGTTCTCTTCTGAGTACACCTTCCTATAGGTAAGTGTGCAGTTAGGTAAACAGACAGACAGAGTCGTGTATCATGTATTCATGAACACGTAACAGATAATCCCATGGGAAACACGGGCCTCCTTCCAAGTACACATTTCTGTATTATCCACTACTAGATCTTTCCCTTAACCCCGGTTGGGTTATTGTTATTATTATTAAACAGGCACGTATGTGTCACAAACAGGGCAAGAATAACATGGTATAAATAGGTAACAGGTTCAGATTGAAAAATAAACATGTACAGATGAAAAACAACTCATAAGAGAATAGAACGGTCAAGTAAAATCAGCAAGCGGAATGATACGACAGTTCTGTAAATCTGAAATCATAAACACAACAGTACTAAAATAGCAATATCTCACAAAATATAAATCGAAATCCAGATCCATAAAAAAGGTGATAAAATAGTTACAGTAGGGTATAATTCATATTCATAAAGTTTTCATAGAAAGCAAATAGAATCAGGTCGAAATTAAAGTTCTTTGCTGAATAACAAGAAAATTCTACAAGTATAGTGGTTGTTTGTAAGCATAGAATAGTGTATTTATCAATTAAAACCTAAAAAATTAGAGGTTAATCCCAATAAAGTCTAGTTGTACTCAGCAAAGTATTGGACCAAAATATTGTCTTAAGCATCAGTAGAAAAATAAATAGTCATACAAAATTCATACAAAACAGAATCTGAATTTTAAACACATCTATAGTAAGATAGTCATAACTCGAAACACATAAATCGAAACTGAGATTTGTCAGAAAATCTAGAAAGTAGACAGAATTCTCTGTAATTCATATTCACAAGTAATTTTTATATATTGACCTTAATATGGTCTAAAATACTGATAAGAAACAGGGAACCGACAAAACAGAAAATATCCTTCATGCACAAAATCAAATAGTTCATATAAAACTCATCCAAAACATAACCAAACGTAAAATAGGGTATATTAGATGTCCAAGCAACATGGTATAGGGTATTTGACAAGTCTACAACGAGTTATACTACAACGAACACATTATGCATACAAGATCATACCACAAGTCATGAATCACGAACAACATCTATATAATAAATTACAAAGAAACCTATCAAGTGGCTCTCCTTCAATCTCCCCTAAAACCAATAGCTCAGATTGATTCTCACAAAACATATTTTCCCGCCCAAAATTTCATACCTCGCAATTTCAAAACCCTCTCTCTCTCTTTCTCCAAATACCCCCCTTCTCTCTCTCTTTCTCACCGTCTCTCTCTCTTTCGCCAAAACCCTATCTCCCAACCTTCTCCCCTGCCGTGACCCCGTCTCTGGTGCCTGCTCGCAACCCCCCTGTCGTCCTGCATCCCCAACGCCAGCCACGACAGCGCGTCCCTCCCTCCCATTCTCCTTCCATCGACAGCAGCAACCACAGCCACAGTGCCACCCCCCCCAGCCCGTGTCCCCTCTCGATGTCGCAGCCACCCGTCGCCGTAGCTCCCGCCGTCCACTGTCTACCCTGTACAAGCTTCATCGTCTCCACACCACCAATTTTACGACCACCGAAGCACCGAACCCCACCCAAGCTTCACCTTCTTCCCGACCAGTGACTGATTTGTGCCCATTTGAGTTGATCCCGACCACCCAATTTCACCGTCTCTACATCTTAGGTATTGCATTCATTCTACTTTTTGAGAAATTTGAAGGGGGGATGTTAAACCCTAATAGAATTTTGATTTTATTGTAAAAATTGGATGCATTTTTTAGGTTAAAAAATGCAGACCCAGTTCAGTATGCAGAGATTTGCTCAGAGAAGGGGGGAAATTTTTTAGGTCAAAAGAGTGGTAGGTTGGCATTGGTTGCAGAAGGTGAGAGGGAAGAAGTTTATACAGAGGAGCGTTATCCGCAATTGGGAAGTTGCGAGACAAGCTGGGAATGTTTTGTGGATGGGTATGATAGGCAAGGAAAGCGTGTTTACGATCAAGTTTAAGGAAGACATGCCATCAGTGCAGGTTAATCTCACTCTTTTTTGTTTATTTTCTGTTTATTGTCCGTTCTACTTCCCTTTGGTGCTTTGGTGCTTTGGTGCTTTGTGATTTGTGACTTGTATTTGGAAGTTGGCACTAACTCATAAGTAGATACTTGGTTTTGTACTTTAAAAGATTTTCCCGGTAGTAATTTGATTCTTTAAGAGATTTTAGGATTGTAAGTGTTATTCGAAATTGATACTGTTTTCCATCTAATTTTGAATCTAATTTTACGATCGTATCTGTTTAGGGTTGCAGATTTTAAATTTTTTAGTATTCCATATAAAAGTATTCGCGAGGGTTGATGCTAATATTTGTTGTTCTAAACATCCTTCTCATTTGTGATCAGCGTCAGTCAAAACCGAATAGGAACATTGTCTGGCTACCTTTAGACAATGACTTTGTCTGGTTTAAGAACCTAAAAACCTCAATCGAACTGAATAAAAACCCACCTTACGGAGGACCAATGCTCCTATTTGGTTCGTCTCCTATCCCAAAGTCCAAATAACATTTCCAGGTTACTAAGTGCTATTTGTTCTCTACAATAAATCAGATATCTAATATGGTCGAATCAATAAAAGTAATCAGACTCTCCATGCTCGAGTTTACTCTCCCACACATCTTCTTCCCACTAGAAAATGTGTGGGTCATTATTGTTCACAATTTTGACCGGGTTTACAAATGGTTTCATTATAGTTTGAGTTGAAGTAATACTGGGGGAAATTGATCTTAGAATCAACTTAACATATTCTATTGACAAATGACTACTTTTGAATATGCCAGTTTGTGGATTAAAGGCTGGTAGACTTTTGTATACTTTTTAATTATATTTGTTATCAATTATACTTTCTAATTACATTTCTACTCAACCTCTTATAGTTTATTCTCATTACAAATGTGGTACTTCAACTTCATATTATAACTCGAAATTCTCCTACATTCGCTTCTCACTAGGAGGTGCTTTCAATGCTCTGTCTTATTTTAATCTACTTTGATTATGGCAATTGATAAACTCTTACAAAAAAATAAAGTTCAGGAGTAGCAAAAGGAGATTGAACAATAACTACAGGAGTGCTCATCAAGCAGGTCATTAGTAACAACTATAATGGTTTCTTATAAAAAGTTGGTTACTAATTGCAATGATGTCCTTCAAATTGATTATTACAATCAGAGAAAGATTGGAGTACCAAACAAAACAAGACAATAATTTATGGGCCAATAAATCTAAGGAAGATTCAACCAGAGTATAACCATGCATTTACTTCAACATGAGTATGACAGGAAAAGATTTCCAATAGGCACAGGATAATAGTTTTAACGCGCGTTATGTTCTTATTGATGTTTTTAGAGGAAAAGATAAATTGTAGAAGTAAATGTTTCGTTTTATTGGGTTTGTGTTAGATTTTAGGATTGTAACCTAATTTTTTGGATTGTAACCTAATTCTCATCTAAAGATCATCTAAACAAAACTGACTGCATTCGTTTGGTTAGTTACAATTCCCTTATGTTATCAGAAAAAAAACTTGCAAATAATGAAGCAGGGGAATGCTGGGCGACCGTGGAAGGCTGTTGATGATAGCATTAATACAAGCAAGGTTTCTTTCTTGAACTAGAAACATGTGTGCTTTCCATTATACATTACATTCCATTATTCATAAGATATGTAGGGAACGGTTGCATAGTTCCTGGGGTTGCACAACTAAAATAGAAATGGCCAGAAAATTGACAGGGTTCATTTATAAGGAAACATGTTATTCTTTTGGCTGACTGTTTATTACCATGTCTCTCGAGGAAAGTCTCAGTACATGTGGACGATTACACATATTAAGGTCTCCTTTCTCCTTTCTAACCTTGATTTTAATTCAGTAAAACTGTAGTCTCTGTATTTCTTAATTAACTATCATCTTCTTTATTATAGGGTTCTAGAGACATGATTTCATGAAGTTGGTAGGTCCTTAGAAACGCAAGAAGGTATCTGTCTCCTGTATTCCCCTTTGTAATCCTCGTAAAGAAGATATTGCGAGGTATTGTACTTGAGATTCGAATATAATCTAATTTTAATGGTCATTAAATTGTAGTTTGAATCTTCTTAATTGTGGATGTTAGTCTCAGAAAACCTCACATGTTTACTATTAATAGACTGAAATTGATATTCATATTGATCTTTGCTTCTAATTGGATCCTATTTAGACAGAAAACTCTCTTCCAACCAAAAGTATCATAAGCAACATATCTCATGCAAAATGAAGAACCGAATGCATTTATGTATAGTTTTCTGAAACCTTCAAATAAGTAAACCTTGCTTATGGAGGAAAATTTCCTACTATATATTATTTTGGATTAGATGGAATCATGGAAACAAATGAAATGTTATATATTGTGATGGGGCAAAATGTATTTTTTTTTTTTTGTTGCATGGTTTCGATTAAGAGTCTTTCTTGAACAAATCTTGACAAAAGTTTTGTTAACAAACTTAACTGTTTAAGGTTGCAGGATTTCCAAATTTTTAGCTTTGGTTATTAAGGAATTATGATGTTCTACTTATCCCTATAAATCTATGATCCTAGCTGTTGTAGTCAAAAGGGTTACTTTGACATTGTAGTTATCTCTATAATTCTACGATTATGTGGTACTGCAGCCAAATGAAAATTTTGATGGGTTTTACAGTTCTTGAAATTTCGCTTACCAACTATTAGACAAAATGCCATAGCGAGAAATTCATAAAAATCTAAGATGTAGTGTCTCATATAGCAATCACAATAGGTATTCAAGCTAAAAATCCTATGTTAAATTGTGATTTCTTCAGTTGTTGTTGTTGTTGTTGTTGTTGTTGGGTTATTTTTTCTGTTTAGAAGAACATATTTATATGAAAGTTCTGCATCTACTTCAACAATTAGACCGCCCCAACTAACCCATACTTCAATCCAGAAAACTCTGAATTGTAATTCACTCTGTTCGTATGACTCTGTTGTTTCAATTAAAGCACTGGCAGGTTCATTCTCATATATTTTTTTTAAAAATTGCAGCTATAGTAAGATAAATATCTGATGCAGATACTATTGGTGTCCTCTCTTGAGTTTTGCATCTTTGTTCAACAAGAGTGAGAACAACGCAGGGAATATCATGAAGCCCATTGTGAGAATTTGTACTCGGCTGTTCTGGCAAGGTATGCATCCTTTTATTATACAAGTTTGAATTTTGGTTTGCAATTTCTTTTACCATGTATTGCATCTAAATTTTTGCCATATTTTTATGTGCAGCTCAAAATATTCTTGCATGTCATATTAGAGAGTAAGAGACTGAGGAAGAGATGGCTAGGCATGTGGTGTGCTTCCTGCTAATTCTTCATGGTTTTGGAATGCACAATTTAGGTAATCTAACTTTATCCTTCTAATTTCTTCCTGCTTGACATTTTTGAAATTTCGCTTGCCAGTTCGACAAAATGCCATAAACAAGATCTTTATCAAATATAAAGATTTACTGTCCTATTTAGCAATCAAATAGGGTATACATCTTATCTAAATCTTATTAAGTAACTATTGTAGCCTATTAAATTGTGATTCCTTTTGTTGTTGAGTTTGGTTTTAGTTTATAAAAACCGATCTGCATTACCTATACTCTTGGAATCCAAACAATAGTGTATTAACTATACTCTTGGAAGCGTTAACCTGAGATTGCTTTACATTGACTGTTTCCTCTTTGCATCATAATTAGAAAATCAAAGTCAAAACACTGTGTATGTGTGTTTTGAGTTAGAAGATTTGTGAGTTTAGTTCTTATTAGAATCTCATTTGCAAGTTGAGTTCTTATTAGAATCTCATGTACTTGCTTTCTTTAACCGTAATGAGAAATAAGCATAAAGATATTTAAAATGAAACACTTTTATGTAGTAACACTTGACACACGAATGCAATAGGATACTTGATACTTTATGATAGTTTTTTTAAATCTTTTGTGTATCGATAATTCATGTCGTCATGTTACGTTATGTCTATGTCTGTACTTGTCAGAAAAAATTTGAATTCATGAACAAAATACCTCTTTAGATGTAGATCAAGTAGAAAATCAAGTCACTTCTTTAATTTTCTAATTGAAGAGAACATGTTTAACAGTAAAGAAATGAATGTATCCATTTCTGTTTAACATGTTTAATTTTGGGATTATGAATATATATCCATCTAATGTATCCATTTTGGGATTATGAATGTAGTGCCCCGAATTTCCAATATGATATCTTAGAAATACGTGGCACAATTTCCAGCATCAACTTCAATGTAATATTAAACACAGTCCAAAAACACAGATAATTTTTATTTCAACTTTTATTACAATAATCTTTATAAACACAATGGAATACAAAACACCTTGAATTACAAACTTTCTTTTTACAACACTTCTTTTACAAAATTTACACCAAGCTCTATTACATCAATTTAACTCAAGCATCCAAACCCCAAGCTCTAAGCAACAACCTGTAAAACATGAGGCTAGAGATGATCCCTAACCCCCAAAACTAAAGGGATCAGCCATAACGATGTTAGTGACATAAAAACAAAGCAACATAATTAAATCATGAAACACTGAGTCATAAGCAATATGTATAAGCAGCAAGAATAAATGAAATGAGAAATAACAAATAAGTAAAGCATGAAAACATCAAGGAATATAAGATAGTAGATAGTAATTCATGAAAACATCAAGTGATTCTAGACTAAGTGTCAAGTGTAGAAAAAAACAGGAAAACACAAGCATAAAACCAAGTTAAGAAAACACAAGCTCTATATGCTGACTCTCTAATGCGTACTTGTCGGATTCTATGCATTTCATAGTACATAGGTCCGGTGCAAGCACTTAACGATCTCCACTTTATAGGGATAACCCCTCGTTATGCCACTAACCCTACCACGGTGATGGGAAACAAGATCCAGAATACTTCGCGAATAGGCACCACAGCCCTCCATGAGCAAGCATCATGTAAGATAGCTCAAAAACAACCGGAGAATCATCTCCCAAACCCGTGTACCCCACGAATAGGCTTGCAAGGCCCTCGAAGTGCAGATACACCAGGTACATTCCGTGAATAGGCCTGCCAATCCTCGACACGCGAATGCACCCTGCATGCTCCGTGAATAGGCCTGCAGACCCTCGACACGCGAACACACAAATGTCCTTTAGAGACAAAACAACAAACAGTCCTGGAATGCATCCGTTGGACTAACAAAACCATGAGCCTATACTTACGTTTCCCAAGTTCCATCACATCCCCACTAGTGCCTGTCCTTAAGTTGATTATTATTAAAACACCAAATCTCCATCTCTAGAGTTAGTGTATCCTGCAGGACTTAAATACTCAACAACAACTAAACCAAGACCCCCCAGGTCTAACTCAACAATCTCAACTGCTGGTACCAGGACTCCCACTCAACTCCTAGAGATCTTAACAAGACCAAAACTCACAAATCGATCGTCAAAACGATCATAGGGAGAAACCTCTCCAATCAATAAAACCCAAATCTTTATAAAATTCCTGAATCCAAATCCAACAATAAAATATCTTGAAAACATATGTTCTGTAGAAACAATAATATTTAAAATAGTAAGTTATAGATCCGAAAACATTTAAAGGATCAACCATTTGAAGAACATCTGGAAAACTCAAGAAAAGCATCAGAATCAGTCGACTGTAAAAGGTCATCAGTCGACTGTCCAGAGTGAAAAACCAGCCTCTTTAAGAAAATAAAATCTAAGTATTGACGGTCGACTGTAAAAGTCACCAGTCGACTGTCCAGAGTAAAAATCCAATAATCTTTTAAGAAATAATTCTAAGGGGTACCAGTCGACTGTAAAAGTCCTCAGTCGACTGTCCGGAACGAAATTTAAAGAAAAACTAGAGAACATAGCAGTCAGGGTCGTGTCGGTCGACTGAGAAGTCATACCAGTCGACTGTCGACCTACAGACTGCAGACTTTTAGTTGTGCACATTTCAACCGATACGTAGTTTTACTTTATGAAAATGATTTTTACAAAATGCATATTTCTTATATGATCAAATACAACTTGTAAGATACGTAATAGTCCATAAAACTGAATCAAACTACTTGAATTTATAAAGGTAGTGATTTGTAAATCTCTTTCAAATAAAACATAAATTGTGCATTTAATCAAAATAGAGTTTCTAAAAAATTAATTATTCGTTGAAATAGCTTCGTATTCAGATCCAAACCACATCAATACCAAATCTCAAAAGAAAATCCCCAATTTGGATATATTTCCTCAAATTCAACTGAATCTCCAATTTTAGTCATCATAACTCAAATCCTCAAAACATGGTCTTTTATTCTATTACTCATTCTCAAAATTCCTTAAGCTCAATCTCAACTAATCTCAATAGTCGATTCATGAACAAAAACAAATTTGTCATCAACATGGCCGAGCTGCGTTCTTCCAACTCACCAATAGTCAAAAAATCTCATCTTTAAATCAGTTAATGCATAACATCCATCATACTCAATCAAATCAGTAATAATCCAAAAGAAATAGCCTACTTACAATTTAAATTAGGTTCTCCAACAATCTAAAATAATCCACATGTAAATTCTACTCACAAATAACTAGGGTACACAAAAGATCCAATTTTTCATCCATCCGTCATACATATTCATACCAAACCCTAGAATGCTTTCTAATAGATGAAATACCACATACAATATACATAAAACAAAACAACAAAACAATTTACTTCACTCACATACAACATACACGAAGCAAAACAAAGAGGTCACTCACCTCAAATGAAGAAATCTGATAAGAAAGCCTTTCTTTTGCGAAATCCAAGATCCCCTCTTTAAATCTCCAAAAAAGTAAAAATAATAAAACCTTTGTGTTGTGCAGTGAAAAATGGCTGCACTCCACCTTTTAAATAGGCCGGAAATTGAAGGATTAGGGTTTTAAACACATTTGCAAAATAATCCATTAACAAATTATTACTTTACATATATAAACCTTTCTTTTTAAAGTAGTTAAAATAAGTTAAATAAATTAAAACCAAATCAAACCCTTTTACTACTGAGTTTTCCAGCAATCCAGCACAACCCAGAAATAAAGAAAATTCGGATTTGTACTCACGGTGGCAATTTTGCACAAAAGTCCTTTTTTTTGTAATATTTGCAAATACATCTTAAAATATTAGTAAAAATCCATAAAATTTAGAAATAATATCTAATAATAAATATCAGATTTTTCCAATTAAAATATCTGACTTTTCCAGGAAAAATATTTACAAAAGATCTAACATAAAATCCATATTTGCAAAAACACCATATTTGTTTAAATCTTTACCAAATCAACTCTAAATAGAATTTAAATATATTTTATTTTCAATGATGACCATGGAAAGCCCAAAAATCAGTAAAAACGAATTTTCATTATTTACTTGAGATCCAACGGCTTTTTACATAAAAGCCCTTCTCTTTCGAGGTATTTATAAAAAATAGTTTCTTTACTCAGAAAAATCCCAAAATTTAGAATATACTCCATTATAAGTTGGAGAATTTATTAAAAATATAAAATTGGATATTTACACCGAAAATATTTGCACGTGCTTCGCACGTGTAAAAAGATAAATCTTCAGAAAAATACTTATTAAATCTCCAGAAAATCATTTTAATTCATTTATAAATCTTTAAAATTATATTTTAAATACGGGGTACTACATCACTCCCTTCTTAGAAGAGTTCTGTCCTCAGAACTACTGCTAATGGGGTCCAAACAAACACACCAATAAGGAATGCAATATCTCATAAATGGAAACATAATTTATGAAATACAATCACACAGGAGAATGCATTCCAACAAAAGAAATATAAACATACAGAAGAAACACTATCATGCAAAAATTTCAGAAAAATAACCTTCCGCCGCGCAACTCTGATAACTTGCCATCGGAAGCCATGCCGCAACAACCTCTGAACTCCTGCATCAAACTCTGACCTTCCACAATCTGCTTCAACTTTCCGAGGATCGGTGGCCACTCCCTCCTTAGAAAAGACATGACTAAGGAAGGCCACCTCAAGACCCTGCCTGGAAACACCTTAAGCTCCACACCTAAGACTAGCAAAAATTTTGGGCGACACAAATGTATGCAAGAAAACAGTATCAAATAAAATTTTTATTTTCATTCCATTAATCCAAACAAATTCTGTTACATGGAGAAAAAATACTCAAATCTCCAATTTATTCTCAAATAAAGTTTTACTTAATACAAAATGAATGAATTCCAAAATTCATGCACATCCCGGATCACATCCCTGAGTTACCCGCATCCTCCTCAGTCAATGCGAACAATCGCCCCTGCCTCTGAACCTTGCCTTCCCCTGCACCATCTTTCTTCAGCTGCTGACAGTTTGGTCGGATATGCCCTTCATTACCACAATGATAACAAACCTGCACCTTCCGAGGCTTGGTGCATGCTGCCGGATAATGACCTGTCGCTCCACAGTTGAAACAAGTCACGCCTTGAACTACGGGCGCCTTATGCACTGGTCCACTGAACTTGCTCTGCTTCACTGGGAACTCCTTCCCACTCTGATCATCTGCTGGCCTCTTGTTCTTACTCCAGGTCTCTTGCTTCTTCTGGAACCGATCCATGTCTTCCTCTGTCATAGCTGCTCTCCTGACCAGCTTGTCGAACCTCCTTATGCCCAACAGAATCATTCTCGACCTCAAGTTTGGCCTCAAGCCCTGCTCAAACTTCTTGGCCTTCTTCGCCTCATCAACTATAAGCTCTGGTGCATACCTCAACAGCTGAGCGAACTTAGTCTCAACTCTCGCACGGTCATGCTGCCCTACTGCAGATTCAAGAATTCCGTTGCCTTCCTCTCTTGAATATCCAGGGGAAAGAAATGATCTCTAAATTCTTCCAGAAAAGCCTCCCAAGTCATTTGCTGGTCCCCCAAAGTCCTCTTCACCGATTGCCACCAAACCCCAGCGTCCTTTTCCAACTGCATTGTGGCCAACTTCAGCTTATTGGCTGTCGGAGTTTTCGAGACCTCGAAGATTGCTCCATCCGTCTAATCCAATCATCAGCCTCATTTGGATCAGACTGCCCCTTAAACACTGGCGGCCTCATCCTCTTGAAGGACTCAATCTGCTTGATAGGATCAGCGTTAATAAACACTGGTCCAACCTCATGATTCTGATTCTGATTTTGGGTCTGTGCCAAATAAGCTGCCATTAGTGCTTTCAAAGTCTTATACACCCTGCAAAATTCGGCCTCAAGATCAACTCCCGTTCCTTGGGAACTTCCAGCTCCATCACCATTGTTACCACCATTCTTGGTTCTGGGTCCTGTCATTCTACAGAATACTGCAAAACGAGGATAAAGTTAGAACATCACTACACAATTCACATTCACAACAATACCCTATGGCAAAACCTCAACCATACCCCAAACCAAACATCATGTTCTAACTCTATGTGATACTCACACTCTAATGTCCATACCTATGTACTCATGCTCTAGTGTCCACACCTAGGTTGGTTTTTCATACTATATCTATTATTACTTTTGAAGCATGCTCTGATACCAATCTCTGTAGCGCCCCAAATTTACAATATGATATCTTAGAAATACGTGGCACAATTCCTAGCATCAACTTCAATGTAATATTAAACACAGTCCAAAAATACAGATAATTTTTATTTCAACTTTTATTACAACAATCTTTACAAATACAGCGGAATACAAAACACCTTGAATTACAAACTTTCTTTTTACAACACTTCTTTTACAAAATTTACACCAAGCTCTATTACATCAATTTATCTCAAGCATCCAAACCCCAAGCTCTAAGCAACAAAAACCTGTAAAACATGAGGCTATAGATGATCCCTAACCCCCAAAACTAAAGGGGTCAGCCATAGCGGTGTGAATGACATAAAAACAAAGCAACATAATTAAATTATGAAACACTGAGTCATCAACAACATGTATAAGCAGCAAGAATAAATGAAATGAGAAATAACAAATAAGTAAAGCATGACAACATCAAGGAATATAAGATAGTAGATAGTAATTCATGAAAACGTCAAGTGATTCTAGACTAAGTGTCAAGTGTAGAAAAAAACAGGAAAACACAAACATAAAACCAAGTCAAGAAAACACAAGCTCTATATGCTGACTCTCTAATGCGTACTTGTCAGATTCTATGCATTCCATAGTACAGAGGTCCGATGCAAGCCCTTAATGATCTCCACTTTATAAGGATAACTCCTCGTTATGCCACTAATCCTACCACGGCAATGGAAAACAAGATCCAAAATACTCCGCGAATAGGCACCACAGCCCTCGACGCTCAAGCATCATGTAAGATAGCTTAAAAACAACCGGAGAATCATCTCCCAAACCCGTGTACCCCACGATTAGGCTTGTAAGGCCCTCGACGTGCAGATACACCAGGTACATTCCGTGAATAGGCCTACCAACCCTCGACATGCAAATGCACCCTGCATGCTCTGTGAATAGGCCTACAGACCCTCGAGACGCGAACATACAAATATCCTTTCGAGATAAAACAACAAACAGTCCTAGAACGCATTCGTTGGACTAACAAAACCATGAGCCTATACTTACGTTTCTCAAGTTCTATCACATCCCCACTAGTGCCTGTCCTTAAGTTGATTATTATTAAAACACCAAATCTCCATCTCTAGAGTTAGTGTATCCTGCCGGACTTAAATACTCAACAACAACTAAACCAAGACCTTCCAGGTCTAACTCAACAAACAGTCCTGGAACGCATCCGTTGGACTAACAAAACCATCAGAGCATTAGGATGTTCAAATCAAATTTTAGAATTTCTTATTGATCTTGAGAATGGGAATGTTTGTTACAAATAGTATTAGTCTATCAGAGCAATAGAAATTTTCGAATTACTTATTGATCTGGAGATCAATTATATACAACCAAATATATTTGTTTCACGGTTCTAAAAAGATTATGTGGTTGTATAGAGGTTCAAATTTCAAGGACAAGCCTAGCAAAACTATGTTTAGGTTGTAGGGAGAGAATTTATCTTTTTATGTATATATGATTGTGTCAACAGTTCATATCCAATAAGTTAATATAGGCTTGGGGACTTGCAATTTCTACTCAGTTGTGTCAAGAGTACATAGCGATAAATGTTGCTTAGTAGTGATGTTAATTTGCTATGTTGCGTATATTTGGAGTTTGTTAATTGTGAAAAAGTTGCATGCTTGCATAGAATTGTTAGCAAGTCCTCAATCAACTGTCATTATGAAATACCTATGATCTGCGTTGTGTGCAAGCCAAACAATAGTGTATTAACTATACTCTTAGAAGTTGTTAACCTGAGATTGCTTTATATTAATTGTTTCCTCTTTGCGTCGTAATTAGAAAATCAAAGTCAAGACACTGTGTATGTGTGATTTGAATTGAAGGATTTGCGAGTTGAGTTCTTATTAGAATCTCATGTACTTGCTTTCTTTCCAGGTATTGAGAAATAAGCATAAATCTATATACTCTTACTATTTGTTTCTTTAATTATCATTGGTTTTGATTGATTCTTGAAAAACTCTTACTGTTTGTGTAGGCTCACTGTTTCGTCCCATATTGAAGACTCGAAGCTTTGTGTTTGATCCCTATTGTAGCAACTCTGTAATCTTTTTTTTAGTAGGGTTAGTGGATGATGTATTAGTTGTATATTTTGTTCCCTTAAGTTATGTAGAATAAGGGACTATGTAGATCTATGTAATATTTAGAATTTTGGGAGATAATGTAAGTATCTGTATAGGATGATGATATAATATAGTGATGTTAAAATCCATACCCGCAAAGTTGTGGAGTATTGGGTTCTGTGTGTTGTTTTTTAAAGGTTTTTCTAAAAATTCATTATGTTTTCAAACAAATTCATGGTTTTTATTTTGTATCTTCCATCATATGAAGATTTTTGCCCCCAGAGCCTTATATATATGATGCCTGTGTGATGTTGCTTGGATTGGCCTAGGGAGGATTGATATTAACTGCCTGTGATGTTATATTTTTAATTGTTTGTAGAATTCCGTGAGGAATTGATGTGAAAGGGATAATATTTTAGGGGAGATTCTGTCGAAATTTGTACAAAAATTCCTACAAATCCATTACGTTTTCAAATGAAATCTTGGTTTTTATTTTGTATCTTGCATTATATCAAGATTTTTGACCCAAGAGCCTTATATATATAATTCCTGTGTGATGTTGCTTAGATTGGCTTGGGGAGGATTGATATTAACTACCTGTGATGTTATATTTTTAATTGTTAGCAGAATTCCGTAAGAAATTGTTGTAAAAGGACTAATATTTTAAGGGAGACTCTGTCTAAATTTTTACTAAAATTTCTATTAATATTCTACAATAGAAATTACCATTGGTTTTGACTTGATTGATTCCTTTTTCATTTTAATGATTTTTCATCCTTGATCGTGATTTTTGGCGGGTTTAGTTGTCAATCAATCTGCAATCTTCATGTTCTCTTAATGTTTGAAATGCCTGATAGTTGGGCTTATGTGTTTTGATGTAAGTTATAGATTTAAAAAGGAAGAAAAAAGTCAAATATCTCATACAGTAACTCCTGTTTCCCCAAAAATGTATTTTTGTGTATTTCCAATATTTAAAAATTTTTGCAAATTATATTTTCGGTTTTCAAATTTATTTTCGTCAAATTGTACTATTGGATCATCTATTAAAATCTATCGATAATTTTATTTGTTTTTGGTTATTACTAGTATTATTATTATTATGTTCATGATTATAATTATTGTTATTATTGTTATTAGTATTATTACTTTGATTGTTTATTTAAAAACATAGTTCTATTTATAAATTATATTTGTAGATATTTCACATAAATTCTGTGTTACAATACAAAATTTATTTTGTTGAAAATCTCTATTTTATTAGATATTTTATTAAACCCTATTAGATTTTAAACCCATACCCATTTACTTAAACCCATTTTTATTTTATTGGATTCCTTTTTAAACCCAACTATACTATTTTAATAAAACACTAATGGATTTTTTATTACCTAACTACCCTTTTTCATACCCTATTAATACCCATTACCCACCTAACTATCCATTAACTCCACCCTAAACCCAAACTCGATTACCCTGTTCTCAGCCGCCAACCTATTATACTAAACCCTATTTTTAACCCATATATATATGCAGCCCACACCTATTCATCTTCTCCGCTCTCTCCTCCCTTCCTCTGAGCGTGCCGCCCTGCCCTCGTGCACGCCAGCCGTGCGTCAACAACCACGTCCTTCTGCCTCAACGTTGCTGCCCCTGTGCACCGACGGTAGCCCTGCCCGCCGCTGTCCGTCCTCCGCTCGCGGTGCACTCCCCTTTGCCTTTGGGTTACTTTTGTTTGAGGCTGTGATCATCTTTGATTATGGACCGTTGGATCGCATTATCATCATCTTGGAGTTCTCTAATTGCTTTAATTGGTGGCCGTCTAATCTTTGATCTGATCTGATCATCATCCTCAACGTCAAGATACTGATCACATCTCGATCTTGATCTTGATCTTCGATTAGAGTCATCCGATCTAATCTGTCGCCTTGACCTTTTGATCTCCTGATCTCAGCCGTCCGGTCTTGTTTGCGATAAGTTGTTCATCTTGTTCGTGATTCGTTGCTATTGAGTTCGTACCCGGAAATCCGTTTCCGTTATTCTATTTCTCTTCCTTTGGATTCATTGTCTCTCAGGCAAGTAACTTGTACTTAAATTCCTTTGTATGATACAAGTTAAAAATACCGCTTGTAGTGTAGTTAGGTTCTAGAGATAATTATTTGTGAAACCCCTTATTGATATTTTTTCTATAGTGCTTTGACCATAGTTGACCCACGACACAAAAATTTGACATGAAACAACCTAGGTTTCGCCCGTGCTTGATATGATGTATGTGTGAAACAATTATGAGAACTTGTGTGCTTGTGAGATCCATATGATATACTTGTTGTGGACATGTCGTATACCCTATTTTATGGTGTTTGGACACTTGGTAGACTCGATTTCATGTTTGGTTGTGTTTGGATCAAGTTTCGTTGGATCTATGTTGATTTTGGTTTTTGAGGAAATTCTGTGTTTTGCCGATAATCTGTTTTGATCAGTAATTTAGACCATATTAAGGTCAGAATCTTAATTCAGTACAAAACATGAATTGTAGAGAAATTCATCTACTTTCCAACACCTCTGACCTTGCTCGATTTTGTTTTCTTATGTGTGAGATATGACTGTTTTACTACAGAGGTGTAGATCTTTTCCATATTTCGTTTCTTGGTGTTTTTGATAACTAAATTATTTTGATACTTGTGCTACACATATTATTTTGATCTAGAACTTTGGTCAGTATTTCTATCTATTTAGGGATTACCCAGAATTTTGGTGGATTTTTATTGACGAGTTTATACGCCATTTCATGCTTATTTATAAAGACTATACTTGCTGTATTTTACTCGCTGTTCTGTAAAGAATCGTATTTTCACCCTGATTTCTTTTACTGTATGAAAAATATTTGTGAAATATTAAAGTTAATATATTTTGTCTATTTTTATCTCCCTTCGACGGATTTGGATTTCGTTTCACGGTTTGCGAGATATTTCAGCTTTCGTACAGCTGTGTTGGGAATTCCAGATTTGCCAAACTATCGTTTCTTGATGTTTTCTAATTTTTTATGGTTGATCTAATTTCACTGGAAAATTATGAAACTTTACATTTTGATACTAGACAGATAGGGAAATACCCCAGATTTTTTGTGGATTTATTTATTGAGTTTTGATGCTATTTTCCTGACTGTAAATTCGATTTCCTAATTTCTGACCGAACCTATCTTCCGAATTCAAATCAGTTTTGAACTATGTTTCTGTGAATTACTATATGACTTATTTATTTCGCTGGATTCGGTTGGAAGTCTATTTTCTACATGTTTCGACGGATTCAGATTTTCATGTTTGTAACACTGGGAATCACTATTTTACTGCAATGTGGTCTTGTTGTCCTGAACTTGAGATTTGGTTATTTCATTCTTTTATGTGTTATCTTGCCCTCGTACATGCTCATCTTGCAACTTGAACTTGTTACATGATCATGCCATATTATTCTTGATATATTTTGTACACATACATGCTTGTTTGATAATAATAATAAATAACCAAGCCGGGGTTTAAGGGAAAGATCTAATAGTGGATAATTCAGAAACGTGCACTCGGAAGGGGGCCCGTGTTTTCCATATTTGGAATTTGGTATATGATTTGAATTATTTGGAATTCTGTATATATTTGGATTATTTGAAATTTGGTATATGATTTGGATTATTTGGAATTTGGTATATGATTTCGTTAATTTGGAATTTGGTATATAATTTGGATTACTTGTCCCTAAGTACACTGCCCTCTATGGTCCACTATGAAATCTAAAGTGAAACTATTTGTTGTAGCAACTATGTAGTAAAAGCTGGGATGCAGGAAGTGCTACCTAGATAGTAATCACTACAAGACTTGATACATGAAACTTGAACCATACCTGACACTTGTACTTGACTACTTGACCCTTGCTACTCGTTACTTGATTTTGTGAAACGTGATTTCGTGACACTTGATTCTTGATACTTGATACTTGTTTACATGATACTTGTTCACTTGACACTTGGTTCATGCCATTTACACTTGATCACCTTGCCATGCTAGTTGTTATATTTTAATATCATGCTTATACCATGTTATTAGCTGGTTTTCCCCATGTACATGTAGCCTGCATTACAAGCGGTCCGTAACTTGCAATTGATGGGTACTTGTTTTCTTTTTTTCTCTTTCCTGCAATTGTTAAATTGCAGATTTTGGAGAACAGATTCCAGATGGTATCGGTGACATGAATATTAGTGTTGGATTTGCTATTATTATTTCTTGTAGCTTGCTTGAACAATATTGTATTTTGATATTTGGATTTATTCTTGTATTTGGGCAATGTGATCCAAGATATTTGTTTTATTCAGATCATGACTATTTGAGATTTATATATTTGGTTTCAAGTATTCTTGTTGGTATTTTGGTTCATCTGTGCATGTTGGTTGATACTTTTGCTTCCGACTCTGAATATTTCGTGAGATGTTGTAAAGATTCTTGAACAGCTTATAGATGATGAAAATCATTCGCTGGGCTTTTGTCGCGTACTCGTATTCCGTATTCCTTTTAGGAAGCGGGGCGTGACAGGATTTTTAGTGGTATCAGAGCCCATATTTGGCTAATGTATTAGTTGCCTAATATATTAGACAAGCTTGGCTTGAACTGGGATCAGCCAAACATTTCACAAACTATGCATGCATAAAGGAATCATAATCAACATTGATCTGGATACCAGTCTTATTCCATGCTTCTTTTTGATCCCTTCTTATTCAATCCCTTGATTCCTTGATTCGTCCGTCTTTTTTTCAGTCGTCCTCATTTGCTGACTTTTTCTTGGGTATGAGTTCATTCTTTCGTACCCATATTGCTTGATTTTGGTGCCATCTATTCTTTTCTTCTTGCACAGTTCGTTGACCGGCATCGTTTAATGCTATTGGTATTGTTTGTTTCTCCTTTTTGTCCCAGGATTTCCTTGTTGCTTTTTCTTCTTTGTATTGTTTGTTTCTCCTTCCTTGTATTGTTTGTTTCTTCCCATTCCTTATATTCGTCTTCATCTATTGACTCATTGCTTGGTTCATCTCGTTCTTGTTCATCCTTTCTTCGATTCCAGCTCTATCTATTTCTTTATCTCCTTGCTTTGTTATTTTGCAAGTCTTGTATTGTTTCTTTTTCATTTTTGATATCAGTTACTTCTTTCTTGCATTCCATTTTGTCATCACGCACTCATTCATTATTTGATTCAATTCTTCCCTGTTCATTCTCTCTTTGATTCCAGTTCTGTCTACTTCCTATCTTGCTTGTTATCCTGTGCTGTTTCTTTCCATTTGTTACTGTTTGTTTTCATTTTTGCATTTAATTTGACCTCATTGTTATCCACTTGTTTCTTTTTCCTAGTGTTGCCACTGCTTTGTTCCTTTTCCTTTTACCCTAAGTTTTGTTACCCTTCCCCCAGTTTGCTTTTGTCCTATCCTATGTACCGCTTAAGCAAATTTTGAGGACGAAATTTTCTTGTAAGGTGTGTAGGATTTGTAACCCCTGTTATCCCAAAAATGTATTTTTCTGTATTTCCTATATTTAAAAAATTTCGCAAATTATATTTCCGGTTTTCAAATTTATTTTCGTCAAATTGTACTATTGGATCTTCTATTAAATCTATCAATAATTTTATTTGTTTTCGGTTATCACTAGTATTATTATTATTATGTTCATGATTATGATTATTGTTATTATTGTTATTAGTATTATTACTTTGAATGTTTATTTAAAAACCTAGTTCTATTTATAAATTATATTTGTAGATATTTCACATAAATTCTGTGTTACAATACAAAAATTATTTTGTTGAAAATCTCTATTTTATTAGATATTTTATTAAACCATATTAGATTTTAAACCCATACCCATTTACTTAAACCCATTTTTATTTTATTGGATTCCTTTTTAAACCCAACTATACTATTTTAAAAAAACACTAATGGATTTTTTATTACCTAACTACCCTTTTTCATACCCTATTAATACCCATTACCCACCTAACTATACCATTAACTCCACCCTAAACCCAAACCCGATTACTCTGTTCTCAGCCGCCAACCTATTATACTAAACCCTATTTTTAACCCATATATATATGCAGCCCACACCTGTTCATCTTCTGATTTAACCGCCGCTTCATCTTCTCCGCTCTCTCCTCCCTTCCTCTGAGCGCGCTGCCCTGCCCGCCGCTGTCCGTCCTCCGCTCGCGGTGCACTCCACTTTGCCTTTGGGTTACGGTTTGTTTGAGGTTGTGATCATCTTTGATTATGGACCGTTGGATCGCATTATCGTCATCTTGGAGTTCTCTGATTGCCTTAATTGGTGGCCGTCTGATCTTCGATCTGATCTGATCATCATCCTCATCATCAAGATACTGATCACATCTCGATCTTGATCTTGATCTTCGATCAGAGTCGTCCAATCTGTTCAGATCGCCCTGATCTTTTGATCTCTTGATCTCAACCATCCGATCTTGTTCGCGATCAGTTGTTCATCTTGTTCGTGATTCGTTGCTATTGAGTTCGTGCCCTGTAATCCGTTCCCATTATTCTCTTTCTCTTCTGTTGAATTCGTCGTCTCTCAGGCAAGTAACTTGTACTTAAATTCCTTTGTATGATACAAGTCAAAAATACCGCTTGTAGTGTAGTTGGGTTTTAGAGACAATTGTGTGTGAAAACCCTTGTTGATATTGTCTCTATAGTGCTTTGAACATAATTGACTCACGACACAAAAATTTGACATGAAGCAACCTAGGTTTCGCTCGTTCTTGAAATGATGTATGTGTGAGACAATTATGAGAACTTGTGTGCTTGCGAGGGCTATGTGATATACTTGCTGTGGACATGTCGTATACCCTATTTCATGGTGTTTGGACACTTGGTAGACTCGATTTTATGTTTAGTTGTGTTTGGATCAAGTTTCATTAGATCTATGTTGATTTTGGTTTTTGAGGAAATTCTGTGTTTTGCCGATAATCTGTCTTGATCAGTAATTTAGACCATATTAAGGTCAGAATCTTAATTTCAGTATAAAACATGAATTGTAGTGAAATTTGTCTACTTTCCAACCCCTCTGACCTTGCTCGATTTCATTTTCTTATGTGTGAGATATGACTGTTTTACTACAGAGGTGTAGATCTTTTCCATATTTCGTTTCTTGGTGTTTTTGATGACTAAATTATTTTGAAACTTGTGCTACACATATTATTTTGATCTAAAACTTTGGTCAGTATTTCTATATCTATTTAGGGATTATCCAGAATTTTGATGGATTTTTATTGATGAGTTTATATGCCGTTTCATGCTTATTTATAAAAACTATACTTGCTTTATTTACTCACTGTTCTCTAAAGAATCGTATTTTCACCTTGATTTCTTTTACTGTTTGAAAAATATTTGTGAAATATGAAATTTAATATATTTTGTCTATTTTCATCTCCCTTTGGCGGATTTGGATTTCGTCTCACGGTTTGCGAGATATTTCAGTTTTCGTATAACTATGTTGGGAATTCCATATTTACCAAACTATTGTTTCTTGATGTTTTCTGATTTTTTGATGGCTGACCTAATTTCATTGGAAAATTATGAAACTTTATATTTTGATACAAGATAGATAGGGGAATACCCTAGATTTTTTCGTGAATTTATTTATTGAGTTTTGATGCTGTTTTCGTGACTGTAAATTTGATTTCCTGATTTCTGACTGAACCTATTTTCTGGATTCAAATCAGTTTTGAACTATGTTTTTGTGAATTACTATATGACTTATTTATATTCTCTGGATTTGGTTGGGAGCCTTTTTTCTATAAGTTTTGACGGATTTAGATTTGCATGTTTGTAACACTGGGAATCACTATTTTACTGCAGTGTGGTCCTACTGTCCTGAACTTGAAATTTTGTTATTTCATTCTTTTATGTATTATCTTGCCCTCGTACATGCTCATCTTGCAACTTGAACTTGTTACATGATCATGCCATATTATTCTTGATATATTTGGCACACATACATGCCTGTTTGATAATAATAATAAACAACAAAGCCGGGGTTTAAGGAAAAGATCTAATAGTGGATAATTCAGAAACGTATACTCGGAAGGAGGCCCGTGTTTTCCATATTTGGAATTTAGTATATGATTTGGATTAATTGGAATTTAGTATATGATTTGGATTATTTGGAATTTGGTATATGATTTGGATTATTTGGAATTTGGTATATGATTTGGTTAATTTGGAATTCGGTATTTGATTTGGATTACTTGTCCCTGAGTACACTGCCCTCTATGGTGCACTATGAAATCTAAAGCGAAATTGTTTATTGTAGCAATCATGTAGTAAAAGCTAGGATGCATGAAGTGCTACCTAGATAGTAATCACTACAAGACTTGACACATGATACTTGAACCATACCTGACACTTGTACTTGACTACTTGACCCTTGCAACTTGTTACTTGATTTCCTGATACGTGATTTCGTGACACTTGATTCTTGATACTTGATACTTGTTTACATGATACTTATTCACTTGACACTTGGTTCATGCCATTTACACTTGATCACCTTGCCTAGCTAGTTATTATATATTGATATCATGCTTATACCATGTTATTAGCTAGTTTTTTCCATGTACTTGTATCCTACATTACAAGCGGCCCATAACTTGCAATTGACGGGTACTTGTTTTCTTTTTTCCTCTTCCTTGCAATTGTTAAATTGCATATTTTAGAGAACAGGTTCTAGATGGTATCGGTGACATGAGATGCGCTAGATTTGCTATTATTATTTCTTGTTGCTTGCTTGAACAATATTGGCTTTTGATACTTGGATTTATTCTTGTATTTGGACATTGTGACCCTGGATATTTGTTTTATTCAGATCATGACTATTTGAGATTTATATATTTGGTTTCAAGTATTCTTGTTGGTATTTTGGTTCATATGTGCATGCTGGTTAATACTTTTGCTTCCGACTATGATTATTTCGTGAGATGTTTTAAAGATTCTTGAACAGCTTATGGATGATGAAAATCTTTCGCTGGGCTTTTGTCGCGTACTCGTATTCTGTATTCCTTTTGGGAAGCGGGGCGTGATGAAAATCATTCACTGGGCTTTTGTCACGTACTCGCATTCCTTATTCCTTTTGGAAAGCGGGGCGTGACACATACACTAAAATATATCAAAAATTGGGGCTAACAAGCCTATTTTAGATCGCAGTAGGCTTTCCAGTGTCTGGATACTAAATATATTAATATGGAGATGTAATTGTACTTGATCACATTTAACAAAAGGTCTTTACATGTACATCACAACAAGCTTTTTCTGTAACTCTTTCTCTTTCATTTTTAACCTATTTTAAAATCATATATGGTTAACTACATGAAAATATGACAACAGGGAATTAACTCATGCAGTTTGAGGAGATAACTGCATTACCGACTGAATTGCTACTCATGTAGTTTGAAATCTCTTATGTTTAAGTCACACATAGCAACTGATTTCGATCCACTATTATTGTAGATTCACAGTACTCTTTTTCAATCCCGAGCACCTGACAAATGATCCTGCAATATATAAACCAATAAAAAACTTAATTTAGAATACATCAATATCTCAGCTAAATACACATCTATATATATTATTCTTCACGAAGACGTGCATATATTTAACTTTTTACAGGCCTTTTTATATTTCACGGAAACGTGCCATAGGCACATGTCCATGGGCATACCTAGTACATGTATACAACAAGATGTGGTTATCCCTAACTTATTTCATGTCATGTGTGTAATGAGACAACTACGGGCGGGTCAAAATAATAGAGATGAGAAATAGTCTCTAAAACACAACTACACTATAGGCGGTATAGTACTTGTATATGCAAACAGAAATTATACAAGTTACTTGCCTTATAGTTGACGAAGAAAATGAGAATGTGATGAGAATAACAGAAATGGATTCCCGGGCATAAACACAACACACGGATCACGAACACACGAACAACGAATCTAGATGAGATGATCACGATCACGATCAGATCAGACGACCAAGATCAAGATGATCAGATCAGATCAAACGACCAGATCAAGACTGATGATGATGGAGAGGATGATCACGATAAGATCAGACGGTCCAAATGTCCCTGATGATGAAGATGATGAAGATCAAGATCGATCGACAATCGGACGGTTCAAATCAGATGACGGAGATCATGATGATCAGGATGTTCAAGTCGATCAAACGACCAGGATTCAAAAGATCAAAACCCAGGATCAACCATCAAACGGCAATGGGGTGCACTGGCTTGGCTCTGACGGCAAGCAGCGGCGCTCAGGGTGAGGCTGATGGTGGACGGCGACGATGGGATAAGGCTACCTGGCATCGGGAGGACAGGTCGGGGGGCTATCGTGGCTGCTGGCGGTGAGTGCAAGGGACGGGGAGGTGTCGCACGGGGACGCAGGGCTATGACTGGCTGAAGTCGACAGGGGGCACCGGAGGGAGAGGATGGGATGGAGGCAGGAGGGTGCACAAGGCGAGGCACAGCCATTCGTACTACAATATGGAAATAATTTGAAATAACTACTAATACAATTAACATATAAATAGTTTTTTAAATAGACAGTCAAAGTTATAATAATAATAACAATAATAACAATAATCATAATAATAATAATAATAATAATAATAATAATAATAATAATAAAAACCGTAATAATAATAATACTGAAGAATAGTAATAACAACAATACAAATAAGGTTTGTATTACAATATAAAAATTATAGAAAATAGTTACAAAAAAATTATTGATCAAAAATTGGTTTTAATAGAATATCCAACAATACATTTGGACAAAAGAATTTGAAAGCGAAAAAAAAATTTACAAAAAATCGAAATACTGAAAATACACAGAAAATACGTATTTGTGAAAATAGGGGTTACAGACTCCCGGAAGGAGCGCGTCGTCAAGCTAGAGGCAGAGAATCTTCGTCTACGTTGGCTTTCTGAGAGGAGCAACATTAGAAGTAATTTTTGCCCTCGGGGTCAGTATGCTCAAGGATGGTCATTACAAGAGTTAGCACTTTGCTCGCCTCCTGTTTTGCAGAATCCAGGTGACGCACAAAGTGGAGTGGCCGGCTCTTCGAGCAGGGTGTCAATCGGGGCGACCGTTAGACCCTTGGGTGCCGACGATGCGACTCGGCTCGCTGGCTTAGAGACCTCCATGGAGACGAGGCAAGATCAGCACCACGCTCGCCGGCCTTGTGTGTCGTTCAATAGGAGCGTCCCCCTTCCTAGAAGAAGTTAGGTCTAGAATAAGGTTTGTGTCTCAAACTTTGTGATCTTTTTACTTTGAATGACCTTTAGGTCTCAAATAAGACTTGTATTTCCGATTTTGATGGAATAATATATCACATTTTCTGACCTAATAATGAGCTTCTTCAAAGAGTTTGTGTTTTGCTAACTTTCGCAAGAGAACTTCAACAGTGTTGGGAGCAATTCTGAATGGTGAGCTACTTTGTACTCGCTCGTTCGCAACTAGCTAAAGTGGCATCAAACCAAGTGTTGGACTCCGAACTTGTCATTAAGAGAGTTTCAACAGTTGTGGGAGCAATTTCGAATGGTGAGCTACTTTATACTCGCTCATTCGCAAGTAGCTAAAGTGGCATCAAACCAAGTGTTGGAATCCAAACTTGTCATTAAGAGAGTTTCAACAGTCGTGGGAGCAATTTCGAATGGTGAGCTACTTTGTACTCGCTCGTTCGCAAGTAGCTAAAGCAGCATCGAACCAAGTGTTAGACTGCGAACTTATTGTTAAGAGAGTTTCAACAGTTGTTGGAGCAATGTCGAATGGTGAGCTACTTTGTACTCGCTCGTTTGCAAGTAGTTAAAGCGGCATCGAACCAAGTGTTGGACTCCAAACTTTTCGTTAAGAGAGTTTCAACAGTTGTGGGAGCAATTTCGAATAGTGAGCTACTTTGTACTCGCTCGTTCGCAAGTAGCTAAAGCGACATCGAACCAAGTTTTGGACTCTGAACTTGTTGTTTAGATAGTTTTTTGTATGCTCCAAGGTAAGACAACCAGAATATTTAGAATAGAAAATTTCCAGGATGTAAATTTCTTTATTAAAAACAACTAAGCGGATGCTTCTAAGTTGCAAGCAATTTTTACACTTAATAAGGATTGGCTAAATAAAAAAGAAACAAGTTTTAAAATGCTTTAAGAACGCGCTAGGAGTTGAAGTTGCTTGGAGCGATGTTCAAACACCCTCTTGGTACTTCAACAAGTGCTCTACATTCCATGTCCTCGGTACTTTGTTGGCCATCGGGTCTTCAAGTTGATAATCGCCAAGGTGAACAACTTTGGAGACCCTATATGGTCCTTTCCAATTGGGTGCCAGCTTGCCTTTCTTGCTCGAGAAAGAAATTGATAGCTTTCTGAGCACCAGATCTCCTTCTTTGAGATTAGCAGGGAGGACCCTCTTGTTGTAGGACTGCTCAATCCTACATCGATAAATTTCTTGCCAGATGGAGGATCTCTCACGGATCTCAACGATGAGGTCCAAGTTACCGCGAAGCTCGTTCGCATTTTGCTCTTCGTTGTAGGAATAAAGCGGGGGGAAGGTAGACCGACTTCTAATGGGATGACGGCTTCGTAGCCGTAAGTGAGGTTGAAGGAGATTCTCCTGTGGGGGTCCTCTTAGTAGTGTAATAGCTCCAGAGCACATTGGGGAGCTACTCTACCCATATACCCTTAGAAGACTTATCAAGTCTCTTTTTCAAGCCAAGGAGAATTTGCCGATTGGCGTTCTCTGCCTGACCGTTGGAGTGTGGGTGGAGACCGAGGAGAATCGTTGCTGGATGCCCAGGTCTGCGCAAAAAGTGCAAAAGGCGGCCCCCGTGAACTGAGTCCCATTGTCCGTTACCAAGATTCGAGGCACACCGAATTTGCAGACAACATTTTTCCAAAAGAAGCGCTGAACTCTATTCTCTGTGATCGTCGCTAGGGGCTCGGCTTCGATCCATATAGAGAAATAGTCGATGTCCACAACAAGGAACTTTAGATGGCCTGGCATCGGAGGGAAAGGCCCCAGCAGGTCCATTCCCCACAGTGCAAAAGGGGTTGGATTGGATAAAAAAGAGAGCTGGACTTGAGGTAAGCGGCGAATTGTTGAAAATTTTTGACAGGGGCCACATTGGCGAACGTGTTGTTCTGCATCGTGAAGGAGAGTGGGCCGGAAGTATCCATAATTCAAGATTTTGCGGGCGAGGGACCTTGCTCCCAAGTGTGCGCCGCATATCCCTTCATATACCTCCTTCAAAGCATATTGGGCTTCCTCTAGGGAGAGACATCTCATGAAGGGTATGTCGTCTACTTGAGTATAGGAACGTTTGTACATGACCCCATCCATGAGTGTGTACTGCTCGGCTCTGATTCAGATATTTCGAGCCTATTTAGAGTCTAAAGGGAGAATCCCATCTTTGAGGAACCCGAGCAGGGGCCTCATCCAATTTTCCCCGAGAACTAGGGAGAGTGTCTCCTTGGCGCGGGGTCTTCTTCTTCGATGTTGGGTCTCATGAGAACATCTATTAAGACGGTTTGTTCGATCCCTGGAGGAAAGGGGAAGCTAACTTTAAGAGGGCATCCGCCTGTGCATTCTCTTCTCGGGGGATTCACTGGAGTTGTGCATCCACGAAAGAGACCATAAGTTCTTTGACTTTGGCCAAGTACTTGGCCATGTGACCGTCTTGCGCTTCGTATTCCCCTGATACCTGGTTCACCACCAGCTGCGAGTCACTGAATATCTTGACGCACTTGGCCCCGGCCTTGTAAGCCATACACAGGCTGGCTATAAGGGCTTCGTACCCAGGCTCGTTGTTGGACACCCGAAAGTTGATACGGAGTGAGTATTGGAGGATGAAATCATCGGGGCCAGTCAGGATGACCCCCACTCTGCTCCCATCGGCACACGAGGACCCATCAACATACACTATCTAGAACGGGGGTTCCTCTATCGCTTTGCTGGCGTCGGGAATTGTGCTCTCTACTATGAACTCTGCTAGGGCTTGTGCCTTGATGGTGGTTCGGGGCCGATAGCTGATATCATGCTGGCTCAGCTCGATGGACCACTTCATAAGGCGCCTCGAGGTCTCAGGGCTTGTAGAGAAATTGTTTGAGCCGCTGGTCAGTAAGAACGACCATCGAGTGAGACTGGAAGTAGGGGCGAAGCTTTCGGGCCGCTATGACCAACGCATAGGCCATCTTTTCTAGCTTTGGATAACGGAGTTCAGCATCCTTGAGGACCTTACGCGCATAGTAGATGGGCTTCTGCATCTTGTCTTCTTCTCTTACTAGAACAGCACAGAGGGTCTGCTCCGAAGTGGCAGGGTATATGTAAAGGACTCTCCCGGGCTTTGGCTTGTTCAAGAGTGGGGGGTTGACTAAGTAAGCCTTGAGCTGATCAAAGGAATCTTGCTGCTATTGCCCCACTCAAAACCTTTAGCCCCTCTGAGGGCCTTGAAGAACGGGATACATTTTTCTCCGGATTGGAGAGAAAACGGCCTATGGCCGCAAGGCGTCCGGCGATTCTCTGCACGTCTTTAACATTGGAGGGGGGAGCCATGTTGAGTATGGCCTAAATCTTCTAGGGGTTGGATTCTATGCCTCTTTGGCTGACCATAAACCCAAGGAATTTACCGGATGAAACACTGAAGGCAGACTTGTTCGGGTTCCGTCTCATATCGTGTCTCCTCAACACATTAAAAGCCTCTTGAAGATCAGGAACATGATCCGATTTGCTGACGCTCTTCACCAACATGTCGTCTACATAGACTTCCATGTTCCGAATGATTTGTTCCTTGAAGACCTAGTTAACAAGGCGCTGACAGGTGGCACTGGCGTTCTTCATCCCGAAGGGCATGACCCAGTAGCAATATACACCTTGTTCGGTGACAAAAGAGGTCTTCGGAATATCTGGAGGGAACATTCTGATCTGGTTGTACCCGAAAAATGCATCCATGAAACTTAATAGTTCGTGGCCTGAGGTTGCATCAATTAGGGCATCAATGCTCGGGAGCGGGAAAGGATCTTTGGGGCAGGCCTTGTTTAGATCCGTGAAGTCAATGTAGATCCTCCAGCTCCCACTGGCTTTCTTTACCATCACGACATTGGACAGCCATTCAGGATAGTTGACATCCTGTATGAACTGAGCCTTCAAGAGTTTATCAACCTCTTATTTGATGGCCTGCTGGCGCTCGGAGACGAATTTGCGCCGCTTTTGCTGAACGAGTCTGGCCCCTGAAGCAACACTAAGGTGGTGCATGAGGAGCTCTTTGGAGTTTCCCGGCATGTCAGTTGCAGTCCAGCCAAATAGATCGCGATTTTCCCTTATACACTGGATTATGGCGGATTGGACAGTAGGGGAAGGACATTGCTAATCTGGAATGTGCTAGTCGGATCTTCTTCTGAAAAGGCCACCTCTTCCAGCTCATCGACCGGCTCTGATATTTGTTGGCTACTCCCTTGGGGGAGTTTAAGAGCTTCAAGGGAGAGGACCAGTCCTCCTACCGAGGTCATGTAGCATTTGTGAGCCACCTCCTGGCTCCGTCTGACTTTCCCCATGCCTGCTGCGGTAGGGGAATTTCATCTTCACGTGGTAGGCCAAGGGTATGGCCTGGAGAGCAGCTAGGCCTGGCCGACCCAGGATGACGTTGTAAGCGGCCTTCACATCTACCACCACGAAATCCATCGGCTCGGTTCGGGTGGTTGGAGTTTTTCTAGCGGTTACATCGAGAGTTATGGCACCCTCGATCGTCACTGTCACCCATGTGAACCCGTGGAGAGTGTAACCGGCAGGCTTGAGTCGATCCCTAGATAGCTTAAGACCCTGGAAGGCCTCTAGAAAAAGAATGTTGACCGAACTACTGTTGTCGACCAGGACTCGGCGCACATCGAAGTTGGCCATATTGAGGTTTATCATAGTGCGTTACAATGGGGCGTTCGGACGCCCTCCAAATCTCTATCTGAAAAAAGTGACAGGGACCCCAAGGCCCTTGGGGGGAGGATGGTTTTGCACGAAATTTACTTCCCAGATGAAGGCTTTTCGGGAGGAGTTCGAATCTCCCCCCATAGGGCTTCCGTGTATGAGATGTAGAACGGCTTCTGCTTCAGTGTCCGGGGTCTCCGCATGCCGCTCGGTTCACTTATTAGCCCCCTGCGGGGCGGAGGAGGATTTGCCCTGTCCTTTCTTACAAACCTGGAAAGTTGCCCTCTCTGAATATTGGCCTCAATCTCATCTTTTAGGGCCCAAAAGTCATCTCTGTCTTGGCCGTGGTCCCTGTGGAAGTGGCACCATTCGTCTTTGTTCCTCTTCTTGCTCTGAGTGTTCATCTTAGGAGGTGATGGGAGAAGACCCTTTTTCCCAACTTCCATTAGGATGGCTGAGACACTCGCGTCGAGTGGAGTGAACTTCTCAAAGCAGGGAGAAGGGCGATGCTGGCCTCCATTGTCTTTCTGGAGCTTCTTAGCTCCTTCTTCTTCAATGCCCTTCTGTTTGTTCCCAGAGGACGATCCCTCAAGAGCGGGGCGGGTGAGAGCCTCTTCCGTTCGGTTGTATTTCTCACTCCTAAGCACGAGTTTTGAGAAATCCCGAGGAGGCTTCTAGGCAAGGGATGCTCTGAGGTTGTCATTAATGGCGTTGGATTGGAAGGAAGTAAAGGCTGCGGACTGGTCTAGGGAGGCGATGGATCGGGCCTCTCGGTGAAACATTTAACATTGTCTCTCAGCCGCTCGCCCTTCCTTGATGAAGCAATAGCAAAGAGGTGCTCAGCTTTTCAGCCCGACGGCTACTCACGAAGTGAGTAAGGAAGAGCCCTTCGAACTGGTTGAAGGAGAAGATGGAGGCTGGGGCTAGTCTTGAGTACCATTCTCTTGCAGGCCCCTTCAGCGTGGCCGAGAAAGTTTTGCAAAGAAGCGCGTCCGACGCTTGGTGGATCATCATTAGAGTTTTAAAACTTTCGATGTGGTCAGTGGGGTCGGACTCCCCGTTGTATGATTCAAAATAAGGGGGCTTGAAGTTCTCTGGGACTTGTGCTTCCATTATGGTTCGGGAGAAGGGAGGCCTGCTGGAGTGGAAATTCCTCGTCCGTTATTCCTCTTCTCCGTCCAGTCGGCCAAGGTGCCTCTCCATCTCATGGAGACAATGGTAGATTGAATCTTCCCTTCGGTCATACCTTGCTGAGCCCCGGGTCTCGTCCTCATGCGAAAGGGGACTAGAAGTGCGATGATTATAGCTTGGGGCAGGTTGAAGACTGGGAGTACGACGCCAATAGTTTGGGGTAGGTTGAGGACTAGGGCACCCACTAATCGTGGTCGGGAACAACATTGAGGCCCCTCAGGACTCCATCTTGAAATTGCTGGAACTGTGCTGTTGTGACAGGTGCCTCCCGCTCTCGGTGGTCCTATGGGGCAGGTCGACCTATTGGAGAGCGGCTTCTCCTCTAACGAGGCTGGGGGTGACTCCTTTTGCCTCCTGGGAGAGTTGGATCTTCTGCGATTTGGTCTACGGGGGGATCGGGCTCTAGGGGACCTGATCGCTGGACCCCTTTGATGTTCACGGTGGGGTATCCCGTCATGGGTCCACATCTCATCCAAGCGGGTCCGAAAATCTATCCCCTGTTGCCAGTTGATAGTAATTTGCCAGATATCCTTCTTCGTTGGGGGACTGCGGGAGTCCATGGAGTCGGACGAGGGGTTATGTATCGAAACATGGTCATGATGAGGAGGTTGCCCATGTCGACTTTGACGGGAGGGTCCCGCAGCAACCCCTTGAGGCCCTTGAGGATCCTGCTGGGGTTGAGGTTGCTGAGGAAGGGGCCGTCTAGGCTGCGATTGCTGGACAGGTTAAGGGAGAGACTGTCCAGGCTGCTGGACTTGTTGAGCAGGTTGAGGGGAGACCTCCTGGAGTGGAGGAGGAGAAGGAGCGGGAGTGGCTCTGCGGTTAGAGACCGTCGTCTTCCCCTTCTTTGAAACTACTTTCGCTGATGAAATAGGGCTGGATTGCTGTTCGAGTTTCCCACAGATGATGCCATGCTGATTTTGGTGTGGGAGCGAACAGATGAATTTGTGGATTCTTGAAGGAAACATATAAGCAAACCTACTAATTTTCACCGGCATTTTAACTGGTTTCTTTCCGCTGCCGTTGACCTGAAAAAAAGTTCGATACACCAGCATGGATCCCGGCGACGAATCTTCCGACGCACTTGTTAGTAATCAGGAAGATTATGAAATAGCTTTATGTGGAAAAAGATTGATTACATTGTTATTGAGGGGGGAGAGGGGTATTTATAGTCACTTTATGGATAAGAAGAGAGTTTGACTCGTTTCGTGATAAGAGGGGCTACTTAAACTGTCACTTAGGGATAACCACGAATTTAAATTACTCTTTATCCATCTGGGTTGGTTTGTAACGGGTTGCTACCCACACCCAGTAAGACAGATCTGTTTTTGGGCTATTGGGCTTTGAAGAAAGACCCAGTTTCCAATTCAGACACTGATTGTAGGTGAAATTACCGTTTAACCCCTGAGAGCTTTAAGATTTGTGCCCGATTTGAACAATCCAGATTTAATCCTATTTTTAGCCATATCACTAGTGACCATCAAGGGAGTTATCACTCTTGATGTAACTGCTGGCAAAACCCCAGCCACCCGAACAGAACCAATGGATTTTATGGTTGTCGATGTAAAGGCCGCATACAATGCCATCCTTGGCCGACCCGGCTTGGAAGCGCTTCAAGCCGTACCCTTCGCCTTCCATATGAAGATGAAATTTTCTACCTCCACAGGGGTGGTAGAAGTCAGCGGGAGCCAGGAGACTATCCGGAAATGTTACATGACTTCGATGGGGGTCTAGTCCTCTCTCTCGAAACCCTTGAGCTCCCCAAATGGAGCAACCAAGCCGTCTCGGAGCCAGTCGATGAGTTAGAAGAAGTGGCTTTTTCCGAAGAAGACCCGACCAGGACGTTCCAAGTTAGCAAAGTCCTCCTCCACCCAGTCAAAGCCGACATCATCTAATGCATAAGAGGGAACTGAGACCTGTTCGCATGGACTGCTGCCGATATGCCCGGTATCTCGAAATAATTGCTCATGCACCACATCCGCATAGCTCCCGAAGCTAAACCTATCGAACAGAAGCATCTCAAGTTTGCACCGGACTGCCAGAAAGCCATCAAAGAAGAAGTAGATAAACTCTTGGTGGCTCGGTTCATCCAAGAGTTAATTACCTTGAGTGGCTTTCCAATGTTGTGACAGTGAAAAATGCCAATGGAAAATGGAGAATTTGTTTCGACTTCACCAATCTGAACAAGACCTGTCCAAAAAATCTGATCCCGCTTCCTAGTATCGATGCACTAATTAACGCCACTTCCGGTCACGAACTCTTGAGCTTTATGGACGCTTTCTCCAGGTACAATTAGATCGGGATGTTCCGCCCTGATATTCCGAAGACTTCTTTCACGACAGATCAAGGCCTATATTGTTACCGCGTCATGCCTTTCAGGCTAAAGAATGTCGGGGCAACATATCATCGCCTCTTCAACAAGGTCCTTAAGGAACAAATCGGGAGGAACTTGAAGGTTTATGTGGATGATATGTTGGTAAAAAGCCTCAGGAAATAGGACCATGTGGCCAACCTCCAGGAAGCTTTCGATGTCTTGCAAAGTCACAACATGAGGCTCAACTCGTCTAAATGTGCCTTCGGAGTATCGTATGGCAAATTCTGAGGGTTTATGGTTAGCCGAGGGGTATAGAAGCCAACCCAGAAAAGATCCAAGCAATATTGAATTTGGCTCCCCAATCCAGTGTTAAGAAAATACAAAGGCTCACAGGGCGCCTCGGCACCATCGGGCGTTTCCTCTCCAAGTCACGGGAGACGTGTATACCGTTTTTCAAGGCCCTAAGAGGAACGGGAGGCTTTGAGTGGGGACAATCACAGCAGGAATCCTTCGACCAACTCAAAGCATATCTGGTCAACCACCCGCTACTGAGTAAGTCCAAGCCTGGGAAAATCCTCTACCTTTACCTCGTCACATCAGAATAAACCCTCAGTGTCGTCCTAGTGAAGGAAGAACACAAATCCCAGAGGCCGATCTATTATGTGAGTAAGGTCCTCTGGGATGCCAAACTCAGCTATTCCAAGATAGAAAAGATAGCCTATGCACTGGTCATGGCTAATAGAAAGTTATGCCCATATTTCCAAGCTTATTATGTGGTCATTCTTACCCGACCAACCCCTTAAGCAAGAGATGCACAAGCCTAAATGTTTGGGGCGACTCATGAAATGGTCCATCGAGCTGAGCCAACATAATATCAGCTATCAGCCAATGACCACTAATAAGGCTCAAGCCCTAGCAGAATTCATAGTGGAAAGAACTATCCCCGGCCCTTGCAAGTAAGGCAAGGAATACCCGGTCTGGAGCATTTATGTCGATGGGTCCTCATGCGCTGAGGAAAGCGGAGCGAGGGTCATCTTAACCAGCCCAGATGACTTAGTTCTCCAGTACTTGCTCCGCATCAATTTTCGAGCGTCAAACAATGAGGCAAAGTATGAAGCACTCATAACCGATCTATTCCTGACACGCACGGCTGGCGCTCAACGCGTCAAAGTATTTAGCGACTTCCAGCTGGTGGTAAACCAAGTCTCGGGGGAATACGAGGCTAGAGATAACCGCATGGTCAAGTATCTGGCTAAGGTCAAAGGGTTGCTAGCCACCTTCCAAGAAGCAAAAGTCCTACGGATCCTCCGAGAAGAAAATGGACAGGCAGATGCCCTATCAAAGTTGGCTTCCTCTTCTCTCCAAAGGCTTGAGCACACTATTATTGTCGAAGTTCTTTTAAGGGCCGACATTGAGAAAGGAAGCCTTGAACTAATGGAGATACAACCTCTGGCACACGGAGAAAATTAGATGAAGCCCATTCTTGAATTCCTCAAAAAAGGAATCCTCCCCCCAGACCCTAAAGAGGCTAGGAAAATCTGAACTAGAGCCGAACGATATACGCTCATCGAGGGAATCATGTACAAGCGCTCCTACACACATGTAGACAGCCGGCCCTACTTGCGGTGTCTCTCCCCTGAGGAAGCCTAGTACGCCCTAAGGGATGTTCATGAAGGGGTCGGTGGTGCCTATATGGGAGCAAGGTCCCTTGCCCGTAAAATAATGAATCATGGTACTTCTGGTCCACGCTCCTTAGCAACGCCGAACAACATGTTCGCCAGTGCACTCCCTATCAGAAGTTCTCATCAATGCGGCGTGCGCCTCAAACCGAGCTATCTTCCTTGTCCATTCCTATCCCCTTTGCTATGTGGGGAATGGACCTTCTCGGGCCTTTCCCTCCGGTGCCTGGTCAGAAGAAATTCCTTGTTGTTGCGATCGATTACTTCTCGAAATGGATTGAAGCCGAACCTTTAGCAACAATTACGGAGAACAATGTCTAGCAGTTCTTTTGGAAGAAGATTGTCTGCTGATTTGGCATCCCTCGGTTCCTAGTAACTGACAACAGGACCCAATTCACAGGGGCAACTTTCCGCAACTTCTGTGTGGATCTCGGCATCCAACAACAATTCTCCTTAATATCCCACCCGCAATCCAACGGTCAGGCAGAGAACGCCAACTGGCAAATTCTCACTGGCCTAAAGAAGAGACTCGATAAATCTGCAAAAGTGTTGTGGTTGAACAACTTCCCAATGTGCTTTGGAGCTACCACACCACTAAACGTCCTCGACAGGAAAATCTCCACTTAACTTGACATTTGGCTCAGAAGCTGTAATCCCACTCGAAGTTGGCTTACCCTCTCCCCGCTTATCGTCCTTCAGTAAAGAACGAAATTCCAACCATCTCCGTGGCAATCTCGACCTCATTGACGAAATTAGAGACGGGCATCCATCCGCCAACAGATCTATCAGTGCAGGGTCGAGCAGTCCTACAACAAAAAGGTCTGCCCCAAAAATCTCAAAGAAAGAGACATGGTCCTTAGAAAGTTATCGATCTCCTTCCTGAGCCAGAAAGGAAAACTATCTCCAAATTAGGAGCGGCCATACAGGATCTCTAGAGTTGTCCGCCATGGCGCATATCAACTTGAAGACCTGGGAGGGAAGAAAGTGCCAAGAACTTGGAATGTAGAGCATTTGATGAAATTCCAAGAGAGCTAGATTCCTTTGTGTTCTATTCACTTCCGTTGTGTTCTATTCATTTCCATATAATAAAGGCTCGCAACTTAGAAGCAGCCACTTAGTTTTCTCCTTTATGAAAACATAGTTTATTTTTCTGAAAAACTGTTGTAAAAAACTGATTGCTTTACCCTGAAAGCATACACTATAAGTGTGAAAACTCTTAAATGACAAGTTTGGAGTCCAACACTTGGCTCAATGCCACTTCAGCCACTTGGAAACGAGCAAGTGCGAAGTAACTCGCCATTCGGAATTGCTCCCACAACTGTTGAAAACTCTTAAACGAAAAGTTCGGAGTCCAACACTTGGCTCGATGCCACTTTAGCCACTTGCGAACGAGCAAGTGCGAAGTAGCTCGTCATTCAGAATTGCTCCCACAACTGTTGAAAAATCTTAAACGACAAGTTCAGAGTCCAACACTTGGTTCGATGCCACTTTAGCCACTGGCAAACGAGCAAGTGCGAGTAGCTCGCCATACGGAATTGCTCCCACAACTGTTGAGAACTCCTAAACAAAACTTGCGAAATTCCAGTGATCTGACCTAGAGGAAGTAACACTCAAATACTTGGCAGATTTTTACTCCAAAGAGAAACCAATTACAAGATTGGAAAAGCACCACCAAAAAAAACATTGCTTAATTATTGAGAAGATCTTATTTCATAAAAAAATCTGGATTACAAGTTTTATTGGGACACAAGCTCCTACAAAAATTACAAGGATCTCCCTAACTCTTTCTAGAAAGAGGGACGCTCCTATTGAGTGATTTGCACGACTGATGAGCACTATGCTGCCCTCTCGACCCCCCAAAGAAATTTGTAGACCCGCAAGCCGAGTCGCACCATAATAGCTCATTGGTCTAGTGGCCCCTCCAGCGAATACCCCTGCTAGACGAACTGGCCACACCGCTCTGAGCATCACCAGGATTCCATGAGACGTTAGGTAAGAACATGGCCAATTCATGGAAAGATCTTCCCTGGCCGTTGTCTTTGTGCAAACAAGAAGTACTCCTGACATTGCCGCCCTCGAGAAGTCGTTTCAACTAGTGAACTTCCGTCTCTAGCTCGACAATTCTTTCCTTGAGGGAATCATCCCTCACTTTGAACTTCATACGAGGCACACTCCCCGCAGAAAACTCGAGGATTGATCTCCTAAGTTGAGCCACCTCTAGGCTCCGCTCGAGTACCACATTCTTTAGCTCGTCACTCACCATCGTAGCGGAGAGTAAAGAGTGATGGAGAAATTTGACCCTCGAAGAATCTCTAGCAGCCACCTCCCCCAAAGGATGATTCTATACAACAGTAGGAGGCACCTTTCAAGAGACCACGTCTTGCTTCTATGTCTCGCCGAGACAATACTCTTCTTAGGTGACCAAGCTCTCCACCAGCCCACATACCACCGACAACTACAGCGAGAGGACCTATCTCCACCTCGTCCTCTCCCTCCTCTTCATCCTCACCGGGAAACAACGAATATCCCGAGCGATCGAAGCCAGGGACGTGCTCTCACATGTCGTCCAATGCCCTGGAGTACGCCTTTAGCATATTCTTCTCCAGGTATCCAACGGCCTTATTCTATGCCGCTTCCTTGGCCTCTCGCATTGCTGCATTTTTCTCCCTGACTGCCTTCTCTCTCTCCAATGCCCTCTCTTGAGCGGTCTGCTCCCTCTCCAGGGTGGCATTCTCTATCTCCTTGGCCAGCGCAGTCTCCATTAGAGAGATCTCAGAGGCTTGGGACTCTGCTAAAAGGGCAGCCGCTTCAAACTCCTTCTTGGCTCTCGATCGCTCGACCCTCTCTCAGTCTTGCACAACCTTCCGCTCTGCCACTTGTCTCAACAGGTGGCTAAAGTGGAAGATCGCCTACGAAGAAGAAAAGATCGAAGTTATAAACCAAGCATACGTGAGAAGAAAAAATATCTAAAACATACTGTAATCTGTGCCTTCGCTATCTCGAAAGCTGAGTCTCCCACAGTTTCGTGCTCCATTGAGGCCTTATCCTTCGGCGTGGCCAAATGGCGAACTGGGTCCATGTAGCTAGCCGAGTCCCCAAGAAAGCCATCATGCCTCCTGACTTGCCAATCAGGGACGAAGATCCTCTTCAGCTCGTCGGTCAAGATGGTCTCCACCGCTGCCATAAGAGGAGGAGCCTCAACAGCTAGAGTCGCTGAGAGGGGGAATTCTCCCACAACAAGGACAACATATGTGACGGGGGGGGGGGGGGGGGGGGGGCACTCCAAATCCATAATAGGAAGGGAACCACTCTTGCTCCTAGCAACCTTCGACGGTGAAGGTCTGGTGACGGTCCTCGTCCTCTTCCTCTCTTCGACCCGTTTGCCACTCAGGCCTGAATGCCTAGACATGATGTTGTCGAAATTCATGCCTGCGTCCTCTGAAAATAGAAGACAAAAAGTGTTAGAGAAATTGGAAAACATGCGCATAGTAAAGAATAAAGACTAACATAAAGAAAAATGCATAGTAGGGTTCATCGAGTTAAGACCCCCCTCCCCCCCCCCTTCCCCCCAAAGAGACATTCCTCTGAGATCTCTTTCCAATGCAACGTCGCTCGGTCGAAAAGAGTTCCAACCTTCCTCTCCTCTTCGGTGCACAACCTCCCTCCAAACCATCGGGATACCCCACGGCTCTCGACTTCGGATCAAAAAGTACTTGTCCCTCCAAAATTTCACTGAGTTAGAATTGTCGACCAACTTCACGCCCTTCCGAGCCGTAAGATAGAACCGATACACCGTTCGTGACTTCTGATGAATCTTGTACAAGTAGTGTCACACCCCACTTCCCAAAAGAGAATACGGAATACGGATGCGCGACAAAAGCCCAGCGAATGATTTTCATCATCCATAAGTTGCTCAAGAATCTTTACAACATATCACAATATAATCAGAGTCAGAAGCCAGAAAAGTCAACCACATGCACATATGAACCAAATACCAACAAGCATACTTGAAATAAAATATATTAATCTCAAATAATCATGATCTGAATAAAACAAATATCTTGGGTCACATTGCCCAAATACAAGAATAAATTCAAGTCTCAAATACAATATTGTCAAGCAAGATACAAGAAATAATATAATAAAATGCAGCACTAATACTTCAAGTCTCTGATACCATCTGGAACCTATTCTCCAAAATCTGCAATTCAACGAATGCAGAAAAGAGGAAAAGAGAAAAACAAGTACCCGTCAATTGCAAGTTACGGGCCACTTATAATGTAGGATACAAGCATATAGGAAAACTAACAAGCAACATGGTATAAGCATGATGTCAAAATAAACAACTAGCATGGCAAAGTGAACAAGTGTAAATAGCATGAATCAAGTGTCAAGTAATCAAGTAAACAGGTATACATGTAACAGGTATTAGGTAACAGGTATACAGGTAAATAGGTAATCATGTAACATGTATCAAGTATCAAATCTCATGTATCATGTAGTCAAGTATCAAGTGGGCATGTATCATGTGATCAAGTAGCATGTTCAGGTCTCATGTGTCAAGTCTTGTAGTTATTACTATCTAGGTAGCACTTCATGCGCCCCATATTATAACATATGGTTGCTACAACAATTAGTTTTGCTTTAGATTTCTAGTGGACCATAGAGGGCAGTGTACTCAGGGATCAGAATAGAAACAGGAAACAGGTTCATGAATCAAAACAGGTACATGAATCATCCGATTCATGCATCAACAGGTTCATGAATCAACAGGTACACGACCAACAGATCCGTGCATCAACAAGTAACAGGTACACGACCAACAGGTCCGTGCATCAACAGGTAACAGGTACATGAACCAACAGGTATCATGCATCAACAGGTAACAGGTACATGAACCAATAAGTCCATGCATCAACAAGTTCATGTATCAACATGAATCAAAATGGGAAACACAGGCCCCCTTTCGAGTACACGTTTCTGAATTATCCACTATTAGATCTTTCCCTTAAAACCCCGACTTGGTCATTTATTATTATAATCAGGCATGCATGTATGTATCGCAAAACAAAGCAAGGATAACAGAGTATAATCATGTATCAGGTTCAGGGTACAAGATAAACAAGTACAGGTACAAGATAACACAAAACAGGGTAAAACAACTAGTTTTCTAATTCAGGACAGTAAGACAGTGTTGTACTAAAAAAGTGATTCCCGCTACTACAAACATCCAAATCTGGATCCGTCGAAAGATCTGGAAAACAGACTTCCACATGAATCTAGCGAGTATAACTAAGTCATATAGTAAGTCACAACATCAAACTCAAAACAGATTTGAAAACAGAAAATATATTCAGTCAGAAATCAGGAAAACGAATTCTCAGTCAGGAAAACTGCATCAAAACCTCTCAAATAAACTCAGAAAAAAATCTGGGGTTTTCCCCTATATGTCTAGAATCAGAATATAGAGTTTCATAATATTCCAGTAAAATTAGTTTAGTCATCAAAAATAAGAAAACATCAAGAAACGAAACTATGGAAAATCTGGAATTCCCCGCACTGCTGTACGAAAATTGAAATATCTCGGAAGACGTGAAACGAAATCCAAATTCGCCAAAGGGAGATGAAAATAGATAAAATAAACCAACTTTCATATTTCACAACCATTTTTCATACAGTAAAAGAAGTCATAGTGAAAATAAGGTTCTTTACAGAACACAACGAGCAAAATACAGCAAGTATAGATTTCATAAACGAGCATGAAATAATACATAAAACTCATCAATAAATTTCACCAAAATTCTGGGTAATCCCTAGACATGTATAGAAAGACTGACCAAAGTTTTGGATCAAAATAATATGTGTAGCATAGTTCTTTAAAATGATTTGTCATCAAAATTACCGAAAAACAGAATCTGGAAAAGATTGACACGTCTGTAGTAAAACAGTCATAACTCTTTCATACTAGAACAAAATCAAGCAAGGTAAGAGGGGTTGGAAAGAAGCCAAAATTCTTTAAAACTCATGTTTTATACCGAAAATAAGATACTGACTTTAAAATAGTCCAAAACAGCAAACAAAACAGAACAACGACAAAATACAGATTTTCCCCTTAAAATTGAAATCAACATAGATTCAAGAAAATTGATCCAAACACACCCAAACATGAAATCGAGTCTACCAAGTGTCTAAACATCATGAATTAGGATTATTAACATGTTCACACCAAAAATATCACATGGGTCTCAACCAAATCACGAATTCTTCCAAAATCTCACATACGTGATCAAAATCAAGAACAGGTAAAATCCTAGGTTAATTTATGTCCATATTGTGTCGTGAGTCATCTATGGCCAAATTTTCACAATAGAGACAAAACACAAACAAGAGTCGTCTCTAGACCTAGCTACACTATAGGGGAACTTTTTGACTTGTATCAAACAAATGAATTGGAGTACAAGTTACTTGCCTGAGAGATGACGAATCCAACGGAGCAAAGAGAAAGAATAACAGGAACATATTCCCAGGCACGAACCAACGGACGGATCGAACACGAACCACGATCACGAACAAGATTACGAATCCAAAGAACAAATAACCCACGAACACGATCGGATGGCTGAGATCATGAGATCAAGATTAAGATCGAGATGTGATCAGTATTTTGATGATGATGATGATGATCATTGTAACACCCCAATATTTTTATTTTTTTTTTCAACCAAACCACCAAATTCATTTCTATCAATTTCTATATCACTTTAAACATAAACTAAGATAGTTATAATTCAATAAAAATTTGGGCAGAGTTTCCCCTGTAATTTTTGCCCCGAAAACACAATTGGCTTACAGAATTCTGCTCTAAATTTCGTAGCTCACATCACAGGCAACAATATCACGGGCTCCCCAGGCCAAAATGAGCAGAATCACACAGGCAATATAATATAATGCTCTGGGGGCCAAACTCATAACGGATTATCAAATATTAAATAAAAACCATAAATTCTTTTGAAAACATATAAGATTTTTGTAAAAATTTAGGAAAACCTTTTTAGAAACAAACCACAGAACCGAATACTCCACAACGAGGTGGGTACGGGCTTTCTTACCTCATCACAGCACTATATACATATACCTTTACCATAATACAAAATAATACATCACTATTCACTCTTCTACATTGTGGTAGGGTAAAAATGGCTTGGGGCCCAACCAGGGCCCAGCACAGCTCTCACTCAAAAACAGGAAAAACAACAATCTGGCTCGGCCTCGAGCCAGACAAGGTCGGCGCCGAACCTCAAAGTTCACCCCCGCAGAACGGGTCTCCTCGTATCTGACGAGCCTCAATGGTCCTCGGCCTCCGATCCGTGACAGCCCCACGGGCCGTCCCCCCATCCTGGCGAAGCATAAGGGTGACCTGGCACAGCCTAGGCCCTCCAATTCTCCCAGAGGCACAGGAGACCCATGATCAGCCATGTCAGCTCCAAATACCACCCAGGGTTTTGCCACGTCAGCCCTATACCACTCCTGGTATTGCCATGTCTGCCCTAAACCTCCTGGGCCTTCCGCCACGTCAGGCCCATGGGCTTTCGGATTCAGACCTGGCCCCCAAGCGGATCCAAACCCGGTTGGAATTCTCTATAAATACTAGACCCTCACCCACCTTTTGAGGTAACCAATCTTTTGCCACTTAAATTCACCTAGTTATTGCTACTCTCTCACAGAGACTGACTAGATCGTCGGAGGGTCCTCCACCGGGATAAACCCCAGTGGTTCAGGACCGTCTACAGGTACACAAGACCTCGGATCTGAACCCTCTGATCCGAGCCCAGACATCCACCTCATTCCGAGCCCGTCACAGGTTCCGCCCGGTCAGCCGAGGGTCGTCAGACGAGCAGCTTTCTCCTTCAATACAAATCGAGTCCGAACTCACACCTGGTGCATCCACACGTCTCCCAGAAACAAACCGCATCATACATATACTAAATACATAAATAATCTAACAACTCAAAAAAATTAAATTCCTAACTCTATAACTACCTCGGCATGCTGCTACCAACCTGCACGAGAGTTAGGGTTGTCCGCTCTCCGGGAGGGACCCCCCTAACCCCCAGAAAACATCAGAGGTTAGCCATTTCTGGTGTGAGTATAATTTAAAAATCGAACAAATGAATTAAAATGTATAAAGAAAATAATTTAACTTACAAACATCAAGTAAGAAGATACACCTTGAACATCTGAACTTAAAAACATCATCAATACTGTAACTCCTATTTCCCCGTATTTGTATTTTGTACTGTTTTGTGCCTCATTGTACTCTCTCGTCTATTTTTGATATCATGTAATTTCTTCTGATTGAATGGAATTATTATTCTGGTCTCAACTCGAATTTGTGGGTTCTTTTGTCAAATTCGATTGTGTGCCATCTTGCACCGTTCTTCATGAGAAATAGACCGATTATTCTCGTTTATCTCTCTAATCCCCATTATTGTGCTCCTTGACCATTTCTTCTGTTGGGCCCTTTTTGAATCGGATCCCCTAAACTCTCAAACCCGCAAACCCGCTAACCTAGTATATAAAACCCTACCCTAACCCTAATTACCTCTCTACTGTTTAACCCTAATTCCCTACCGCCGCTAATCACCCCGTTCCCTTCTCCGTATCCTTCGCATCGCCTTTAACCCACTCCGATCCGCCTCGTCTCCCTCCCGTCTTCACACCACCACCAGACCACCGCCATCGTCCTCCGTCTTTGCCATCGAACCCAACACTCCGAACCCCCTGTCTCCCTCAACCTTCGAACGCCTCGCCACCTCGACCCCCCCATCGCCTCGTCAACCCCCTCAGCACCACCACCTCCACAAACTCCATCGACGTCGCTCCGTCGCTACCGCAGTCGCCGCCAACGGAGCACCACGCCATTACCTCTCTCCCTCGCGCTCTACTCAGATCGAACGAAGAAGAAGATCGAACGAAGAAGAAGGAGGAAAAGGGCGGGAGCGAATCACCGCCGTCAGATCGCATCAAGATTCGCGCCGTGATCGCCGTCCCGTGTTTCGCCACAGCAGATCCTGGACCCGTGTTCGCTGTTCTGGGATTGGATCCGGTGCACAGGAGAGATCTGATTGGATCGTTCTGCTGTTCCGTGTTCTACCCGCAGCCGATCTCACTTGCTGTTTGCTGTTCGGGCCGATCCTGTGTGCGGAAAAACGCGATCTCCGATCAATTTTTGCACGCGCTTTTCGAGGACATCTTCAGGGATTTCTCTTCTTAAATTGCTTCAACAAGCGGAGTTTATAATCGTCGATTAAGGCAAGTATTCATCTTGTACATTTTATTGCTCTAGTACAAGTTTTCTTGAAAATACCACATATAGCTAGATTGTGACTCCCTTTGAAATATCATTGTAAATCAATTTTGAACCTTCAAACCCACAAATCTAAGAGTCACAAAACTTCCTCGTATTAAATAATAATCAATTGGACTCTTTTATCCCCTTGAACACATGAATCATACGGACATATGAATTAAGGACCCCTAAAATTTGTAGACGCATATGAATTTAGTATTTTGACGAAATTGCGACTATTATGACTTGGAAAATATATATATGTTGCTGTTTTGACATCCATGAATATGTATTTATGCTACTTGATAATTTTAGACACCAAATTACACATTTCCATGGAACCTACATTAGTAAATAAATTCTGAGTGTTGCTGTCTGGATATTCTTTTGCGGTTTCGACCCTTTTATCATTGGAATTTGGGCCCAAGCCCTGAATATAAAATGTAGATCCGGATGTGTAGATATCGATAGACTCCAAGTTGATCGAATTTGGCGCTACGGTCTAGGAGTTATGGCAGTTATACTGCAGCTGTGTCAGTAGACGCAGTTTTGCAAAACTGCTGTAATTATTTACTTTGCGAATTATTTTAGCTGTGTAAACAGCGAGCGTTTGACCCCAAATTTTATATGTAGCTGGTGGACACTATATAGGACATCCCCAATTTTTCTTAGAATTAAATCACAACATATTACACTTGTATGCTTGCTTGATAAGAGTTAATAAATGAAATAAGCCGGGGTTATGGAAAGGACTATAGAATGGACAATATAGATAAGTGTACTCGGAAGGGGGCCCGTTTTCCCAATACTTGGTTCATGAACTTGTTGTATCTTGTTCGATTCATGGAGTCGGTTACTCGGCTCATGAACTTGTTTGATTCTTGAACCCGTTGTGTGGTTCTTGAACTTGCTTGTGGATTCGCGAACTTGCTTCGTGAACTTGTTATTTAATTTCCGATTCATGAACCATGGCTTGCTTGATACTTGATACCTGAGTACGCCGCCCTATAAAATCCATTACTAGGTCTAAACGAAATTGTTTTGACTGTAGCAACCATGTAGTAAAAGAATGGATGCATGTCGTGCTACCTAGATAGTAATCACCACTAGACTTGAACTTGATAACTTGAGACTAGATAACTTGATAACTTGAGACTAGATGACTTGACAACTTGACATTTGAGACCTGACATTTAAAATAACATATGACACTAGACTTGAGATTTGTCGTTTGACCTTAAATACCCTCATAGGTGTACCTGACATGTGATTCACAACTAGCAGTTGTTATCCAACCTAGTTATTAAGATTTTCCCTCTTGCTAGTTAGTCTTTGAATTTGCCTACTACTTCTTGTAACTCTGTTTATTCTTGATTCCAACTCTTGTCTTTTCCTTACTTGTACTTGCTTTCACTATTTGTGGCCCTAGCTTGCACTAAGGGCATTTTCTCTTGTTTCCCCTTTGTTTCCCTGTTTATGTTTACTAAACAGACTTTGGAGACGAGCTGCTTGCGGGAATTGCTGAGCAAAGGTTCTAGTTTCCAAGTGGAGAAGGACCTGATTAGAACATTTAATTCTTGCATGATTTGTTTATTTTGGATTATTATTATTTCTTGAGTTTTGAGAACTTGTAACGGGCTGATGTTCCCGAGTTTACTTTGATTCAGACTTGAAACTACTTGGATGTTTTATCATATTTCAGTTGTTTCTGTTGCTAATAAAGTATTCATGCATGCTTGGTTTTATATATCTCTCTTGTTATATACTTGTTGTGATGCTGAGTCGATCCTACAGCTTATGAATGATGTTAAGATCATTCGCTGGGCTTCGTCATGCACTCGTATTTCTGTATTTTGGGAAGCAGGGGCGTGACAAGGTTTTTATTGGTATCAGAGCTCAGGTTTGGCTAATGTGTTAGTTTGACTAATACATTAGACAGGCCTGACTCAGTCAGGGTTAACTCAGCATTTGACAGGCCATGAAATTGCATGAAAAATTTTATTATCAACTCGATCTGGATCCTGAATGTTTTGGGTTTGTGCAGGACATGGCTCGAAGGAACGCTTTGTCTTCCCAGACTGGGGGTGATCAGGCAGATCAGCCCGCCATTGCGCAGCTGTTGCAGATGCAACAAGAACAAAATGAGCGTCTCGCGCAGCAGATGATGCAGATGCAGCGAGACCATGCCGAGATGATGAGGGCAGCCTTAGGAGCTGCCAACAGAGAGCCGCTTGCACCTGCACCCGGGGGATTGCCACCTAGACCGGGTAATGTAGCCGATTTCATGAGGCTACATCCCGACAAGTTTACGGGAGCTGAAGGTCCACTGGAGGCTGAGCAGTGGCTCATCAGGACTGAGCAGTTGTTGTTCGCTGCCAGGATAGCTGACGTGGACCGAGTGGATGTTGTAAGCATCCAGCTGGTGGATCTCGCCCATATCTGGTGGCGATCTGAGATGGAGAGACTTGAGCGCCCCGTCGCCTGGGCCGTTTTCAGGGAGAGCTTCCTTACTAAGTTTTTCCCTGATGTCATCAGGAACGAGATGGAACGACAATTTGTTGCGCTCACCCAGGTTCGTCAAATAGTGTTTTATATGCAAAATTTCATTTGTCAGTCTATGATATACTGATGCTTGACTAAAACACTACCTTGAATCAGGGAAATCGGACCGTGGACGAGTATGTCGCGGAGTTTACCCGTTTGAGCCGTTTTGCCACGACTATGGTGGCTGATGATGAGGCCAAAGGCCGTCGCTTTTTGCTGGGCTTGGATATTGACATCCAGGATCGTCTGGCTGCTTTGAGGCTTCGTTCCTACCCCGATATCTTAGAGGCTGCCAGGAGCCAGGAACAGACCAGCAAACGGAAGCGTGCTATCAAGCAGTCTGCCCCACTCCCTGTCGCTGCTAGGCCTACTGGAGGGCCAATCAGGAGGCCAGTTCCAGCCCACCCTGCCAGGACTGCTCCTTACCCTGCTGCTCCACAGAGGGGGACCTACTGTGACTTCTGTCAGATTCCCGGGCATGTGCGCAAGGATTGCAGACGGGCTAACCGTCGATGTTTTGAGTGTGGCGCTGGAGATCACACTGTTCGGGATTGTCCGTAGAGGAGGGCTGCGCCAGCTCAGGGTCAGGCCAGGCTACCACTTCCCCCTCAGCATCAGATCGTCGGTCAGAGGACCGCTGCCCCGAGGAGAGGTCAGGCCTTCAACCTGACTACAGAGGAAGCTGAGACCGCGGAGGAAGTCGTTGCAGGTATAATTGTATTTTATTGTGTGTTATTTATTTTATGCTCTATTGTTCATCTTGCATTATACCTTGTGTAGTTCCTTTCACATCTGTATTCACTATCCTTTATTATCCGCATATTCATCCCTTCCCGTATTTTGACTCCATCATAGGTATTATCCTAGTCCATTCCTTTCCTACCCATGTCCTATTTGATTCCGGGGCGACCCACACTTTCGTATCCTCCCGCTTCGTGGATCAGCATCAGTTGGAGTGCAGTGATATGCAGACAGCTTGGAACATCACTACAAGTGGCGGTGTTGTCGTTTGCTCCAAGGAGTGTAAGCAGAGTCCCTTGATTATTGGGGACAGGGATTTCAAGGCAGACCTGATAATGATTGGCAATTCAGGTTTCTATGTGATTCTCAGTATGGATTGGCTGGGGGAGTCTCATGCAGTCATCGATTGCCGAGCGAAGAAGGTTGTATTCAGGATTCCGGAGCAGGATGAGTTTGAATTCCATGCTGGGAAAACACCTCTTGGGCAAGGTAAGAAGGTGGCTAAAGATGAAGATTGTGCAATGGAATTGAACACAGGCTGTGAGGCTGCGCCTGTTGTAGTGCGGGAATTCCTGGATGTATTCCCAGAGGAATTGCCCGGGTTACCTCCAGATCGAGAGGTGGAGTTTGGTATTGACGTTCTGCCAAGTACGGTGCCTATATCGAAAAGCCCGTACAGAATGGTGCCAGTCGAGCTTGCAGAGTTGAAGGTGCAGGTTCAGGAACTTTTGGATTTGGGTTTCATCAGACCGAGTGTGTCACTGTAGGGAGCTCCTGTGCTATTCGTCAATAAGAAGGACGGAAGTCGCAGGTTGTGTATGGATTACCGAGAGCTAAACAATGTTACTGTGAAGAATCGGTATCCACTACCCAGGATCGACGACCTATTTGATCAGTTGGGCGGTGTTGCAGTGTTTTCGAAGTTGGACCTTCGCTCGGGGTACCATCAGGTGAAGGTGAAAGCAGCAGATGTGCCGAAGACTGCATTCAGGACCAGGTACGGGCATTATGAGTTCTTGGTGATGCCCTTCGGTGTCACGAATGCCCCAGCAGTATTTATGAGCCTGATGAACAGAGTCTTCTCCCAGTTCCTTGACAGATTCGTGGTGGTCTTCATAGACGATATCTTAGTGTATTCGCGGAATCGAGAAGAACATGCGGAGCATCTGAGAACAGTCTTGCAGACTCTGAGGGAGAACAAGCTCTATGGAAAGCTCAGCAAGTGTGAGTTCTGGCTTGATCGAGTTCCATTCTTGGGACATATTATCTCGGGCGAGGGAGTCTCAGTTGATCCGTCCAAGATTACTGCAGTGAAGGATTGGCCAGTGCCAAAGTCAGTTTCTGAAGTGAGGAGTTTTCTCGGGCTAGCAGGGTATTACAGGAAGTTTGTACAGGATTTCTCGAAGATTGCTGGGCCGTTGACTAAGCTGACAGGGAAGGATCAGAGGTTTGTATGGAATGAGGACTGCGGTGAACCTTTCACCGAGTTGAAGAACAGGTTGACTTCAGCACCCGTGTTAACTATACCAGATGGTTCGGGTGGCTTCGTTATTCACTGCGATGCTTCAGGCAGAGGTCTAGGTGCAGTGCTGATGCAGAAGGGTCGGGTGGTTGCTTATGCGTCCAGGCAGTTGAGGCCGCACGAGAAGAACTACCCTACTCACGACTTGGAGTTGGCTGCAGTGATCTACGCTCTGAAGTTGTGGAGACATTACTTGCTGGGAGACCGAGTAGGAAATTTTTACTGACCACAAGAGTCTCAAGTACGTCTTCACTCAGAAAGAGCTGAATATGAGGCAGAGGCGCTGGTTAGAATTGATGGCTGACTACGACATCAACTTGCAGTATCACCCTGGTAAGGTGAATATGGTTCCAGATGCATTGAGCAGGAGACCAGCCGTCATGTGTTTGACTCAACAGAAGGAACTTATCGAGCAGATGAGGAGATTAGACCTGAGTGTGATTTTGCCAGGCACCGATCGCAGTTGCATGATGCTTCAGTTACAGTCATCTTTGGTGGAACAGATCAAGGAAGCTCAGGCAGGTGATGAGCAGTTGCAGAAGTTCAGGCAGAAGTTGAAGCAGGTTTGAGGACCGATATGACCATTCACTCCGATGGATCACTTCGCTTTGGGGCTAGGCTGTGTGTCCCAAAGGGTGAAGTCAGGCAGAAACTACTCGAGGAGGCCCACCAGTCAGCTTATTCTATTCATCCCGGTGGTACCAAGATGTATCAGGATTTGAAGCTCCATTTCTGGTGGCATGGCATGAAGAGGGCAGTGGCCAGATTTGTGTCTCAGTGCTTGATCTGCCAGCAGGTGAAGGCAGAACATCAGAGAACTGCCGATTTGCTCCAGCCTCTTCCCATTCCGGAGTGGAAGTGGGAGCACATCACCATGGATTTTGTGACCGCCTTGCCACGGAGTCCCAAGGGTCACAATGCCATCTGGGTGATTGTCGACAGACTGACGAAGAGCGCCCATTTCATCCCCTTCAGAGTTGGTCAGTCTACTGAGACTCTAGCAGAGAGGTGCATGCAGGAGATTGTCAGACTCCATGGGGTTCCAGTCAGCATCGTATCCGACAGGGATACCCGGTTCCGATCTCAGTTTTGGGAAAGCCTGCAAAACAGTCTTGGGAGCAAGCTGAAGTACAGTACAGCTTTCCATCCTCAGACAGATGGACAGTCAGAGAGGACCATTCAGACCTTGGAGGATATGTTGAGGTCATGCGTGCTTCAGTTCGGAGGATCTTGGGAGGATCACCTACACTTAGTCGAGTTCTCGTACAACAACAGCTATCAAGCCAGTCTTAAAGCTGCACCGTACGAGGCATTGTATGGTCGGAAGTGTAGATCGCCAGTGTGCTGGGACGACATTGGTGAGAGGAAGTTATTGGGGCCAGATTTGATTATCAAGACAGTCGACGCAGTGGCTCAGATTAGAAAGCACCTTGTAGCAGCTCAGGACAGACAGAAGAAGTGGGCAGACATTCACAGGAGGCCATTGGAATTTGAGGTGGGAGACCATGTGTTCCTCAAGGTATCGCCGTGGAGAGGCGTTATCCGTTTTGGAGGTGGAGGCAAGCTAAGCCCCAGATTCATCGGGCCCTTCGACATTGTAGAGCGAGTAGGCAAGGTGGCCTATCGACTCGCGCTGCCGCCAGCCCTATCTGGAGTGCATGATGTCTTTCATGTCTCCCAGCTCAGGAGGTACATCAGGGATGAGAGTCATGTGATTGACTACTCGGAGTTGTCGGTACAGCCAGATTTGTCTTGTGAGATTCCACCGGTCACTATCTTGGACAGGCGAGAGAAGGTGTTGAAGAACAAAGTTATCAAGCTGGTTCGGGTTGCATGAAATCCTCACTCGCCGGGTGAGTCGACTTGGGAGTTGGAAGAAGAGATTCAGAAAAAGTTCCCGCATTTATTTCTGTAGTCTTGTTGTTCTTTCTTTTCTTTTGGGGGGTTACCCTATGTACTACAGGTCTGAATTTCGAGGACGAAATTCTGCTTGTTAGGTGGGTAGGATTTGTAACTCCTATTTCCCGTATTTGTATTTTGTACTGTTTTGTGCCTCATTGTACTCTCTCGTCTATTTTTGATATCATGTAATTTCTTCTGATTGAATGGAATTATTATTCTGGTCTCAACTCGAATTTGTGGGTTCTTTTGTCAAATTCGATTGTGTGCCATCTTGCACCGTTCTTCATGAGAAATAGACCGATTATTCTCGTTTATCTCTCTAATCCCCATTATTGTGCTCCTTGACCATTTCTTCTGTTGGGCCCTTTTTGAATCGGATCCCCTAAACTCTCAAACCCGCAAACCCGCTAACCTAGTATATAAAACCCTACCCTAACCCTAATTACCTCTCTACTGTTTAACCCTAATTCCCTACCGCCGCTAATCACCCCGTTCCCTTCTCCGTATCCTTCGCATCGCCTTTAACCCACTCCGATCCGCCTCGTCTCCCTCCCGTCTTCACACCACCACCAGACCACCGCCACCGTCCTCCGTCTTCGCCATCGAACCCAACACTCCGAACCCCCTGTCTCCCTCAACCTTCGAACGCCTCGCCACCTCGACCCCCCCATCGCCTCGTCAACCCCCTCAGCACCACCACCTCCACAAACTCCATCGACGTCGCTCCGTCGCTACCGCAGTCGCTGCCAACAGAGCACCACGCCATTACCTCTCTCCCTCGCGCTCTACTCAGATCGAACGAAGAAGAAGATCGAACGAAGAAGGAGGAAAAGGGCGGGAGCGAATCACCGCCGTCAGATCGCCTCAAGATTCGCACCGTGATCGCCGTCCCGTGTTTCGCCACAGCAGATCCTGGACCCGTGTTCGCTGTTCTGGGATTGGATCCGGTGCACAGGAGAGATCTGATTGGATCGTTCTGCTGTTCCGTGTTCTACCCGCAGCCGATCTCACTTGCTGTTTGCTGTTCGGGCCGATCCTGTGTGCGGGGAAAACGCGATCTCCGATCAATTTTTGCACGCGCTTTTCGAGGACATCTTCGGGGATTTCTCTTCTTAAATTGCTTCAACAAGCGGAGTTTATAATCATCGATTAAGGCAAGTATTCATCTTGTACATTTTATTGCTCTAGTACAAGTTTTCTTGAAAATACCACATATAGCTAGATTGTGACTCCCTTTGAAATATCATTGTAAATCAATTTTGAACCTTCAAACCCACAAATCTAAGAGTCACAAAACTTCCTCGTATTAAATAATAATCAATTGGACTCTTTTATCCCCTTGAACACATGAATCATACGGACATATGAATTAAGGACCCCTAAAATTTGTAGACGCATATGAATTTAGTATTTTGACGAAATTGCGACTATTATGACTTGGAAAATATATATATGTTGCTGTTTTGACATCCATGAATATGTATTTATGCTACTTGATAATTTAGACACCAAATTACACATTTCCATGGAACCTACATTAGTAAATAAATTCTGAGTGTTGCTGTCTGGATATTCTTTTGCGGTTTCGACCCTTTTATCATTGGAATTTGGGCCCGAGCCCTGAACATAAAATGTAGATCCGGATGTGTAGATATCGATAGACTCCAAGTTGATCGAATTTGGAGCTACGGTCTAGGAGTTATGGCAGTTATACTGCAGCTGTGTCAGTAGACGCAGTTTTGCAAAACTGCTGTAATTATTTACTTTGCGAATTATTTTAGCTGTGTAAACAGCGAGCGTTTGACCCCAAATTTTATATGTAGCTGCTGGACACTATATAGGACATCCCCAATTTTTCTTAGAATTAAATCACAACATATTACACTTGTATGCTTGCTTGATAAGAGTTAATAAATGAAATAAGCCGGGGTTATGGGAAGGACTATAGAATGGACAATATAGATAAGTGTACTCGGAAGGGGGCCCGTGTTTCCCAATACTTGGTTCATGAACTTGTTGTATCTTGTTCGATTCATGGAGTTGGTTACTCGGCTCATGAACTTGTTTGATTCTTGAACCCGTTGTGTGGTTCTTGAACTTGCTTGTGGATTCGCGAACTTGCTTCGTGAACTTGTTATTTAATTTCCGATTCATGAACCATGGCTTGCTTGATACTTGATACCTGAGTACGCCGCCCTATAAAATCCATTACTAGGTCTAAACGAAATTGTTTTGACTGTAGCAACCATGTAGTAAAAGAATGGATGCATGTCGTGCTACCTAGATAGTAATCACCACTAGACTTGAACTTGATAACTTGAGACTAGATAACTTGATAACTTGAGACTAGATAACTTGATAACTTGAGACTAGATGACTTGACAACTTGACATTTGAGACCTGGCATTTAAAATAACATATGCCACTAGACTTGAGATTTGTCGTTTGACCTTAAATACCCTCATAGGTGTACCTGACATGTGATTCACAACTAGCAGTTGTTATCCAACCTAGTTATTAAGATTTTCCCTCTTGCTAGTTAGTCTTTGAATTTGCCTACTACTTCTTGTAACTCTGTTTATTCTTGATTCCAACTCTTGTCTTTTCCTTACTTGTACTTGCTTTCACTATTTGTGGCCCTAGCTTGCACTAAGGGCATTTTCTCTTGTTTCCCCTTTGTTTCCCTGTTTATGTTTACTAAACAGACTTTGGAGACGAGCTGCCTGCGGGAATTGCTGAGCAAAGGTTCTAGTTTCCAAGTGGAGAAGGACCTGATTAGAACATTTAATTCTTGCATTATTTGTTTATTTTGGATTATTATTATTTCTTGAGTTTTGAGAACTTGTAACGGGCTGATGTTCCCGAGTTTACTTTGATTCAGACTTGAAACTACTTGGATGTTTTATCATATTTCAGTTGTTTCTGTTGCTAATAAAGTATTCATGCATGCTTGGTTTTATATATCTCTCTTGTTATATACTTGTTGTGATGCTGAGTCGATCCTACAGCTTATGAATGATGTTAAGATCATTCGCTGGGCTTCGTCATGCACTCGTATTTCCGTATTTTGGGAAGCGGGGCGTGACAAATACGGTTTTATATCAAAATACTCTTCAAATCTGCATCGAATTATAAAATTACCCATAATTCACACATTCCACTATACACTTCACATCAACCTTATATATATATATCCTTATTTTACATTCGCATAATACGAATTCACATACAATCCATTACTTTTCAATTTAAATTCCCTAACCCGAATATTCATTCCTCCACAATTATCATCATACTAGCATTTCGCTATTTATATAAATATCACTTACATGATGCTATTACATCTTTCTTTAATAACCATTTATATGGATACAAACCCATAACACAACATACTTTCTGCATTAACCATTTTCATAACCACTTTCATAGTACAAGTATTTATTTTATTGCATTAAATCATGTATCACATCAGAAACATTTGCATTCATCCCCATAATGCCATATTCATTCACGTCATATAACACAAACATAACCTCTCCTTACACATTATAATTAACTTGCATTTCATCACATCATCACCGTATCACTTATGCGAATGCACATTCTTATTGCATCAAAACATGTTTTATAGCTCATTCATATCTCACTACACCACTTTAGTATGTTCTCATTCTTATAAGCAAGATTTCTTATCATCATTTTCACTTAATCCCCAAACACAATTTGGGACCACAACATATCACACCCCATAGCTGATGGCTTGGGTAATAATCACTGCACCTCAAACACACAGTTTGGATAATATCACATCACATCTCAAGCCGATAGCTTGGTTATTAATTCACTTCAATCACTTATCATCTTTACTTTATTTAATTCTTCAGTTCCATTAATCATTACCACTATTTTACCAACTCACCCTGCGAATTATGCCAAGGCAGGTAGTTCCCACAATTTTCACAGAAATAGTGGGCAGGTAGTTCCTTGACACAATTCCAAGGTGTAACTCATATCAAACTGTATTTTACTTTAATGATCACATACATAATACAATTACTTCGTACTATTCATAAGAACACATGCCTCTTTTATTATTCCATTTTAAATTAACCACGTACTGCATTTATCACTTCTTTTCATACACCAACTCATAACTCGTTTTCCTTCACATTTACTTCATTCACAACTACTTTCTTTCTCATCCACAATTCACAATTCACTTTCTGTACTTTCACATTTTTATTAACACTTAGTTATTTTATTAGTTTGTCGACCAGTGAGCCACAGTATCCCAACATACTGAAAGCCGACAGCCCAGTAAACACGCGGCCCGATGCTCACACAGAGTCTTACTCGTCCGAGTCTACGTCTTCCTCCTAGCCGAACTAGCGAGGGAACCACTAATCCCAAGTAGAACTTGGGCACTTCCTCCCAGCTAAAGCCAAGAGGGGAAAACCACGTCCCAGGTAAACTAGGTACTTCCTCGCGACGGCTGTCATCGAGGGAAAAACCACGTCCCAGGTAAACTGGGTACTTCCTCCCAGCCTATAGCCAGGAGGGAAAAAAACTACGTCCCAGGTAAACTGGGTACTTCCTCGCGACAGCTGTCATCGAGGGAAACCGGGCCTCAAGCCGATAGCTTGGGCGATAAAATCCACTTACCCCAAACATAGTTTGGGTCCACTATTCCCAAGCCAGTCCTTGGGCGTTAGGAGGTCTAGCCCAAACCCCCAGGATTGCTGTAGGTACTGGTCAACAAAACCATCTGTTATTAGCATTAATCATTGCATCATTCCACTTTACTAAATCAACATAAAGCATCACAGCTTTTTAATTAAACAATTGCCACATCCTTGACTTTAATCACGTGAACAATAACACATTTTATCAGCACTTACCATCTTATCTTTTATCTTACCATTTAACGCATATCCGATGTCCACGATATTAATTATCATATCATTCTGCCCCACTATGCATACACCCTGTCATTCAATATATAAAACCATCATATTATATTATTCATTACCTCATTATACCATATATAGGCATACGTTAAGTGATAGCATTAATAATAGAACTATATTATGTTATTCCATATCGTAAAAGTATCAAAATGTATACTTCATCACATTATAATATCATATTATTACCCATTAATTTATTTCGAACATAATTAGAATATAAACATGTATTTTATCACATCACCGGTCATTATCGTCTATATATATATCACCACATACATTACATTTGTAAGTTTCCAAGAGAAATGACCACAATCACTTATTTCATCTAACTGAACTCCATAGCAACCAATCAAAGCATGCTAGCTCATACACAATACTCTATGTAAGTAAAATCACCTATAAGGGCCTATATGCCCCAAATTATATACAAAACATTCACTATATATATATGGGTTTCCAAAACATGACCACAATCACAAATTTCGTCTAACTACATCTTATAATAGCCATCCATATCATGCTAGCCCTATATACAAGGCTCCACATATACCCGATCATCTATATCGGCTTATTCACCCAAAAACATGCACAAAACATGCACGGGATAATTATATGCATAAACCGCTTAATATATTTAATTTTTATACTTCAACACATCACAATAACCCATAATATAGATTTTATATACTTAAAATAGTCAATTTTACCACATCTCAAAAACCCATTTTTGGACCCTTAAAAATCCGTATTTTCAATAAAAATCCACTTTTGGCATAACTTCCACAAAATATATCAAAAGGCCACGAAATTCGGCCACAATATAAAATATTTATAAATACAACATACTCACCTGACGGATCGAGCAAACGATGTCCCACGTCCGCCCGGTAGCCAGTCGAAGTTCAACTTTTTCCACCTAATTGGAAAATTATAGAACCGATTAGCTTAAAACTCATAACGTGACCTACGAACCTCCAAATTCGAATCCGTCTTCACCCACACGTCACAAATGACATAAGTAGCCGAGCTACATCGACAAATTTCAAATTCGGACCCCAATGCAAGAACTCAAATATTTATCGGAGGCTTCCTAATAGGAAAATCTCCTATTTCCAAATTTCTTCAATCCCTTTGTCCTAATATCTCAAATTAGGATTAATAACAACAATAAAACCCAATTACACCTTCGAATTCATCAAATTCTCATCTCAATCTCGCTCGGACATTCCACAAAACACCCGGCATGCACTTTTCACCTATAGTCTATTTCACTCAATTTAATTGAGCTTGAGCCTATAAAAATCATCCTAAATTCATATTAATACTCTCACACTAATCCACAACCTCCCATACATTTTCTAAACTCGCTAGAAGCAAGTTTCTCACTCCACTTCACATATTCTAAAATTTGGCTTTATGCCAAAATTAGAACTTCATAATTTCACCATGATATGCACCAATCCTAACTTCTAACATGTTCTACATACTCTCTTTTACAAACCCAAAACCCTAATTTATTAACAACTTACAATTTCCCTAATAATCTACTAATTCCTCAAATCTACCACTTCCAACATCTCAATCTCTCTACCATAATAATCCTACTCAATAAAACTAACCACACTTAATTTTATAAAATAAAATAAAAAGGAATATACCTTTCGTGGTTGTTTCTCCAAATTGACTCCACCACTAGGTAGAGCATCCTTCACTTAGTCATCTCCCCAAATTAATTCGAAAATCAATAAGTATTTGGGTGGATTTGAGGAGGGAGAAGGCCGGCCGAAGATTGGGTTCTTTCGGTCGGTGAAATGAACGGGATGGAAGAAGAAAGAAAGAAAGAAGGAAAGAAATGGGGAAGGGGTTATATTGAAAATATAATATATCAATAATAGTAGTAAGGTATAATTACCTATAAGCCCTCCAAATCCAATATATTACAAATAAACCCCAACTCTTTTCTATAATAATACAAAAAATACAAAACACATTAAAATTATCTTATAATAATCCCCCATAATGATAAAATAAAGTAAACTATATTTCCTCACACAAAATCTCAACTCTTAATGCTAATATAACAATAATACCAATCTACCACAATTATGAATACCAGTATCGATATTAAAAATAAATAAAATAAGATATCACTTAAAATAAACCCCTACAAAATATAAACACGAATATTTTCGGTATTTTAAAATCCGAGGTGTTACAATCATGATGAAGATCGACGGCCAAAAATTAATCCATCCAAACTCAACAGCAAAACAGAGCTTGGGGGGACTATTTTGCGACTTGGTGGTGGCCAAGGGGCTGTCGGCAATAGGGGTGACAATGCAGGTTGGGTTGCAGTCGTCGGAGGCCGGGAGGAGTGCTGGTGCAGTCGGGGGGATGACGTGACTGCATGAGGGAGGAACGGCAGCGAGATAGGAGGTCGCGAGGTCGGCACAGAGCGCTGCGTTGTCGACTAGGGAGAGGGAAAGGAGCACCGGCGTTGCTGGCACAAGGGGAAATGCTCAACGTAGGGATGACACGATGCAGGGGGAAGCACAAGGGAGAACATGGCACTGGGAGGCACGCACGACGGGGTGCTGACGAACGAGGTGCTGCTGCGACCGGGCGCAGCGCAGGGGAGAGGCGAAGGTGCAGGATGGGGAAGAGATCGAGAGAGAGAGGATGATCGGGAGGAAGGGGTGGCGGGGCTCATGAAGGGGAAGACGAAACGACATAGTTATAAATAGCTTGGTATATATATAGTGGAGGGTTTAGGGTTAGGCTGTAATGTAATCGGGTTGGGGTTGATTAAGGTGATGGGTTTGGGGTGGTATTAACGGGTCTGGGTTAGGTTTGTGTAATAGGATGGGAAATGGGTAGGGTGTTGCGGGTTTGCGGTTTAAATGGGTTTAATTGATAGATGGGTATTTAAGAAAAATCCAATAAGGAAAAAAGGGTATATAAATCCAACAAAAAAATAAATTAACCAATAAAAATATTGTTCATAATAAAAATGTAATTTGCACTACACAATATAATTTATTTAAAATACTACAAATACAAATAACAAATAGAAATGAATTTTTAATAAGAACTTGGTCGTAATAATAATAGTAGTTGTAACAGTAACAATACTAATAATGAAAATCAAAGTAATAATAACAAAAATAAAATTTGTATGAAAATCATAAGAAATAGTTACAAATAAGATTATTTATCGAAAATAGATTTTAATACAAGATCCAAAAAAATACATTTTTACAAAAGAATTTGAAAACTGGAAAATAATTTGCAAAAATTTTTAAAATACAGAAAATACAAAAAAATACATTTTTAGGAAAACAAGGGTTACAAGTAGTACCCTGGATAATATATATATATATATATATATATATATATATATATATATATATATATATATTGACTATTAAATGAACTATATATATATAGATTGAAATTAATTAAGTATATGAATAACTTGAATTGAATATGGATTGTATGTTCATACTTGTGCATAAGGGTTACGGTTAGCGATACTATTTTGACCTAGGATTTTGATTGCTTAGGGTTAGGAGCTAACACTAATCAAGATTAACTTAGGACAATCTTGATGAAATTCAATGGTTGGAATCAACCGTGAAGAAAATTTTCAATGTTCTAGCAACCTTGTATGTTGGCACCCCTCCACACCCTTCATTCCCACTCACACTCACCCCATCCATCCTAGACCTCCATCACCTAGTGGCCAACCAAACACAAAACCCCTCACTCCCATTTCTATAAAACTCCATTTCTTCAGCCATTCTCCATTTTCCTTCTTCTTCTCATTCTTTCTTAAGTTCAAAAAAAAAAAAAAAGCAGGGATTTTGAGAAGGAGTACAAGAGGGAAAGAGTAGTGAGAAGTTAACAAGCATCTACTCTTTGGTTGTAGGAGACATCAAGTAAAGCAACTTGGAGAAGGAAGGAGAAGGCAATCTAAGCTAAGGATTCTCTTTGCTACTTAGGGTGGGTGATTTCTTAACTCTAATTTAGTGTTTTTTTTGTGTGTAAATTAGTATGTAGTAGTAGCTAAGAAGACTTGTTTACCATGTATAAGTATTTGACATGCTAAGATAAAATAAACTTGTATGATAGTACCATTCATATTATGATTCATGTTGAAGAATATATATGTAGCATGCTGACTTAAGAATTTCTACAGAGCAAACTACTTAGAATCTGGTCATAAAATTTTATTGGCATGTTCTAGGATGAATTTGGAACATCCTCTAAGTTTTTAAAATTTTTCTGGGTTTTTTTAGTAGCCTAAAAGAATTTTCATTTTCGAAACAGAGAAACATAAAGAAAAAATATGATTGTGCTTGATATAAAGTCATGTTTGAAAGGTCATCTTATGAATTGGTAAAGTATTTAGAGCTAACACATTTACTGGAAGTACTTGGGTATGTTGAAAACCTTCGTTCCAAATTTCAGATTTTTCTGAATTTATTTGCTATATTTAAAAATTCCTGTTTGTCAACTTGTCTAAAGCCAAGAAACTGGCTCTGTTTTGTTCCAAGATGGAGTTTGATAAATCATATCTAATTCCTGGAGTATAATCTTACATTAAAATTTTTATTTTAGCATCTACTATGTTCTTAGATTGTATACCTAAAATTTTTTAAAATTTGGACAAAAGGAGATGGGGTTTCAAAATTGGTTTATGACAAGATGTTTTATGCACTACTGAAAACAGAAGAAAATTCTATACTAACATAAAAAGACTATAACTCTCTGCATTTGGAATCTGGATGTAATTTTTGATTATGTTGGACTTGTATATGTCTATTTACTGAATCTAAAATTTCATAAGATTTGGACTTATGGTTGATTTGTTATTGAATTTTGACTAGACTGTATCCAGTTTCAGCTCAGATTAGCTAGTCTGTGAAGTTGTGTTTTCCTGAATTAATGTGTTTAGAATTTGCAAAAATGATTAACTTGAGATTTGGATTAAAGTCTCTTAGCTTTCCACAAAGTCTAGAATCATGTAATTTCAAGTAGTAGTGTAATAGATATGAATTTTGGAATGTCTGGACAGATCCAGTATTCTTGGGAATAATCTTTTTGACATACATATGACTTTCTGCTCAACTTATAAGTCTTGGGTAGAGAGTTAGTGATATTTCTACAGTCTAAAGGCTTGTTTCCTTTATGTCTTAAGTTCTCAAGGCATGGGTGGGGTTTGATCATTGATTTGAGTTATTGGGATTGCCTAGGAAGTTGCCCTATAGCTATCAACCCTTAGGCTAGGATCGGAACTTCCGCCTCATTGTTTAATGGCCCAAACTCATGTGCTGACGGGAGTCATAAAGAATGATCGTGGGCTAAGGTTGTGAACAAGACTCAAGATAGGGGAAGTGGCGAGCAAGGTAATTGCGTCACCGGAGTCGTGGGTTGATATACGGAAACTAAGATTTTCATTGGGAAAACCGCATGAGACTAGGTATAACCTAGATTATTGATCAAGTTTATAACCATACCCTTATAACATATCCAGGTAGACTCAGTGTTCGTTAAGAATACCTACACCTATAAATTGCATTAGTTTTCTAGCAAACTATTAGTTGGGTGTTGTACTCTCCTGTTGTAGGGATACGTGCTGCATACCTTGCTCTGTTAATTCTTGAAGCACCATGGTCAAGAACGGAAGAGTCCTATCGGATAGGGGAAGTAGACCCTCGAGTCCATCATTTTCTATGTCTGCGATGAACGGGCCATAGGTTTGCGAACTCTATGCGCTTTCGGTGCCAACTTGGTGCGAGGAGTACATTGTAGTTCGCCACGGCTTTCGAGTGAGGTCCGGGCTCTGGGAACTACTAAGTGACTGCAGTACGGGTGGGGCCGTAAATCTGCAACCTCATTCAGCCACGTGTGTCTGTCAGGAATAGGATGAGTACGAGAATATGCATGGCGAGGATTCGAAACCTTGAACTTGGAGACAACAGCTTGATTTGAGACGTATGTAGTTTAGGGATGCATGCGTTTACAAAGTCTTTCCTGCATTAGAATAAGTGCATCGTCGATCTGTGCATTAAACTACTAGGTCATACCACACGAACTCTTTAACCACCAGTTACACTTGCCTATTGAATTACACTTTCCTATTACATCAAATATTGTTTGTCAGTTGGAGATCGCTGTTTTTATTAGCATTGCATCAGTAGAATTACTGACGTGCCCACTCTTTTAGGTACCGAATGTCGATCCATGAGAACAGGAGAGCTCAACCAGATGGAGCATCCAAGTGGCAGTACCAAGTGTTCGTTATTTTTATTTTGAAAAACTCTGATTATAACTATTAAATTATTGTAACATTGTAACACTTGAGTCTTGTAAACATTTATTGGATAATTTTTTAAAATTTTCCGGTATTTTTATGTGTTATGACTGTTTGACGGAAAGATTCTGGTTTGTATCACAAATTGCCAGTATAGGGATTCGGGGCGCTATAGAGTTGGTATCAGAGCTACCTTCAAATCATAGTCCGACACAACAGGAAAATTGACTTGGCTGCCACTAGGAAAGTCGGGTTTAGCCAGTTTCTAGATGATTATAATTCATATTGTTGCACATTCAACTTATGTTTTATAATTTTTCTATATCTGGACTAATTTTCGTATTTTCTCCTGACAGATGCCGATCGAGGGTACCCAGAACGGAGAGGCACACAGGATCAGGGCACTAGGGTTAGTAAGGGCTGTACCACATCCAGCTACTACTTAGTCCATCCCACCTCCACCGCCCACAGCAGTAGAGCGAGCTATTAGTCAATTATTCCAGGGATTTGCCTCGTACTGGTGGAGTCATGGGAAGTTAGAAAATTGACTGGAAAACTATGGCCATGCACTGGCGGGTGTGTATAGGAGGATGTCAAGGTTGAGGAAGTCAATGAAAAGACTTGCAATGAAGCTGGCGCTGGTGAAGCACCAATCTCAAGAGAAGTTGGCCCTCATGGAACACAAGATTGAGGAGTTGTAGTCCAAGATGACACAGCTAGAGCAGCTCACCTCTGTAAAGCACTCCACCACAGGAGACAACCATGTGAAGGACATGTGTGATCTTGCTTTATAAGGAATGTTATGATGTTTTGTTATGATGTTTTTTTATGTACATAGGATAATGCTTCTTGTCAACCTATGATGCATATAAAATATGGTGTGATGTTTTAACGTATATAGAACAATGCTTTTGTAAGACCGTGTTTAATATGAATGAAACAAGTACTTTTGTTTTAGTAAAATATGAGTCTGTGTGCGAATATTTGAACTACATGTTAAGTCCCCCTAGTATTTCCCTTGAATATTCAGATGTATATAGAAGTGGTCAGACTGAAGGAGAAGGAAGTGGCACCAACGGCACTGGCCTCAACATTGAAGCAGAATTTATCACAGTGTATTAGATGATCGGAGCCTCTTTTGAAGCAAATAGGCATCAAACACCACGATCAAGAACGCAAGGAATCAACCAAGGTGGCGTAAGAACCGACCCAATCAAGATGATTGAAGCCTTCAAAAGAATGAAGCCTCCCGTCTTTGATGGACAGGCCAACCCAACAACAGCCGACGATTGGATTCGCCAAGTTGAGACGGTGTTCGAGGTTATGATGATACCGGAAGACAGTAAAGTCCGTTTGGCAACAATCCTGCTGGTTAAAGATGCCGGAGTATGGTGGCAATCAGTAAAGCATGGTTTGGGAGAAGACCCGATAGTCTGGGAAAGGTTCCTCGAAGAGTTTGGACAGCATTATTTTCCCCTAGACGTACAAGAAAAGAAGGCAATGGAGTTTCATGGTTTAAACCAAGGAGGCATGACAGTAAGGGAATATGAAGTTATGTTCACCCCGCTATCTCGCTATGTACCGGAAATGGTCCAAGAAGAGGCAAAGAAAGATAAAAGATTTGACCAGAGACTCAGACCATGGCTAAGGTCAAAAAAGGTACCATTGTCTATTCGCAAGTTCGACGAGTTGGTTGGACGAGCTGCGGTAACCGAGATAGATATGAACCAAAACCAGTAAACACAAGGAACAACAGGGAATTGGAACAGGGGGAAGAGACCTATTCCAACATCAAGATATAGAAGGCAAGACAGGAATCGAAAACTCCAAAGGACGGATAACAGGACATAGTGGATTGAGCCAGGGAGTTGTTATATCTATGGACAGCAAGGACATTACCGAGATCTATGCCCAAGGAACAGGGGGAAACCTGCTCTGACTTGTTTTAATTGTGGAAAGAAAGGACACGTTAGAGATAATTGTCCTTAGCCTCAGGAGAACAGCAGTAAGGCAGTATCAGGGACATCCAACAAGAGAAAACAACAAGTCCATCAGGGTCGAGTATCGCTTTAACCGAAGAGGATGCGAAAGATAATGCAGGGGTGATCACGGGTATATGAAGAAGTGTTGTAATAAAGTTTTAAGTTGTATTTTGAGTTTTTGAAGGAAGTTTAATGAAGGTTGTAACTTTTTTTTTTGTAACAGGGAGAATATATAAAATTGGAATTTTGGCTATTGTTTTGTTCGATAGTGGCTCAAATTATTCTTTTGTGTCCCAATCTTTTTCAAAGAAGTTAAAGAACACGCAAGAAGCAACTCCATAATTAACCTTGGTGGTAGCTACACCTTTAGAAGCAACTCTTACCACAAATCTGTGCTATAAGGCCTGTAAACTCCAGATTAACGGAGAGACCCTAAGTATTGATTTGTTGGAATTGGGTTTTGCCGGAACTTATATAATAATTGGTATGGATTGGATGTCGAAGCACAAAGCAAACATCAACTGCAGAGAGAAGAAGGGAGTCATCACAACTGAGGAAGCGGAGCTTGTATTTCACGGAAAGAAGAAACACAATGAAGAGACTATTGCTGCTATGACTGAAGAGAAGATACCAGAAGAAGTAAATGAGATACCAATTTTACGAGACTTTTTGCTTGTATTTTTGGAAGAATTACCTGGACTTCCTCCGCACAGATATTTCGAGTTCAACATTACGATCCAACCAGACAATGCTCCAGTGTCCAAGGCACCTTATAGGATGGCGCCAGTAGAGCAAAATGAAGTCAAGAAGTAGATTAAGGAGCTGTTGCAAAAGGGATTCATCAGACCAAGTGCTTCACCTTGGGGAGTGCCGGTTTTTCTTGTGAAAAGGAATCTGCAAGAATGTGTATCGATTACTGAGAATTGAATAGGTCACTGTTCAAAATAAGTATCTGATTCCCCGGATCGATGATTTGTTTGATCAACTTCAAGGAGCAGCTGTGTTCTCCAAGATCAACTTGCGATCCGGTTATCATCAAGTTTGAGTCAAGGAAGAAGATGTACCTAAGACAACCTTTCGTACTCGACATGGACACTATGAGTTTTTGGTAATGCCGTTCGGAGTAACCGACTCTCCAACAATCTTTATGGATATGATGAACTGTATCTTGTGGCCATTTATTGACTCATTTGTAGTAGTCTTCATAGACGACATTTTGGTATACTCCAGATTAGAGGAAGAACATGCTAAATATTTGACGGCGGTATTGAGCAAGCTACAGGAGCATCAATTGTATGCCAAATTGTGCAAGTGTGAATTCTGGAAGCTGGAGGTTGCATTTTTAGGCCACATCCTTTCTAAGGAGGGAGTGGCTACAGACCCGAAAAGGATTGAAGTAGTAAGGGATTGGCCTCAGCCGAAAACAGTAAAGGAAGTGCAGAGCTTCTTATGGATGACAGGGTACTACAGGAAATTTATCCAAAATTATGTCAGAATAGCAGTACCTCACAGCATTAACCAAGAAGAACCGGAGCTTCGACTGGACGGAGAAGTGCGAAGAAAGTTTCCAGGAGCTACAAAACAGATTGATCTCTGCACCCATCTTGGTTTTGCCTTAGGCTGATAAAGGGTATGTCATTTACAGCAATGCATCATATTTGGGGTTCGGTTGTGTCCTAATGCAAGAAGGAAGGGTAATAGCATATGGATCAAGACAACTCCGACCACATGAAAAGAATTACCCTATACGTGTCTTATAGTTAGCTGCAATTATCTTTGTTTAAAATTGTGGAGACATTATGTCTGTGGAGCAGAAGTAAAGCTGTATACTGACCACAAGAGCTTGAAGTATATATATCAGTAGAAGGATTTGAATCTCAGACAAAGACGTTAGCTAGAAGTTTTGGAGGACATCAGGCCAGAAATCTTATATCATCCAGGGAAGGCTAATGTGGTAGCAGACGCACTCAGCATGAAGAGAAGTGTAGGAACACTTGTTGCAACTAGGAAAGAGCTCGAAGATGAGATCAGGCAAGTAGGCATTGAGGTAATTACTCAACACCTGAGTGCAGTTTTGGCACAGTTAGAATTACAACCAAATTTGAATGAGCGAGTGAAGAAAGCTCGGGTAGGAGATACTGAGATTGAAGCACTAAAGAAGCAGGTGAATGACAGGTAGGAGATACTGTGATCTTCAAGATACAAGGATGCAAGGTTTACATCTCATTTTTGGCATAGTCTACAGTCACTATTGGGGATCAGGACATATTTTAGCATGAATTTTCACCTTCAGACTGATGGACAGACCGAAAGAGTCAACCGGATTCTTGAAGATATGCTAAGAGCATGCATTATGGATTTCGGAGGAAGCTGGGAGAAATACCTGGCATTAGTGAAATTTGCCTACTATAACAGCTATCAGGGACGCATCGGTATGGCCGCATATGAAGCATTATATGGAAGAACGTGTAGGACGCCTGTGTGTTGGTATGAGGTAGGAGAAAGGCAGATGTACGGGCCAGAAATAGTACAACAAACCACTGAGAAAATCGAGCTAATCCGGAAAAGGCTGCAAACAGCACAGAGCAGGCAGAAAAGCTATGCCGACAGTAATCGACGGAAGTTAGAATTCGAGGAAGGCGATTCAGTATTTCTAAAGTCTCACCAACAAAGGGTGTGCTCAGATTCGGGAAAAGTGGGAAGTTAGCACCAAGATACATCGGGCCATATACGATTATGAAGAAAATTGGAAAGATGGCCTACAAATTAGAGCTACCGGTATAGTTATCCGAGTACATGACGTGTTCCATGTCTCGATGCTAAGGAAGTATGTACCAGATCCGAGCCATCAACTATTAGAGATTCCCGAAGACTTGCAATTGAACCTTTCGTACAAAGAACAACCTGTCAGAAACATCGATCCTTAGGAAAAGATATTGAGGAACAAGACCATTCCGATGGTGAAGGATCTCTGAAGGAATCAGTTCATGGAAGAAGCCACTTGGGAACTGGAGAGACGCATGAGAACTTCTTTTCCTAAACTATTTTAAATGTAATATTTTTTTCTTTTCTATCGACTAAGTATAGTTCTGGGGACAGAACTACTCTACAGAGGGTGTATTGTAGTACCCCGGATAAAATAAACTTTTATATATATATACATATTGACTATATAATGAACTAGATATATATGTAGATTGAAATTGATTAAGTATACGAATAACTTGAATTGAATATGGATTGTATGTTCATACATGTGCATTAGGGTTAGGGTTAGGGTTACCATTTTGACCTAGGGTTTTAATGGCTTAAGGTAAGGAGCTAACCCTAATCAAGATTAACCAAGGACAATTTTGATCAAATCCAATGGTTGGAATCAACCATGAAGAAAATCTTCATGAATTCCCAAGACAAGTCTTGTATGTTCTAGCAACCTTGTATGTTGGCACCCATCCACACCCTTCATTCCCACTCATACTCACCCCATCCATCCTAGCCCTCCATGACCTTGGGGCCGGCCAAACTGAAAACCCCTCACTCCCATTTCTATAAAACTCCATTTCTTCACCCATTCTCCATTTTCCTTCTTCTTCTTATACATTCTTAAGTTCAAAAAAATAAATAAAGAAAGAAAGAGAAGGGACTTTGAGAAGGAGTAGAAGAGGGAACGAGTAGTGAGAAGTTTAGCCAACAAGCATCTACTCTTTGCTTGTAGGAGACATCAAGTAAAGCAACTTGGAGAAGGAAGGAAGGAAGTTAATTAAGCTAAGGATTCTCTATGCTACTTAGGGTAGGTGATTTCTTAACTCTAATTTAGTGTTTTTTGTGTGTAAATTATTATGTAGTAGTAGGTAAGAAGGCTTGTTTACCATGTATAAGTATTTGACATGCTAAGATAAAATAAACTTGTATGATAGTACAATTCATATCATGATTCATTTTGAAGAACATATATATAGCATGTTGACTTAAGAATTTCTACAGAGCAAACAACTTCGAATATGGTCATAAAATTTTATTGGCATGTTCTTGGATGAGTTTGGAAAATCCTCTAATTTTTCAGATTTTTCTGGGTTTGTTTAGTATCCCAACAAAATTGTCATTTTCGGAACAGAGAACATGAAGAAAAACTGTGTTTGTGCTTGATACGAAGTCATGTTTGAAAGGTCATATTATGAAATTGGTAAAGTATTTTGAGCTGAAATATTTACTGGAAGTACTTGGGTATGTTGACAACCTTCCAAATTTTACATTTTTCTGAGTTTATTTGCTACATTTAAAAATTCATGTTTGTCACCTGATCCAGGGCCAATAAATCATATCTAAAACCTGGAGTATAATCTTTCATTTAAACTTTTATTTTAGCATCTACTATGTTCTTAGATTGTATATCTAAAATTTTGGAAAATTTGGACAAAAGTAGATTGGGTTTCAAAATTGGTTTATGACAAGAAGTTTTATGCACTACTGAAACAGAAGAAAATTCTATACTAACTTCAAAAGATTATAACTCTCTGTGTATTTGGAATCTTAACTTTTGAGTATGTTAGACTTGTATATATCTAGTTACTGAATCTAAAATTTCATAAGCTTTGCACTTATAGTTGATTTGTTATTGAATTTTGACTAGACTGTGCCCAGTTTCAACTCAGATTAGCTAATTTGTGAAGGTTTGTTTTTCTGGATTAATGTGTTTAGAATCTGCAAAAATGATCAACTAGAGATTTGGAGTAAAGACTCTTAGATTTCCATAAAGTCTAGAATCATGTAATTCCAAGTAGTAGAGCAATAGATATGAATTTTGGAAGTTCTTGACAGATCGAGTCTTCTTGGGAATTATTTTTTCGACATATATATGACTTTCTACTCAACTTCTAAGTCTTGGGTTGAGAGTTAGTGGTATTTCCATACTCTAAAGGTTTGTTTCCTATAGTCTTAAGTTGTCAAGGCATGGGTGGGGGTTGATCATTGATTTGAGTCATTGGGATTGCCTAGGAAGTGGCCCTATAGCTATCAACCCTTAGGCTAGGATTGGAACTTCCGCCTCATTGTTTAATGGCCCAAACTCATGCGCCGACGGAGTCATAAAGAATAATCGAGGGCCGAGGTTGTGAACGAGACTCAAGATAGAGCCGAGGTGGCGAGCAAGGTGATCGCGTCGCCGGAGCCGCGGGTTGATAGACGGATACTAGGGTTTTCATTGGGGAAACCACATGAGACTAGGTATAACCTATATTATTGATCAAGTTTGTAACCATACCCTTATAACATATCCAGGTAGACTCAGTGTTAGTTAGAAATACCGAAACCTATAAATTGCATTAGTTTTCTAGCAAACTATTAGTCGGGTGTTGTACTCCTTGTCGTAGGGGTACGTGCTGCGTACCTCGCTCTGTTAATTCCTGAAGCACCATGGTTAAGAACGGAAGAGTCCTGTCGGATAGGGGGAAGTAGACCCTCGAGTCCATCATTTTCTATGTCGGTGACGAATGGGACATAGAGTTACGAACTCTATGCGCTTTTGGTGATAACTTAGTGCTAGGTGTACCTTGTAGTTCGCCATGGCTTTCGAGTGAGGTCCGGGCTCCGGGCACTGCTAAGTGACTGCAGTACGGGTGGGGCCGTAAATCTGCAACCTCATTCAGCCACGTGTGTCTGTCAGGAACAGGATGAGTACGAGAATAGGATGCATGGCAAGGGTTCGAAACCCTGAACATGGAGACAACGACTTGATTTGGGGCGTATGTAGTATGGGATGCTTGCATTTCCAAAGACTTTCCTGCATTAGAATAAGTGCATCGTCGATCTGTGCATTAGACTACTAGGTCATACCACACACGGACACTTTAACCACCAGTTACACTTCCCTATTGAATTACACTTTTCTATTACATCAAATATTGTTTGTGAGTTGGAGATCGCTGCTTTTATCAGCATTGCGTCAGTAGAATTACTGACGTGCCCACTCTTTAGGCACCGAATGTCGATCTATGAGAACAGGAGAGCTCAGTCAGATGGAGCATCCAAGTGGCAGTACCAAGTGTTCGTTATTTTTATTTTGAAAAATTCTAATTGTAACTATTAAATTATTGTAACATTTTAACACTTTAGTCCTGTAAAGATTTATTGAATATAATTTTTTAAATTTCCTGTATTTTCTTATGTTGTGACTATTTGAAGAAAAGATTCTGGTTTGTCACGAATTGCCAGTATAGGGATTCGGGACACTGCAACATGTGAAGAACGTTGAGTCAGGGCTCGATCCCCGCAACTTGACAATGAAGCACGAACCCCGTAACGTGCCTCCATATGTTCGGCATGATTTGTATTGGACCTACATTGTACCACCTCAAGACTTCCCTCACAAAGGGGTGAAGAGAGAGGGGGAGCCCTTGTTGAAAAGCATCGAAGGGAAACACGCACAAGTCGGGGGAGAACAAAGCGGAAGATCTAACTCCTGGGCTAGACAAAATAAGTTTGAACTCCGGGGGGATCATATAACACTTCCGAATAGTGCGCAAGTCTGCCTTTGTAAGGATGGTGATGACGTTGTTCGCCTCGGAACACTCTCAAGGCTCGTTCACCTCATGAAACCGCTCCATGCCTTGGTCGACAAGCCTTAGCTCCTCAGCGCTGTACTGACGAACGTCTCCCAAATGTGACACGGCGATCGAATGTCTCCCTAACTTCCCCATCCTCCCATCTCTCGACAACCATCTTTACCACTAGTAAAGGAAGAACCACTGCACCCTTCCCCTTGTCCACCCTAGAAGAAGGAGTTGGAGGTTGCACTTCGGCGCAACCCGATGGGGAGGCCTCGTCACCCGAAGATATTCTAGACATCTCTTAAAATAAAAATAAATTACATTATGATGTGATGATCACGGTTGGAGTTTTCGTCAGATAACAGAAAAAACCACCGGAATCTCTTGAAAGAAGAACCTCACGGTGAAATAATTTTCTTTTGAGATTGTGAAAATGAGAGAATGAGGAGAAATGAGAAAGGGAAGGGGGGTTTAAACCAAGCTAATAGGGCTTGGGCCAGAGTCGTGGTGGGCCCTATGGAAGTCCAAGAGGTGTGGAATTCCAAATGGTCAGAATGCAAAATGACCAAGTACTCAAACTGTCAATAAGCCACGTGTCGCAACAACTAAGCGCTAGGTTTCACAATCATTCGCCAAAAATTGCAACTGTTCGCCAAAGTGTTCGCCAAAAATCGCAGCTGTGGCTCACCGAATGATCACCACACGTTCGCTACGTTTGCCGAACTTGCTGAACAGACGGTGATCAGATCAAAAATGAGCGAAATGGCATTGACCAGTCAACGGTCAGTGCTAACCAGTCAACGGTCAGCGCTAACAAGTTAATGGTCAATGCCAGCATCGCTTAGCTGTAGCTCGGTAAACGATCGCCACACGTTCGCTATGTTCGCCAACTTGCCGATCATACGGTGATCGATCAAAATGAGCGAAATGGCGTTGTCCGGTCAACGGTCAGCATTGACCAGTCAACGGTCAATGCCATGTATCACTCAGCGGTTGTTCTCCGAATAATCGCCACACATTCGCCAGGTTCGCCGAACTTGCCAAACAGAAAGTGATCCGATCAGAAAATTAGCGAAATGGCATTGACCGGTCAACAGCAGCGTTGACCAGTCAACGGTCAATGCCACATGTCGCTTAGTGGTACCTCAGCGAACAATCGCCGCCTCAAGCCGAGCAGACGTAGATCCGAACGAAAAATAGAGGGAAAAACCCTGCCTCACGATGCGAGCTCGATCAAGATCAACGGTCCAGATCGAGCCACGTCGCCTCCTCGCGACCACTCGATCTCATCAGCGCACGTGCCGCCTCGTGATAAATGGCCGTGATTAAATCAAGCATGTTTCTTTTATTTAATTCGTTTATTTTAATTATTAAATTGAATTAATTATTTAAAAATTTTGAGAAAATATATAAACTTCAGAAAAATGGTAACCCCAATTTTTCCAAATCCGAATTTTTTGTGTATTTTTGGTATTTTAAATTTTTGTAAATTATTTTCTCGCTTTCAAATTTTTTTTCTTAAAATGTATTGTTGGATCTTCTATTAAAATCTGTTTTCAACCAATAAATTTATTTGTAACTATTTTCTGTGATTTTATATTGTAATACAAATCTAATTATTATTATTATTACTTTGATTTCTATTATTATTACTATTACTGTTATTATTAGTACTTTTACTATTTTTAATATTTTTTTTATTATTGTTATTGTTTTGTTATTATTATTATTATTAGTATTTCTATAAAATCCTAATTGTATATTTTTATTAGTTATTGTATTTTCCTAAAACCCAAATCCATTGTTTTATTGGATTTAATACCCAATATTCTATTAAACCCTATAATCCCAACACCCTAACTAACCCAACCCGTTTACCCCTGTTCACCCCCTTAACCCTAACTCCTTCAACCTATATATTTATACCCCTTCTGCCGTTTCCTCTTCCCCATGCACTCATCAGCTGCCTTCAACCCTGCTCCTCTCTCCCACTCATCGTCCCTGTTCCCTGCGTCGCGCTACCCGGTGCCGCCAGCCTCAATCAGCGGTTCCCTCGGTGCTCCCTAGTTCCCCCTCCTCGTTTCGGTCGTCTTGCTCGGGCGTTGCACAGAGCGACGCTCAACCTCGCTGCCGACCTGCAGCGCACATGTCTCCCCGCCTCTTCTCCTCCTCTTCACCCTCATGCGAAGCCCCGTCCGTCACCCACGATGCCGCCCTAGCTCCAGTGCACCTCCCCGTTGCTGTCCTCCGCCTTGCTGCCATGGCCGCCCTAGCTCCATTGCCGGATTTTATTCCTGATTCATGTGAATCAGGAGCTATTCCTGATTCATGTGATTTTATTCTTGATTCATGTGATTTTATTCCTGAGAAGGAGGAGGAGGAGGATTAGTAACTGATCATCTTGACTCAATCATGTTTTATATCATATTGATATACGTCTGATGTGTCAGACTGTTGATCGGATTCAGTTGCATCCAGAGAGTTTTCTTCAAAATCGTTGTCTCCATGTGGGGAGTTTTCTTTAAAAATTTTATATTTGAAGTAGTTTATAGTTGCAGAGTGTTTTTCCATAATATTCAAAAACATATGCACTAGTTGTTTCTCTAGCAAGTTCTTTCTGTTGCAGTTGAACACAAGCTTCATAATGTATTTGATCTATTTCTTCAATATCGATTTTATTTTTCTCTAAAGAAGAAAATTTTGACCATATTTATTTTATTCCAGTGAAACACGGTAGTAGTTGCAGTAGTCACTTTATTTTGTGGTATGACTTACTATTTTTCAGATTTTTTTACATCTGTTTTAATTTCATTAAGCATGTCTATCATTTAATTATAAATTCGGATTATTGAGATAGAACCTAGTTTTCCATGTGTGGGAAAATGAATAAAATATTCATACTGGTCTTTGTTAAGACCATATTGACACTTGTATGTGTCTTCTAACCCCGCTAATCATGTTCATCTTTTTTTTTCTGATATAACTCTTGAACAACTTTTATAGTTTTATCACAATTATTTCTAAGGATATTTAATTGAACTATCATCTCCATAATCTTTCTTGCTCTCTTGTTTGTTTTGCGGCATGGAATAGTATCCCTTAACGTGGTTTTCTGGCAAGGTTTGGCCTCGAATCAACGACCGCATGCCTACACTACTCTTTCACATGAGTAGAGCACAGCCTTGGTTCGTTTTCTACACCAGGCGTATAAACTCAAAAGCAAGATAGCTAATGAAGGTTATATTTCAATTATATATCATTCTAAATAATCATGAATTAACTATAGAACATGCTCAAGAACAAATTTAAGCTATCATAATGAAAAAAAATACTTAACAAGAAGAAGATACTTACAAAATAGACTCCCAATTTTGTCGAGAGTTAAAGCACACCAGATCTTTATTCACAAACAATGCCTTAATACCAATGTACAGCGGAACTAAATCCAAAGATAAACTTACAAAAGAGTACAAAATAAAAATGGAAAATGAAAATTTAAACTTCGATGATCAATACAAGGGCCTCTTGGACTTAGTTATAGATATAATAGAAGGAAGAAGTGGCATCCAGAAAGGTCGGGTCGAAGATAAGAAGGAATCTTCAGCAGTGGCCGGCGGGTAAGTATGCCTTCTTATCATTTATTTTCAATCTGGGTCTCATTGCTACAGTGTTACTACAGTGTCTTAGAAGCTGTAGGGTCCACCATGCTTCTGGAGTCTTTAATCTTTCTGTAGTCTTCAATCATCATCCATACCGGCTATTGTGTCAGAGTCGATTGAATTGTTGTCTTCTAGTGCTCTTCATACGTCTTCTTATTTTTTCAAGAATTATTCCTGTGCAGTGGCTCCTACTCTTCCTAATCGTTTAGACGATAAAAATTTGTGCGCCTTCTGAATACGTTATTCTGAGGGTTCAAATGAAGAAATCTTATTAACAAGAAATATAGTCCTGCCTTCATGGATTGAGTGTGCTCCTATAGTAGCCACATAGTTTGTATGTTCAAAAAAAACCTCAGCTGCTAGCAGATGTTCCTTGTCTTCAACAAATTCTTTCTTGTTGAACTTGGTGAATTGAAGGCGAGGCTCTTTTGTGACTCGCTCGAGCTCCCATAACTAGACAGAAGGATATAGTTTAATGTATTCTCGTTCTTCCCAAATGCTCCAAACCCTGAACATCAAAATAATATGGAACCTGTCAGTGTATTCTGCAAGCTTTACTTTGCAGATTTCAGTAATACAATTACAATATTCCTCAGGGTCATTTGTATTTACATATATTTCATGAACCAATCATTTTCGAATATGTTTTTTATATTTGGGAATGTCATGAAAACACACAATTAATTGTGGTCTTTGAGTGGAATTGTGTATAATGTCTTCATCTGCGAAGAGAGTAGCTATATCTGTATCTTCTAATTGTTTGAAGAACATTAACATACGGGTTTTGTCTATTAGATGTTGTTGGTCTATATCTGTATCAAGAACATTAACATTCACATACGGGTTTCGTTTATATCTGTATCTTCTAATTGTCTCACTGTGAACTCAACTTCTAATTCCTTTGTTTTTTCATTGCCAATATTGTAAGAATGGAGTAGTACTAGAAAATCTTGAATTCGAAGATTTACTAAATCTGCAGTGTCCATTTGGGCAAATATTAATCGTAAGTTCTGTGAACAGAAGTATTACTCGAGAAGAGTGTTGCTTCTTATTTAATGCCTTTGATCGAAAGGTAGAGGAAAATTGCGACAATTTTGTCAATAATGGTCGAGTCTCAATCTGTCTTTGTTGTTGTCCATGAAGTTCTTTTGACTTACCTAGGAATTCTCCTTCAAGCCAGGTAAGCCAATAATTTGCTAATCTGTAATCAGCATATTGGATTGATCTAAAATATCCATTGAATTTATTATAAATTAGGGAGGTTTACTGCATCACACTCGACAGATTTTAGAGAAAGCATGAAAATGCAACTTTTGTTCGGCAAGTTTTCCTCCAAACAAACACATGCAACTTCCTTGATATGGGAAGAACAGGGCCCTCACCATATTTAAAGGAAAATAAGAATTCAACAATTTCGTTCCAATGTCATTGAATTTGAAGGTCAATATTTTGGAACTAACATAAGGATGGTTAAGTTGGGCCCAGTTATATTTTAATGTAACTCTATGGGGTCCACTGGACCATATTAAATCTTGTTTTTGATATGAACAAACAAAAGAACGAAGCGTGCATGAAACATAATGTGTGACTGACTTTCCATGCTTGAGTCATTCAAATAAATTTTTCATTTCCTTCCTATGTTATGGCGTTTTAAACCAAACAGCTCAAAGTTGTGACACTTAATCTTCTTCTTTTGGTAATTTGTCAGTTTCAATTACCCAGTTGGGATCCACAATGTGTTTAAAGTAGATGGATTTAGCTTTCAATCATGGAATGTACCAGCAGAAAGTGACGATCTAATTACTAAAAAAGACATTATCATCTGCCAACCTTGAGAGAAAGTGGGTATATTTATGGGGCATCCTCAGGCCAACATTGCTCGATGGGGCAAAAGATGACCTTTATTTTCAACCCTTCAATGTTTTCTGAAGCTCCTACTTGTTCATTAGCATGGAAAATCGCAAGCTCCAGCAAAAAGAAGGGAACCAAAGCCCTATCAAAGCTGCAATAGAAAGCATTTCTAAGGAGATGAGAGAGAGAGAAAGAGAGAGGGAGGGAGAGAGAGAGAGAGAATCTCGATGATATACCATAACATTTTAGAGTAGTGTGATCTATTCCCCATACTTCTAATTCTTGTAAAGTTAGTTTCATTCAATACTAGTATACCTCTGTGCAAATTGCATAAATTTTACAAAAAAATGTCTCAAATTTAACTAATTATGTTAAAAGGTATATATTAGAACATCATTAACATTCAATAAGAAATTTGGCTGTGCCTACTTATACATACAACTTTTTCCCTATATTAATAGCATTCGGTATATTAACATTGAACAACTATTTAATAAAATATTCATGCAACGTAGTAAAGATATTAACAAAAATAAAACCTCCAAACTCTAGCAATTGTTGTAGTAAGGAACTTCCAAACGAATCACAATATTCATTCAATTGCCCAAATACTCAAATTCCAATTCAATCCAACAAAGGGCTTAAATAAATTATTCATGATAATAAAAAGGCTTCAATCCAAACAATTAAAATGCAAATTTAATATTCTAACCAACTATAGTTTATAACTAAGTAAATACAAAACCAACTAAGAAAACAATGTACCACTTTCAACATGTTATTGTCTTGTCTACAGTTCAATATGATGGAATTAACAATTTTGAGTGATTGGCTTCTTCACACATGAACATCATATTTCTTCCTACATAACAAAGGATAATGAAATGAGAATTTAATTCATTGCATAACAATAAAAGTCAATTACTTATATAATAGCATGAATAAATTTAAATTAAGTTAACCTAATACATAAATGAACAAAGAATAATTGAAGCTTTGATAAATTCTAATAAGAATAAGACAGGTATATGCAAATGTAGTAGATCATAAATTTGAAGTGACATAATGACATCATCTGGTACTTAAACCTAAAAATATTGTGTGCCAATAACTATTATTTTCATCATGATTGTTATGATTGTTATAATTATGATTGTTAATGACAGAACTTTTCCAATGATTATAATAGAGTTATACACTTCTTGAAGAACTTCTTGATATACCACATTATGTATACAATCATTAATATTTTCAGGATCAATTAAGTTATCTGTCAGTAACATCTTCAAGCCAGGAAAGAAAGTGCAATGTGGTTACTACATACAATTGACCATGTATAAACGCATGTCTTTTTAGATAAACCCCAACACTATGGAGAGTTTGGTCATGATTCTTGTTTGTTGTCATAGCAAATCTCAACTTTACAGGAAACTGCCTTCTTCTTAGGACAAATGGCCACCTGATTTCTATAGAAAACATGCCCATTTTGTGAATCACAAGTGTCTCACTTTCATACCTTCCAATAATAATTGTAGCTATAATAATATGTTCTCCCAGAGTACGAATAGTAATGAATGTCCTATTGTAAAATCTGAGAGACTGATTTAAATTTCTCAGTAGTATAATCAGCACACCTTGTTTCAATTCTCAATAATGATTTGCCAACCACTCATCTTATTGTATTTAGAAATTTGTCCAGGTGCATATCTTGCTCAATTGTACCATTTGGGGTATGATAAACTAAATCTTCCCTCAAGTAATTGACCCCCTGTCCAGGAATCATATACAAAATATGAGAATTTATGACATCAACTTCATCATTTGTAAGCGCTAGAATAGAACATTTTTCAAGGAAGGCCGAGTCATTATATCTATCAAAACCTTCAGACCATTTGTAGCTTTAATAAAAGGTCATTGGTATTTGTATCTTATCATGATCATAAAATCTATTATTAGATACACTGGGGATTTTACCTTCTCCAACATCTAAAATCCACTTTGCAAAATTTTTCTGTTCATTTTTGCTAATCTGGTCGAGTGAACTTCCCATTAGTCTCATGTTTTTCTTCAGTTCATACACTTTACATAATGACCAAATATGTCACCATTGTAATGATGTAGATAAAATACGCGCTCGTCCACCTATTGGGACGACATGCAAAAATTTTTGGAAATCCCCACCAAGAACAACAACTTTTCTGCCAAAGGGCTAGAATACATTTGGAAGTTAGAAGAACTACTCATTATCAAGTAACCACTCCTCCACTCCTCCACTCTCCCCATCTCTCCAAGCCTAAGGCCGACCACCCTTCTCATTCAATTTGCACGTGCATGTGCAATGCACGTGCCTCTTCATGCATACTACAAATTAGTTTGTTCATTTAATTGTTAATTTATTTGTTACTTGATCAAGTCTACACTACAAGTTGTATTAATTATTAATAAAATTAACTAGTGGACTAAGTAGGTGGGTTAAAATCTATGGAATCTTTAATTAATTAATTTATTTATTTATGTGGGCTAGAATTCGACTATTAGGCCTAAAGATTAATAATACGCTTTAATTTTAAAAGAGAAAAAAATATTCATTTATGACATAAGAATAATTTTTAAAGCTAAATACACATATTAAATTGCGCGTGCAAAACACGTGAAAACAAATGAAAAACTTCATACTTAATTATTTGAAAATTTAGGATGTTAACAGTGTCGAACCCATAAGGACTAATTATTTTATCGGATATCGAAATTACTAGATTAACTACTATTTGGAAGATCGAAAAATGATAAAAAAAGCAACTAAATTAAATTAATCTATAAGAAAGAAATAAACTAATTAAAAGGAACGGGATCCGAATTTTGGTTGTTTGTTAATGGCAAAACAAATTCTAGGGCTTTTGATTTAACCTAGTTAATCCCACACAGTTTACAACTCCACGTGAATAAAAATATTATTTTTCCAAGTTGTAGACCAAAATCCCCGAATTATTCAATATTCTCTGTCAAGCAATATCAAAAATATTTTCAACTAATTATTTGTCATAGTTCATGCACAAATTACTAATTGAAAATTCATTAAGATCTATGAATTTCTTAATGGTCAAATTAACAGCGGTTCGCTCTTGTAACGGTTTTTAATTTTATTAATTCGAAATTACAAATTACCAGTTCGGTCTCTCCATGATTTAACAAATCTTACCAAAGTTGGACAAACGATTGAAAGCATTAAGAACAAAAATTAAACACACAACCTTGGAAAAATAGAAAAATAATATGGAATTAAAATTGTGTTCTCAAAAATAGGCTACATCAAAGATCTAGAAAAATTAAAATTAGTTTATCATAAATTTGCAATTGACAAACATGTTCTTGAATTGCATAATAAAAATTAGCAGAGAGAGAAAAAAAACTCTGTTTTGTGGAAAAATCCCAAACTCTGCGCCGCACACAAAGCCCAGCTGCTCATGTTTCTTTCCTCCTCGGAAGTCACGCACGCAAAGCCAAGTCACGTCAGCATTGACGCTCCCGAAAGTCGCACGTGTAGAGCAGCTCTTTTGTCTCGAAATCCGCGCCCAACAGTGTTGCCACCTACATCCTTTTCTCTCTCCCTCTTCCTTCTTCTTTCACGCCGTCCCCTCTCTCTTCTGTCTCTCTATCTTATTTTTCATTTTTATTTTATTAGTTTATTTTTTTTTATTGTGAGGTCAGCCATCGCTATCTCTCTCTCGTTAAGCATGTGTCTCTCTTTCTCTTAGCTGCTGTACTTATAGGAACACGAACCAGTACTATTAGGATTTACTTTTGCATATAACCCCTCTTTTTCCTTTATTTCTTTTCTTTTTCTGATTTGCTCTTTATTTCTTTCTTCTTTTTCTTCTCTTTCTCTTTCTTGAAGCACATGCTGCACACACACAAAAATAAAATCAGAATTTAGGATTTAAAAATAGAAAAAAATAATTAGTTTAAATTAATTAAACTAACTAATAATCACATTAGCTCAATTAAATCCTTTTAAATTTGTTTATTTCATTTTCACCCTCTATTGACAATTAAAATTTCTATTTTGCTTTCTATGTGACCAAATTGTAAAATTCAAAATTCAATAAATCAATAAAAATTATTCAATCATTCTCCATATTTTTTTGTTAATTTTCTAGAAAATATTCACCTTTTGCATCAAAAAGATCGTATTCCTTCAAAAATAATTAATTAACTAAAATCTATGGAAATAAGATAAATTATTAACAAGATAGATGAATACAAGCAATTTTTATGGGTAAATGAGTACAAATATTTGTATAAAAAGTTAGACACATCTAATACCCCCAAACTTAAGATTTTGCTTGTCCTCGAGCAAAAAGTAAAACCAAGAACAAAGGAAAAGTAATCATAATTAGGCTCAACTCATCTCACCAAGTGATCTTATCATGCAAGCATCAAAGTTAGCTTAAAACATAAACAATAACAAATAAAGGAAAACTAAGCATACTCACTTTCTCCAGTGTAATTATTCATACATAATTCCCAACCCAAACATATTTGTCATGCAGTTAATGTAATTATATCATGCAATAACTCTAGCTATGATTACCTCTTCTCACTACTACAAACCAAGTAGCAAACTAGAGTTTTTATTTTTTTCAGTTTTTTTTTTATTTTTTTAGTTTTTTCTCTATGTTGTCACTTGCCTTTTGACGTGAATGCAAACATTTGTGATGAATTCACCCAGTTACTCAACTAGTCACAAACTTAGAGTGCTTTTGTATACTCATATATTAAGTTGACGTTCGACGTAAAAGTAAACATTGGTGATGAATACCCCTAGTTACTAAGCAACCCAAAACATTGGACTAGATAGAACTTTATTCATTCAACTTTTGAAAAATATTACTCTATTTACTTAAACTCTGTTTAGGACTAGATCAAAGGGGATAATCACAGGAAATAGCATCGCATTTTTCTTTTATGTATAATCACGTGACTCTCACAATTTTGTAAGGAATTCTAAAATTCAATAATCCTAATGTAAATAAGTATGTTTAATCTTGCTTTATAAGATATTGTCTATCCTAAAAAAAAATTTCAAAGCTTTAGCACAATAAAAAAACTCAAAAGTGTAATGGTAAGCCTAATTGCAATGCTTTTTTTTTTCTTTTCAAATATATATAAATTATATAAAAAATTTGTACCCCTTCCCCCAAACTTGAATATCACATTGTCCTCAATGGGAAAGGAAATAGAAAAACAAAAGGAATGCAAAAATTTCAGAATTTCTCCCATGATTTGTGTTAAAATTTTGGACGGGCGACGTTGATTGTTTTAGTAATATCTGGAGGTGTAGATGTCCAAATTGCCTGATTCTATTTGTTCTAGAAAGCTAAGACAATTTTCTTTTATTGGTATTTTATACACTTTTCTAGATTCGGATTGTATTCGGCACAAAAATAGCCATCAATGTTGGTCCAGAAAATAGCTCAGCCCGGCGACTTCCCAACTTATGCAATCCTATAAAATAAAATTAAAAATTAAAATTAAAATAAACTAAAGGGAAAATATTATCTAAATGTAGCAAAAGAAAGCATGGGTTGCCTCCCAAGAAGCGCTAAGTTTTAAGTCTTCAGCCAGACTTGATAGCGGATATGGTTATGTGACACCAAGATCCAACAACATCAAAACATCTTTTCTAATAACTTTCTTCATGTTTGGATTAGGTTTTCTTTGAGCATCCCCCAAGCTAGATGGCAATGGTTGAAGCTTGAGTTAATTCATTTCTTTCTTGACGATTGCATTCTTGATATTCCCACCTCCTTGAGTGTCAGCTGAGAAGAAAAATTAATAAATGGTACAACTTGAACGTATTCCAAAATTTTTTCTTACTCAGATTCAAGAGTTGCTGAATTTGTTGGACACACTTTAATTGGTAATTTCCCAACTTCCGCTCTATGTGTCTCTTCCACAATTAGATTTGTTTCAGAAACTTGAAAACATAATTGAGCTTCAACAGCAACCTCCATGGATTTAAAAACATCAAACATTACTTGCTCATCCTCAACCCTCAAAATAAGTTTTCCTTCTTGGACATCAATCAAAGCTCTCCCCGTAGCTAGAAAGGGTCTCTCCAAAATCAAAGGGATTTGTTCATCTTCCTCAATGTCAAAGCATAATAAATCAGCAAGAAATATGAACTTATCTTCTTTCACCAAAACATCCTCAAATACTCCTCTTGGGTACTTAATAGATTTGTCAGCCAATTGCAATGAGATTGTTGTGGGTTTTGCTTCTCCAATGCCTAATTTCCTGAAAACAGAATAAGGCCTAAGATTAATACTTGCTCCTAAATCACATAATACTTCATCAAAAGTAGAATTTCCAATAGTGCAAGAAATTGTAAAACTTTTTGGATCTTTTAGTTTAAGAGGCAGCTTCTTTTGTAAAATTGCACTACTCCCTTCGGTTAGTATTACCGGCTCATATTCCTCCAATTTTTGCTTGTTTGATAAAATATCCTTCAATAATTTAGCATATTTAAGCATTTGTTCCAAAGCTTCAATAAGAAGATTATTAATATGCAATTCTTAAAAATATTAAAAAATTTAGAAAATTGATTTTCGATATTATTCTTTTTAAATATTTGCGGAAAAGGAATAGGTGGATCATAAGGTGAATTAGGATATGTTTCAAAATTAAACTCCCTGAAATTTGTGGTATTTGAAGCTCCTTTATTCTTAGAATTATCATTATGGTGGTTGGCGACGTGCTGCGTTTGTTCCTCCAAAATTGGCTGGTACTCATCTTGCTTTTCAACCATATTTTGTTCTGCAGTTTGTACTTGTGGCTGCTCAATTGTTCTCCCGCTTCTTAATGTTATTGCTTTGACATACTCCTTTGGATTGGTTACTGTGTTACTGGGTAAGGTTCCTGTTGTTCTCTCTGTAATAATATTTGAAATTTGACTAATCTGAGCCTCAAGGTTGTAAATTGAAGCCGTATTATTTTGTACCGCCAAATCTGTCTTCTATATGTATTACTCTGTCTTCTACATGTATTTCATAAACATCTCTTAAAGTGTCGGCTTCTTTTCTTGATGCTGAAAATTTTGAGGTGGGCTAATTTCTCCTTGGTGGTTGTTTCATGAAAAATTGGGGCGGTTTCTCCATCCTTTATGATACATATTCGAATAAGGATTGTTTTGATGTGGGAAATCAGATACGTAATTTGCTTGATTAAAATTTGATTAAGTAAAACGATTTCCCACTTGGCAATAAATACTTGGGTGATTTCCTGCATAATGATCACAAATAATATTAGTTTGAACAGAATTAACATTCATATTACCTATCTGTCTAGATAAAATATCAATTTGTGCAGTCAATGTGGCAATAGGATTAAGCTAAAAAAACTCCAGTTACTTTTCTAGGCATGGTTCTCTCTGAAGACCATTGGTAATTGTTGGATGCCATCTCCCTCAAATCTCATAGGCTGCTTCCTTAGTTTTTCTCATAAGTGCACCTCCAGCTGCTGCATCAACCAATGATCGATTTGTAACTCCCAACCCGCTATAGAATTTTTGAATTTGCAGCCATTTCGGTAGTTTATGATAAGGACACTTTCTGAATAACTCTTTATACCTCTCACATGCATCATACAAAGACTCAGTCTCAAATTGAGTGAATATGGTAATGTCATTCCTTAGCTTCGCTGTCTTTGCCGGTGGAAAATACTTAGCCAGAAATTTTTGTGCAAGTCCCTCCCAAGTAGTAATAACACCCGGTAGTAGAAAATTTAGCCAAGTCTTCGCCTTATCTCTTAGTGAATAAGGAAAGAGTCTCAATCAAATTGCATCATCTGATAATCCATTATGCTTAAAAGTGTCACAAATTTTTAAAAAGTTTGCAATGTGAACATTAGGATCCTCATGAGATAGTCCCCCAAATTGAACGGTCTGTTGAATCATTTGAATGATACCCGGTTTAATCTCAAAATCGTTAGTTGTATAATCAACCATTTTATTCTTGATGTTGCTCCATTAAGTGAGGGCATAGCATAGTCTCTCAAAGCCTTGTTTTCCTCATCGTTTGCCATTGTGATACAATTCTATGTCCTGAAATATAGCTACTAAAAAAAAAGAAAAAAACTAAAAAAAACAAGAAAGAAAATATAAGTAATAAAAATAATAAGAAAAATTAAAATTAGTGTCAATCTGGCAATTATCAATATCAATAAAAAATTAATTAGTCCCCGGCAACGGTGCCAAAAACTTTATGTGAATTATTTGCAAGTGTACAAAATCGCAACAAGTAGTATAGTTAAGTGAAAAGATTGTCGAACCCACAAGGACTAATTATTTTATCGAGTACCGAAATTACTAGATTAACTACGATTTGGATGATCGAAAAGATAGAGAAAAACAACGACTAAATTAAATTAATCTATATGAAAGAAATAAATTAATTAAAAGGAACGGAATCCGAATTTTGGTTGTTTGTTAATGGCAAAACAAATTCTAGGCTTTTGATTTCACCTAGTTAATCTCACACAATATATAACTCCATGTGAATAAAAATATTATTTTTCTAAGTTGTAGACCAAAATCCCCAAATTATTCAATATTCTCTCTCAAGCAATACCAAAAATATTCTCAACTAATTATTTGTCATAGTTCATGCACAAATTACTATTTGAAAATTCATTAAGATCTACGGATTTCTTAATGGGTAGATTAACAGCGGTTCGCTCTTGGAACAGTGTTTAATTTTATTAATTCGAAATCATAAATTACCAGTTCGATCTCTCCATGATTTAATAAATCATACAAAAGTTGGCCAAACAATTGTAAACATTAAGAACAAAAATTAAACACACAACCATGGAAAATAGAAAAAATAATATGGAATTAAAATTGTATTCTCAAAACTAGGCTACATCAAAGCTCTAGAAAAATTAAAATTAGTTTATAATAAATTTGCAACTAACAAACATGTTCTTGAATTGCATATTAAAAATTAGAGGAGAGAAAAAAACTCTGTTTTGTTGAAAAATCCCAAATCAAAACTCCCTCGAAATTCGTGTCGCACACAAACCCCAGTTGCTCCTATCTCTCTCCTCCTCAGAAGTCACGCACGCAGAGCCAAGCCACGTTAACGCTGATGCTCCTCGGAAGTCGCACATGCAGAGCAGCTCTCCTATCTCGAAATCCGCTCCCAATAGTGCTGCCATCTACCTCCTTTTCTCTCTCCCTCTGCATTCTTCTCTCACGCCGTCCCCTCTCTCTGTTATTTTTTAATTTTAATTTTAATTTTAATTTTAATTTTTTATTGATTATGTGGTCAGCCGTCGCTCTCCTTCGCTCGTTAACCGTGTGTCTCTCTTTCTCTTGGCTGTTGTATTTATAGGAACACGAACCAGTGCTATTAGGGTTTACTTTTGCATATGACCCCTCTTTTTCCTTTATTTTTTCATTTTCTGATTTGCTCTTTATTTCTTTTTTCTTTTCCTTCTCTTTCTCTTTCTTGAAGCACGTGCTGCACATGCACAAAATAAAATCAGAATTTAGGATTTAAAAATAAAAATAAAATTAATTAGTTTAAATTAATTAAACTAACTAATTATCACATTAGCTCAATTAAATTCTTTTAAATTTGTTTATTTCATTTTCACCTTCTATTAACAATTAAAATTTCTATTTCCACATGGCTAAATTGTAAAATTCAAAATTTAACAAATCAATAAAAATTAATCAATCATTCTCCTTGTTTTCTTTATTAATTTTTACGGAAAATATTCACCTTTCACATCAAAAAAATCTTATACCTTCAAAAATAATTAATTAACTGAAATCTATGGAAATAAGATAAATTATTAACAAGATAGACGAATACAAGCAATTTTTATGGGTAAATGAGTACAAATATTTGTATAAAAATTAGACACATCAGTAATTTGATAAAATTTGTATGAAATGTTATTAATCTATTCGATTAGATATTTAACTTTGTAATTCATAAAAACAGTTTAATTTATGAATATCTCTTTTATTGATATGTTCTTGACAATTGTGAACAATTTCCCTATTATTTAATCTTTGTTAAAATAAATATATAAATAAAATAAAATAAAATAATTTAAAATCTGGCTCGGCGCAGCCCGGCTCCCGAGCTAGGGCCAAGGGCCAGGTCCGGGCCCCTCCTTTCCTCTCCTGGCCCGGCCTGGCCCGGTAGCCCCGAATACTATTCCTAACCACGTGCCCTCTCATTTATAATACGTATTATCAAACTCATTGGAACATGGTGTTATATTTTTTCTCCTAGAGAACGAAGTAGATCTCTTACACGTCGAAACATCTTTATGTATGGATTAACTCCATCCAACAAATTTTACAGTTTCTCCTTACCTCTCTATCTATGTTATTGAAGCTTGATTTGTACGTTGATCCAACTCATATCGACCAACATGAATGTACAACTGTAAAAATTTGGGTTCCGCTCCATTAACTGGAAGAAGAGAACCAATTAGGTAATAATTTGATCCACTTATTTTGAAAGTATATGGACCCCTTCCATCCATGACCCGTAAGACAATTTTTCCTCCCATCGATGTGAAGGAGAACAATGAATTATAAATCCTGACCAATTCCTTTTATTTTGACCGAGGTTTGTCATGTTTGCCATCAAGAAGCTCCATAATTAGCAAAGGTGATGCTAGTAAGAAGGGTAAAGTACCTAAACCTTCTTTACAACACATTTGAAAGCATGAACGACTAATTTGTCACACACCGCTTTCCAAAAGAATACGTAATACGAGTACGTGAAAAAGCCCAGCGAATAATTTTTATCATTCATAAGCTGTAAGAATCAACTCAACAGTAAACAGAAAGATACAACCACGCATGCATAAAACAAATCTCATAATCAAAAGAATTACTTGAAACCAAATACATAATTCTCAAATAAAAACAAGATCTGGAAAACAAAGCAATAAACTTCGGGTCAGACAAGCCCAGTTACAAAGTATCAAGTAGCAACAAAAGAAACTGATAAGTTCGATGCAGAAATAAACTAAAGCACAAAGGATCCTAGACAAAAGCTTAGAACACTTGATCGCTTACTCCTGTAGGTAACTGGTCTCCAAAACCTGTACATTTATCATTTGAAAGAAACGGAAAAACAGAAAAATAATCTGCTCGTTAGTGCAAGCTACGGGCCGCAAGTAGTACAAGCAAAAAGGGTACGAGAACAAGGTAAATAGAATACAGAACATGAAACAAGAATCAAGAATACAGAACATAGCATAACCAGAATGTAACAAATAAATAGAGTCAAATAAACTAAAAAGCGAGTAAACACAATCAGATAACAGAATCGGGTAACAGGTAACTTGTAGCAGGTATCAGATAAACATGAAACTTGTAACAGATATCAGATAAACATGAAACGTGTAACAGATATCAGATAAACATGAAACTGGTAACAGGAACGTGCAGGTGAAACATATAATCCTTACATCTTTTATTTAATCCTATCCAATGCATCACCCATGTGTCCCATTCCACATGGTTCTTGCATACAAACAAGTTACGTTTAGATTTAGTGGTGGATTCCATAGGGCAGTGTACTCAGGCTAAACAGATAAACCGAATAGGATAAATAGACTCATGAATCATGTAATCTTGTATTCCTGCAAACAGATGAGACCTACGAGACCCATTTCGAGTACACCTTCCTATAGAAAAGAATGCAGTCAGGCAAAACAGATAAACCAAACAAATAAACAGACTCATGAATCATTTAATTATGTATTCATGCAAACATGATGGAAACACAAGCCCCCTTCTGAGTACACTTGCCTATGTTGTCTACTACCAGATCTTTCTCTTAATCCCCGGCTTGATTACTTATTCTTTTTACAAACACAGACATGAAGATGCACAATTAGGGACGTGTAAACATGAAACGGACGGCAAACATGTTCAGACTGGACGAAAACATGCTCGGGTGTCATAAATAAGATATATAAATATTGAACAACAAGAACTTTAATTCTGGACAGCAGGACGTTGCTGAACCCGAAATGGAATTCTTGCTGCTACAGGAAAGAAAATCTGGATCCGTCAGAAGTTCTAGAAACTAAACTCTCTGTCGGTTTGAGCGTATATACACATGATATATAAAAGTTACAGAAACTAGGTTAAAATTCTTGTTCTTTACAGACTACATGCTCAGGCAACAGGTAAAAGTTAAATACTTATAAACAAAAGTAACTTGCAAAATTATTTCAAAATTTCTTAAGAATCATATTTAAACCCCTAACAGTGTTAAATATCAGTATAATTAATCTCAAATATTAATACTCAAAGTAATCTACTGTTTCAGCTAATTAAGCAGGGTGATGTTTATTTCAGACTACATTCTGGAATTCAGATGTCATTGTACGAAAATCTGAATATCTTGCAATTTGTAAATCAAATTGTAAAACTGTCAGATGTTCTGGATTTCAGACACACAGAGATACGATTTTCATTTATTAAATTTTAATCAATGACAAATAGAATCGAGTCAAAACTGAGATTCTTTACTGAACAAACATGCAGGAAGCAAATCTATCATCATGTTTGTATCAATATATTAAGTCAGAAAAATTATCAAATAATTCTACAAGAATTTAGGGTGACTCCTAATCATGTCTTGTCTTGTCTAGGTTAACATCAAGTCTGAATCTTACTGTTAACATCTATTTTAATCAATAACTCATGCCAATATTCATGTAATCTGAAATCTGGAAATTTGCGACACAACAATATTAAAAGTGTGATATCTCACAAGTTACAGATCGGATTTTAGATCAGTCAAAAGTTCTAGAAATAAGGACCTACATTTCATATTCACAAACTTAGTCTTTATTCTGACATTATCAGGGTTTAATTCATCATGCCAAATCAGATCAGTAGTAAATGAGAATTTTTTTGCATGAATTATAACATAATTAGTAACTACGTTGGATCTAAGTTAACGTGTAATGCAAATCAGAATTTAATAGGTATTCAATCAGCATGCCATGTCTATTCTCAAACTCATTAAGAGGGAAACAATATTAACATGTTTAACATACAAACAAAACATCTATAACTCATAGTAATTCATGGATATGCATTCATATAGACAAATATCTAGATCTAATTCATGTTTGTGTAATGTGTGTAAAAACAAAATAATTATGACTTTTTACGATTATGGTATTGATAGAAATAAATCAGACGGGTAGGGCCAAGATCATCAATGGGTAAAACATGAAGAACGAGTCACAATGAAGATCTGGTTGCAGTATTTCAAATAAAGTGCTTGTACGTGGAAACAATAAGATTCGTACAAGATACTTGCCTTACGAAATGATGAACAGAACGAGACGAGTGACGGCGGACACACGTGCGAACTGTGTGCAACCACAACAACGTGTGATTGGCAGGGATACAGGTGCAACGACAAGAACGACATGGGCAATGCACGTGATAGGGCAACACAGCAAAAGGCACAGCAATCACAGCAACAGCGGAATCAAGAACGACAAATGGCAACGCGACAATCAAAAATAGTAAACAGCGATGGCGGCTCGAGTCGTGGGGGCAAGAGGCAGGAGACTAGTAGCGGCAATGGTGGCATTAGCGGTGTTGGGGACGGCAGGGTTGATCGTTGGTGGTCGCGGTGGAGGAGATGTGAGTGTGTTCGATGAGGAGGATGGATGCAGGGTGACAGGGTTGGGGAGAGGGCGGCGAGGCTGGAAGACGAAGTGCAGGGGATTCGACAATGGTGGTCGACGGGATGAGGGAGACGAGGATGATGGGTTTCGAAGGATGCAGGTTGACGAGAGGTGGATGGCTCTGAACAGTGGGGGAGGAAGGTGAAGAGGCTCGGGTTGCACTGTAGATCGGGGTTAGGGTTACACAGGGAGAAGGAGGGTGATGGCTGGGGATTAAGTGAATAGTTAGGGTTTAATGATCATTAGGGGTTAATAGTGTATGTATAGGATCAGAATTATGGTCAAGAAGTGGGTTTGGGTAGTTGGATAGCAGGTTGAGATCCAAATTCAATAGGGATGGGTTTTGGGTTTAGATCTAATAGGGAAAAGAGTAATTAAATAAAATAGGATTTATAATTAGATAAATTGGAGATAATAATATGCAAAGAATTTGAATAAGATGAACAACAAATTTTTTGCTCAACAAAAAATCACAAATTAAATAGATTGGAAAACAAAAATTGAGTCGAAGGCAATAATGAATTCCATTAAGAGAAAATCAATTTACAAGGGTCCAGACAAGATGAAGAAGAGTACAATGAATAAAAACACCAAAAAAAAAAAAATACAATAATAAAAACAGTGGCTACAAATCCTACCCACCTTACAAGAAGAATTTCTTCATTGAAATTCAAACAAGTGGTACATAGGGTAACCATGAAAAGAATAGAAAACAAAGAAAACTACTCGAACATATGAGGGAACTTCTTCTAGATCTCGTCCTACACTCCCCAGTCGACTCGCCCGGCGAGTGATGATTCCAAGAAGTTCAAACCAATCTGATGACCTTGTTCCTCAATACCTTCTCCCGGCTATCCAAGATGGCAACTGGTTGGACTTCACAAGATAGGTCTGGCTGCACAGACAACTCCGAATAGTCGATCACATGGCTTTCGTCTCTACTGTACTTTCTCAGTTGCGAGACGTGGAACACGTCATGAACCGCTGACAAGGCTAGTGGTAGTGCGAGTCTGTAAGCTACCTTGCCTACTCACTCCACAATGTCAAACAGTCCAATATATCTTGGGCTTAGCTTGCCCCCACCTCCAAAGCAGAAGACACCTCTCCATGGTGAAACCTTGAGAAAGACATGATCTCCTGCCTCAAATTCCAATGGCCTTTGATGAACATCAGCCCACTTCCTCTGCCTGTCCTGTGCTGCCTGCAAATACTTCCTGATTTGGGCCACTGCATCAACAGTCTTCTTGATCAACTCTGGCCCCAAAAGTTTCCTCTCGCCAATGTCGTCCCAACATACTAGCGATCTGCACTTTCGACCGTAAAGTGCCTCGTACGGTGTTGCCTTGAGACTTGCCTTGTAACTGTTGTTGTACGAGAACTTCACCAAGTGTAGATGGTCCTCCAAAAAACCTCCAAACTGAAGGGCACAAGACCTCAACATGTCCTCCAGAGTCTGAATTATCCTCTCAGACTATCCATCTCTCTGAGGATGGAAAGCCATGCTGTAGTTCAACTTGCTCCCAAGGCTCCCCTGAAGACTCTCCCAGAACTGAGACCTGAATCTCGTATCCCTGTCGGATACAATGCTGACAGGAACTCCATGAAGATGCACAATCTCCTACACGTACTTCTCGGCTTGACTTTCCGTAGACTGACTGACTGACTCTAAAAGGGATAAAATGGGCACTCTTCCTCACTATATCCACAATCACCCAGTTTGCATTGTGACCCTTGGGACTCCTAGGCAATGCAGTCACAAAGACCATGGTGATGTTCTCCCATTTTCACTCAGGAATAGGAAAGAGGTTGAAGGAGTCCATCCAGCCTCTGATGCTCTGCCTTCACTTGCTGACTGATCAAACACTGTGAAATGAATCTTGCCACTGCCCTCTTCATACTGTGCCACCAAAAATGTTGCTTCAAGTCCTTGTACATCTTCCTGCCTCCAGGATGAATAGAATAAGAAGACTGGAGGGCATCTTCAAGTAAGTTCTGCAGGACATCACCCTTTGGGACACACAATATTGTCCCAAAGCGAAGTGATCCATCTAAGTGAACAACCATATCAATCCTTGAACCTGCTTCCACTTCAGCTCGAAACTTTTGTAACTGCTCATCGCCCGATTGGGCCTCCTTTATCTGTTCCACTAATGAAGACAACAGCTGAAGCATCATACACTACCACCCAGCACCGGGCAAAACTGCATTCAAATCTAGTCTCCTCATATCTTCTGTCACACACCGCTTCCCAAAAATACGGAATATGAGTACATGACATTAACCCAGCGAATGACTAACGACACCCATAAGCTGTTTATCCGATCAACTCAACAATAATAACAATACAAAACAGTTACGCAGGCAATAATGATAATCTCATGAATAATAATACTTGGAATGAAGCAATATGAAATATCTAAATACAATAAACCAATATCTGGAAACAATAATAAAATCCAGGTCATAAAACCAATACAATAATAAATCCAATCACAATTAATAATAAGTCTCAATACATTAAGTTCAGTAAAACGATAAGCAATTAGAAAGCATTAAATCATTAGAAAGTTTGTTCTCCAATTCTAGCAGGTAATTCTCCATGATCACCTGTGAACACTTCATCTAAAAAGAGGAATTTTTTTTCCTTAGAGTAAGTCATGGACAGCAAGTAAAGAAAGCAAGGAACAATGGAATATCGATATAACAATGAATTCAATGGATCAATAGGAATCAATAACATGGGACAATAGCAGTAATCAATATCATTAATAATCGACATAATGGCTATAAACAATGATTCAATATTCGATAACAATATTCAGTGGTCAATATCAATAACACTTTGCCAATATTCGATATCAATAGAAACAATGATGAACAATATGCAATGTCGATGCTATGTCAATTCTTAAGTCTATTATCCATCTTATTCCTAACTAATGCACGTACTATTCATCCTATATTATAGATTCGATGCATACAATCAATGTCATTTAGACTTAAGTAGAATATTCTACAGATCATGTACACGGCACGATAACATTATTTACAGCATTGGTGCACACCGGTTGGCTCAATAACAATAAAACAATACAAGATCAATTGAGATACTGTGTCAATAATCCAACAATAAACCGATAACAATAACAATAGCCAACACACGATATTTTGGAAAACATGGCCCACACTTCCGTCTACAGTCACTATGTCATCAACTAATCCAGTCAATCCCTTAAACCATGGCTTATTAATTATTTCAATAATGCAACAACATGATATGCAATTATGAGACATTAAAGGAATGATGATAACAATAGGGAAACAATAGGATGGTAAACAATGACAATAACTCATTAGGATCATGCAATACAACATACACACTTCGATTCATGCAATACTACGATATAGGAATAATTAAATTAAGAAAAACTAAAAGGTGAAATTCTGGATAGCAAGAGTAGTCTGTACAAAAACGTAATTTCCGCTGCTACAGAAATCGAAAACTGAATCCATTAGAAATTCTAGAAACTAGACATCCCAACAAATCCGACTCATATTTAAAGTTCAAAATCTGACAACAGTATCTTGGTCAAACACAGCGTTCTTTACAGATTTTATGTTCAGGCAGAAAATTGACATCAAGTTATGATAATTTTATAAACAGTAAAAGCTAAATATTAAATTCATTAAAAATATTTATTAGACTCCTAAACATGTTAAATAATAATCTTGAAATTTTTAGAGCAATATTTTATCATTTGATCGGCCTTTTAACAGTTTAAATATGAAACATACAAGAATCTGAAAATCTGGAAATAAAAACACAGCTGTAGTAAAACGGGCATAACTTTTGCTACATAATTTGAAATTTAGAAATTCAAGATTTTCTGGAAACTAGAAAGATAAGGCTACAATTCTTATTTAGAAATTTATTCATTTCAAGATCATTTACTGGGTCAAAAATAATAGACAAGATATAGCCAGCAAGTAACATATAGGTTTTTGCATATTTTTCGTGAAACAAATTAATTAGACATGATGGGTATCAATTCTATTAGTCGATAAACTTCATAATCAGCATGATGGTTATAAAAACATGGTAAATAAAATTAAGAACACATACATTCATTAATTTATCATCAACCAAACATCAATCGATCAAATAAACATACAACCTAGCAATTGTTTCTACAATAGATTAATTGTGTGACAATTATATGAATAACCTTATTAACAATTCTATATGCACACATGAAATATTCATTCTTTGGAGTCAATAGAGGTACGAAGTCAAGTAAATTGGGGTTAGCTAGTGTACACCCTCAATATACCTAACGAAAGAGATGAACAATGTACAATACGATAAACAATAGGATCTACTTGCAAGAGTTTCAACAAAAACCTGAATTTGATCCAATAACAATTCAAGAGGAAAGTGACATGCCTTATGGACGTTGAAATTGAATACCAAGAATAACGGGATGAGAATCCCGAAGCAACGAACTCACGAACACACGAAATAACATGTGTATACTACGTGCAATAAGGAACAAAGCAACAACAACAACAACAGAGTAGTTGATAGCAACAGTAACGTTCAGCAAGGGGGTCTGACATCATTGGTGGTTGTCGGCGTCGCAAGCGGTGGCGCGATGGGGACAGGAGCGTCGGGGTGGTGCTACTGTGCTATTCGATGGGATTGGGAGCAGCAGCAGGTTCGGCTGTTGTCGTCGAGAGCGGAACAGGGGAGCAGGGGTTCGGGTGTCTAGGCTTCGACAGGATATGGAGGTGCTAGGGCGGCGGTACTGGGTAGAACTGACGACTAAAGGTCACTTGAGTAGGTCGGAGAGGGAGGTCGATAGTTTGGGCGGGAAAACAAGTCGGGGAGAGAGAAACATAGAGGAGAGAGATTATACGGCTCTTAGGGTTTCAATTTGTGCAATTTTTAGGGTTTGCAATAGGATTGTATTTATATATTGTAATTAGGGTGTTGGGTTAATGGTTTAGGATCCAATAATAGCGGTTTTGGGTCATGAACAATAGAAATTGGATTTTAGGGTTCAATAAGAGATGGGTTTAAGGACAACAGGGTTCAAATAAAATTACCCACAATTAAATAAAAAAAAATAGGATCAATAAGAATAGCTCAATCAAGAAGAACAAAGAACTTCATGAACAAGTTTAATTAAAATAATCATGGAGAGGAAAAGAAATGGAGTATTTTATTCAATTGAAATAGAAATATTACAAAAGAGGGAAAAAATTGAAAATAGCCGAAACGGTAGCTACATCTTCCCACAGTTCTCTCTGTCGAGTAAGAAACATGGCAGTAGGTCTTCTACTCAGCACATCCGGTACCAAGTTCACCTTACCGGGGTGATACTATAGGTTGATATAAAAGTCGGCCATCAATTCTAACCATCGCCTCTGCCTCGTGTTCAACTCCTTCTACGTGAACACGTACTTGAGGCTCTTGTGGTCAGTGAATATCTCCACTCTTTCCCCAAGCAATTAATGCCTCCATAACTTCAGGGCAAAGATTATAGCGGTAAGCTCCAAGTCGTGCATGGGATAGTTCTTCTCATGCGGCCTCAACTGACTAGATGCGTAGGTAATGACGCGGCCCTTCTGCATCAGCACTGTACCGAGATCTCTGCCAGAAGCATCGCAGTGAACAACAACCCCTCATGAACCATCTGGAATAATCAACACAGGCATTGATGTCAATCTGCTCTTCAGCTCTACAAATGCTACACCATATGATGGACGGTCCACAGAAATTTTGTGTGCTTAGAAAGTGGATATTTTGTGTGCTTAGAAAGTGGACCTGTAACAAATATTTTGTGTGCTTAGCAAGTGGATATTTTGTGTGGTTAGAAAGTGGACATGTAACAAATATTTTGGACAGATATTGGATCTATCTAATTTTTGTTAGAAAAATCTAGACTTGCAGGATTCTTTGAGGATGTGTTCATCAAAGATAAATGTATGAAACTATGTAGTCCTACAGACACGATCACTAGTTCACAGTTAGAATTAAGAACTAGCCTTACTGACACTTAAAAATTTTAATGGCAAATGAGCCAAGAAAAGTCTTCAGTAGATAATGAAATGAATTTGTTGTTATACAATAATAATTTAATTTAGTACACAAAAGTCAACACGGACTTAGGCACTGGCCAATCCCTAATTATTTCAATCTTGGACGGATCCACAGAAATTCCATCACCCAATATGATGTGTCTCAGAAATGCAACACGATCGAGCCAAAACTCACACTTATTGAGCTTCCCATACAGCTAATTCTCTCTCAGCGTCTGCAAGGCCAATCTCAAATGCTCAGCATGGTCCTCCCGATTCTTGGAATACACCAGGCTGTCAACGATGAACACGACCACAGATTTATCCAGAAAAGGAGAGAATACCCTGTTCATCAAGCTCATGAAGACTGCCGATGCATTGGTGACTCCAAATGACATCACCAAGAACTCATAGTACCCATACCTCGTCCGAAAAGTTGTCTTATGGATCTCCTCAGCCATCACCTTTACCTGATGGTACCCATGTCACGCCCCGCTTCCCAAATTACGGAATACGAGCACGTAACATTGGCCCAGCGAATGATTTTCTTCATCCATAAGCTGTTCAGGAATCTTTACAACATATCACATGAATAATCAGAGTCCGAAGCAAAGAAACTACCAGGCATGCATAATTGAAACAAGATACCAACAGGAATTTACTTGAAACCAAAAATTTATAAATTTCAAATAAAATCAGAATCTAGAGAAGTCAAATATCTTGGGTCACATCGCCCAAATACAAATAAATATCCAAGTAATCCAGTACATTTTATTCAAGTTCAAGCAACAAATAATAATAATAATAAAGCAGAAAATCCAGCACTAATACATCATCTCGGCAATACCATCTGGCAACCGACCATCCTAATCTGCAATTAGTGAATTTGCAGGAGAAGGTAAAAGAAAATAAGTACCCGTCAATTGCAAGTTACGGACCACTTATAATGTAGGATACAAGTAGAGGGAATAGATAATTCTAAGTAACAAGCATAGCATGGTATAAGTGTGTCATCAGAAATATAGTATCTAACCTGAATCAGGAAAATAGAAACAAGTAGCATGGTATACTACCAGGTACAGGTAACATGTATCAAGTATCAAGTAAACAAGTAAACAGGTAAACATGTAACAGGTATCAGGTAACAGGTATACAGGTAAACAAGTAATTATGTAACAGGATAATCAGGTATCAAGTACAGGAAATCAGAATATGTCATGTCAAGTCTTGTTATATTACTATCTAGATAACACTTCATGCATCCTAGCTTTTACTACATTGTTGCTACAATAAACAGTTTTACTTTAGATTTCATAGTGGAGTCCATAGGGCAGTGTACTCAGGGTTCAGGATAACAGGAAACAGGAACAGGTAGAACCTAGTGGTTCTCTTCTGAGTACACCTTCCTATAGGGAAGTATGCAGTCAGGTATAGGGAACGGGCATAACCTAATGGTTATCTTCCGAGTACATCTTCCTATTGGGAAGCATGCAGTCAGGTACAGGTAACAGGATCGTGAATCATGTAGTATGAACACGTAACAGGCAGGCAGGACACAGGTCCTCTTCTCAGTACACGTTTCTATATTTTCCACTACTAGATCTTTCCCTTAACCCCGGCTTGGTCATTTATTATTATAATCAGGCATGCATGTACGTGTCACAAAACAAATTAAGGATAACAAGGTATAAACATGTATCAGGTTTAGGGTGGAAGATAAACAAGTACAGGTATAAGATAACACATAACAAGGTAAAACAACTAGCTTTCTAATTCAGGATAGCAAGACAGTGTTGTACTAAAACAGTGATTACCGCTGCTACAAATATCCATATCTAGATCCGTTGAAGAATATGGAAAATAGACTTCTACAAGAATCCAACGATCATATATAAGCCATATAGTGTTTCACAAAATCATAACTCAAAACTGAATCTAACCCAGGAAATGCGTTCGGCCAGAAATCAGTAAATTATATTCAAGTACAGGAAAACAGCAAGAAATCATCATAATAAATTCCAGAAAAAATCTAGGTTATTCCCTATATGTCTAACATCAAAATATAATGTTCCATAATTTTCCAGAAAGATTAGTTTAGTCATCAAAAATCCGAAAACATTATGAGACGGTAGTTTGGCAAATCTGGAATTCCCAACACCGATGTACGAAAACTAAAATATCTCACAAGCCGTGAAACAAAATCCAAATCCACCAAAGGAAGATGAAAATAGACAAAATATATTAAATTTCATATTTCATGAATATTTTTCATACAGCAAAAGGAATCAGGGTGAAAATACGATTCATTACAGAAAAGCGAGCAAAATACAGCAAGTATAGTTTTCATAAACGAGCATGAAATGGCACATAAAACTCATCAATAAAATCTACCAAAATTTTGGGTAATCCCTAGATAAGTATAGAAAGACTGACCAAAGTTTCAGATCAAAATAATATGTGTAGTACAAGAATCAAATTAATTTAATCATCAAAATCAACAAGAAACAAAATCTGGAATTTATCTACACCTCTGCATTAAAACAGTCATAACTCACACATACGAAAACGAAATCGAGCATGGTTAAAGGGGTTTGAAAATAGACGAAATTCTTTAAAACTCATGTTTTATACTGAAATTAAGATACTGACTTCCAAACAGTCCAAAACAGCAAACAAAATATATCAGCAACAAAATACAGATTTTTTCCTTTAACAACAACTCAACATATATCATACAAAACTTGTTCAAAGCACAACCAAACATGAAATCGAATCTACCAAGTATCCAAATATCATGAATTAGGGTTATTAACATATCTAAATCAAGCCTATCACATGGTTCTCAACAAATACCCAAATTCTCACAAGAAGTCTCACATACATGATCAAATCAAAATGGGCAAAACCTAAGTTAATTTATGTCAGTATTGTGTCGTGAGGCAACTATGGTCATGTTTTCACAATAAAGACAAAACCCATCAAAGATAACACACACACTAGTTGTCTCTAGAACCCAACTATAATATAGGTGGTATTTTTGACTTGTATCAAACAAAGGAATTGAAGTACAAGTTACTTGCCTTAACCGGAGATGAAAACAACGTAAATCAAGAATAACGGGAACGGATCCCGACAACAAACAAACCCACGAACGAAAACCCACGAACGAATGAATCCAAGCAAACTTGAGCGAAAATCTTCACACGAACAAATTCCACAAAGGAGAGATGATCAATAGAGATAGATGACAACAACAGTGGCTTGCGGCCACAAGGGAACACCAAGAGAGAGAGACTAGGGTGGTATATAGTGGTGTAGGAGGTCGGAAATGGCCAAGAGAGGGGGTCTCGGCCTGGGGTGTTGCGGGTTAGAGTGCAGGCCAGAGGGGGGGCGTCGGGTTGCTGGCCTGGCATCGGGTGTGTACGGCACCGCCAAGGGGAGAGAGAGAGAGGGTAGGCCGGGTGTAGGGTTTAGATGTTAGGGTTAGGGTTTGAGGGGATATATATATATATATGAGGAATGCTCCATTGAAAACGGGTCTAGTTTTCACGGGTTGGAAAACACCAATCTGAGCCGTTGGATCGCTCATGATCGTGATCAGTGGCTCAGATCGAGCTCCCCATAACCCGTTTCAATTGATTAGCGGAGAGTTATTTTGGGAATTTCGTCCCAAATAACTCTTCGCTGAACAGATTCTAAAAAAATTGATATAACCTAGGCCGTTGTTTGGAACAACGGCCTAGGTTATAAAAATTTGAATTATAGGCCGTTGTTTGGAACAACGGCCTTGTTTTAAATTTTTATAACCTAGGCCGTTGTTCCCAACAACGGTCTAGGTTATAAAATTTCATTGAAATTTTATAACCTAGACCGTTGTTGGGAACAACGGCCTAGGTTATAAAAATTTAAAACAAGGCCGTTGTTCCAAACAACGGCCTATAATTCAAATTTTTATAACCTAGGCCGTTGTTCCAAACAACGGCCTAGGTTATATTCATTTTATCAGAGCGAATCAGGCGAAGAGTTATTTGGGACGAAATTCCCAAAATAATCCTCTGCCACTTAAGTGATATAGGGTGATAGGTGGAGGCGATCTGAGCCGCTGATCACGATGAAAAGTGATCCAATGGCCCAGATTGGTTTTTTCCAACCCGTGAAAACTAGACCCGTTTTCAATCGAGCATTTCTCTCTCTCTCTCTCTCTATATATATATATATAGAGGATATGAGTTGTGTTATTGGATAATTGGGTTGTGGGTATACTAGGAGTCGTAATAGGATTGTTTATTGGGTATTGATATGGATTAATGACATAGGATTTAAAATAGGATTGAGTTTAATTTAGCTTTGGTAAATCTATTAAGGGCCAACAATAGGATTGGGAATAGGACTAGCAACCAATCACCACCACAAGCACCCAAAAACAAAAATGAAGAGGACAAGAATCAAAAGAAAAAAAAACAATAATTGACAAAGAACGAAACAAAATACGAACAAAAACCAACAGAAGGAGCTCAAAATGAAATAAATGAATGTATATTGAAAACAACTCCAATATACAGTTCAGAAAAAATACAAGAGAGAGTACAATAACCAAGAAAAGAAAAATACACCAAAATACACAAAATGAAAAAAACATGGGTTACAACCCAGAACGAAGATCCAGCTTCGAGAAGACCGAAGTAGCTCCCAGTTGGTCTAACAAGTCATCAATCCTTGGCAGTGGGTACCGATTCTTCACTATAACATTATTCAGCTACCGGTAATCAATGCAAAGCCTACAGCTTCCATCCTTCTTGTTGACGAACAAAATCGGAGCTTCCCATGGTAAAACACTGGGCCTGATAAAACCCAACTCCAACAACTCCTGGACTTGAACTTTCAGCTCTTCTAGCTCGACAGGTGTCATTCTGTAGGGACTCTTCAATATCGGAGTCGTACCCGGCTGAAATTCAATACCAAACTCCGCTTCTCGGTCTGGGGTAGCCTGGGTAATTCCTTAGGAAACACATCTAGGAATTCTCGCACAACTAGAGGCGCAGCCTCACTGATCGCGTGCAACTCCAATACACAAGTTTCTTGATCAACTGCGTTCTTGACACACCCAAGGAGTGTCTCACTGGCATGGAACTCAAAACTCCAAATTGCTCGGAATCCTGAACACAACCTTCTCAGCTCTGCAATCAATAACAACATGGGAATCACCCAACCAGTCCATCCTGAGGATTACATCAAATCCAGAATTCCCGATCAAAATCAAATTGACCTTGAAATCTGAACCACCGATTACCATAGGGCTCTTCTCGCACTCCCTGGAATAGACAACAACACCACCACCTGTAGTAATATTCCGAGCTGTTGGCATAATACTTACACGCCAATTGATGTCGGTCCACGAAGCAGGAAGAGATGAAGGAATGAGTCGCACCAGAATCAAACAAAACATGGGCAGGGAGAGAATGAACTAAAATGATACCTATGATTGAGTCAAGAAAAAGAGGGTAATGAATAATGATGCAAGGAAGAATACAAGAATGGATAATGCAAGAAAGCACATAAAGCAAAGAAATAATAGAACAATAATAAAAAGAAAACACTATATACCTACAACAACATCCTCAGCAGTCTCAGCCTCCTCTGTAGTCAGATTATAGGCCTAGCCTTTCCTTGGAACTGCGGTCCTCTGACCAACAATCTACTGTTGAGGGGGAAGCGAAGGCCTGATCTGACCACGAGCTCAGTGGTTGGGTACTTGCTGCCTGCTGTGTTGGTGCTGGTTCTAGCCCAGGGGGGTGCACCTTGGGTTTAAACAATAGAGTAACTGCAGCACGTGTAATACATGTGCACACACACGAAGAGAACAACAACAAGAGCAGCAACAACATACAACGAGAACGGTGACTGCAATAGACAGCGGCAACAACAACAGGGCACACAGTAACAATAGCAAAAGGGACACACAGCAAACATCGCAAGAATAGTGAGCAGCAATGGTTGCAAGGGTGCGAGGTGGGGCAAGCTGGTCGTGAGGCTATGAAGGTGGCAGGAGGTTGTCGAGATAGAGGCAGGGATCGAAGATGTAGCAATGGCAGGGTGGAGGTGCATGGTGGGTGAGCTGCAGGGAGATGATTTCGAGGGAAGGCAGTGACGGCTCAGGGAGGTGGCTACGATCTGCAGTGGAGGGGCGCTGACCAGGAAGAGGGGTGCAGATGGCGAGGAACAGTGGTGGACAGCGGGATGGGTTTCGGAGGTAAACAGAGGAGAAGAAGGGTTGCTCTGTTTTTGGAAGGAAACATAAGAATAGGGGAGCAGGCGGTCAATGGGGTGGAGAGGAGATGGCGATGCCGGGGGGCTCGACTGGTGGTCGAGGAGCAGTGACAGGGGGTCTGGCATTACGGGGGAGGTCGAGCAGTGAGGTGGAGGACGAGGATGAGGACAGTGCCGAGGTCGGGGCGACGAGGAAGAGGTAGGGGAGGTTAAGAGATGGAGATGGGTGCGAGGAAGGAGACGGGTGAACAGGGATGGCGGCTGTGTGTAATTAGGTAGGGATGATTAGGGTTTAGGGGTAATTAACACGGTATATATATGGGTTAATTATAGGATAGCGGGTTGCGGGTTTCGGTTTGGAATCCAATAGGAGAGTTATATGGTTTTGGGTTTGGGGTTATCGGTAAATTGATAATAATATAGTAGTACAAATAAATTAATTAGTATGCATTAAATTAATACTCAAATACTACTAAATACAATCGAATGTATGGGTTCACAAAATAAATGAGATTGGATTAGATTTGAGTTAAAATATAATGAGAAAATTAGTTTTACATATTAATTAATTAAATCAAATAATATACATAAAATTTGCACTCCAATAATAATAAAATATAGATCACGAACTATCCCATGCACGACTTGGAGCTTGCCGCCATAATTTGCCCTGAAGTTATGGAGGCATTATTTGCTTGGTGATAGTGGAGATTTTCACTGACCACAAGAGCCTCAAATTTATTTTCATGCAGTAGGTGCTGAACATGAGGCAGAGACAATATTTAGAGTTGATGGCTGACTTTGATATTAACCAACAGTATCACCCAGTTAAGGTGAACTTGGTACACGATGCACTGAGCAGGAGACCTGCTACCATGTTTTTTACTCGACAGAGAGAACTGTGGGAAGATATGAAGAGGCTCGATTTGAATGTGGTTTTTCCCGGTGTCGAGTGACAGTGTATGATGCTTCAGTTGCAGTTTTCTTTGGTGGAACAGATCAAGGAGGCCCAATCGGGTGATGAGCAGTTACAGAAGTTTCGAACTGAAGTGGAAGTTGGTTCAACGACTGATTTGGTTGTTCACTCAGATGGATCACTTCGATTTGCGGCTAGATTGTGTGTCCCAAAGGGTGAAGTCCAACAAAAGTTACTTGAAGAAGCCCATAAGTCATCTTATTCTATTCATCCTGGAGGCACGAAGATGTAAACGGACTTGAAGCAACATTTTTGGTGGTACAACATGAAGAGGGCAGTGGCAAGATTCGTTTCCCAATGTTTGATCTGTTAGCAAGTGAAGGCAGAGCATCAGAGGATGGCTGGACTCCTTCAAACTCTTCCTATTCCAGAGTGGAAATGGGAGAACATTACCATGGACTTTGTGACTGCATTGCCCAGGAGTCCCAGGGGTCACAATGCCATTTGGGTGATTGTGGATAGACTGATGAAGACTGTCAATTTTATCCCTTTTGGAGTCGGTCAGTCTATGGAAAGTCTAGCCGAGAAGTACATGCAGGAGAGTGTGTGTCTTCATGGAGTTCCAGTCAGCATTGTATCTGTAACCCCTGTTTTCCATTTTCTATATTTTTGGTGTATTTTTCTTTTCGTGTATTGATTCATTTTGTACTCTTTTGTTTCTTCTGAACCATGTACTTGATCTCCGTTCTCATTTTCAATCTATCTGTTTCGACTTTGACTCTATTTTTTTGACTTCGAATATTTTTCTTGATCTAATTAAATTTTTTGTCCCAATTTATTGTCTCCGATTTATTTTTGTTAGCTCTAATTATTTTCTTTCTTGGTCTATTTAATTATTGTTTAAATTCTACTTCTTTTTCCATTTCTATTGGATCCTAATTAACCCAATACCGTATTCCTTCTTATTGGATCTCATTATACCCATTAAAACCCTATAATACCTGCCAACCTTCAGCCTATTAACCCAACTACCTAGAGCCAATTATCCATTAAACCCTATAACAATCACCTACTCTACCCATTACCCATATATACCCAATAACCCATCAATAATCCTGATACCCGTTACCCCCATACCACCTATTTAACCCTATGTCCTACCCGCAACCCGTAAGCACCCCAAACCCAAACACATTTGCATTTAACCTAAACCCTAACTCTACTCTCCTATATATAATACCCTAACCTGCTATTTACCCTAGCTGCCTTACTGTAACGCCCCGAACTTCCTATACGGAGAACTCGAGACACGAGCCAGGACCTTTACATTCAATTAGCCACAATACACAGAAAAAGCAGGAAAATTTAAAACTTTTTACTTAACACAATTATTACAAGCCGAGTGTTTCCATTGTTTCAATAGATTACATCAGAGTATACATGAACGAAAACAATAAACATTGGGCTCTTCACTTGGAAGCCATGCCCTGACTGGAGTTCTCCTGAGTTTGTGATCATGTATCCACAACCTATTTGAGTGGGGACGTCAGTACATATACTGACGCTTAAAGGCTGATGACTAGCAGCGAATCTAAAAAACAAACATATATTAAGCATGGTAAATAAATGTGCCGGTGTAGTTTAAGTGTTCGTGAGTGCTATGACTTAGAATCCAATGCAATGTCAACTAAAGCTAGGATGCACTTATTCTAATGCAAGCGAGAATCTGGAGTCGTATGCATCCCATAACTACATACGTCCATATCACGCAATTCTCCATATTTAGGGATTTGAACCCGTGTTATGAATTCTACTTTTGTACACGACCTGTTCCTGACAGACACAACGTGACTGATGAGGTATCAGACGTGGTCAAGTCCCACCAATGCAGTACGCTCATGGTGTCTATGTTTGCCACCACTACCCGGCGCACCGGACCTCACTCAAAAGCCAGACTACCACAGGGTACCCGCAGCATAGGATAGCACGAAGCCTACCCTGTGGCACCCATAACTCATAGACAGTGGTCTATGGTCCATTCGCTTCCCCGGTATAGAACGTGATGAAATTCTGGGGTCCATCCCTTAGTTCCGAAAGGAGAACCTCCCATTCTTATCATGGTACTTCAGGAATTAACAGTGTGAGATACGCAACCCGTGCTTCCAACTCGTCAGAGGGCATCGTATGTATTCCTTTGACGGGAAGGTACAACCCAATAACACCACCTAGTGTCGGCCTATAGGACGAGTTGGGTCATAGGGTATCACCCCTAATACTAACTCCTCTCTTTTGGCAAAAATGGTTAAGTAATGATCTTTATAAGTTACTACCATAATGATGTCATTAAACCTAAACAATCTTACGAGATTTTTAACTTAGACTTTCTTAAGATTATCATGGTCCAACTCATGGCCTATCGATCCAAAACACCGGTGACGGGATCTCCCTCACTCATCACTACCCCTAACTCGGATCTCGTCAACATTCACAGCCCACGATCAACCCACACCGGTTAAGATCCGTCGGTGCATGAGGTGTGATTTATCCATAGTTTCCAAGGTGGTAAGATACGAGTCTTGATGGTCGATGACCCCTAGGGTAACTATAAGACCCTAGACGAGCCTTTATCAAGTTAACACTAATAGTGACTTTCCCAACCATTATCACCCATACATTGAAGAAGATGAATGTTCACATGATATGGTCGAATTTTAATTAGAACCACCTACAACTAGAATTCAAGTGTTCACTTTCCCAAATTGAACTAGAACAACATCCAACTAGGTTCATGGGTTCTTTCCCAAATTGAACTAGAACAACACACAACTAGGTTCATGGGTTCTTTCCCAAATTTGAGCTAGAACACAAGCCACTTAGTTTGTCACGCCCCGCTTCCCAAGATACGGAATACGATTACGTAATGTAGGCCCAGTGAATGATATAAACACCATCCATAAGTTGTACCAGACTAACTCAGCAATAAGAACAAAAATAAATCCACGCATGAAAGATATAATTACATGAATCAAAGATAACTTCAATAATAAATGAAGTAATCCAACAATATAAATATCCAACATCTTGGAAAAAAGCAAACTCTCGGTCGTAAAGCATAAAAACAAAGTACAAAGTCATAACAGTGTTCAAGAAATAAATCTAGCAGTAAATAAATTTAAGCAGCGCAATCCGGTTCCATCTTTAGAATCGTTGCTCACCAATTCCTTCGGGGATTAGTCATTCAGTACCTGTAAATTCTTGATCTAAAAAGAGAGAAAAGAATGCCCTTAGAGCAAGTCGTGGGCAGCAAGTAGAGAAAAACACAGGATAAAGGAAAGCATGTATATCAAAGAAAAGTTGCAGGATCAAAGTCAAAGAAAAAAGCAAATACAGGCAATAATATCAAGGGTCTACAATTAATCACACATGTAAAGAGTGATGTCAATTCAATTTCAATACAGGATCAAGCATGTAGATTATTAATCATTTTATTAATCTATCTAGTGCATGTACTACTGCATCCCATACTACAGGTTCGGCGCAAGCACACAGTGAACGTTTTAGACTGATGGTGAGTTCACGGGTCGTGTACTCGGTATTGATAACAATAATTTACATTCAAGAATTTACCATCAATCATTGCAATCAATACTTCTCCTTCCATGTCTAGTGTTCAAGTGAGCAAGAAGGCCTTTCCGATTACATTTTCCGATCATTCACTACTAAGTCTAACCATAATACCCCGACTTGTTAATAGTTTATTTTCATCCTATGTGAGCATGCAAGAAGGTGTCAATGTTGTATGATACTAAGTGTGTCTAATTCTATGTGTTACAGGCAAATCATGAAGCAACCATGTCAATTACACACCATTTACATAATTAGGACAGCATGACCTTGCTGTAGTAAAACATGGATTACTGCTACTACAGAAAAGCAAATCTGGATCTGTCAGAAGTTCTAGAAACTATATTTCCACATGGTTCCAGAAAATATATATAAGGCATATAAAAGCTACGGGAACTTGGCTGAAAACTCTATTCTATTTAGACTTTATATTTAGGCAGCATGATGTAAATTGTGTTCACCTATTTGTTTCAGGTCAGAAAACTCATCAACTAAATCCATAAAAATTCTGGGGCATTCCTACACATGGATAGTCTCAACTAGATTTATTTCAGATTTTTATTTTACTGTCAACATGCTCAAATAAATTAAGAAACAGCGAGATACGCATGCATTTGTGAATCTAAAAATTCTGACACAGCTGTACTAAAATGATGATACCTAACAGATGACACATCGGAATTCAAATCAGCAAAAAGGGTAGTAAACTAGACATCAGTAGCTATATTTCATCTTTAGAAAGTTATTTCAAATTATTACAGTATCATGGCCGAAAATCTGATTCAAAAGAGACAATTAGCAGCCCAGAATTTGTTTTAACATGAATGGACAATAAATTAATCATGCAACCATATATTTCATGCAAATTGGTAATCAAAGTGATCCTAGGTGTCAACATGCATATTTCTATGTTTAAGATACAATTTCGCTGGCATGGTATTAATTCACCAATCAAATTCAATCCAACACGTTCAATTTAACATGTCCAATCCATCAAACAATCCTATGCATGGGTCTAGTTGTTTTCATGTAAATGTGTATATGCATGGAACAATAGGGATTAAGTTTTAGATCAAAGAGAGTGGCATGATGTTAAGAATATATTGGGTTAGCTCGTGTAAACCGTCAAAAGACTTAACGGAATTGTCATAACAGCATGATAAGAAAAAAAAAGTGGGATCTACTTGCAGAGATCAAAGAAATCTTGAACAAAATAAAATACTAGTTCAAGAAGAGACTTGCCTATTAAATTGCAGATTCGAATAATATAGAATAACGGGATTGGAATCCCGGGCGACGATCCACAAGAACACGTGCGAGTTACGTTCGAAGCACGTGCAAAGAAACCTAAGCAGCAAAGCAACAACAACAACTCCAAGATCGAATCAAGGTAAACACCAAACACCAAAGTTGGATCTGCTACACGCCAAACACCAAACGGGGAAATCCACTACTCACCCTTCGTCTTCTTCTTCCCTTCGACAGAGAGAAAAAGAGAGAGAGAGAGAGAGAGGGAGCGGGATACTGGCGGTGACTGGTAGCGACTGGCAGCGAAGACGACGGATGACGACGGCGGCACTGCAGTCGGGACACGACGGCCGCGGTGAGGGCATGGGCGAAGTGAACTCTATTTTCGCTCAAAAACAGGGGAAGACGACGCGGGGGAAACGGGGCTTGGACGGCGACTGTAACGCCCCGAATCCCAAATACACTGAATTCGAGATGTTCTACAGGATCTTTTCACTTTCTTTAGTACACTTTTACAAGGAAATTAAAACTTTTCATCAAACATCAGAGATTACATCATAATTACATCTTTCTTTTGCACAGCGGAAGTAAAATACAACAATTTGATACAAGTACAACAGCATAATGTAATCTTTAAGCATCCATCCTCTTTTAATCTTTAACAAGTCATTTACCTGCATGTAAGACTGTGGGTACGTCAGTTTATTCAACCGACGAACATTATACACGGCCATCCTCTCTATGCCGGAAATAGTATAACTTAACTTTTCATATTTAGCAAACACAAACTTGTCACAATTCAAACTAAAGGGACTACCCTATTGATGTCGTGTTGTGATTGTGCACTTAGTCCTTAATGCAGTTAATTATGTTACATGACACTAATGCACACTTGTTCGGATTCTATGCATCCCATACTACATAGGTCCGAGGGCAAGCCCTTATTCGTTCTTCATCTTTATAGGGTTCAATCCCCCGTTATATCTTAACTACTACTGTAACTACGGTAGTGTCTTAGATGTCCTATGATCTATGAGCCCATGTCCAGGCAGCCTGGAGGGGAATCCCACGCACTGTCACGACGCATCGAGCAGGCAACCTATGGACAATTCAGCCTCCGTCATGGAACAATGGCACCACCCATAGCCACTCGAACATCCCACGAGCGTCGCCACCGGGACGATAATTCCGGAGTAGCGCCCACGCCATGTCTTGACGCATCAAGCAGGCAGCCTGTGGATCGCTCTCACACCGCTATCCGATGGCCCCCATACTCATGTTTTTCTTCTACTTTCATCACCTCTTCACTATGTACTAGTCCTTAGTTTTATTTAAAAATCATGAACAAAATAATCTCTAGAGTTAGCCTCTCCATCAACCGGACTTATTCATTTGTTCATCATGACCAACCTTGGTCTAATTTCATCTCAATTCATTTTTCTCAATGCCGGGGAGACTCAGCTACTCTATTTCAAATTTCATTTCACAATCTTCAACTCATAACAATTTCCATGTCGAGTTTTCATACTCATTCTTTTTCAATTCATGATTACACTTTGTTCACAAATCCATAATGAATACTCTTAACTCATAAAGTTCATATTTATAGCCAACAATTTCTTTTCTTTTATCAACATGATTTCTAAGTTCCATAATTATACATGAACTCATGCAACTTCATGATATCACTAATAAACATTCATACTTCATATTTTGCACAATATTGACAAGTGAGAATCATATCATGTCACACAACAAAGTACTTTTGCCAATTACTTTATAATAGCCTTTTCCACTTAATCTTTATAAGTTATAAACTCCAAAGTATGTATCTTATAACCAAAGCTCTAATTATGCCTTTTGTTCACAAACCATATTGTATTTCATTCAAATAATACCCAAATCACTCTTATAAAATTCCTTGTATTTTTATGAGAATTACCATATTTATTTCATAATTTTTGGACTTCAAAAACTCCCAAAAAAAAATATTTTTTATATATGCCGAACCCAAGAATCGAACCAGGCACAGCACCGAGACAGCACAGAGCTCAGACCGCTAGGCCGGTCGCCGAACACGATATAAGAGCGACTGAGAGTAATAAATACTCTCGGTTCGCTGTTAACTAGTTTTTAGAGAATTTTAAAAAAAGAAGTGTTGATCCTGGGATTCGAACTGTACGAACCAGAGAAGCAAACCGCAGTCCAAGACCTACTTGAGCCACTGGCTCGGGTTGTCACTAACCCAAATAAAAATCGATTTGTATTATATTCACACTGCTTTAAAAATAACTCGATATTCAAATATCCATAGTTTCTTATTGCTTTGGTAAAATTTTCTAAAAACTTCCAGATTACTCTTCATTCATATAAAGTTCATACCAGTAAGGAAAAATAATTTTTTTGGTACTAACGACATGTATTTTTCACACCCAAATCCAAGAGTTATATTAAACTACAATATATTGTATTTTCGACATTGCCATATAATTGATCTACTAGTCTTTTTATTCAATAATTTCATGGTGATAATTTACTGATATTAGTTATTAATTCAACCAATATACATGTTTATAATAGTCCACATCTATATCAACATAAAGGTCCATTCATCACAATTCAACTACTAATTTTATGAGTAGTACTTTCATTAATCAACCTATGCCATAATGAAGTATACTCACTCATCGATTGTACAAATCACATCTCAAACATACAAATATTTCATTTTTCTTCAAAAAATAAGGTGTATTCTTTCTTAGTAGGTTCCATGTTTCATTTTCATAATTAACAAGCATTTTTATTCATGCATTTTGTCTCTAATCACAATAACAACATTCCCAATTAAATTTAATTACCATCATAACTTCATACTAATAAACATGGGGCAATCTACACACAATTTAATTTTAACACTAGAGCCATATAAGTTAATCACCACATTTCAATCAATTCACATACTAACTACTCAATTCAAGTGGGCTCTTATTAATATTTTTCATGCATCTTTAATGGTGGAAACTTAGCATGGATCTATATTAGAAATATGAAATGTTTTACCCACCTTAAATGGAGAGAAAACACAAACAAAGCAACCAAGTCCTTGTAGATGAAAGCACCACCTTCTCCTAGCCAAAAGGGTGCACAACTCCAAGCTTCCAAGCCACCACCGAATGCTTCTCTAGCCCCAACCGAAAGCTTCCCCTCCTTGTGATGCCGGCCACTCCAAGCAACAACAACCCACACAACTCTCTTATCTTTTATAACTCTCACTATTATAATACTATAACTTAGAAATTATACTTTGCATATGAAAATTAGCCATGAGAGGGGGGGGGGTATTTATACTAGGAAATGAGGGAGATGGAGGGCCAAGATTGTTTTGGTGGTTGTAGAATGAAGGGTCTAGATTAAGGTAGGAGTTAGAAAAACTACCACCATCCCTAAAACTACCACCATGTTCACCATGATCAATTTTGAAAATCGCTCCAAAAAGAATGAATCCCGGCCACCAAAGAAGAGTGTGCATTGCACGTGTACGTGTAGTGCACGTGCATGCAACTAGGCCAAATTTTTACATTTTTAAATTTGTATAAAAATAATTTAGTTAAAAAAAGTCTTCTACATGACAAGTTTAATTAAAATAAATTAATTCATGGGCTTTCTTTGTGGGCCAAAATAGTTTATAAAAATAAATAAAATAAAATACTTTTGGGCTTTTTAAGAAAAGGGCTTTTCATTAAATTAAAAAAAGGCTTTTAAAGAAAGGCTTTTTGTACTAAAATAATTTGAGAAAATATATTTAAATATAAACATCATGATAAAATAATCCAAACAAAATATTGCACGTGCACACTACGTGCAAAATAAATAATTTTTCATTAATTGAAAAATCAGGGTATTGCAGCGACGACGAAAGCGCTAGGGTATCTGCGGTGGTTGTGAGGGTGAACAGAGAGGGATCGGAAAAGGCAATGGAGGCACGGAGTGGAGGAACGGTCGCGGCAAAGTGACGGCAATGGGTTTCGGTGAGTTGGGTTCGAGCGGGTTTTGATGGCGAGGACGGGGATGATCGGAGGCGATAAAATGGTGGTGACGAGGAGACGGTGAAGATGATGATAGTGGAGGAGGAAGATGGTCGTAGTGGCGATCGGGAGTTGGGTGGGTTTCGGTTGGGTGAAAACGAAACAGAGAGAGGGAGAGATGAGGGTCAGGGAGAGAGAAAGCAGCGGAGAGAGAGAGGGATATAAAATTAGGGTTTAATTAATTGGGTATTTATAGGAGATTGAGAATTAGGGTTTTCGGTTGTGGTTTAGTGGGTTTTGGGTAAAGATTTTGGCTCCAAAAAGAGGAAAATGAATGCAATTCAATGAGACGAAGATAAAGGAGAACAAATCAAACTCAAAATAGGGAGAAAGAAATTTTGCAATGAACCAAAGGTAGCAAAATTCAACCAAAGGAGCACAAAACGATCAAAAGGAAATAAAAGAACCCAATAAAAGCCAAACATATAATATTATAAAGGAATCCAGTTACAATAATCAAAAGAGAACAAAATACAATAAAATCTAAATTAGGGGTGACAGATCTTACCCACCTTACAAGAAGAATTTCGTCCTCGAAATTCATACAAGAAGTACATAAGGCGAACCCCGAAACAACCAAACAAAACAAAGCAAAACAAGCACAACTCAAACAAATGAGGAAACCTCGCCCGAATGTCCTCCTCCAACTCCTAAGTCGACTCACCTCGCGAGCGAGGATCCCAAGAAACTCAGACAAACCTGAAGACTCTATTCTTCAACACCTTCTCTCGACGGTCTAAGATAGAGACTGGTCGAATTTCACAGGAAAAATCCGGCCTCATAGAAAAGTCTGAGTAGTCAACCACATGACTGTCATCCCTTATGTACTTCCTGAGCTGAGAAACATGGAATACATCATGGACACCCGCTAAAGCTGGAGGTAGCGCGAGCCTGTAAGCTACCTTGCCCACACGTTCCACGATATCGAATGGACCGATGAACTGGGGACTCAACTTGCCCCCACCTCCAAAACGGATAACACCTTTCCAAGGCGATACCTTGAGGAACACTTGCTCACTTGCCTCAAACTCTAAAGGTCTACGACTACAGTCAGCCCACCTCTTCTGTCGATCCTGAGCTGCCTACAAATGCTTTCAGATCTGAGCCATGGCAACAACTGTCTTCGTGATCAACTCAGGACCTAAAAGCTTCCTCTTGCTGATATCATCCCAACAGACCGGCAATTTACACTTGTGCCAATACAAAGATTCAAATGGAGCAGCCTTGAGACTCTCCTGGTAACTGTTATTATAAGAGAACTCGGCCAAGTGAAGATAATCTTTCCACGAACCTCCAAACTGAAGAATACAGGATCTCAACATGTCTTCTAGGGTCTGAATTGTCCTTTCTGACTGCCGATCGATCAGAGGATGGAACGTTGTACTGTAGCTCAACTTGGTACCCAAGCTCTTCTGCAGGCTCTCCCAGAAAGGAGACCTGAATCTCGTATCTCTATCCGATACGATGATGACATGAATTCCATGTAGACGAACAACCTCCTGAACGTGCTGCTTGGCCAAACTCTCCGTGGATTGACCCACACGGAAAGGAATGAAGTGAGCACACTTCGTTAGCCGATCCACTATCACCCAGATAGCATTATGACCTTTAGGACTCCTTGGCAAAGCTGTCACAAAGTCCATCGTGATATGCTCCCTCTTCCACTCTGGAATTCGAAGAGGTTGCAAAAGTTCCGTGGTCCTCTGATGCTTTGCCTTCACCTGCTGACTGATTAGGCACTGGGTGATGAATCGAGCCACATCCTGCTTCATACCATGTCACCAGAAATGTTGCTTCAAGTCCCTGTACATCTTGGTACCACCAGGATGAATAGAATACGAGGACCGATGAGCTTCCTCCAGTAGCTTCCGCCTGACTTCTCCTCTAGGTAGACACAACGTAGAGCCAAAACGAAGCGACGCATCAGCATGAATGACCAACTCAGATCTCAAACCAGCTTTGACCTCACTCCGGAACTCCTGCAACTGCATGTCACTGACTTGGGCTGCCTTGATCTGCTCTGCCAAGGAACACTGCAACTGCAACATCATGAACTGTCGATCTGATCTAGGAAGCAACACATCCAACTCCAGCCTCCTCATATCCTCCACTAGCTCCTTCTACTGAGTGAGGAACATAGCGGTAGGCCTCCGACTCAAAGCATCCGACACCGAATTTACTCTGCCTGGGTGATACTACAAATTGATGTCAAAGTCTACCATCAATTCCAGCCATCTCCTTTGCCTCATGTTCAACTCCTTCTGCGTGAACACATACTTGAAGCTCTTGTGATCTATGAATATCTTAACTCTATCCCCAAACAGATAATGTCTCCACAACTTCAAGGCAAAAACCACGACCGCAACCTCCAGATCATGCGTAGGATAGTTCTTCTCATGAAGGTCTCAACTGCCTCGAAGCATAAGCGACCACCCTGCCTCTCTGCATCAGCACTGCTCCCAGACCTCTACCCGAAGTATCACAATGGATCACAAAACCAGCCGAACTGTCGGGTATAGTCAGCACTGGCACTGACGTCAACTCGGCAAAAGCTTCATCACAAGCTTCATCCCAGACAAACTTCTGGTCCTTCTTGGTCAAACTGGTCAGAGGTCCAGTGATCTTTGAGAAACCCTAAATGAACTTCCGATAATAATTGGCCAAACCAAGAAAACTCCGTACCTCATGAACAGACCTCGGAGCTAATCCTTGACCGCAGAAATCTTCGCATGATCCACAGAAAGACTAGCACCCAAAATAATGTGGCCCAGAAAGCAACTTGATCCAGCCAGAACTTACACATATTGAGCTTCCCATACAGCTGGTTCTCCCTCAAGGTCTGCAGAACCACCTTCAAGTGCTCAACATGATCCTCCTTGTTCCGCGTGTACACCAATATGTTGTCAATGAAGACCATGACAAACTGATCCAAGAACGGCAAAAACACCCTGTTCATCAGACTCATGAACACAACTGGTGCATTAGTCACTCCGAAAGGCATCACCAAGAACTCGTACTGCACGTACCTCGTTCGGAAAGCCATTTTCAGAACATCCTCTGACTTCACCCTAACTTCATGATACCCGGAACGAAGATCCAACTTTGAGAACACTGAAGCACCTTCTAGTTGGTTGAACAAATTTTCAATCCTCGTCAATCCTCGGCAATGAATACCGATTCTTGATAGTGACATTGTTCAACTCTCTGTAGTTAATGCAAAGCCTGCGGCTTCCATTCTTCTTGCTGCCAAACAGAATTGGGGCTCCCCAAGGCGAAACACTAGGCCAGATAAACACCTTATCAAGCAACTTCTGAACTTGCACCTTTAGCTCCGCCAATTCAACCGGTGCCATACGATACGGACTCTTAGAAATAGGCGTTATATCTGGCTGAACATCAATGCTGAACTCCACATCTCGGTCTGGCAGCAAACCGGGCAAATCCTCGGGAAAACCATCAAGGAAGTCTCGTACAACTAAAGGTCCAACAACCCCATCAGAACCCAACGACACAAGGGAAACAACATTAGGGTCCATCGAGTTCTTGACACACCATGACGGTGTCTCACCCGCATGGAACACAAACACTGGTCGACCAAAAAGCCTGAAAGTTACCTTCTTCTCCCGGCAATCAATCACGGCACAAGAAACACCTAACCGGTCCATACCCAGAATGACATCGAAACTGGAATTGGGAATCACAATCAAATTAGCCAAGAAATTCACACCACCAATCAGCAGCAGGCTCTGCTTGCAAACCCTAGAACAGACAATGACACCTCCACTTGTGGTGATGCCCCAAGCTGCAGGCATAACATTGCTAACCAAACCATACTGTTCGAAAAAGCAGGAAGAGATAAAAGAGTGGGTAGCACCCGAATCAAATAACACATGAGCTGGAAGGGAGAAGACTAAAATCACACCTAAAAGAAGATCAAACAAAAAAATAAGGTGCTAGCAGGATATATATACGACTAATTGTACAAAACAAGGAAAATAGCATGCAAAAAACTGAAATAAAGAAAAGAAAGTACAACTACTGTGATGTACCTACAACCACTCTAATAGCAACTTCTGCTGCTCGGCTGTCAGGTTATAAGCCTGACCACGACCTCCAGCCTGACCTCCTCTAGGGTCTACATGCCTCTGATCAAAGACTTGCCTCTGTGGTGGAAGAGGCAGTCTACCCTGACCACAATTCGGCGCTCCTAACTAAGCAGTACCAGAAGCCGGTGTAGGAGTCCTGTTCCTTGGACAGTCACGAACCATATGCTCACTGCTCCCACACACTAGACACAGCCGATTGGCCATCCTGCAGTCTCGCTATGAATGCCCAGTCTTATGGCAATAGCCACAAGTCTCAACAGTCCTCCGGACAAAAGGTCCGTACGGCTGTACTCTCGTGGGAGGGGGCAGAACAGGCCTCCGAATAGGTCCTCCGGAAGGCTGAGCTGCTACAGGGTGCGAAACAGTTCGTTGAGGAACACCAAACCTGCTGAGAGTCTACTCCTGAATCCGAGTAGCATCCAGAACATCGGCATAGGCAAGAATCCGAAGAGCAGCCAAACGGTCCTGGATGGAAAAACTTAAGCCCGACTGAAATCTGCTAGCCCGGGCCTTATCAGTGGCAACAAGGGCGGGAGCAAACAGACTGAGTCGAGTAAACTCTACAGCATACTCGTCCACGGAACGGTTTCCCTGATGAAGACAATGCTCAAATTAATATTTTCACAACTGAAGTAGGCAACAACAATGACATTTAAGAACACTATCTAGCTGACTTGAGTTAGGAAAATAAATTGTCGCTCCATCTCTACCTTGGTGACACTGGGAAAGAACTTTGCCATGAAGCTCTCTGATAAAGTGGCCCACTCAATGGGTCTTACAATCCTTTCGGATTCAACCCGCCACCAGATGTGAGCGAGATCCACCAATTGGATGCAAACCCGATTCACACGATCTGCCACGGCAACACGAGTGGCAATCAGCAGTTGCTCCATCTGGATAAGCCATTGCTCGGCCTCTAGCGGTGACTCAGTGCCCGAAAACTTATCCGGGTGCAGCCTCATGAAATTTGCTACTATACTAGGCCTAGGTGGTAGAGGCCCAGGTGCAGGTCCAGCGGTAGGTCCATTGGCCGCCAAAATGGCCATCATCAGCTCATTGTGCTCCAGCTGGAGAGCCATCATCTGCTGAATCGTCTGGACAATGACAGCGTTATCAGGCTGCTCATCCCTCAGGCGAGAAGAAGAAGAATTCTCACGAGCTATAGCCTCAAATACGATCAAAGATGGTCAGTACCCAGATTATATGTTGGTTATTATACAAGTATTAATGTGACTATCATGGTGTGCAAATCACTGAGTTAACCTGGCTAGAGCCAAACTTGACTAATATATCAATCAAATCCAAACCTCCATAAAGTCGGTCATGTTTGACTGATATATTATCCAACCCTAGGCTCTGAGGCCACTAAAAACCATGTCATGCACCGCTTCCTAAAATACGGAATACGAGTACGTAACGTAGGCCCAGCGAATGATTTAAATACCATCCATAAGTTGTACCAGACTAACTCAGCAATAAGAACAAAAACAAATCCACGCATGAAAGATATAATCACATGAATCAAAGATAACTTCAATAATAAATGAAATAATCCAACAATATAAATATCCAACATCTGGGATAAAAACAAACTCTGGGTTGTAAAGCCTAAAAACAAAGTACAAAGTCATAACAATGTTCAAGAAATAAATCGAGCAGTAAATAAATTTAAGCAGCTCAATCCGGTTCCATCGTTAGAATCGTTGCTCACCAATTCCTTTGGAGATTGATCCTTCAGTACCTATAAATTCTTGATCCAAAAAGAGAGAAAAGAGTGCCCTTAGAACAAGTCGTGGGCAGCAAGTAAAGAAAAACGGAGGATAAAGGAAAGCATGTATATCAAAGCAAAGGGGCAAGATCAAAGTCAAAGAACAAAGCAAAGACAGGTAATAATATCAAGAGTCTACAATTAATCACGAATGTTATGAGTGATGTCAAGTCAAGTTCACTACAGGATCAAGCATGCAGGTTATTATTCATTTTATTAATCTATCTAGTGAATGTTCTACTATATCCCATACTACAGGTTCGGCGCAAGCACACAGTGAATGTTTTACACTGATGGTGAATTCACGGATCGTGTACTCGGTATTGATAACAATAATTTACATTCAAGAATTCACAATCAATCATTGCAATCAGTACTCCTCCTTCCATGTCAAGTGCTCAAGTGAGCAAGAAGGCCTTTCCGAGTATATTTTCCGATCGTTCACTACAAAGTTTACCCATAATACCCCGGCTTGTTAATAGTCTATTTTCATCCTATGTGAGCATGCAAGAAGGTGTCAATGTTGTATGATACTAAGTGTGTCTAATTCTATGTGATACAGACAAATCATGAAGCAACCATGTCAATTACACACCATTTACATAATCAGGACAGCATGATCTTGCTTTACTAAAACATGAATTAATGCTACTACAGAAAAGCAAATTTTAATCCGTCAGAAGTTCTAAAAACTAAACTTGCACATGGTTCCAGCAAATATATATAAGGCATATAAAAGCTACGGAAAGTAGAGTGAAAACTCTATTCTATTCAGATTTTATGTTCAGGCAGCATGATGTAAATTGTGTTCAACTATTTGTTTCAGGTCAGAAAACTAATCAAATAAATCCATAAAAATTCTGGGGCATTCCTACACATGTCTAGTCTCAACTAGATTTATTTCAGATTTTTATTTTACTGTTAACATGCTGAAATAAATTAAGAAACAGCAAGATATGCATGCATATGTGAATTTGAAAATTCTGACACAGCTGTACTAAAATGATGATATCTAATAGATGACACATCAGAATTCAAATCCAAAAAAAGGGTAGTAAACTAGACATCAGAGTCTAAATTTCATGTTCAGAAAGTTATATCAAATTATGACAGTAACATAGCCGAAAATTTGATTCAAAAAGAGACAACTAGCAGTCCAGAATTTGTTTTAACATGAATGGGCAATAAATTAATCATGCAACCATATATTTCATGCAAATTGGTAATCAAAGTGATCCTAGGTGTCAACCATATACAATTTCGCAGGCATGGTATTAATTCACCAATTAAATTCAATCCAACACATTCAATTTAACATGTCCAATCCGTCAAACAATCCTATGCATGGGTCTAGTTGTTTTCATGTAAATGTTCATATGCATGGAACAATAGGGACTAGGTTTTAGATCAAAGAGAGTGGCACGATGTTAAGAATATATCGGGTTAGCTCATGTGAACCATCAATAGACTTAATGGAATTTTCAAATACAGCATGATAAGAAAACGAACGGGATCTACTTCCAGAGATCAAAGAAATTTTGAATAAAATAAAATACTATTTCAAGAAGAGACTTGTCTGTTAAATTGCAGATTTGAATAATATAGAATAACTGGATTGGAATCCTGGGCGAAGATCCACAAGAACACGTGCGAGTTACGTGCAAACCACGTGCAAAGAAACCCAAGCAGCAAAGCAATAATAGTAACTCCAAGATCGGATCAAGGCAAACACCGAACACCAAAACTAGATCCGCTACACGCCAAATACCAAACGGCAAAATCCACCACTCACCCTTCGTCTCCTTCTTCCCTTCGACAGAGAAAGAGAGAGAGAGAGCGGGAGACTGGCGGCGACTAGCGGTGAAGATGACGATGACGATGGCGGTGCTGCGGTCAGGAAGCAACGGCAGCGGTGACGGCGACGGTGAAGTGAACTCTGATTTCGCTCAAAAATAGGGGAAGACGATGATGGGAAACGAGGCTTGGACGTCGACGACGACAGTGCTAGGGGATCTGCGGTGGTTGTGAGGGTGAACGGAGAGGGATCGGCGAAGGCAATGGGGGCACGGAGTGGAGGAACGGTGGCGGCGAAGTGACAGCAATGGGTTTCAGTGAGTTGGGTTCGAGCAGGTTTTGATGGCGAGGACGGGGATGATCGGTGGCGATGAGATGGTGGTGACGAGGGGATGGTGAAGAGGACGATGGTGGAGGAGGAAGGTGGTCGGAGTGGCGATCGGGAGTTGGGTGGGTTTTGGTTAGGTGAAAACGAAACAGAGAGAGCGAGAGATGAGGGTCGGGGAGAGAGAATGTGGTGGAGAGATAGAGGGATATAATATTAGGGTTTAATTAATAGGGTATTTATATGAAATTAAGAAAGAGGGTTTTGGGTTGTGGTTTAGTGGATTTTGGGTACAGATTTTGGCTCCAAAAAGAGAAAAATGAATGCAATTCAATGAGACGAAGATAAAGGGGAACAAATCAAACTCAAAACAGAAAGAGCAAAATTTTGCAAAGAACCAAAGAAAGCAAAATTCAACCAAATGACCACAGAATGATCAAGTGGAAATAAAAGAACCCAAGAAAAGCAAAAAAAGTAATATTATAAAGGAATTCAGTTACAATAATCAAAAGAGAACAAAATACAAAAAAATCTAAAACTAGGGGTTACATGGTTCATGGGTTCTTTCTCAAATTTAAGCTAGAATCATCTAGATATAAATGCATGAGTTCTTTTAGAATTTGAACTAGAACAATCATGGAACTCTTAACATTCATGTGTTCTTTTTAGCAACCTAGAGTAATTAGAGCATGTTGGGTTCCTTACTGGAACAACTACAACTCAAACATGATAGGTTCTTTACTAGAACAACTTATAACAACTCAAGCATGATAGGTTCTTTACAAGAACAACTACAACTCAAACATGATGGGTTCTTAACTAGAACAACTTACAACAACTCAAGCATGATAGGTTCTTTACAAGAACAACTACAACTCAAGCATGATGGGTTCTTTACTAGAACACTACAACTCAAGCATAATGGGTTCTTTTCAAGAACACTACAACTCAAGCATGACAGGCTCTTTACTAGAACAACTACAACTCAAGCATGATGGGTTCTTTACTAGAACAACTACAACTCAAGCATGATGGGTTCTTTACTAGAACACTACAACTCAAGCATGATGGGTTCTTTACTAGAACAACTACAACTCAAGCATGATGGGTTCTTTACTAGAACACTACAACTCAAACATGATGGGTTCTTTACTAGAACAACTACAACTCAAGCTTGATGGGTTCTTTACTAGAACAATTACAACTCAAACATGATGGGTTCTTTACTAGAACACTACAACTCAAGCATGATAGAACCACTACATATTACATAGACTACTTTCTTATGAATTTCAAGTCTTACATATTACAAAAATCTAATTTATTTGAATCTACAAATCCTACATATTACAAAACCTTCTTCTCTTAATCTACAAGTTCCTACATATAACGAGGTCCACTTTTTATGAACTAGTGTTACTAAAAAAGATTTGATTTTTAACATAGTAGTGAGCAACATACAACAAAAGAACTTATCTTTTAATAGCTTGTTAAGTTCTACAACCCAAATTGGATATGTCAGTATTTTTACTTCACTAATCTTTATATGCTCATAGTTTTAGTCCAAGTTGTATAGTTTGTGTTAACAAAAAAAAAACAATAATAACAACAATATTCATATCAAGTTAAAGATTCCATCTTTATGGATTTTTAGTGAGTTCCACCCTTCACTTTCTTCCATGTGACCACTTTTGATTCTCAACCATTTATATGCACAAGATCTTATTCCAAGTTGTTAGTTTTTATTTAGCAAAATAACAACAATAACAACACTAACCATAACAATGTTTAAAGACTCAACCTTTATGTTATTTTATTTTGAGTTCTACCATTCAACTTTTCATGTGATCATTTTTTATCCATATTACCATTTATATGCACAAGATCTTAGTCCAAGTTGTGTAGAATATCCAACATACAACATACAACAAAGCACATACAACAAAACAGAACGAAGTAGTACAAAAATAAGAAATAGAGAAACCCCCACCTTTTGGTTTCTATGTAGGAAGAACTAGCCTCCTGGCTTCTATAGAAAAACCTACAAATGAAGAACGCACTAGTTAGGATTTCTTTCTCTCTTTCTTTTCCTCTCGATTTTTTTCTTTTGGAAAATGAGGCAAGAGGTGAAGGGGGTGGGGGGTATTTATATGAGGAATGAGAGGGTGAGCATGCAAATAAACCAAGGGGTTTTGCAAAAACACCCTTGGATCAAGGGGTGGCCGGCCAACTTGATGAGGTGGAGAGGGTGAGGTGGAGGAAAGATCTAGTAGAAATACACTTATTAATCCTCTTATGCATTTCCATTAATCCTAAACCCTAGATTTAACCCTCTAAACAAATCCTAGCCATCCATTTTTGATTAATCATGACAAAAATAAGATATTTTTGTCCAAAACACATACTAGTCGATTTGTACAAACGTACGAAATCGATACAATAGGCTTACGTATATATTAATATATATACCGTTAATTGTTGTTTGTTAAACCGCACAATCTGTAAAAGAAATAAATTAATTCTGAAAATAATAATAAAAATAAATTTTATTATTGGCACGGAAGATTCCAGTACCAAAATGATATAATGCATATACATATGGACTGATATTCATACAGATGTTGATTGTTAATTAAACTAAGTAATATCAAAAAAATATTTCAATTCTGAAAAATAAAATAAAATAATTAAATAATAAAATAATAAAACTATTATTAATAACTGATGGGGATATTATAATACTCCCTCCTTAGAATAATTCTGTCCACAGAACTGCACTAAGTAGGAAAAAAAACAAAAACAAAAACAAAAAACAAAAACAAAAAAAACTCCAGAAAAGAAAGCTTTGTCCGGCTTTCCGGCTCCCAAGTGGCTTGCTCCTCGAATTGATTCTTCCAAAGAACCTTGACCATCGGAATAGTCTTGTTCCTTAGTACTTTATCTTGACGATCAATGATTCTGACTGGCCGCTCCTTATATGTAATCCACTCGTAGTTCTTCAGGAACACTTGGTAGTTGATGACTTGGGTCTGGTACATATTTCCTCAGCATCGAAACGTGAAATACGTCGTGCACTTGGGACAATTTGGCTGGCAGCTTTAGTCTGTACGCCATCTTTCCGATCCTCTTCAAAATCTGGTAGAGTCCAATATATCTCAGTGATAACTTGCCACCCTTTCCGAACCTGATCACTCCCTTTGTAGGTGAGACTTTCAGAAATACCGAATCACCTTCTTCGAATTCCAAATCTCGTAGACGGTTGTCGGCATAGCTATCCTGCCTGCTTTGAGCTACTTGCATCCTTTTTCTGATTAGCTCGATCTTCTCGGACGTTTGTTGCACGATTTTAGGTACAAACATCTGCCTTTCTCCTACTTCGAACCAGCACACGGGGGGTCCTACACTTCCTTCCGTACAAAGCTTCATATGGAGCCATCTCAATACTTTCTTGATAGTTGTTATTATAAGAAAATTCTACCAATGCTAAGTGTCGTTCCCATCTCCCTTCGAAGTCCATTATACATTCTCTCAGCATATCCTCGAGAATTCTGTTAACTCTGTCCGTCTGCCCATCAGTCTGCGGGTGGAAAGCTATGCTGAATTTTGATCTTGTTCCCAAAGCTTCGTGCAAACTCCGCCAAAATCGGGACATAAACCTTACATCTCTGTCAGACACGATCGACACCGACACCCCATGTAGCTTTACAATGCCCTCGATGTAGACTTCTGCTAACTTTTCCACCGACCAATTCGTCTTTATTGGAAGAAAATGTGCAGACTTTGTCAAACGATCCACTATTACCCAAATTGGGTCATTCTCTTTCGAACTTCTGGGCAGTCCTGTGATGAAATCCATGCTGATGTTCTCCTATTTTCACTCTGGAATGGGCAATGGTTGCAGTAGGCCTCCCGGTTTCTGGTTTTCCGCCTTAATCTTCTGACATGTAAGGCATTTGGCCACAAATCCTGCCACATCCCGCTTCATTCCAGCCCACCAGAAATGTTGTTTTATGTCTTTATACATCTTTGTGCTTCCTGGGTGAACTGTGAGTAAGGTGGAGTGAGAGCTTCCTTCATGATATCTTCTCTCAATTCATCAATTTTAGGCACACACAACCTACTTCCAAACCAAAGCGATCCTTCCTTCTCACTAAACTCTGAAGATTTTCCTTCATTGACTAACCGCTTTTGTGCTTCAATCTCTGCATCACCCATTTGAGCCTTCTTGACTCGGTTATTCAGACTCGGTTGTAATTCCAGACGCGCCAAAACCGTGCTCAAATCTTAAACAATTATTTCAATACCGGCTTGTCTTATCTCGTCATCTAGCTCTCTTCTTGTCGCAATGAGCATGGCTACACTCCTTTTCCTGCTGAGCGCATCTGCTACGATATTTGCTTTTTCAGGATAATATAAAATTTCTGGTATGATGTCTTCCAAAACCTCCAACCATCGCCTTTGCCTGAGATTCAAATCCTTTTGCTGGTAGATATACTTCAGGCTTTTATGGTTGGTAACATCTTTACCTTTGTCCCATAGACATAGTGCCGCCATAATTTCAGAGCAAAAATTATCGCGACCAATTCCAAGTTGTGTATCGGATAATTCTTCTCATGCGGTCAAAGTTGCCTCGATCCATATGGTATTACCTTCCCTTCTTGCATCAGACACACCCGAATCCCGAAAATGAAGCATCACTGTAGATTACATACCCCTTATCTGGTTGAGGCAGAACCAAAATCGGTGCAGAAATCAATTTGTTCTTCAGCTCTTGAAAACTCCCTTCACATTCCTCAGTCCAATCAAAACTTACGTTTTTCTTAGTTATTGCTGTAAGTGGTACAACAATTCTGGCACAGTTTTGGATGAACTTTATGTAGTACCCTGTCATACCTAAGAAGCTTCTGACCTCCTTCAAAGTTCTAGGCTGAGGCCAACTCTTTACTGCCTCGATCTTCTGCGGGTCTGTAGCCACTCTCTCCTTAGAAAAGACATGGCCTAAGAACGCCACTTCTGATTTCCAGAATTCACACTTTGACAGTTTGGCATAGAGCTGATGCTCCCGTAGCTTGATTAGTACTGCAGTCAGATGCTCAGCATGCTCCTCTTCTGTTTTTGAATATACCAAGATATCGTCTAAGAAGACAACCACAAATGAATCGATGAATGGCCGCAAGATGTGGTTCATCATATCCATAAAGATCGCTGGAGCATTGGTTACTCCGAATGGCATCACCAAAAACTCGTAATGACCGTGCCGGGTTCGGAATGCTGCCTTAGGTATATCTTCCTCTTTGATCCGAACTTGATGAAAGCCTGAATGCAGATCAATCTTTGAGAATACAGCCGCCCTTGGAGCTGATCAAACAAGACATCGATACTGGGAATTGGGTACTGGTTCCGAACAGTTACCTTGTTCAACTCCAAGTAATCGATGCTCATTCTCGGGGTTCCATCCTTCTTCTTCACAAGTAGCAGGGGTGCTCCCCAGGGTGAAGCACTTGGCCTGATGAATCCCTTCTTTAGTAGTTCTTCAATTTGCTCCTTCACTTCCTTCTGCTCCACTGGCGCCATCCGATATGGTGTCTTAGACACTAGTCCGCTGCCTGGCAGGGTAGTAATGCTGAACTCAACATCCCTGTATGGTGGGAGTCCAGGTAATTCTTCCAAAATGCGAGGAATTTTACGTACAATTGGTATCACCTTGACTTTACCTGGCACACGTACTCCAGTTGCAGCTGCAGGAATTTCTTCACTCTGCTTCTTCTTTCCTTGGAACACAAGTTCTGGGCCTCCGGAATGGGTAATGGCTAACCTCTTCTCCCTGCAATCGATGCTAGCTTTATGCCTGGAAATCCAATCCATCCCAATAATCACGTCCGTCCCTGCAAAGCCTAGCTCTAGCAAACCTATACTCAGGGTCTCTCCGTCAAAATGGAGTTTGCATCCCTTATAGCACAAATTTGTAGGGAGAGTCACTCTAGATGGGGTAGCAACCAACAAAACCAATTCCCGAGTTGTCTCCTGGGTGCATTTCAACTTCTTTGAAAATACTTCAGACACAAAAGAATGCGATGACCCACTATCAATTAAACCAGTTGCCTGGATTTCATTTATATTAATCCATCCTGTTACAAAAGTTTTCACATCATTCATTTCCTCATGTCAAAATATTCAAAATACCACAGTAAACTTAGCCCTAATTTCTTCACCTACCGGTGATGACTCCCTCTTCTTCATCGGCATCGTCCTCCGTGACCGCAAATACTCGCCCTTGGTGGGCAATCCCCTTCCTTTGTTATTTGTCTTAGGAGCTGGCCTACTGTTGCCCCTCCGAAGCTGGGGACAGTCTGGCCGAACATGGTCAATCTTCCCGCAATTGTAACATGTGCGGGTATCATTTTGAAAGTTCTTCTTTGGGCACTAGTTCTTGAAGTGTCCTTGCTCGCTGCATAGGAAATAGCCCCCTGTTTTGGCGCCTGCGGTGTTGCCAACAGTCTTCTGAAATTTCGAATTTCGACCCTGATTCCTGAATCCCGACGCTGGTGCAGGCCTCTTTCCCTTTTTCCATCCCCCGGTATTAACTTGCGGTTCTGGTCCTCTGCTCATATCCAACTCCATTGTAGCTGCACGACGGACCAATTTCTCGAACATCCGGATGCAAAAAGGTACCATCTTGGTTCTAAGTATGGGCCTAAGCCCCTGCTCGAACCTCTTGGTCTTCTTGACCTCGTCCTGTACCATTTCTTGAGCATAACGGGACAGTTGTGTGAACTTGGTTTCATATTCACGAACCATCATGCTTCCCTGCTTCAGGTTGAAGAATTCCATGGCCTTCTCCTCCTGCACATCCAAGGAAAACTAGTGCTGCCTGAACTCCCTTAAGAAGCCGTCCCAGCCAATGGGTCCTTAGCCCATGCCCCTCTTCACCGACTGCCACCAGACCCCGGTGTCATTCTCTACTAGAATGTTGGCCAACCTGACCTTGTTGTCCTCCGGTGTCAGCATCACCTCAAACACTGTCTCGACTTGACGAATCCAGTCGTCGGCTACCGTCGGGTCCGCCTGGCACTCGAAAACAGGCGGCCTCATCCTACGGAAGGATTCGACCATCTTAACAGGGTCGGCAGCTGCAACCCCCCGGTTACCTGCGGGTGCTCCCTGTTGCTGCACATTGTTTCGGCTTACCTCTGCTAGGTCTTCAAATGCCTAGTACATACGAGCAAATTTTGCACCTATATCCAGACCTGCGCCATTGCCTCCACTACCTTCACCCTCAATCGAGTCGATTCTACCGCTTCTTGTTCTGTGAAGGCATCTCATAGAGAAAAAAATAATGGAATATACAAAGGCATCATATTGAAATATTCCAAAAATAACATCCATCCAATCTCAACATGCGCATAAGACTTGTAGAAAATGCAAGGCTAAACTTCATTTCATTATAATCCCCTTATCTTACATATGCATTTTTCCTTACATTATATCATACTTGCAGGTAGCAAAATAAAAAAACAAAAAAAATAACCAATAGGCATCTAACCTGCGTAATCGGTATCACTAGTGTCTCCTGGAGGGCTCCCTGCAGCTGGTGGCGGTCCTAGTAGTGTCTGCAACTGAGCAATCTGTGCATGAAGCTCCCCGCACTTGCACTCTAGGCGCACAAACAGCACACAGTGAGTGTGCTTCACGATCACTGTCCTTCGGTCGGCCCTTGCCTTGGCCCTCCTCAACTCTGCCACTTCCCTCTCATTATTGAGGGTCACGAACTCGCAAGAGTCCATCCTGTTCTCGAGACAGGAGTGGCACCAACCCCATGTTGCGAGATCGCGAAATACCTGCCCAAAGGCCTGCTCCTCTGCAGTAAGCTAGGGCAGGTGGTTGGGGGTAGCAGTACTGGAATCTGGCCATTCACAGGGGAACCCCCTGCTGCGGTAGCTGCTGTGGCCCCATTGGCCAACCCAGAACCAGCTGGTGACTCATCACCATCAATGATAGGCTCTAGATTCGATTCCACCTCGACTGTGATCCCATGCACCCACCCATTCCCAAGGGGAAACGGTCCGTCAGCCATCCTGCAAGGAGTGGACACAGGAATTAGCTTAGATATAGAATAAACATTAAACATGAGTTGAAGGAAACAACAGTATGAATTATAATTATCTACTACAAGCTAAAACCTAACTCCTACAAGGCATCTAAGTCTATTTCCCTAGTGTGTTGGACTATAAATTGAAGTCGGCTCTGATACCACTCTGTAACGCCCCGAACTTCCTATATGGAGAATTCGAGACACGAGCCAGGACCTTTACATTCAATTAGCCACAATACACAGAAAAAGCAGGAAAATTTAAAACTTTTTACTTAATACAATTATTACAAGTCGAGTGTTTCCATTGTTTCAATAGATTACATTAGAGTATACATGAACAAAAACAATAAACATAAGGCTCTTCACTTGGAAGCCATGCCTTGACTGGACTTCTCCTGAGTTGGTGATCCTGTATCCACAACCTATTTGGGTGGGAACTTCAGTACATATACTGGCGCTTAAAGGATGATGACCTGCAGCAAATCTCAAAAACAAACATATACTAAGCATGGTAAATAAATGTGTCGGTGTAGTTTAAGTGTTCGTGAGTGCTATGACTTAGAATCTATTGGAATGTCAACTAAAGCTAGGATGCACTTATTCTAATGCAAGCGAGAATCTGGAGTCGTATGCATCCCATAACTACATACATCTATATCACGTCGTTCTCCATATTTAGGGAATTGAACCCGCGTTATGAATTCTACTTTTGTACACGACATGTTCCTGACAGATACAACATGACTGATGAGGTTGCAGGCGTGGTCAAGTCCCACCAATGCAGTATACTCATGGTGTCTATGTTTGCCACTACTACCCGGTGCATCGGACCTCACTCAACAGCCAGACAAACACAGGGTACCCACAGCATAGGATAGCACGAAGCCTACCCTGTGGCACCCATAACTCATAGACCGTGGTCTAAGGCCCGTTCGCTTCCTCGGCATAGAACATGATGGAATTCCGGGGTCCATTCCCTAGTTTCGAAAGTAGAACCTCCCGTTCTTATCATGGTACTTCAGGAATTAATAGTGTGAGATACGCAACCCGTGCTCCCAACCCGTGAGAAGGCACCGTATGTATCTCTTTGACGGGAAGGTACAACCCAATAACACCACCTAGTATCGGTCTATAGGACAAGTTGGTTCATAGGGTATCACCCCAAATACCAACTCCTCTCTTTAGGCAAAAATGGTTAAGTAATGATCTTTATAAGTTATTACCCTAATGATGTTACTAAACCTAAACAATCTTACGGGATTTTTAACTTAGACTTTCTTAAGATTATCATGGTCCAACTCATGGCCTATCGTTCCAAGACACCGGTGACGGGATCTCCCTCACTCATCACTACCCTTAATTCGGATCTTGTCAACATTCTCGGCCCGCAATCAACCCACACCGGTTAAGATCCGTCGATGCACGAGGTGTGATTTATCCATAGTTTCCAAGGTGGTAAGATACGAGTCTTGATGGTCGATGACCCCTAGGGTAACTATAAGACCCTAGACGAGCTTTTATCAAGTTAACAATAATAGTGACTTTCCCAACCATTATCACCCATACATTGAAGAAGAACAATGTTCACATGATATGGCCCAATTTTAATTAGAACCACCTACAAATAGAATTCAAGTGTTGACTTTCCCAAAATTGAACTAGAACAATATGCAACTAGGTTCATGGGTTCTTTCCCAAATTGAACTAGAACAACACAAAACTAGGTTCATGGGTTCTTTCCCAAATTTGAGCTAGAACACATGCCACTTGGTTCATGAGTTCTCTCTCAAATTTATGCTAGAATCACCTAGAACTAAATTCATGGGTTCTTCATCGAATTGAGTTAGAACTACTATGGAACCAATTTCACGGGTTTCTTTTAGAATTTGAACTGGAACAATCACGAAACTCTAACATTCATGGGTTCTTTTTAGCAACCTAGAGTAATTAGAGTATGTTGGGTTCCTTACTAGAATAACTACAACTCAAATATGATGTGTTCTTTACTGGAACAACTACAACTCAACATGATGGGTTCTTTACTAGAACAACTTACAACAACTCAAGCATGATGGGTTCTTTACTAGAACAATTACAACTCAAGTATGACGAGTTCTTTACTAGAATAACTACAGCTCAAACATGATGGGTTCTTTACTAGAACAACTACACCTCAAACATGATGGGTTCTTTACAAGAACACTACAACTCAAGCATGATGGGTTCTTTACTACAACACTACAACTCAAGCATGATGGGTTCTTTACTAGAAAACTACAACTCAAACATGACGGGTTCTTTACTAGAACACTACAACTCAAGCATGATGGGTTCTTTTAAAGAACACTACAATTCAAGCATGACAGGCTCTTTACTAGAACAACTACAACTCAAGCATGATGGTTTCTTTACTAGAAGAACTACAACTCAAACATGATGGGTTCTTTACTAGAGCAACTACAAATCAAGCATGCTGGGTTCTTTACTAGAACAACTACAACTCAAGCATGATGGGTTCTTTACTAGAACAACTACAACTCAAACATGATGGGTTCTTTACTAGAACACTACAACTCAATCATGATGGGTTCTTTACTAGAACACTACAACTCAAGCATGATGGGTTCTTTACTAGAACAACTACATATTGAATAGACTACTTTCTTATGAATTACAAGTCTTACTTATTACAAAAATCTAATTTATTTGAATTTACAAATTCTATATATTACAAAACCTACTTCTCTTTAATCTACAAGTTTCTACATATAACAAGGTCCACTTTTTTATGAACTAGTGTTAGTAAAAGACTTGATTTTTCACATGGTTGAGAGCAACATACAACAAAAGAACTTATCTTTTAATAGCTTGTTAAGTTCCACAACCCAAATTGGATATGTAAGTACTTTTACTTCACTAATCTTTATATGCTTATAGTTTTAGTCCAAGTTGTAAAGTTTGTGTTAACAAAAATAACAATAATAACAACAGTATTCATATCAAATTAAAGATTCCATCTTTATGGGTTTTTAGTGAGTTCCACCCTTCACTTTCTTCCATGTGACCACTTTTGATTCTCAACCATTTATATGCACAAGATCTTAGTCCAAGTTGTTTGTTTTTATTTAACAAAATAACCACAATAACAACAATAACCATAACAATGTTTAAAGACTCTACCTTTATGTTATTTTGTTTTGAGTTCTACCATTCAACTTTTCATTTGATCATTTTTTATCCCTACTACCATTTATATGCACAAGATCTTAGTCCAAGTTGTTTAGAACATCCAACATACAACATACAACAAAAAAGAACCAAACAATACAAAATAAGAAATAGAGAAACACCCACCTTTTGGTTTCTATGTAGGAAGAAGTAGCCAAGATTACTTCTCCTTCCTCCTAGCTCCTATAGAAAAACCTACAAATGAAGAACGCTCTAGTTAGGAATTCTTTCTCTCTTACTTTTCCTCTCTATTTTTTTCTTTTCGCAAATGAGGCAAGAGGTGAAGTGGGGCGGGGGGGGGACTATTTATAGGAGGAATGAGATGGTGAGCGTGCAAATACACCTAGGGGTTTTGCAAAAACACCCTAGGATCAAGGGGTGGCCGGCCAACTTGATGAAGAGGAGAGGGTGAGGTAGAGGGGTGAGGTGGAGGAAAGATCTAGTAGAAATACACCTATTAATCCTCTTATGCATTTCCATTAATCCTAAACCCTAGGTTTAACCCTCCAAACAAATCCCAGCCATCCATTTTTGATTAATCATGACAAAAATAAGATATTTTTGTCCAAAACACATACTACACGATTTGTACAAACATACGAAATCGATACAGTATGCATACGTATATATTAATATATATACCATCAATTTTTGTTTGTTAAACCGCACAATCCGTATAAAAATAAATTAATTCCGAAAATAATAATAAAAATAAATTTTATTATCGGCTCGGAAGATTCTAGTACCAAAATGATATGACGCATATACATATGGACTGATATTCATACAGATGGTGATTATTAATTAAACTAGGTAATATCCACCAAAAATAATTCAATTCTGAAAAATAAAATAAAATAATAAAAATATTATTAATAACTGATCGGGATATTACACTTACACCTAAAACCCATCAGTCGCTTTCCATCTTTCCCCTACTTCTCTTCACCTCCTGTCCTCCAAGCTCATCCCCGACTTCCGTTCTTACCTGCCGACCTCCTCATCCCGTCCGCCTCATCCTCCCGACCATCCCTTGCTCCCTGTGCTCTACCTCCCTATCGCGACTTCAGCGACAGACAGCCCGGTGCAGCCCCCCATGTTCTGCCCTCTCCCGATCTCCTACCTCGTCCCCTCCTCCTATCGCTCATGACCCCAGCACAGCTCGGTGCACCCCCCGTCAGCGTCGCTCCTTTTCCTTGCTCGCGACCATCGCCAACGAAGCAGCAAGCCGACGCCAGAGAACAGCCGGCACCGACCCTCTTCCCCGGTTCACCTCCTAACTTCCCCCCTCTCTTCTTCCCGTCTCCTGCAGTAGAACCCCATCACACCGTGGCACCTTGACAGCCCAGCTAGATATGCCAGTAGCACTAGCAGACACCTCAGCCCTGTGTGCCGCAGTAGCTCCCCTGGGCTCCCCCTTCCGGTCGCGACCTCCCTTAGCAGCTACCCCAGCCTCGGTTGCCTTTGGTCTTCGGTTTGGGTTGTGCCGATCTCGTGTGTGGTGATCGTGTGCTTGTGGTAGTAGCTCATTGTTCGTGGTTCGTGTTCGGAGTTTGTTTGTTGGGTGTTCGTATGTTCGTGTGGTTCATCGTTTGTTGTTCGTGAGTCGTGTTTGGGCTCGTCATTCGTTCGTTGTGTTCGTGTCGGGAATCCGTTCCTGTTATTCTTGTTTTTGCTTCGTCGGTTTTGTCATCTCTCAGGCAAGTAACTTGTATTCTTTTCTTTGTGTAATACAGGTACTAAATACCACCTATAGTGTACTTGGGTTCTACATACAATTCGTGTGTGAGTCCTCTGTTATATATTTTCTCTATTGTGTTGATTCGACCATAGTTGCCTCACGACATACATGACATGAAACAACTAGGAATGACCACATTTTGGATGTATATATACATGCTATTTTATGATATCGTGTACTTGATGGGTTATTCGTGCTATACTTGTCGTGGTAAAATACTCTATACCATGTTGTTTGAACATTTAGTACACTATATTTCATATTTGGGTTGATTTGGATGATTTTTACATGAACTAGATGATTTTATGTTCGAAGAATAATTCTGTATTTTCTATTACCTTGCTTTTGATCAGTATTTTAGGCCTTGTTAAGGTCAGTATATGAAACATATTTGTGAACATGAACTGTAGAGAATTCTGTCTATTTTCCAACCCTTCTAACAGATCTCAGTTTCGTTTTATGAGTTGCGAGTTATGACTGTTTTACTACAGAGGTGTATAAGAAATTACAGATTTGATTTTATGAAAATTCTGGAGAGTAATCTATTTTTATTCTGATGTTAAAAGTATTATTTTAATCCAATATTTTTTTGAGTATAACTATACCTAATTGGGATTAACCCTGAATTTTTGTGGATTTAATTGATGACTTTTACAAACTATTCTATACTTGCAAACAACTACTGTACATGCAGAATTTTCTTGCTGTTCAGTAATGAACATTGATTTTGACCTGATTCTACTTGCTGTTTATAAAAACTTTGTGAATATGAATTATAGCCTACTGTATCTATTTTATCACCCTTTTGAATCTGTATTTCGATTTATATTTTGTGAGATATTGCTATTTTGGTATTGCAGTGTTTGTGATTGCAGATTTACAAAACTACTGCACCTTGTTAGTTTCTGATTTTACTTGACTATTCTATCTATGTTGGAAAATTTTGAAATTTTATTTTCTGTTACTAAACATACTAAGGAATACTCCAGATTTTTCGTGGATTTAATTAGTTAGTTTTCATGCTGTTTTCCTATTTATGAATACAAACTTTTGATTTCTGGCTGAACACGTTTTCTGGATGCAAACCTATTTTGAGTCTTGTTTTTTTGAAATACCATATGACATATATTATACTTTCTAGATTCGGTCGAGAGTCTATTTTCTAGTTTTTCTAATAAATCGATATTTGCATATTTGTAGCAACGGGAATTTCAGATTTAGTGCAGTACTGTCTTGCTGTCCTGAACTAGTATTTTCGTTGTTCTATCCTTTTATGAGTTGTTCTTCACCTGTACTTGTTTATCTTGCAACTTGAACCTGTTATTTGTTCATGCCATGTTATTCTTGCCATGGTTTTTGCACGTACATGCCTGCTTGATAATAATAACAAATAACCAAGCTGGGGTTAAGGGAAAGATCTAGTAGTGGACAATATAGGAGCCTGTACTCGAAAAGGGATTCGTGTTTCCCATATGACAAGTATACTGATCAAGTTTACCAACCAAGTTAATTTCCTATTACCGATCAAGTTACCGACCAAGTTACCGATCAAGTTTACCGACCAAGTTACCGATCAAGTTTACCGAGTAAGTTAATTTTCTGTTACCGATCAATTTTATCGACCAAGTTTTGTGATCCTGTGAATACCCGAGTACATGACCTATAGAATCCTCTACGAAATCTAAACGCAAACTTGTTTGAATATAGCAACCATGTGGTAAAAGGATGGAAGCATGAAGTGCTACCTAGATAGTAATAAACACAAGACTCGACTTGACATGACATAATACCTGTTACATGCTTGCTTGATACATGTTACTTGTATACCTGATTACTTGTTTACCTGTTCATCTGTGTATGTGTTTACCTGCCTGCTTGACATTTGATACATGTTTACCTGTACCTATTAGCATATCATGTTACTTGATTTTATTCCTGATTCATGTTAGTTATCCTGTTTTGTTATCATGCTATTTGTTATTCTTTCCAATGTACTTGTGCCTGCACTACAAGCGGCCCGTAACTTGCATTGACGAGAGTCTCTGTTTTCTTTTCCTCTTCCTGCAATTTATTAAATTGCAGATTTTGGAGATCAGCTGCCAGTTGGAGTAGGTGATCTGAGATACTGTTGCTGGAGTTTTGCTATTATTATTCCTGTTGCTTATTTGAATAATTGTACTTGGTTACATGGATTATTTTGTTTTGGGCAATGTAACCCAGGATTACTGACTTGTTCAGATCTGGTTTATTTGAGATTAATATATTTTGTTTTAAGTAATCCTGTTGGTATATTGATTCATATATGCATGTGTGGTTGACTTTTCTTGCTTCCGACTTTGATTATTCTTTTAAAATGTTGTAAAGATCCTGACAGCTTATGGTTGATGAAAATCATTCGCTGATCTTAGTCACGTATCTGTATTCCGTATTCTATTTTGGAAAGCAGGGTGTGACAGTATCCGACAGGGATACGAGATTCAGGTCTCAGTTATGGGAGAGTCTTCAGGGGAGCCTTGGGAGCAAGTTTAACTACAACAAGGCTTTCCATCCTTAGACAGATAGACAGTGGGAGAGAACAATTCAGACTCTGGAGGACATGTTGAGGTCTTGTGTCCTTCAGTTCGGAGGTTCTTGGGAGGACCATCTGTACTTGGTGGAGTTCTCGTACAACAATAGTTACCAGAAGAGTCTCAATGTAGCACCGTACGAGGCACTCTACGGTCGGAAGTGCAGATCGCCAGTATGTTGGGATGACATTCGCGAGAGGAAATTTTTGGGGCCAGAGTTGATCACGAAGACAGTTGATGCAATGGCCCAGATTAGGAAGCATTTGTAATCAGCACAGCACAGGAAGAGGAAGTGGGCTGATGTTCACCAAAGGCCATTGAAATTTGAGGCAGGAGATCATGTCTTTCTCAAGGTTTCACTGTGGAGAAGTTTCATCCACTTTGGAGGTGGGGGCAAGCTAAGCCCCAGATTTATTGGACCGTTTGACATTGTGGAGCGAGTACGCAAGGTAGCTAAGAGACTCGCGCTGCCACCAGCCTTGTCAAGGGTTCATGACGAGTTCCACGTCTTGCAGCTGAAGTACATTAGAGACGAAAGCCATGTAATCGACTATTTGGAGTTCTCTGTAGAGCCAGACCTATCTTGTGAAGTCCAAGCTGGTTGCCATCTTCGATAAGCGGGAGAAGGTATTGAAGAACAAGTTCATCAGGTTGGTTCAGGTTTCTTTGAATCCTCACTCGCCGGGAGAGTCGACTTGGGAGTTGGAGGAGGAGATCCAGAAGAAGTTCCCTCATCTGTTCGAGTAGCTTCCTTGTTTTCTTTTCATTTCGGGGTTACCCTATGTACCACTTGTATGAATTTCAAGGATGAAATTCTTCTTGTAAGATGGGTAGGATTTGTAACCCCTGTTTTCATTATTGTATCTTTTTTGGGTATTATTATTCATTGTACTCCTCGTCTTCTTTTCTGAACCCTTGTAAATTGATTTTCTCTTAATGGAATACATTATTGCCTTTCACTCAAATTTTTCTCTCCCAATCTATTTAATTTCTATTTTCAGTTGAGCCTAAAACTTTGATGCTCACCTTATTCAAATTCTTGCATATTGTTATTCCCAAATTTATCTTATTTTAATCATATTTATTATCCTTCCCTTTTCCTATTGGATCCAAACCCAATACCCACTTACCCAAACCCACATCCTAACCCTAATTCTAATCCTATATATAATCACACTTAACCCCAAACCCTAACTACTCACTTAATCCCCAACTGTCACCCTCCTTCTCCCTGTGTAACCCTAATCCCGATCTACAGCGCAACCCGAGCCTTTTCACCTTCCTCCCCCACTATTCAGAGCCATCTACCTCCCTTTGACCTGCATCTCCGAAACCCATCGTCCTCATCTCCTTCATCCCGTCGACCACCATTGCTGAATCCCCTGCTCACCGCCTTCCATCCTCGCCGACCTCTCCCTGACCCTGTCACCATGGATCCATCCTCCTCGTCGAACCCCCGCTCACATCTCCTCCACCGCGACCACCGACAATCACCCTCGCAGTCCCCGACGCTGCCATTGCCACATTGCCGCAACCAGCCTCCTACCTCTCTCCCTTGCAACTTGAGCCGCCATCGCTGTTGTTAGGGTCGATGTTTACTATTGTCGTTTACCGCATTGCCGTTTGCCATTCTTGATTCCGATGTTGTTGTGATTGCTGCTCCTATCACGTGCGTTGCATGTGTTGTTCTTGTTGTTGCACGTGTTTCCCCACCGATCGCACGTTGTTGTGGTTGCACGTAGTTCGCACGTGTGTCCTCTTTCACTGGTCTCGTTCGGTTCAACATCTCGTAAGACAAGTATTTTTTACGAATCTCTTTTGTTTTCCTATCCAAGCACTTTTTTTGAAATATCGCAAGTTGATCTTCGTTGAGACTCGTTCTTCATATTTTACCTATTGATGATCTTGGCCCTATACGTCTAATTTATTTCTATCAATTCCATAATCGTAAAAAGTCACAAACATTTCGTTATTATACCCATTACACAAATATGAATAATATCTAGATATTTTTCTATATGAATGCATGTCCATGAATCACTATGAGTTATAGATGTTTTGTTTGTATGTTAAACATGTTAATATTGTTTCCCTCTTTATGAGTTTGAGAATAGACCTGGCGTGCTGATTGAATACCTATTAAATTCTGATTTGCATTACACATTAACTTAGATCCATCGTAGTTACTAATTATGTTATAATTCATGCAAAAGAAATCACATTTACTGCTGACCTGATTTGGCATGATGAATTAAACCCTGTTAATTTCAAAATAAAGATTAAGTTTGTGAATATGAAAGGTAGGTCCCTGTTTCTAATTTCCAGAATATCTGACGGATCTAAAATCCGATCCGTAACTTGTGAGATATCACATATTTAATACTGTTGGATCGCAAATTTTCAGGTTTCCTTTTACAAGAATATTGGCATGAGTTATTAATTAAAATAGATGCTAACAGTAAAATTTAGACTTGGTATTTATCTGGACATGATTAGGAGTCACCCTAATTTTTGTAGAATTAGTTGATAATTTTTTTTACTTAATATATTTATGCAAACATGATTATAGATTTGTTGCCTACATGATTGTTCAGTAAAGAAACTCAGTTTTGACCTGATTTGATTTGTTATTGATTAAAATTTATTGAATGAGAATTATCTGTGTGTTTGGAATCCAGAACATCTTACGGTTTTACAATTCGATTTACGAATTGCAAGATATTCAGAATTTCGTACAGTGACATCTGAATTTTATAATGCAGTCTAAAATATACACCACCCTGCTTAATTAGCTGAAAAAGTAGATTAATTTAAATATTAAAATCTGAGATTAATTATACTGATATTTCATACTGTTAGGAGTTTAAATATTATTTTTATGAAATTTTGAAATGATTTTGCAAGTTACTTTTGTTTACAAGTATTTAACTTTTACCTACTGCCTGAACATGTAATCTGTAAAAAATAAGAATTTGAACCTAGTTTTTGTGACTTTTATATATCGTGTGTATATGCGGTGGAACCAACAGAGATTCTAGTTTCTAGAACTTCTGACAGATCCAGATTTGTTTTTCTATAGCAACGGAAATTCCAGTTTTGGTGCAGCAACGTCTTGCTGTCCAGAATTGGAGTTCTTGTTGTCCCACTATTTATAAGTTTGTTTATGACACCCGAACATGTTTCTCGTTTAGTCTGAACCTGTTTTCCAACCATGTCATGTTACCATCCCTGATTGTGCACCTTCATGTCTGTGTTGGTGAAAAGAATAAGTAATCAAGCCGGGGTTTAAGGGAAAGATCTGGTAGTGGACAACATAGCAAGTGTACTCGGAAGGGGGCACATGTTTCCACATGTTTGCATGAATAAATGATTACATGATTCATGAGTTTTGTAACCCCTATTTTCCCAGATATGTATTTTTCGTGTATTTTGTGTATTTAAAATTTTTCGTAAATTATATTTTCGGTTTTCAAATTTTTTTTTAATCTAATTGTATTATTGGATCTCTTATTAAAATCAGCTTTCGATCAATAACCGTATTTTAATACAATTCTTTTTTTTTGTTATTATTACTCTTATTATTATTATTGTTATTAGTATTATGGTTATTATTGATATTTTGATTGGTTATTAAAAATCCTTTTTTTTATCTACTAACTGTATTGTAGTTTTTAAATAAATTCTATTTTTGTGTTGCAAATTACATTTTTATTATAAACATTCTTTTTATTTGTTATTTTATTTTCTTATTGAATTTTTAAAACCTTATAACCCTTTTAATTTCTTATTGGATATTTTATTAACCTTATTGGATTTTAATCCCATATATACCCATTATCCTATTACTCCTAATAATCCATTTTATTAACCTATTGGATTTACCTTTAACCCAAAACCCATTTTAACCCATTATCCTATTTTCAAACCCATCAACCCAAACTTTATTTCCCTGTGCCCAATACCCATTATTTAATCCCAAACCCGGTTCCCCTCTACACCCTTTCAGCCCATCACCCAACCCTAATCTTTGCCTAATATATATATTAACCCATGCAAAACCCTATACCGCCGCTTCATCTCCCTTCCCTCACTCCCGTTTCCCCTAACCCATACACCCATCCCCGGTCGCGCTGCCCTGTGCCTCCCTACCTCCTTCCGCGCGCGACTCCCCTGGTCTCCCTCCTGCGTCGCGCCCACCGTCGCGACCTCCCCTCATCCACAGCAGACTAATAGCCGCAGCTCCTTCCCCCGTCTCCTCTCCGTCATTCCGTTCTCCGCACTGTTTCCCCATCTCGGTGTCGCCAGCCAGCCACGACTCCTCCACTTTCGACTACAGCGAATGCTGCCCTCGTCGATAGCCAGCGCCACCCTGTCGACCCCCCGATGCTCCCCTGTGCGTCAGCCACCCTCTGTCGCGACCACCACAGCGCGCCTGTCGCCTGCAGCCACCTGCGGAGCAGGCCCGGTGCTGCCATCAGCCTGAGCAGCAGCACGATCGGGTCGCTGTGCCCCTGGCCGCCTCGTGCCTCCTACGCCGACCACAGCAGCCCCCCGGCCTGCCTTCCTATGCGCTGCACCTCCCCGAGTGCCCTGCACCCGCCGCCAGTCGCCGGGCCAGAGCCTAGCAGAAGCTTTTGGCTATTGGTTAGAGTTTTGATCATGGGTTGATAATGTGACGTGAGACATTGATCGCCTTGATGATCATGATCATCATGTTCCTTGATTGTTTTGATCTTGTTGATTGTGAGCCGTCGATCGTCATGATCATCTTGATCATCATGATCATGTCCCCTTGGTTTTGATTTTGGCCGTCCATTGGATTTTGATCATCATGCCTGATTGGATGTGGGCCTGTCGATCTCCTCTCAATCATCTGATTAGATCCTAGCCATCTGATCTCCTCTTGATCGTCACGATCATGATGATCATCAATTTCCTTTGATCGCAGCCATTTGACCGATCGATCTTGATCTTCATTATTATCTTCATCATCAGGAAAATCTGACCGTCCGATCTGATCTGATCATCTTGATCTTGATCTTTGATCTCAGCCGGTCCGATTGTGTTCATCTTGTTCGTGATCGTGTGTTCATGATCTTACTCGTGATCCGTTCGTTGTGTTCGTTGTGTTTGTTGAGTTCGTGCCCCCGGACCCGTTCCCGTTATTCTTATTCCTTGCATCGTTTTCATCGTCGTCGATTAAGGCAAGTAACTGTACTCAAATTTCTTTGTATGATACAAGTCATAAATACCGCTTGTAGTGTAGTTGGGTTCTAGAGACAATTTGTGTGGGAAACCCCTTGTTGATATTGTCTCTATAGTGATTGACCACAGTTGCCTCACGACACAATATTAACATGAATTAACTTAGCTTTCGCCCGTTCTTGATTTGATCATGTATGTGGAATTTTTGTGAGAATTTGGGTATTTGTTGAGATCCATTTAATAGACTAATTTTAGATATTTTAATTATCCTATTTCATGATGCTTGGATACTTGGTAGACTCGATTTCATGTTTTGTTGTGTTTGGATTAACTTTCGTTGGATCTATATTCATTTTGGTTTTTGAGGAAATTCTGTATTTTGCCGATGATCTGTCTTGATCAGTAATTTAGACCATATGATGGTCAGAATCTCATTTTCAGTATAAAATATGAGTTTTAGAGGAATTCTCCTTCTTTCCAACCCCTTTGACCTTGCTCGATTTTGTTTTTGTATGTGTGAGATATGACTGTTTTACTACAGAGATGTAAATCTTTTCCAGATTTTGTTTCTCGGTGATTTTGATGACTAAATTATTTTGATACTTGTGTTACACATATTATTTTGATCTAGAACTTTGGTCAGTTTTTCTATACTTATTTAGGGATTATCCAGAAATTTGGCGGATTTTATTGATGAGTTTTATATGCCATTTCATGCTTGTTTATAAAAACTGTACTTGTTGTATTTTACTCGCTGTTCTGTAAAGAATCATATTTAAACCCGATTCCTTTTACTTTTTGAAAAATGTTTGTGAGATATGAAAGTTATATTATTTTGTCTATTTTCATCTCCCTTTGGCGGATTTGGATTTCGTTTCATGGTTTGTGAGATATTACAGTTTTCGTACAACAGTGTTGGGAATTCCAGATTTGACAAACTATCGTTTCTTGATATTTTTTGATTTTTGTTGACTGAACTAATCTTACTGGAAATTTATGAAACTTTATTTTTTGATACTAGACAGATAGGGAAATACCCCAGATTTCTTGTGGATTTATTTATTGAGCTTTGATGCTGTTTTCCTGACTGAGAATTTGACTTATTGATTTATACCTGTACGTATTTTCTGGGTTTACATCTGTTTTGGGTTATGATTTTGTGAAATACTATATAACTTATTTATACTCGCTGGATTCTGTTGGGAGTCTATTTTCTAGATGTTTCGACGGATTCAGATTTATATGTTTATAACCTTGGGAATTTCAGTTTTACTATAGTATGGTCTTGCTGTCCTGAAATTGAGATTTGTTTATTTTATCATTCCATCAGATATCTTGCACCCGTACATATTATCTTGCAACTTGAACTTGTTACATGATTATTCCATGATATTCTTGATATGTTTTGCACACATACATGCTTGTTTGACATTAATAATAAATAATCAAGCCGGGGTTTAAGGGAAAGATCTAATAATGGATAATTCAGAAACATGTACTCAGAAGGGGGCCCATGTTTCCCATATTTGGAATTTGGTATATGATTTGGATTGTTTGGAATTTGGTATATGATTTGGATTATTTGGAATTTGTTATATTATTTGGTTAATTTGGAATTTGGTATATGATTTGGATTACTTGTCACTGAGTACACTACCCTGTATGGTCCCCTATGAAATCTAAAGTGAAACTGTTTGTTGTAGCAACCATGTAAGGTGGGTTGCATGAAGTGCTACCTTGATAGTAATCACTATAAGACTTGAACATGATACTTGAACATGATACATGCTTACTTGATACTTGACTACATGATACATGAGACTTGAAAGAAGACACTTGATACACGATTACATGATACTTGACACTTGATGGTTGTTTACGTGATACTTGTTTACTTTACACTTGATTCATGCCATTTATACTTGTTCACCTTGCCATGCTAGTTGTTTATTTTGATATCATGCTTATTCCATGTTGTTAGTTAGTTTTTCCCATGTACTTGTATCCTGCATTACAAGCGGCACGTAACTTGCAATTGATGGGTACTTGTTTTTTCTTTCCTATCCCTGCAATTGTTAAATTGTAGATTTTGGAGAATAGGTTCCAGATGGCATTGGTGATATGAAGTATTAGTACTGGATCTTGTTATTATTATTTTTTGTTTCTTGCTTGAACAATATTGTATTTTGATACTTGGATTTATTGTGTATTTGGGCAATGTGACCCAGGATTTTGTTGACTTATTCAAATCATGAATATTTGAGATTAATATATTTGGTTTCAAGTATTCTTGTTGGTATTTTGGTTCATATGTGCATGATTGGTTGATTCTTTTGCTTCCGACTCTGATTATTCTTGTGAAATGTTGTAAAGATTTTTGAACAGCTTATGGATGATGAAAATCATTCGCTGGTTTATATCGCATATCCGTATTCTGTATTCTTTTTAGGAAGCGGGACATGACAAGTTTGTTTATCCGTTTCGGTTTATCTATTTTTCCTGACTGCATTCTTCCCTATAGGGAGGTGTACTCGGAAGGGGCTCATAGGTCTCATCTGTTTGCATGAATACATGATTACATGATTCATGAGTCTGTTTTTCCGATTAGGCTTATCTGTTTAGCCTGAGTACATGGCCCTATGGAATCCACCACTAAATCTAAACTTAACTTGTTTGTATACCGCAACCATGTGGAATGGGATGCAAGAGTGGTGCATTAGATAGGATTAAATAAAAGACTTAAGAACAATATGTTTCACCTGCACGTTCCTGTTACAAGTTTCTTGTTTATCTGACATCTGTTACAAGTTACCTGTTTTCTGTTACATGTTTCTGCTATCTAATTCTGTTTACTCGCTTATTAGTTTATTTGACTATATTTATCTGTTACATTCCGGTCATGCTATGTTCTGTACTCTTGATTCTTGTTTCCTGTTCTGTATTTAATTTACCTTGTTCCTGTACCACTTTTTGCTTCTACTACTTGCGACCCGTAGCATGCACTAACAGGTAGATTATTTTCCTGTTTCTCTGTTTCTTTCAAATGATAAATGTACAGGTTTTGGAGACGAGTTACCTGTAGGAGTAAGCGATCAAGTGTTCTAAGCTTTTGTTTGGAATCTTTTATGCTTAGTTTATTTCTACATCGAACTTATCAGTTTCTTTTGTTGTTACTTGATACTTTGTAATTGGGCTTGTTTGACCCGAAGTTTATTGTTATGTTTTTCCAGATCTTGTTTTTATTTGAGAATTATGTATTTGATTTCAAGTAATTCTTTTGATTATGAGATTTGTTTCATGCATGAGTGATTCTATCTTTCTGTTTACTATTGAGTTGATCCTTAAAGCTTATGAATGATGAAAATCATTCGCTGGGCTTTGCACGTACTCGTATTCCGTATTCTTTTGGAAAGCAGGGCGTGATAGGTTTTTAGTGGCATTAGAGTACCACTAAAAACATGTCACACCCTGCTTCCCAAAAGAATATGAAATACGAGTTTGACACGTGACAAGCCTAGCGAATGATTTTTCATCATTCATAAGCTGTAAGGATCAACTCAACAGTACAACAGAAAGATACAACCACACATGCAGGAAATAAATCTCATAATCAAAAGAATTATTTGAAAACAAATACATAATTCTCAAATAAAATAAGATCTAGAAAAACAATAAAACCTCGCTTCAAACAAGCCCGATTACAAAGTATCAAGTAGAAACAAAAAAGAATTTATAAACTTGATGCAGAATAAATTTAAAGCACAAAAGAACTCAGTCAAGTGCTTAGAACACTTGATCGCTTACTCTTGCAGCTAACTGATCTCCAAAACCTGTACATTTATCATTTGAAAGAAAAAGAGAAAAAGGAAAATAATCTGTCGTTAGTGCAAGCTACGAGCCGCAAGTAGTATAGGCAAAAAGGGTACAGGAACAGGGTAAATAGAATACAGAACAGGAAACAAGAATCAAGAGTACAGAACATAGCATGAATGGGATGTAACAGATAAATAGAGTCAAATAAACTAACAAGCAAGTAGATGGAATCAGATAACATAATCAGGTAAAAGATAACGGGTAAACTTGTAACAGATATCAAATAACATGCAAATTTGTGACAGGAATGTGCAGGTGAGCATATTATGCTTATGTCTTTTATTTAATCCTATCTAATGCATCACTCATGCATCCATTCCACATGGTTGCTTCATGCAAACAAGTTACGTTTAGAATTAGTGGTGGTTTCTATAGGGTCGTGTACTTAGGCATCATATAAATAGATAAACAGACACATGAATCAGGTAATCATGTATTCATGCAAACAGATGGGACCTACGGGTCCCCCCTTCTGAGTACACCTTCATATATGGAAGAATGCAGTCAGGAATCATATAAACAGATAAACAGATACATGAATCATGTAATCATTTATTCATGCAAATAGATGGGACCCACGGGGCCCCCGCCGAGTACACTTACTTATATTGTCCAATACCAACTCTTTCTTTAAAACCCGGCTTTATTTCTTATTCTTTTTACCAAAACAGACGTGAATGTGCAAAATCAGGGACAGGTAACATGACAGAGATAGAAAATAGGTTCAGACTGTGCGGAAACATGTTCGAGTGTCATAACAAACTTATAAATAGTGGAACAATAAGAACACCAATTCTGTACAATAGGACCTTGCTGCACCAAAACTAGAAATCCCGTCGCTACAGAAAAGCAAATCTGGATCCGTAAAAAATTCTAGAAACTAGAGTCTCTACCAGTTCCAGTGCCTACACACACGATATATAAAAATCACAGAAACTAGGTTCAAATTCTTATTCTTTGCAGATCTCATGTTCAGGCAGCAGGTAAGAGTTAAATACTTGTAAACAAAAGTAACTTGCAAAATCATTTCAAAATTTCATAAAAATCAAATTTAAACTCATAATAGTGTTAAATATTAGTATAATTAATCTCAAATTTTAATATTTAAATTAATCTACTGTTTCAGCTAATTGAGCTAGGTGATGTATATTTTAGACTTCATTTTGGAATTTAGACATCACTGAATGAAAATCTGAATATCTTGCAATTCGTAAAGCGAATTGCAAAATCGTCAAATGTTCTGGATTTCAGACAAACAGAGCTATGATTTTCATTCAATAAATTTTAATCAATGACAAATAGAATCTTGTCAAAACTGAGGTTCGTTACTGAACAGGCATGCATGCAGCAATCTATAATCATGCTTGTATCAATATATTAAGTCAGAAAAATTATCAAATAATTCTAGAAGAATTTAGGGTGACTCCTAATCATGTTTAGTCATGTCTAGGTTAATAGCAAGTCTGAATCTTACTCTTAGCATCTATTTTAATCAATAACTCAAGCCAATATTGTTTTAATCAGAAATCTGGAAATTTGCGACCCAACGGTATTAAAAATGTGATATCTCACAAGTTACAGGTCAGATTTTAGATCCGTCAGATGTTCTGGAAACTAGAAATAGGGACCTACCTTTCATATTCACAAACTTAGTCTTTATTCTGAAATTAACAGGGTTTAATTCATCATGCCAAATCAGGTCAACAGTAAGTAAGATTTCTTTTTCATGAATTATTACATAACTAGTAACTACGATGGATCTAGGTTAACGTGTAATCCAATTCTGAATTTAATAGGTATTCAATCAGCATGTCATGTCTATTCTCAAACTCATTAAGAGGTAAACAATATTAACTTGTTTAACATACAAACAAAACATCTATAACTCATAGTGATTCATAGACATGCATTCATATAGACATATATCTAGATCTAATTCATGTTTGTGTAATGGGTGTAATAACAAAATGTTAGTGACTTTTTACGATTATGGAATTGATAGAAATAAATCATACGGGTAGGGGCCAAGATCATCAATGGGTAAAATATGAAGAATGAGTCACAACGAAGATCTACTTGCGGTATCTCAAAAAAAGTGCTTGCACGGGGAAACAAAAAAGATTCGTACAAGATACTTGTCTTATGAGATGGTGAACGAAGTGAGACAAATGTCGGAGGACACACATGCAAACTACGTGAAACCGCAACAACGTGCGATCGGCGGGGAAACACACGTGATAGGGCAACACAGCAAAAGTCACAGCAATCACAGCAACAACGGAATCAAGAATGGCAAACGACGACGCAGCAAATGGCAACAGTAAACAGCGACCCAGCAATAGCGATGGCGGCTCGAGTCGCATGGGCGAAAGGCAAGAGGCTAGTTGCGGCAATGGTGCCAATGGCGGCGTCGGGGACTGCGGGGGTGATCGTTGGTGGTCGCGGTGGAGGAGTTGTGAGCACATTCATAACGGTATATGGGACTTCCAATAAAATGTGTTATGCGCCCCATTCATTCTCAATGGGAAGAGTCCAACCTACTGAAAAGGAAGGTCCGTCCCCTACTCATTAAGAAAGGTCAGCATCAACGACAACGTAAGAAAGGTTTCCGCTGAGCCTGGTCTTCCTGATTAAGCTGACGGCCTGGTTTCATGGAACAAACTTAGCCCTTGGCGAAAGACGTCTCTGACCTTTTGGACATATCAACAATTCAGCAAGGAGGATGGATGTAGGGTGACAGGGTCAGGACAGGGCGACGAGGCTGGAAGACAGTGAGTAGGGGATTCTGCAACGGTGGTCGACGGGATGAAGGAGACGAGGACGATGGGTTTCGGAGGATGCAGGTCGACGGGAGGTGGATGGCCCTGAACAGTGGGGAAGGTGAAGAGGCTCGGATTGCACTGTAGATCGGGGTTAGGGTTACAGGGTTTAATGATCATTAAGGGTCAATAGTGTATATATAGGATTAGAATTAGGGTTAAGATGTGGGTTTGGGTAGTGGGTTAGCGGGTTGAGATCCAAATTCAATAAAGATGAGTTTTAGGTTTAGATCCAAAAGGGAAAAGAGTAATTAAATAAAATAGGATTTATAATTAAATAAATTGGAGATAACAATATGCAAGGAATTTGAATAAGATGAACAACAAATTTTTGGCTCAACAGAAAAACACAAATTAAATAGCTTGGGAAACAAAAATTGAGTTGAAGGCAATTGTTGCCGCTAAATCTGGTGTGGAGGCAAACAGATAGTATTTGTGGATTCTTAGGAAAATTGAATAGCAAACCTGTTACCTATTCTGCCGGAGTTTGACACTGTCTCCCGCCGTACACCTGCAAAAAGTGCGAGACACCGGGGTTGTTCCCGGCGATGCACCCTCCGACGCTCAAGTCAGTAATCAAGAATGATTATGAGAGAGCGCAAAAACTGGGAAAAGATTGATTACCTCTTAATGGAGATGGATGGGGGGTATTTATAGGCTCCGCTGGGATCAGATTAGGAATGTAATCCCCCTGTGGTTAGATAAGGAATGTAATCCCTAATCCCCAGTGAAGGGATAGATATGAATCAGGACCGTTGATTAGGATTTAATCAGAAACCCTAATTCTATCCCTTCTGGATCGGGTTTGCTGCGGGTTGAAATCTGCACCCAGTTGAGGTGGATCCATTTGCGGGTTAGTGGGTTTTCGAGGAGGAGAACCCGTACCTGCTTCTGACCCATTGGTAGGTGAAACTACCGTTTTACCCCTAGGCTTCAGGATTCGTGCCCGATTTGGACAGTTCCGATTTAACCACTCCTGAGGACTGAGTTTGATCAGCCTTTGAGTAGTTTAACTATTTTAATGGCTAGTAGAGTTGTATCGGAGTCCTAAATGGAGGGTTTTGAATCTCGAAGGGGGTAGTGAGGTGATTTTTCAAGCTGTAAGCTGTTCTTGAGCTTCTCTATATATCCGACGGTTTTTATCTATTTTTTCGGATTATTTATTTAATTTTGCGATGTGTTAACCAGTCGTTCGGGGGTCTTAACAACACATTCTAGGCAATAATTGTTCGTTCAGGGGCTCAAAAATATTCCCCCGAATTTATATTTATTTTCTAGAATTTCTAGTTAATTTTCCAGATTTTTTAGTAATTTTTTTGCAATTTTTGAATAAAGAAAACGATTAAAAAAAAAAAACCAATTTTTAATACCTATTTATGGCGTGGCGCGATTTGGGCCCTCTATCAGCATCGAGCGCGATTTTCTGGGCGATCGGACGATCTGCGTTCCTCGGTAGATAACTTCTTCGTATACGAGGGTCGGTTCCTCGTCCCCTCGGCTCGGCAGCTCGGCAGCTAGCTCGGAATCTGCCGAACTATGTGGCACGATCTGAACGTCCATCTCAGCGTGGATCCCCAAAAAGTGCTATCTTGTCGTTTAGTGAACGTGGCAAGATCTGGACCGTCCATCACGACGAGCGCATTTTTTGACAAGATCCAACGGCTGAGAATGGTCGGCGGATTTTTTCTCCATATACGAGGGTCGGTTCCTCGTCCCCTCGGCTCGGCAGCTCGGCACCTAGCTCAGAATCAGCCGAACTATGTGGCGCGATCCTGAGCGTCCATCTCAGCGCGGATCCCCAAAACGCGCTATCTTGTCGTTTAGCGAACGTGGCAAGATCTGGACCGTCCATCACGACGAGCGCGTTTTTTGACAAGATCCAACGGCTGAGAAGGGTCGGCAGATTTTTTCTCCATATATGAGGGTCGGTTCCTCGTCCTCTCGGTTCGGAGGCTCGGTGATGTTAGCCGAGGTATGGAGTTAGACGTTGTGAAGGGGCTCAGTAGCTCGGTTGCCCAGCCAAGCTGTTCGGTAGCTCGGCTAGGCGAACCGGTGGCCAGCAGCTCGAAAGGTACACGTGGTCAGATCTGGAGCGTCCATCATTGCGTGAATCACGAGGACTGGATTCAGATCACGGGAAAACATTATTTTATCGTTTTGTGGGTGTGGCACAATCTGAACCGTCCATCGAGTTTTGACACGAATTTTAGAGAGATCCGACGGTGATTCAGTCTCGGGAGGATTTTTCTCCATATGTGAGGGTCGGTTCCTCGTCTTCTCGGTTCGGAGGCTCGGTGATGTTAGCTCCTCTTCTCTAATCTATATGAGGGTCCTTCCTCTAAGCTCCTCTTCTCGGTCTAACTGACCCAAGCGCCTCTCCATTTCGTGGAGACGGCGGTAGACGGCGTCATCCCTTCGACGGTAATCAGCCGAGCCTCTAGACTCGTTTTCGTACGAGGGAGAGCGAGGGCTACGACGACCGTAGCTCCTGGAGTGGCGAGGACTTGGCATATGTCGGGAGTTGCTAGGAGCTGGAGGAGGAGTTGGGGACCGTCGGTGAGGACTTCGGACCGGAGGAGGAGAGGGGATCTTGGGAGCATTGGTGTTAAGACGGAGATTGAGAGCTTGCAGGACGGTCGCTTGGAACTGCTGGAACTCGGCACGGGTGATGGGTGCCTCATCGTTCCTAGGCTGTTGCCGACCTGCAGGGGAGTGTGGTCTTCTTCTGTGATACTCGGGGGATTCTCTTCGCCCCCTTCGGATGGGGGACCTTCTGTTGTCTCAGCGGTGAGGAGATCGCTCATCTGAACGGTGTTGGCAGGAGGCTCCCTCTCGGGCCTGCTTTTCATCCAGACGGCGACGAAGATCATCATCCTTCTGCCGATTGAGGACGGTGTTGCGAAGGTCGGAAACTTGGGGATTTTGGGAGGCCATCGAATCCGAAGAGCCATTGTGGATGGAGACGTGGTCCGGATGGAGAGGTTGTTTCTGCGGGTTGGGACCCTTAGGAGGTTGTTGATTCTGCGGAGGAGGTAGGTCCTGTTGAAGAGGGTCCACGGCTTGAGGAGGAAATTGCCCCTGCTGTTGAGCAGGCTGAGGGGGAACTTCCTATTTCTGATCGGGGTTGGGTCCTCGGTTGGACCCTCTGGTTCTGACTTTCCTAGGAGGCATGGCTGGAGAAGATCTGACCAACGGGAAGAGGGGAGGTTGCTATTCGTTAGTTTCCCACAGACGGCGCCAATCTGTTGCCGCTAAATCTGGTGTGGGGGCAAACAGATGGTATTTGTGGATTCTTAGGAAAACTGAATAGCAAACTTGTTACCTGTTTCGTCGGAGTTTGACACTGTCTCCCGCCGTACACCTGCAAAAAGTGCGAGACACCGGGGTTGTTCCCGGCGACTCACCTCCGACGCTCAAGTCAGTAATTAGGAATGATTATGAGAGAGCGCAAAAACTGGGAAAAGATTGATTACCTCTTAATGGAGATGGATGGGGGGTATTTATAGGCGCCGCTGGGATCAGATTAGGAATGTAATCCCCCTATGGTTAGATAAGGAATGTAATACCTAATCCCCAGTGAAGGGATTAGATATGAATCAGGGCCGTTGATTAGGATTTAATCAGAAACCCTAATTCTATCCCTTCTGGCGGGTTTGCTGCGGGTTGAAATCCGCACCCTAGTTGAGGTGGATCCGTTTGCAGGTTAGTGGATTTTCGAGGAGGAGAACCCGTACCCGCTTCTGACCCATTGGTAGGTGAAATTACCGTTTTACCCCTAGGCTTCAAGATTCGTGCCCGATTTGGACGGTTCCGATTACCCCATTTTTAGCCATATCAGCAATAATGAATTCCATTAAGAGAAAATCAATTTAAATGGGTTCAGACAAGATGACGAATTGTACAATGAATAAAAATATGTAACCCCATTTTTCATTTGATGTATTTTGGAGTGTAATTTGTATTTTTGTGTATTTTTATAGCTCTTGTATTTTTCGGAACCGTATATTGGATTATTTTCAATATATATTCTTTTTCTTTCATTTTGACCTCCTTGTACTGATTGTTCGTCGTTTTGCCCATTTTCGCCCTTTTGAGTTCTTTTTCTCTTTTTCTTGGCCTCATTCATCATTATTATTTATTTTGGTGATGAGATGGATTTTTGGTGGTGTTTTGCCCAATTTTGATTTTTGTCCCTTAAGGAGATTTTTTAGGAGCCATAGAATTCATTGTATATTGTATCCCCATTTGAATTTGACCCAATACCCATTATCCATTTATATACCTATTAATTCATATTCATACCCACTACCCATTAGCCCAATTAATCCCCATATATAATAACCCCTAATCCCCCTTAACCTAACCCTAATCTCTTTTCTCTCTCCCTCTCCAAAATCCATCCCGGCCTCCTTCCTTGTCCCCTCCTATAGCATCTGGCCTGCTCTTGTCCTCCCAAAACCGAGCCCCACTCCCCTCCATCCATCCACAAATCTGACCATCTCATCCATCTCCATACTTCAATATCCTACAACCATCAAAACCCTACTCCCTTCTCCTTCCTTGTGGCTGGCCACCATCCCAAACCAGCACCACCAACATCCAAATCAGCACAAGACCATCCCTTTGTGGTGTTTTTGAAGTGGGTATCATCCACTTTGGATCGTGCATCAAGGAGATTGATCGTATAGCGTTTTTGGTTCGTGGGTTCGCTTGGAAACGCGTGGAAACGCTATTTTGTTCGTGGGTTTTGCACTTGGACTCATTGGCTTCGTGTTTCACTCCATTAGAGGCAGGTAACTTGTACATAATTTTATTAGGTTGATACAAGTCAAAAAGTTCACACCTAGAGTAGTTGGGTTTAGAGAGGACCAAAACTTGTGTTTCCATTTGATGGGTTTGTCTCTATCGTGTTAAATTTGGCCATAGAAGACTTATGACATGAATTTTGATATGTTAATGTCCTAGGTTTCACCCAAACTTGATTTTATTCGTGTATGTGACATATTGCATGCTATGTGTTCGATTGATTGCCCATGTGAGAATTATTAGGCTTGGACATGTTAGAATCCCTAAAATATGATATTTAGATGATTCGTAGACTTTGTTTCAGGTTTGGTTAGCTTTGGATCAAATTTGTGGAAGTTATGATGTTTTGAAGTAGAGATGTGAAATCTGGAAATTGCGGTCTGTTCTGTGTTGCTTGCTGTTTTCACCCATGCTAAGATCCGAATCTCAACTTGGAAATTAAAAGTGAAATCTAGATAATTTATTCTATTTTCAAATACCACTGATTTTACTACATTTGGAGTTCGTATGACTGAGATATGATAGTTTTGGTACAGCCGTGTCGGTAGATTTCAGATTCAGTTTTGTGTAAATTTTGCTAATTATTTATTTTCAAGATCTAGGATATACATAATATCTTGCTATAATATTTTTCTCAGTGTTTTCCCATGATGTTAGGGACTTTCCAGATTTTTGGTGTATTTTAAAGATGAGTTTTGTGTGATGTTTCATATCTTTTTGTAAAATCTACTTTTGCTGTAAATTGCGTGCTGTTCAGTATAGAACCCAGTTTTCACCCTATTTTCTTATATTTTATGAAAATTATTTGTGAGATATGAAAGTTGGCAAATTTTATCTATTTTCATGGAGTTTTGGCGGAATTGGATTTCGATTCACTGATTGCGAGATATGCTTGTTTTCGTACAGCAGTGTTGAGAAATTCCAGATTCGTCAAACTACGATTTTATGTTACTTCTGATTTTTGATGACTTAGCTATACTTCCTGAAATATTATGAAACTTGTTATTTTGAGTCTATATCTATAGGGGATTACCCCAGATTATTCGTGGAATTATTTGATATGTTTTCATGCTGTTTTCATGCTTTTGAAGTCGTTCCCCTGTTTTCTGGGTGAACATAAAATCTGTATTCAAATTAGTTTTGAGCTGAGATGTTGTGAACTAGTATATGACTTTATTGTAGTCGTTGGATGCGTGTGGATGTCTAGTTTCCAGATCCTTTGACGGATCATGATTTGCATGCCTGTAGCTCTTTGAATCACTGTTTTAGTATTTCTTGGTCTTGCTGTCCTGATTATGAACCTAGACTAATTTGCTCGTATATGTGAACGTATATCATCCATGCATACTGATTTGTTAACCTGAACCTAAACCTGATCACATCATGCTTATTTGACACTATTTTGTGCATATTCATGCTTGTTGGACATTAATAATAAAAGTAATCAAGCCGGGGTTCAAGGGAAAGACCTATAGTGGATAATTCAGAAACGTGTACTCGGAAGCGGGCCCGTGTTTTCCATTACTTGTTGTCATGTTTCATGACTACATGATTCATGCTAGATACTACCTGTTGCCACGTGATCATGACTACATGACTCGTGCTAGATACTACCTGTTGCCACGTGATCATGACTACATAACTCGTGCTAGATACTACCTGTTGCCACGTGATCATAACTATATGACTCGTGCTAGATACTACTTGTTGCCACGTGATCATGACTACATGACTCGTGCTAGATACTACTTGTTGCCACGTGATCATGACTACATAACTCCTGCTTGATACTTGTTGCCACTTGTTCACGATTACGTGACTCGTGCTTGATACCTGTTTCTGTTCTGATTCCTGAGTATACTGCCCTCTATGGTCTACTATGAAATCTAAAGCGAAACTGTGGTGTTGTAGCAACCATGTGATAAAATTTGGGGTGCATGAATTGCTACCTAGATAGTAATCACACAAGACTTGAACTTAATACTTGAACATAATACTTGCTTGCTTGATACTTGAGTACATGATTACATGAGACCTGATTACCTGAGAATTGATACATGAGACTTGAATTACATGAAACATGATACCTGATACATGATTACACGACACTTGACACTTGACACTTGATGCATGTTTATGAGATACTTGTTTACTTGACACTTAAGTTATACCGTGTGCACTTGATACTTTTACCATGCTAGTTGTCTAGGTTGACATTATACCTTTACCATGTGCTAGTTAGTTTTTCCCCATTCCATGTGATTGTATCCTACTCTATTTGTGACCCGGACTTGCAATTGATGGGTACTTGTGTTTTCTCTTTTCCTCTTTCCTGCATTCGTTGTATTGCAGATTTTGGAGGACAGGTTCCTGAAGGTATTGGCGAGGTGATGTTTTAGATGCTGGAGATTCTGCTTATTATTATAATTTCCTGTAGTGCTAGAACAATATTTGTATTCGTGAGACTTGAATTATTCTTATATTTGAGACTTGGATATTATTTTGTATTTGGGCGATGTAACCCAAGATATTTGTTTTTCCAGACTCTGTTTTATTTGAGAACATGGTATTTGATTTCAAGTAAATTTCTGTTGGTGAATTTGTTTCAATATTGCGTGTTGGTTCCACCTTTTGCTTCCGACTCTGATAAATTCTGTGATGTGTTGCAAAGATTTCTGCAACAGCTTAAGGATGATATTAATCATTCGTTGGGCTTTTGTTACGTGCTCGTATTCCGTATTTTTGGGAAGCGGGGCGTGAGAAAATACCAAAAAAAATATATAAAATTAAAATAATGAAAACAGGGGTTAAATCCTACCACCTTACAAGAAGAATTTCGTTTTCGAAATTCATACAAGTGGTATATAGGGTAACCCCAAAAAGAAAAGAAAACAAAGGAAGCTACTCGAACAGATGAGGGAACTTCTTCTGGATCTCATCTTCCAACTCATGCCAATATTCTTTTCATGCACCGCTTTCCAAAAAAATACAGATTACGAGTACGTGACAAAGCCCAATGAATGATTTTCATCAGTTATAAGCTGTAAGGATCAACTCAACAATAAACAGAAAGATACAACTACGCTTGCATGAAATAAATCTCATAATCAAAAAAATTACTTGAAATCAAATACAATATTCTCAAATAAAAACAAGATCTGGAAACCAAAACACTAAACTTCGGGTCAAACAAGCCCAGTTACAAAGTCTCAAGTAGCAACAAAAGATACTGATAAGTTCGATGCAGAAATAAACTAAGGCACAAAAGATCCCAGAAAAAAGTTTAGAACACTTGATCGGTTACTCCTGCAGGTAACTCGTCTCCAAAACCTGTACATTTATTATTTGAAAGAAACAGAGAAACATGAAAATAATCTGCCCGTTAGTGTAAACTACGGGCCGTAAGTAGTACAAGCAAAAAGGGTACGGGAGCAAGGTAAATAGAATACAGAACAAGAAACAAGAATCAAGAGTACAGAACATAGCATGACCAGAATGTAACAGATAAATAGAGTTAAATAAACTAATAAGTGAGCATACAGAATCAGATTGTAACAGCCAACAAAATAGCTATTTTGCATCGTAATCCGTGCACATTTGATACTTGCATGTGATTATACATTTTTCATGATTATTAGTTTTAAGTGAGAAAAATTCAGATATAATAGTTCTTCTGAACCCGATGAGATAGATTCGGGAAATCTTCTCAATTAAACTGTGGATTTGCGCCGATTGTTATGACAAAACAATCTCCGGGAAAATAATAATTTTTCATAAACATATATTTTTATAAATTCAAATTATCTTATTTTTAAAAGTACATAGATAGATATCTATATATATATATATAATTGATTAGATTGTATTGGATCGTATATGATATACGATCTATAATTATTTTGAATATGAGTATGTCCTGTATATACTCCATAAATATTAGAATATATATTTTCCTATATATTTATTAACCAACAATTGATTGAATTGTATATGTTAGGATTTTACTTAATCTAGGGTTAGGGTTGCTAAACCTAGGGTTAGAACTCTAACCTAGGTTTATGTAACCCTACTTTATGATGAGAGCTTGGCTTTGATTGATGAGACCCAAGGGTCATTGGTTGCCATGAAGAAAAACTTCAAGAAACAGCCAAGGAGGTTCTTGAATGTTCTAGCACTAAATGTGTTGGTACCCATCCTGTAACACCCCGCATTCCAAATAAGCCTGAATTCGAAGTTGCATAAAATATTTACACTTCACTTCGTACAATTTTACACGGAATTTAAAACTTTTATACAACAATGTTTACATCAACGTAGCGGAAATAAAATACAACATAATACACAAATAAAATAACAGTTGAAACATTTCACTAAGCAGCATTCTTTCTTTAGTCCTTTCATTCATTTTATCCTGCATAGAAACTGTGAGCACGTCAGTTGCATACAACCGATGTTAGGATATGATACATCAATTTCTCTTACTTGGAAAACACAAACTTGATCACACAAAAAAAGCTAAGGAGGGACTATCCTATTGATGTCCTGTGTGCTTAATGCAGTTATTTATATTTCATGACACTAATGCACACTTGTTCGAACCTATGCTTCCCATTCTACATAGATCTGAGGGCAAGCCCTTAGCCGTACTTCATCTTGTGGGGTTGGATCCCTCGTTATGAGTTTAACTGCTACGGTAATTACGGTAAGTTCTTAGATGTTGTATGAGTTACGAGCCCATGTCCAGACAGTCTGAAGGGGAATCCCACGTCATTATATGACGCATCATGTAGACAGTCTATGGACAATTCGCCTTCGTCATGGGACGATGGCACTACGTAGTCACTAAGCACCTCCAAGCGTCGCCACGATCCCAATAATTCCGGAGATGAATTAACGTCAAGACATGACGCATCATGTAGACAGCCTGTGAAAACTCTCACACCGTGAATTCGATGTCCTCATACTTGTGTTTTTCTCTTACTTTCATCACATATTCACTATAGTATTATTCTCAGGTATTTGAATTAATAGTAAATTAACACCCTAGAGTTAGCATTCCCTCTACACCGGTCTTAAACATCAGTTGATAACAACGATCCATTCTTGGTCTTTTTCTACAACATTTATCTTCAAGAATTCATTCACGCCGGTGTGAGGAACTAGCTATACTCTAGATTTTAATCTCTTTTCATGTTCACCAAGATTTGGATGTTTATACTCACAAATCGCATATTCCATCATGATCATTTTATTTTATTTTCCATGCACACTTGTGTATATTAAAACACCAATTTCATTTATTGACTTATTCCAATTCCGTGTCGAAAACTCATAATTTGATCTCTACACAAAACTCTTTACATTCAAAATTTCTTCTTTCTTTAATTATACAAAAGTCGTATTTTAAGAAGAATTATCAAGTTCTTCATCCCATTGTTTTAATATATAAAAATCATTTCCAATTCTCACAAAATATGTCAAAATATTGTGGAAATATTTTTTATAAAGTCTAAATAATTTTAGAGGAATAATATAATTTTTTCCCAATTTATATTGCTCTTTAAAGACCATTAAATACAAAAAAAAGTCAAAAGAATTAACAAAAGGGGCTACCGGGTATCGAACCCAAGACCTCCGCCTAGTTACAGTGACCAACTTAGAGCGCACCAGAAGACCAAGAAGGCCGAAGGCGACTAGCGATAAAAGGTGAACTCAAAAGTCTTATATACTGGTCTTCAGTGATTGGGTAAAAATCAAACTTAACAAAAAAACATAGCCCTTTCAAGACTCGGACCCATGAAGCTATGCAGTGTTCACAGCGCTGTAACCTCACAACGAAAGCCAATACTCCCAAACCCATGCTCTGTGACGAATAGGAATTGAAATAACTTTATACTTTCTGTCTGTTTGTAAATTTCCTTTACAAAATTTTTATTTCTCAATCAGTTGGTACCATTCAAAATTTCATTCTTTTCCATGATATTTTCTTTCAAAAATAAAGTATAGTGCATGTATTTAAATTTACAAAATTTCAATTTCAACAATATAATAAAAACTATTCCTTTTATCTCTTTTGAGAAATGAACAATTAATATATTTACTGACATTGGAATTTCTTTTCTTAATAAATCATTTGGCTACTTGTTCCCCGCATTTATTCACATAGTTTTTGCACAATTTTCATTCCTAACACAAATATTTCTCTTAGATCAATTTTCATCTTTTACATGAGACTAATTCTTCTCTTATAGTTCCAAATGCAACATATTTCGACAATAAGGTGATTGTATAACTATTCATACATTGTAAATAAAATTCCACATCTAATGCAACTTTCAATACTAATCATTTGATTCAACAATTCATGGGGTCATTTTTCGTTCTATACAATTCTTTACACAAGTCATTCACTAAGAAAAATTAGCATACTAGCATGGTTCATTAAAATATATATCCTATCATGCAATTTATTGATATGGCATAATGATAAGTTTTAATTCACTAATCTCAAATCCATTCTACGATTCTTCTTATATTGACTATCAAGATTTCCTCTTTTTCCCTACTAGTATCTTTAAGCAATCACATGGCAAATTTTATCATTACGCTAGCATATTCATAAATTTAGCCTACTAACATGATATCTTGATTAGAATTAGAGAAATTGCCCACCTCTTGAAGAACGAATTGAGAATTCTTAAAGAAAGACTCCTCGAAAACACAGTTGCCTTCTCTTCTCCTTGATCCTAGCCGCGAGCCTTCTCCTCCAAGCTTGTGCAAAATCCGAACTTCCCTCCTCCTTGAACTAGCCGGCCTCCAAATGCAAGAACACACACGTTCAATCTTTTTCTCACACAATTTCTTCTCTTTCTCTCTAGAAATCTTAGGTGCAAAGGATAAAGAATGACAAAGGGGACTATTTATACACAATTCATGGTCAAATTGTAACGACCCGAATCCCAAATACACTGAATTCGAGATGTTCTACAGGATCTTTCCGCTTCCTTTAGTACACAAGATGAAAGAAAGAATGAGAGAGTAAGATTGGGTATTTGAAACGCCCCGATTTCCATATACTGGGAAACCATGACATTAGCCAAAATCTTTCAATTAATTAGCCACAATACACAGAAAAGCAGGAAAATTTAAAACTTTTTATTCAACACAATTGTATTACAAGTCCGAATGTTATAAAACTGCAATACATTATATCAGTGTTACAATAATATCTTTAAAAGCCCAAGTGTTACAACCTTCAACAAATTTACATCAGAGTATAATGAATAAAGTACAACACTTGGTACTTCACTTGGATGCTTCCCAACAAATAAATGAATTACAACAATTGTTACAAATGGAACAATAGTAAACAATATATATTACAGCGGAAATAAAATTGACTCTTGCTTCTCTTACCTTGAGTCCTCCTGAATCCTGTACCTGTACTTCTGCAATCCAATACCTATTGAAATGGGGACGTCAGTACATATACTAATGCTTTAACACTGATGACTAGCAACGATTCTCCACTTTAAGCAAACAAATTGATGAAAAGAGAAACGTGTATATATAATTGATGTGACAGTGTATGCTATGACTTAGAATCTAATGCAGGATTAACTAATACAATGATGGTCTTATTCTAAAGCAAGCAAGACTCTTGAACAGTATGCAGCCCATACTACATACGTCCCATATCAAGCCGTTTCTTCATATATAGGGATTTGAACCCGTGACTGATGAGGTTGCTTTAAAACAGTCTAATCACGCCATTTGCACCAGACCTCGCTCAAATATCTGACGAATCTTTAGAGTTTCCGCAGTCACAGGTTAGCTCGAAGCATCCCCTCTGGCCCCCTAGCCAGACCGTAGTCTATGGCTTCTCGCCCTTAGTTATAAGACAAGATGGAGTTCCGGGGGTCCATCCCCCCTAGCTCTGACAGGAATCGCTCCCGCTCATCAAGGCACTTCAGAAAAATTAATAGATGAGATACGGATCCCGAGCTCCCAACTCGTGAGAAGGCACAGACCGTATCCCTTTGACAAGATAGGTACAACCCAAAATCACCACCCAGTGTCGGCCCATAGAACATGTCTAATCATAAGGTATCACCCTTAACAACAACTCTTTCCCTTCGGAAAAAATGATAATAAGTAAAGGTTAAGTAGTAATAGACATATGTTACTACCCTAACGATGTCACTAAACCCAAATAATCTTACGGGGTTTTCAATAAAAACTTGCTTAAGATTATCCAGATCCAACTCATGGCCTATCGATCCAAGACACCGGTGACGGGATCTCCCTCACTCATCACTACCCCTCCCTCGGATCTCGTCACATTCTCGGCCCGCGATCAACCTACATTAGTTAAGATCCATTGGTGCTCGAGATGTGATTTATCCATAGTTTCCAAGGTGATAAGATGCGAGTCTTGATGGTCGATGACCCCTAGGGTAAACTATAAGACCCTAGACGGGCTTTTATCGAGTTAACAATACTAATGACTTTCCCAGCCATTATTACCCATACATTGAAGATGAAAGCATGTTCACATTATATGGTCCAATTTCAATTAGAACCACACACGACTAGAATTCATGGTTTTTTTTCCCAAATTTAAACTAGGACGACATGCGACTAGGTTCATGGGTTCTTTCTCAAGGTTGAGCTAGAACCACCTAGAACCTAAATGCATGGGTTCCTCGCCAATTCGAGCTAGAACTATCATGGAGCTAGTTTCATGGGTTTCTTCTTAAAAATCGAACTAGAACAACTATGGAATATGGATTCATTTCAATAGTTCAATTAGATTAGCATGCAATATAAACTCATGGGTTCCTTTTAGAATTTAGTTAAAACCACTACAACATATAACTTAAACATGTATGGATTCGTTTGAATCTAAAACAACTACATATCTTAAGCATGGGTTCTTTACTATAACTACTACAACGTCTCAAGCATGGGTTCTTTACTAGAACAACTACCACAACTCAAGCATGGGTTCCTTACGAATCCTTCACTACAATACTACCATATACAACTCAAGCATGGTTCATGGGTTCCATTAAGATTTTAGTAAATGCTACACATACTCTAGCATGGTTCATGGATTCTTTTTGAAACTAGAACATTTTACACACCACAAGCATGAATGGGTTCTTTTTGAAACTAGAACACTTATACAAGCATGAATGGGTTCTTTTTTATTAGAACACTACCACATACAATCTCAAGCATGAATGGTTCTTTTTGAGTCAAGAATAACTACACAACCTCAAGCTTGGGTTCTTTTGAATCTAGAATAACTACACATATAAACTCAAGCATGAATTTTTTACTATAACAACTCAAGCATGGTATACGACTTAAGCATGGTTCTTTACTACAACGACTCAAGCATGAATTTCTTATTACAACTACTTCAGCATGGTTTCTTTACTACATTAATTAGCATGATGGGTTTCTTTAGTACAATAACCTACAACAACTTAGCATGGGTTTCTTACTACAACAACTCAAGCATGATGTACAACTTAAGTATGGATTTCTTACTACAACTCAAGCATGATGGGTTCATGGATCTTCTAGCAACCTAGAATAATTTAGAACATGCTACTAAAGACTTTATCTAAATTATTACAAGGAATACTTATTTTATGAATTACAACTATCTACTTATTACAAAAATCTAATTTTATCGAATCTACAAGTTCCTCCATATTACAAACTTACTTTTATTTAATCTACAAGTCCTACATGTTATAAAATCTACTTTCTTCCACCTACAAGCTCCTACATACAATAAGAAAAGAAGTAATCCGTTCTATCATAAAAGCAAAATAGACATGCTACAAAAGAACTAATCTTTTACAATCTAGAAGCAAAATAGAAGCTTAATCTTTCATGAACTAGATTTACCAAGGACTTGATTTTTCACAAGTATGAAAGTAAATATACATTTACAACTACTCAAAGATTTATCGTTTATGAACTAGAATTAGTAAGGAATTTATTTATAACATGGTTGGAAAACAACATACAACAAGTCCACCTTTTTACGAACTAGGTTTAGAAAAAAAAACTTGATTTTTAACAAAGTAGAGAGCAACATACAACAAAGGACTTATCTTTAAATAGCTAGTTGAGTTGTACAACCCCAAAATGGTGTGTGTAAGTATTTTCACTTCACTCAATCTTTATATGCTCATAGATTTAGGTCCAAGTTGTCATTTGTGTTAACAAAATAACCTTAATGACAACAATAATCATAAGAAGGTTAAAGATTCAACCTTCATGTATTTTTAGCAAGTTCTACATTCAAAATTCTTCATGTGGTCCTTTTGACTCACACTACTCATATACCCAAACAGTTTAGTCCAAGTTGTTATTTTAGTAAAATAACCATAACAAGTCTTAACGACTCAATCTTTATGTCATTTATTTAATTTCTACCATCAATATTTTCATGGGATTATTTTGATCCCTACAACCTTGTTTATACTTAGGATTAGTCCAAGTTATGTTCAGAACATACAGCAAAACACACACAACAAAAAGAGAACAAGAATCAATACAATAAAATAGAAAAACCCCCACCTTGATTTTCAACCATTCTTATGCACAAATCTTAGTCCAAGTAGTTCAAAATAATCATAATAACAACAATAACCATAGCAAGCTTCAAGATTCTATCTTTATGTTATTTTGTTGAGTTCTACAATTCAACTCGTTATGTGATCATCTACTACTACCATTTATATGCTTATGATCTTAGTCCAAGTTGTTTTAACAACATACAACATCCACACAACAACCACCCATCATAAAGATGAGCTCTTTTTTTTTAACCTACAACAAACCAACATCTTAAGATGGGTTCTTTTTCACACACAACACATAACCAACCCTGAAGACGAGTTCTTTTCGACATACAACAAAATAAAAAGGAAAACAAACCATAAAAGAGAACAAAAATACAACAAGAGAAGTAGAGAACCCCCACCTTATTTTCTTTGAAGGAATACTAGCTAGAACCTTCTCATTCCTTCTAGCTCCTTAGAAAAAGACCTACAAATGAAGAACTCTCTAGTTAGGATTTTGTTCTCTCTTTCTTTTCCTCTCTTTTTTCTTGTAAAATGAGACAAGAGGTGAAGGGGGGTATTTATAGGGTGAAAGGGAAAGGGGAGAGTGCAAAAGCACCAAGGGGATTTGCAAAACCCCCCTTGGGGTAATGAGAGGCCGGTCATTCCTAGGTGAGGGGGAGGTGAGGTGGAGGGGTGAGGTGGAGGAAAGAGACTTCTTGAAGAAGATACCTATTAACACTCTTATGTATCTTATTTAATCCTAAATCCTAGGTTTAAGCCTCCAAACAAATTCTAGCCATCCAATTTTGATTAATTATGACAAAAAGAGATATTTTTGTTCAAAACACATACTACATGATTTGTACAAACGTACAAAATCGGTACAATACTCATACGTATACATATATATGTATACTGATAATTTTCGTTTGTTAAACCGGATAATCCGTAAAAAAATTAATTTCAAAAATTATAATAAAATAAGTTTTATTATCTGCTCGAAAGATTACGGTACCAATTTGATGCAATACAGATCTATACAGACTGGTATATATGTACAAATAATGTTTATTAACAAAACCGCATGATATCCACCAAAAATATTTCAATTCTGAAAATAAAAATAAAATAATAATAATAAACAAAATTTAAATATCTGCTTGGGATTTTCTAGATATTTTCTCAAAAATGCATTTTACAGGATTTTGTACAAGTACACAAAACCGATACAATACTTGTATATACTTACTAGTATATATTCACAGGTAAGTTTTTATTTAGAAAAAACCAAGAAATTTCCATAAAAATATTTTTATTTTAAAAATAATAAAATACAAATATAATATCCGACCGGGATTTTACAGTATTTATGGAGTGAGGGGAGCTAGGGTTTCGGGTTGGTCGGTTTTGGATTAATGGAGGGTGGGGATGAAGTAGGAGGAAGTGAGTGGAGGTGAAGGGGTGAGATTAAAACAACACAACAAGCCTAGAAGCTTCAAGACTCATCTTGGAGTCTTCATGAAGACTTCACATGGCACAAAGTCCACCCTAGGATCCTATCAAGATTGGTGTTAGGGTTTGTTATCATGATGAGGGTTAGCTTAACCCTAGGTTACCCTAGCCTAACCCTAACCCTAGTGCACAAATGTGCATTGTTATTTAATTCAATAATCATGCACCAATACAATTCAAGTCTTAACTTGGTTTTTAACAAAATATAAATATATATATATATAATAAAACTTATTTTGGGATATTACAGATGGATCCCAGTGACGAACCCTCCGATGCTCAAGTCAGTAATCACGGAGATTATGAAAGAGCGTCTGTGGAAAAAATACTGGTTACCTTTTTTGGGTGGGGGTAGAGGATATTTATAGTCGCCTTTAGAGACAGTTTAGAGATAACCATTTATCCCTATGTCCCGGTGTTTTTGGATAAGAAACAGAGTTTAAATCGTTCCATGATAAGTGATTTGGTTCAAATCGCCTCTTATAGATAATCATGAATTTGAATTATCCTTTAAATATCCTGGTTTTGTTCACAATGGGCTGTCACCCAGACCTAGTAAAATAGACCCGTTTTTGGGTTATTGGGCATGGAAAGGACCCAGTTCCCATTTTCGAACCCGTTTATAGGTAAAGTTATCATTTTACTCCTGAGAGCTTTAAGATTCGTGTCCGATTTGAACGGTCCCGATTTAGTTCTGTTTTTACCCTTATTACTCCTAATGTATCTACAGTTACTTCAGAAAGTACTTTTTCCACAAGTGGTATGGTTCTAATAGATTATAGGAATTGATTGAAGCCGGATTCGTTGGAGATACTCGTCTGCATTGAAGATTGGATGAATGTTGAAGATAGGACACAAGGAAAAGCGGTCAACACCTCAACGAGTGGAAGCAAATCGCCTAAAGATCAACAACAAGAGTAGGGAATTTAGGGCGAAGAGATTCTAGTTTTAGGTTATGTAAAGGTGCGCAGCAGTAGTTCAATGCCCTCTCTTCAAGCTTACTCTAGGCTATCTCGAACTCTAGATTATCTCCTTAAACATGTAAAGAAATTTTTTTTTATGTTTTATTATTTTTATTACATGTATTTGTTTGTAAAAAAATTGTAAAATTTTTAAAGAAGTTGAAATGAATAATATATCCAATTTTGTTCCACTCGCATACTTGTACATTTTTTTTAAAATATGTTGGAGTAAAAGAAAAGGTAAATAAATCATGAAAAACCCGGGCCAACCCGCGACCCAGCCGGGCCCGATACGGGTTCGCGGGTAAAGTTTCTCTCTTCCCTACCCGGCCAGGACTGGCTCTGTTAAGGACCCAACCCGACTTGAGCCCGCCCGAAACCCAGGCAAACCCGAGCGGTTTGGGTCCGGCTCGACCCGATCTACGAATGCCAACCCTAATTTGGCACAATTTATGCTATGAAATCCGAGCCGTTCACTTTGAAGTTGTGAACCCCGATTGCATACTTGAAAACTGCATCATTTAATATTTGTGATATTATATTTTCATGGAAAGCAGTATAGTTAGTTTTAATCGTTCAATAATTACTAAACTGATAAATGATTATGCCTGTTTGGCAGGGCCGGCCCGGAGATCTGGGTTGCCCTAGCCAAATTCATATTTTGTTGCCCCTTAGTAAACTTTTTTCAATAATAACAACAAAAAGTAAAAGTAAAAACAAATCAATTTTTATTTTTATTTTATAAAAGCATGATTGCATTGTGTTTTTATCTTGAACTACACCATAAAGTCAAACATCTTCATGTATAAATTCATCAAGAACTCCATCTATGTCTTCAACACTAATGCCACTAGCTTCTCCAACTTGACTCGAAGGTAAGGACTTTTGGGTTTTTGCAATAAATAATTTAGAAATTGATCCCACTAGTGACTGTGCAATTAAATGGTGACTGTGCAATTACATCCTTACGTTGTTTGACCCTCTTATTATGAGATCCGGAATTTTGTTTCAGAGGCCTCACTCGGTTCTTGTCATTTTTAGATTTTGTCATAGTACCTAAATATTCAAAATGTAGGTGACATTCAAAATATATTCGCACAAGGTAACATTCAAAACCAATGCCCATTTCTGCACTACAAATGCCCATCTTCCAAAATTAGGTTGATCAATACCTAGTGCTCACCTCTCCTATTAATTTTCGAGAACATGGATTACTCCACCATTCGGCAACATACAATTTCACATTTTTATCTTGAACTACACCTCATACACATTATAACTCTCATGTAGAAAGTAACAATTTCACATTTCACATTATAAGTAAGACAATGAGACAGTAAGATAGTATATTAGTAATCAAAATAGTCTTCGAGGCGGTCCTCTTATAAGAACAAAACAATGTAGAAGAATTATGCCTAAGATGGATCAGAAGCTCTGGACTTGCATAGGCAATTTAGAATAGATTTTATTACTAACTTGTTAAATTTAAAAAACGCCTCTTTTATAATCAAATATTGTTTAATAATTTATATATTCACTTATTCATAAGATCTACTAGTAGAACTGCAGAAGTAGTAAAAGATGATGAAATCAGACCTGATGATATGTGGATTTGCTTTCGGATCTATTAGCTTGAATCCCTAATTTGCTTCCAGATCCAGTCTCCCAGATGCTTTGATTCTTCCAGAGTTCCAGTTTTCTTCTTCTTTTTCTTATGGTTCAAATAGCTAATGGAAGGGAGTTTGGGTTTAGATTGATCCCGATTGGAAATTTGGAATAGAATCACAGATGAAGAAGTGTAGAAAGGGAGGAAGAAGAGAAACAGAATGAAAGGGAGTAGGCCAGTAAGGGTTTGAACTTTGGTGACTGGTCCGTTTGGAATTGGAGGTCATATGGAGAGTTGCTTAGTTGGGCTTACCCAAAAAAATAAATGTCCAATTGTTAAAGAGGTGGGCTGAGCATATTGTAAAAAAGAATAGTAGGATGCCAAATTTTTTTTGCCCCATGAATGGGGGGTTGCCCAAGCCTGCTGGCTTGTTGGGCTTACCCCTGGGCCGGACCTGCTGTTTGGTGATAAACTAGTGATGTAGATACGTTACCAAGTATATCACCGATCCAAATTTTTTTGCCTTGGACCCAATCACTGTAGTTGAAATTGAGTATCTATCCCTTGTCATCTTCCACAATTAATTTTCTTGGTCCAGCAAGAGGGTATATTGGCAATAGCAAAAGTATTTGATCTGGAGTTGGAGCATACGATGGTGGGACCGAAGGACTTGCATAAGGAGGAACTTCCATCGGAGGAAGAGGGCGAACATAAATGGCGAGCTTCATTGCATTCCAGCAATGCTGAGCTAAACCACAAAGGTACCACTTATTTCCAGGCATTGCATGAGTTACCACATCATCCCCTGCGGTGAGGGCCTAGGTCTCTTCTTGCACAATGCATTCCTCGAATTCGGAGCCTCTCACTTTGAGCGCACTGTTAGCCCCAACGCTGTACCCGAACACCGCAACCAGTGGTAGAGCTACTTTTTGGGTAGGGGGACAAACGACACCCATTTTTAAAAAAACACCCCATTCCATGTAAACATTTTGTATGAGACCTCAATTTAATAGTTTGTCTTAGAATTTGGGATCCAAAATAAGACAATGCAAGATCTAGGTCTCTAACTCATTCGTTTTTAACCTTTTCTTATTGAATTGAGTTGTGAGTTAACCTCTAATATTTTACAAATTGCAATATATCACAGTCAATCAATTAAAGTTGAGAGAGTTAATAAGTAACATGCCAAACATGACTCATTATTCATTCATTCACTCATTTTCTACTCTCACAGTAGTTAAATTAGAAGCTAGTTGTCCCTCTCAGTTCGTGCTCTAACCTTAATCTAAGATCATTCAATTGCTCTCTTTAAAAATAAAAAGCATAATGGCTACGAATATTTTCTTTTAACTATAGGCTAAGAACCAAAATTATTCATTCATTTTTAATTTCTCAAAAAGATCAAAATTTATTAACATTCACAAAACTCAAATATGGTCATAGAATTTTTTATAGACTAACCCTAATTGCAGAAATATTTTCTTGGTATTTTACCAAATTTAGCTATCGTTTAATTTATAGATTGAGTTTTGTTATATGATTTTTTTACAAATTCACCCCCGACCCAAAAAAAAGAATATATATATATGTATATATATATATATATATATATATATATATATGGCAAGTACTACTCAACTACTCGGTACCAAAAATCAAGTGGGAACCTATCACGCCCCGCTTCCTGTTATACAGAAATACAGGCACGTAACTGAGGCCCAGCGAACGATATAAGTATACTAACTCATATCATCCTTAAGCTATACAATACCAGTAAACTCAACAATATAATAATAATCACAGAAACAAGAATATAATGAAATAACTAATATCTGAGATACAAGAACTTACAGAATGCCGAGAATACACAATGCAATAGCAGTACGTCAAGTTCTTATCTCATCATTTGTACATGTACAAACAATAACTCAAAAGAAAGATGGAAAGTACCCGTTAGATTAAGCTCCGGGCAATAAGTAGTACCAAGCAATGAAAGAAATAAAGGACTAAATAAAATGAACAATAAATTAGAATGATATCAGAGTCAATAAATGATAGACGATAACAAGATCAAAAGTTGATAATCAATTGTACAATGGTTGATAAATAATAGTTAATAATCAGTAAATTAATAATCGATAAACAATAGTCAATAACCGGATCAATATTCGATGGTCAATGATGCATTGGTTAAAAATCAATGATCGATAAACAATTGTTGATAAACAATAGTCAATGAGGCCAATAGTGGATAGTCAATAATCAATAAACAATAGTCGATAAACAATAATCAATAATCAGACGATGTTTAGTGTCAATCTTTAGGTCTATCAATCTTTTATTAACCTATCTAATGCACGCAAATCCTGCATCCCATACCACAGGTTCGGGTGCATATAATCAAGTGAATATTTAGACTATAGTGGTAAACTCTACAGATCATGTACTCGGCATGATAACAATCAATAATCCACAATCCACATTCTATAACGAGAATTAGTCCACAATACGATACACAATAAAATCGGGATATTGTAGCAGTTGTCTACAATCAATCGATAACGTAATCGATAACAATAACGATATAGGGAAACACGGGCCCCTCATCCGCGTACTGTATCCGATTAATCACTACCAAGTCGACCATTATTACCCCGACTTGTTTTTATTTTATTAACATGAATCATGAATATGCAAACAAAGGAACGGGTGTTGAGAATTATGCAGTGGGTACAATTGATGTGAACGATAGTATCAGTACAATATCAAGAAGATTTCAAGACTATACAATACATGAAATACACATAGTTCAATTCATTAAATATGGAAAATAACGGGTTTATATGCAAAACTTAACAGTATAAGTTCTGGACAGCAGCACCTATTGGTACTCAAATTCACTTTTCTGCTGCTACAGAAATGCAAATTCGATTCCGCCAGAGATTCTAGAAAATAAACTCTCTGTCGGTTTCAACGCTTATTCACATGATATATTATAGTTACAGTAGCTATGCATATAAATTCATTCTTTACTGGTTTCATGTACAGTGTCTATTCTGAAAATTATAATATGACAGTACTAAAAAGCCAATAATATACAATCTATAAATCGAATTAAGAATCCTTAAGATGTTTTGGATTCAAGACTCAGTGTGCTACAATTTCTATATACAAAGTTCTAATTTAGTATCGAAAACTGGGTCGAAACCTCAATACAAGGTCAAGCAAAAGACAGGGCAGTATATTCAAGTATTCAATAACATGATACGATAAAGAAAATAATAAATCAATAATGGAATTCAAATAGATAAGTATTCAATTTAATAACTACTTGCCAGAATTCAAAGAAAATATTTGCACAGGAACAATAAAAGTGTACAAAAGATCCTTGCCTTAATTATGGTCCCGACGCATGACGAGAATGTGAGCTACGACGAGCAAGATGGTAGCAACACACAACAACAGCTACGGCAGCGATGAAGACGGTGAACAATGACAATGCAAGTAGGCAACAACAGCACGGCTCGAGCAAGGGAAACAACAACGCAGCACGACAACGACGTAGGGTAGGGGCAGCAGGATAGCTTCGGGTTGACTGTAGCAATGGAGTGAGGTGATCGGGGCGGCTGCAAGAGTTGCTGACTTGGGCTCGCGGTGATGGCTGAAGGCGCAAGGGGCTGCGATGCATGGTGGCTGCAATGGCAGGTTGGGATGTAGCAAAGGTGAGGATGGAGACAACACAACAGTGGTGGGGGTTCTGGGTTGGCTCTGGTGCTGCGGTGTGGGCTCGGTGATGGAGGGGACGAAGAAGGAGGTGATTGGGGCAAGGGGGTCAATCGACAGTGAGGCGGCTTCGAGATGAGGAGAGGTGCAATGGCGGTGGTTGGCAGCAGGGGATGGCGATAGTGGTGTTGACGGCGACGAGCAGGGGAGAAGACAGCGGGGGACGAAGCTCGGTGGGGTGAGGCAATGGTGGTAGGACGATGGACAGTGGCGAGGTGGTGAGATGGGTGCATCAGTGGTTAGGAGGAAGGCGGCGGTAGGTGTGAAGGTGGTCGCAAGGGCATCGGGGTGCAGGGGTTGTTGGGTGGTGATGAGAGCGGGGCTGAGGATGAGGAGCATCGAGGTGCGAGGTAGGAGGCGGCACGGCAGTAATGGTGGAAGGCAGTGATGATACTGGCGATGGCTATTGATGGAGATGAAGCTCAGGACAAGGTGATGATGCAGTGAGGGGCAATAGGGTGGACTACGGTGGTCGACGGTGTAAGGGCGAAGTCATCGGGAGCAGTGGAGGGTGGCAATGGCAGCTGGTGGTGGGGTGTGTGGCGACGAGGGACAACGAGTGGTGGTCGGGTGCAGACAAGACATAATTTAAATGTGATAACTTGTCCAGGGAAGAAGAAGGATTAGGGAGGAGATTAGGAAGCTGATAGAGATTAGGATGAGATTATTAGGGAATTAATTAGGTTAATTAATGTGGAGATGAGTAATTAGTGGGATAGTGGAGTTAAGCTTATAGGGGTGATTAGTAAGGTAGTTAGGGATTTAGTGGGGTATGTATACTTGTTGGTGGAGATTTAATCCGGGTAGTGGAGTCGGGTTTTGAATATAAGTCAGATATAAAATTGGCTTGGATGGTATTTGAATGGGCATAACATCATCATCAAATAATAATAATAATAGACTAAATATATAAAAAAATACATTAGCTCGGGCTTCAAAATAAATAAATAAAAGATAGATTAAGACCTATGGGTTTTTATAAATTAATAAACAAACAAGAAAGAATAATAATAATAATAATAATAATAATAACAATAACAATAACAATAACAATAACAATAACAATAATAATAATAACAATAATATATCATGCCCCGCTTCCAAAAAATACGGAATACGAGTACATGACACTGGCCCAGCGAATGACTAACATCATCCATAAGTTGTTTATCCGATTAACTCAACAGTATAATCAATACAGAACAATTACGCAGGCAATAATAATAATCTCATGAACAATAATACTTGGAATGAAGCAATATAAAATATCTAAGTACAATAATAATCCAACGTCTGGAAACAAATAATAACAATATTCGGGTCAAAAGCCCACAATAAAATGAAATAACAATAGTTCAATAATTAAATCTTCATTGCAACAATAATTTATTAAGCGGCGATGCTATCAATTCCTTCACCAATGTTGTTCTCCTAATCCATCAGACAATTCTCCATCGACAACTGTAAACACTTTATCTAAAAAGAGGAGAAAATTGTTCTTAGAGCAAGTCGTGGAAAGCAAGTAGAGAAAATAAGGAACAATGGAATAACAGTATAACAATGAATCAATGGAACAATAGGAATCAATAACATGACACGATAATCAATAATCAATGCCACGCTAATCGATGCAATGGCTATAAACAATGATTCAATATTCGGTAACAATAATTAATGATCAATAACGGTAACGCTTAGCCAAGATTCGATATCAATAGGAACAATGAGGAACAATATGAAGTGTCGGTGATGTGTCAATCCTTGTGTATATTATCATTTTAATCCTCACTAATGCATGTACTACTGCATCCCGTACTGCAGGTTCGATGCATACAATCAATTTCGTTTTAGACTTAAGTGGTGCACTCGGTGGATCATGTACTTGGCAACGGTAAACACTATTCACCTTTCGGTGTATGATACGGTCATCGGCAACGATATGGTACACGATAGATTGGGTTACCATCGTAACCACAATCACACGATAAAACGGTAGCCGGAACGGTAATTAGGAAAACACGGGCCCCTCCTCCATGTACAGTCTCTACTTTGTTCACGATTCAAATCTCCCTTTAACCTGGCTTATTAATTATTTATCCATGCAACAATACAATATGCAATTAATGGACATTTCGGTGAATAATAGTATCAATAGGGAAACAATAGGTTGGTAAGATGAGATAGGAAAATTATAATGGTGAGAATAACTCATTAGGATAATGCAATATAACATACATACATTAATTCATGCAATATTACGATATAGGAATATCTATTAAAATCTGAAAAGTGAAATTCTGGACATCAGGAGTAGTTTGTACAAAAATGCAGCTTCCTACTGTTTCAAAATCAAAAACTGAATCAGCCAGAAATTCTAGAAAGTAGACTTCCACACAGTTCCAACGCATATTTAAAGTTCCGATAAAAGTAGCTTGGTCAATCACAATCTTCTTTACAGATTTCATGTTCAGGCAGAATTTCGACACCACATTATTCTATTTTTAAAATCAGCAAAAACTCCATAATAAATTCATTAAAAATATTTTATAGTCTCCTAAACATGCTAAGCAATGATCTGGAAATTTTCAGGGCAAAATTTTATCATTTGATCAGCCTTTTTACTGTTTGAATATGAATGATACAAGAATCTGAAAATCTGGAATTGAAGATACAGCTGTAGTAAAACGGGCATAACTTTTGCTACACAACTCGGAATTCAAAAATTGAAGATGTTATGGAGACTAGAAATATAAGGCTACAATTCTTATTTAGGTAGTAATTTATTTTAAGATTATTTACTAGTTTAAAAACAGCAGTAAACATACAGGCCAGCAAGCAATATACAGGTTTTATGTAGTTGGGAAGGTTTTGTGTATGGTGGCGGGGGTTAGACTGGAGTACCACTCTCGCGCTGGTCCCATCAATGTGGCTGGGAAGGTCTTGCAGAGGACAGCATCCGAGGCATGATGAACCATCACAAGAGTTTTAAAACTCTCGAATGATCGGCCGGGTCCGACTCCCCATTGTAAGATTCTAGGCGGGGCAGCCTAAATGCTTCGGAGACCGGAACTTCCATGATGACCGTAGAGAAGGGGTTCTGCTTAGTCGGAACTTATTGGCCTGTTGCTCCTCTTCTCTGTCCAATCTTCCAAGGCACCTCTCCATCTCGTGGAGACGACGGTAGACCAAGTCTTCCTTTTGGTCAAATCTTGCTAATCCCCGGGACTCATCCTTATGAGGAAGGGGGCTAGGGGTGCGACGGTGATAGCTTAGGGAAAGTTGAGGGCTGGGAGCCCGTTAATCGTGGTTAGGAGCATCGTTAAGGGCCCATAGAACGACTTCTTGAAAATCCTGGAATTATGCCCTTGTGTTAGACCCCGTATTTCTAGAGAGTATATATATATATACTAGCATATGGAATAGTATATATATAGTATATATACTAAGTAGAAAGAAAAAGAAAGAAAAAGAAAAAGAATGGAAGATGGTGAGGTGTAAGGAAAAGAAGGAAAAAGAATGAGAAGGTATTAATTGGTGGACTATAGAAGATCCTATGGGCTTGGATGAAGTGATGAGCCTAGGTGATTTCCTATGGGGCTAGATATGGAATTAAATGAATGAATGAATAAATGAAGGAATGTGTGTGTGTGGTGTGTTGACCGGTTGACCTTGGGAAAACATACTCCCATATCGGTGGTAAATAGGAGGAAATATGAGTATATATTAGGAAGCCAAGGATGAAGGGTTACCTTCCGTCCGGACACCCTTTTGAGGCAGCCTGTGGTGGGCGTGGCTAGAATTTAGTTAATTGTGTGCGTACGAGCTGAGTGCGGGGCGTTACAGATGGTATCAAAGCCAACTTTCGACATCGAATGTAGGACTTGTATATAGGAGGTGCGTAAGACCCTGTGTGGGTAGCGATATGTGTATGAGATGCGTAAGGCCCTGTGTGGACAGCAATTAGGAGACAAGTCAACATTCGACTAGAAAGAAGATCCCGTACTAGATTGCACGTCCCGTATTCAGCGAAGACGCTGAATTCTTAAGAGGGGGTGAATGTGAGACCCCGTATTTCTAGAGAGTATATATATATACTAGCATATGGAATAGTATATGTATAGTATATATACTAAGTAGAAAGAAAAAGAAAGAAAAAGAAAAAGAATGGAAGATGGTGACGTGTAAGGAAAAGAAGGAAAAAGAATGAGAAGGTATTAATTGGTGGACTATAAAAGATCCTATGGGCTTGGATGAAGTGATGAGCCTAGGTGATTTCCTATGGGGCTAGATATGGAATTAAATGAATGAATGAATGAAGGAATGTGTATGTGTGGTGTGTTGAACGGTTGACCTTGGGAAAATATACTCCCATATCGGTGGTAAATAGGAGGAAATAGGAGTATATATTAGGAAGCCAAGGATGAAGGGTTACCTTCTGTCCGGACACCCTTTTGAGGCAACCTGTGGTAGGGCGTGGCTAGAATTTAGTTAATTGTGTGTGTATGAGCTGAGTGCGGGACGTTATACCTTGTGATAGGCGCCTCCCAATCTCAATGTTCCTCTAGAGCAGGCAGACCGGTCAGAGTGTGGCTTCTCCTCTGACGGCACTGGGGTGACTCCCTCCATCTTCTGGGAGAGTTTGATCTTCTGCGATCGGGCCTGCGAGGGGATCGGGCTCAAGGGGACCGAATCGCAGGGCCCCTTTGGTGTTCATGACGGGGGATTCCGTCATGGGTCTTTCTCTCATCCAGGCAGGTCCAACGGTCTACCCAATGCTGCCGGTTGATAATAATGTGTCGGAGATCCTTCGGCAGTGGAGGACTGTGAGAGGCCATGGAGTTGGATGAGGGGTTATGTATCGAGACATGGTCATGATGAGGAGGTTGCCTTTGGTGACTTCGGCAGGAGGGTCCCTGCGGCAACCCCGTGAGGCCCTTGAGGTGCCTGCTGGGGCTGAGGTTGCTGAGGAAGGGGCTGTCTAGGCTGCGGTTGCTGGACGGGTTGAGGGAGAGGCTGTCCAGGCTGTAGTTGTTGGACTTGCTGGACGGATTAAGGGAGGACCTTCTGAAGTGGAGGAGGAGAAGGAGCGGGAGTGGCTCTGCAGTTGGAGACTGTCGCCTTCCTTTTCTTTGGAGGCATAGCATGAAACTATTTTCGCTGATGAAATAGGGTTGGATTGCTTTTCGTTTCCCATAGACGGCGCCAATCTGTTGTTGCTGATTTTGGTGTGAGAGCAAATAGATGAATTTATTGATTCTTCAAGAAAACGAATAAGTAAACCTATCGACTTTCACCGGCATTTGACTGGTTACTTGCCGTTGCCGTGAACCTGAAAAAAGTTCAAAACAACAGGATGGGTCCCAGCGATGAACCCTCCGACGCTCTTGTCAGTAATCAGGAATATTATGTGATAGGCCCGCAAGTGCATGGTTTTATCGCGTAATAAAAATATCGTTCCCACAAGGACTTAAAATTGAGTACTAATTTCTCTCACTAAGATGATTAGCTAAAAGAACTAAGTTAAAATGATATTGTTGTTGTCGAAAAATAAAAAGAGTTTAATTTAGAGAATAAAAAGCTCTTGGGATTGATGTTCTTCCAATGAAAATTACTTTTAAGCTAGTTACTTTCCTTTGAGGATGAACATTAGATTCTTAAAGGCTAAATAAACAAATGTGATTATTGCATTCTTTCAAAGTACAATAATATGTTTCAAACATAGATTCCACCTATTTTCATGGTAGAAGGAATGATAAAACTCATTAAGAACAATTATTTCTAAGCCTCAAGAAAACCAATTCTATTTTCATGAATTGATCCCCTTGTTTAATCTTGTAATTCCAATATCAAATTCTCACCTTTCAGTGCTTGATATGATATCTAAGGTTCATACAATCATATTGATTATGATTGCAGACAAAGCAAAACTCAAGATTAAATTAAGAATACAAAAATGCTCATAACATCTAAGGAAAGAAAACTAGACTAAATCAATAATTCATCATTGGAATATAATCAATCCCAAGATAAAAGAAACTACTCACACATGATTAAAACATAAATAAGACAATATAAATTTGACATTCAGAACTTTAACAAGTAAAAGATGAAGATTAGAAGGTAATAGAAACTGAAATTTACTCAAAGCTTAAGCCAAAGAAAAGTTGTTGATCATACTACCAAAAGAACACAAGTTTTCCTCCAAGAGAAAATGGAGAGGAAGCCCCCCTTTTGAGGATCTGAAAGCCTACATTTATAGCCTAGTTTTACCCCTAATCAAGTGCCAGTACAACCCCTTTAAGACCCATAAAGAAAGAGTAACCGATTCAGCCATTATTAGGAGCTGTTACAGAATTCTGCCATAAATATGGCCATAATGCGCAACACTGGGGGGTCATAATCGTCAAACTATGACTCTTCAGCAGATTCTCCACGAATTACGGCCATAATGGAAAACAATGGGGGGCCATAATTCTCTCTGTCTCTTCAATTGTCCTTCCAACTGTTTCCCACGAATTATGGCTATGTTCTTCAACACTGGGAGGCCGTAATCTATTCTGTTTGCATCACAATCATCAACTCTTCAACTTCTTTTCCTACAAATTAAAATATAAACCAAAAGGTAATAAAAATAAAACATAAATAAAAATAAACCACTAATAAAACCTATTTAAAACAAGTTAAAAACTAGATAAATTCTAACTTATCAAACTCCCCCATGCTTAGATCTTTGCTTGTCCTCAAGCAAATCACAACAAATGGCCAGACTTAGAAATTCCTTGTTTCGACCACACCAATTCAAAGTTCTTTGATGGTATCTAATGACACAATTTTCACAATTTCAACATACTACTTATTGAAACCTATTGCATAGCATTATCAGATGGTTCAAGGCATCAGAACATTAAGAGAGACCTAAATGATTACTCTTGGTCTTGTCATTTTTAGGCTTAGTTTCCCAGCATCTTTTGCTTGGGTCCTCCACTCATATGCAAACAAAGCAATTGCCACACTTGGTCTCAAAGGAGTGTCGTTGTTTCCCAGTAGCCAATCAGTCTCAAAAGGGTACAAAGAGTATTTCCCTAGTAACCTATGGCCTCAAAGGGGTGTTGAGCTATTCTATTTTCAGCAGTCAATTTTTTTTTTTTTTTTTTTTTTAAGCTCAACACAGACATTTCTCCAGTAACCAATATGCAGTGAGTGTCACCAAGGGAACCAAAAATTAAATTTAGTTAGATATTTTCAAGGTTCTTCCCAACTATCCTAATGCCAAAACCCATCTAGGTTGTGTGTGTATGGCCCCAACAAGTAGTAAAGCTGTCAATTGTGCTCATTGGATACCAACCAATTAACTAAGTAGTGCAAAAAAAATGATTTCCAAGGAGGCCAATTCAAGAAAATGTTCACAACAAAGACTGCACATGGGAAGAAAGATAAAAGCTAGAAGACTGACACAGACATATGCAAGAAGAAAAAGAAATAAAGAAACAAAATAAAACAAAATAGAGAAAAGCAATACTCCCCTGTCTTGAGGTCACCATCAGTAGTGCCTCTTCTTTTCCTTCACTGTCAAGCTATGGAAGCGGGGGGAAATGGCCTTGAGAAATATGCCAACTATACATTGCTGACATCATGGTATTCATATTGTCCAAAACATGCTCTTGTCTTTGCTGCTCTTCCTCCATGGTTGCCATCCTAGCATTCAAGTCAGGATTCTCATGATGATGAGATGAAGATGGACTGTTAGGCTCTGAAGGAGGAGGAAGTTGCAAATATGGCTCCTCTGGTTCATCAATGACTCCCTTAAACTTCCAATTGGCTCTATTCCTTACCGTGGTTCTGACTGGATTTGGCAATGCCATTGTAGAACCATCCGGGAGTATCAAATGGTAAACATCATTCAGCTTGGTAATCATTTTTATTGCCAGACAAGCTTCCAAATTAATTCTGGTATTTCCCTGCAATTCAGCTAGCTCACTGATTTGATTAGTATAATTTAAAGTAATTGCTATAGGGGTGATTAATCCACCAATGACAATGCCCCCCTTTTTAGGAACCACCTGAACCGGACTAACCCATTCACTATCAGAAATAGGGTAAATTACCTCAGCATCAAGTAACTTAAGCACCTCTTTTTTCACAACTTCCTTCATGTTAGGATTTAACCTTCTTTGATGCTCAATAGAGGGCTTATAGTCATCTTCCAACAGAATTCTATGCATGCAATTGGATGGATTAATCCCCTTAATGTCATCTATAGTGTACCCAATGGCCCTTTGATGCAATCTAAGAATTTCAAGCAATTTTGTAGTTTCATCATCACTTAGATTAGCACTTACAATCACAGGGAATGTAGAGTTCGGACCAAGAAATTCATACCTGAGATTTGAAGGAAGGGGTTTGAGTTCTACCTGTGGGGATTTTTTAAGGGATGTAGCTTCAGTCTCGGCTTTTAGGTCTTCAAATTGAAATTTAGAAGTTGGAGGGTTAGCATCTAACAACTTTGCATATGCAGCAACTTCTTTATCTTCATTTCCTTGATCACCACTTCTCACCAAACAGACCTCCAATGCATCAATGGAAATCTTTCCAACCGGATCTTCCTTGACACATTGATCTATCAAATCAATCCTGCAGCAAGAATTCTCAAGAGAAGGGCATTTAATAACATTAGGCAAATTAAATTCTACCCTCTCATTACCCACATTCAAAGTAAGCTTGCCATTTTTTACATCAATAACGGCACCTGCTGTAGCAAGAAAAGGTCTCCCAAGTATGAGTGGGATTTGAGCATCTTCTTCCATTTCCAATACAACAAAATCAGCTGGAATGAAAAACTTACCTACCTTAATAGGCACATCTTCCAATATACCTATAGGATACTTGACCGAACGATCCGCTAGTTGCAGGGAAATGGTTGTGGGCTTCAAGTCACCCATCTCAATCTTTTTGCAAATTGACAAAGGCATGAGACTAACACTGGCTCCAAGATCACACAAAGCACGGTTAAAACTCATTTCACCAATAACACATGGAACAGAAAAGCTACCAGGATCTTTGAGCTTAGGAGGCAATTTATTTTGAATTATAGCACTGCATTCTTCAGTTAATTCCACAGTCTCATAGTCATCAAGCTTTCTTTTATTTGACAAAATCTCTTTCAAAAATTTAGCATATGATGGCATTTGAGACAAAGCTTCAGTAAATGGAACATTTATATACAACTTGTTAAGAACATCCAAAAACTTCCTAAATTGCCTTTCAATTTTAGCCTTGGCCAATCTTTGGGGAAAGGGTATAGGTGGCTTATATGGTGCAGGGGCAACATAGGGAGTTTCTTTTTCATCTTCACCTCTCTTTTCCTTCTCAACCTCCTCAAGTGATGGCTGAACCATTTCATTTTTCTCATTTTCACTCTCCTTTTCTTCTCTACCCTTAGGTTCCACTAGTTTCTTCCCACTTCTTAAAGTAATGGCATTTACATGCCCCTAAGGATTGGATTCTGGTTGTCCTGGAAATGTACCTGGTGGCCTAGAAGAAGAGCCGACATGTTGGGCTATTTGGGAAATTTGGGTCTCTAGCATCTTATTATTGGTGGTCAAAGAATCTACCTTAAATGCTAACTGCTTAATGGCCTCACCCACCACTTGGTTTTGAGTTTTAAACTCCTCATTTTGCTTGCTTTGAGTCAAAACAAAATTTTCCAGCAAATTTTCCAAATTGGATTTTTGAGGAGGATTAAAACCTCTTTGTCCTTGAAAACCAGGGGGCTTAGATGAAGCTTGGGGAATCAGATTAAGTGGAGGATTTTTATAGGAAAAATTTGGGTGATTCTTCCACGCTTGATTGTAAGTACTAGAAAATGGATCCCCTTTTTGATTAAAATTGTTAACAAAGTTAACTTGCTCATTATTAGACCCTCCACTAGATGAATTCCCAAGTTGACATTCAACTACAGTATGACCAACAACTCCACAAATTTCACAAGTTGCAACATTAGGAGTAACAGCATTCATACTCATTTTATCAAAATTTGAAACAAAGCATCAACTTTAGCAGCTAAATGCTCTATAGCATCAACATCATACCTGCCGCTTTTCTTTTGAGGAGCACGATCACTTGACCATTGGTAGTGATTTTGTGCCATATCTTCAATGAGAGCATAAGCTTCTGTGGTGTTTTTGTTCATCAAAGCACCTCCTGCTGCTGCGTCCACTGTCATCCTGGTGTTGTAATTGAGCCCATTGTAAAAGGTATGCACTATTAACCATTTTTCCAGCCCATGATGAGGACAAAGCCTCAACAATTCCTTGAAACGTTCCCATGCCTCATAGAGAGACTCTCCGTCCTTTTGAGCAAAAGTTGTTATTTGATTTCTGAGTTGTGCAGTTTTGCTCGGAGGGAAGTACTTGGAAAGAAATACTTGAGACAATTGTTCCCATGTAGTTATGGAACCATTTGGAAGTGAGTGTAGCCAAGCTCTTGCTCTATCCCTCAAGGAAAAGGGGAAAAGCCTCAATCTTATGGCATCCGCAGTGACACCATTCATCTTTATAGTGTCACAAAACTCCAAGAACATAGACAAATGGAGATTTGGATCATCCGTTGGAGCACCTCCAAATTGATTTTGCTGCACCATGGAAAGTAGAGAGGGCTTCAACTCGAAGTTGTTTGCCTCCACTGTTGGGCGAGTGATGCTAGATTGCAATCCCGTGGTATTAGGGGAAGCAAACTCCTTCAAAGACCTTGTATCTTCAGCCATGCTGGACTCTCCTGTTTCAGTCCTTGCCTTGCGTTGTCCTCTTCTTCTCCTACGGAAAAACCTTTCTATCTCATGTACTGGTTCAAAAAGATCACCAACACTTCGGACTCTTCGCATTCACTGAAAAATCAGTAGAAAACAAAGAAGATGATAACAGAAACAACAGAAAAAATTTTAGTCTAACCGATATAGAAAGAAAAATCAATATCAACGACTTAAGTCCCCGACAACGGCGCCAAAAACTTGATAGGCCCGCAAGTGCATGGTTTTATCGCGTAATAAAAATATCATTCCCACAAGGACTTAAAATTGAGTACTAATTTCTCTCACTAAGATGATTAGCTAAAAGAACTAAGTTAAAATGATATTGTTGTTGTCGAAAAATAAAAAGAGTTTAATTTAGAGAATAAAAAGCTCTTGGGATTGATGTTCTTCCAATGAAAATTACTTTTAAGCTAGTTACTTTCCTTTGAGGATGAACATTGGATTCTTAAAGGCTAAATAAACAAATGTGATTATTGCATTCTTTCAAAGTACAATAATATGTTTCAAACATAGATTCCACCTATTTTCATGGTAGAAGGAATGATAAAACTCATTAAGAACAATTATTTCTAAGCCTCAAGAAAACCAATTCTATTTTCATGAATTGATCCCCTTGTTTAATCTTGTAATTCCAATATCAAATTCTCACCTTTCAGTGCTTGATATGATATCTAAGGTTCATACAATCATATTGATTATGATTGCAGACAAAGCAAAACTCAAGATTAAATTAAAAAAAGAAAAATGCTCATAACATCTAAGGAAAGAAAACTAGACTAAATCAATAATTCATCATTGAAATATAATCAATCCCAAGATAAAAGAAACTACTCACACATGATTAAAACATAAATAAGACAATATAAATTTGACATTCATAAATTTAACAAGTAAAAGATGAAGATTAGAAGGTAATAGAAACTGAAATTTACTCAAAGCTTAAGCCAAAGAAAAGTTGTTGATCATACTACCAAAAGAGCATAAGTTTTGCTCCAAGAGAAAATGGAGAGGAAGCCCCCCTTTTGAGGATCTGAAAGCCTACATTTATAGCCTAGTTTTACCCTTAATCAAGTGCCATTACAACCCCTTTAAGACCCACAAAGAAAGAGTAACCGATTCAGCCATTATTAGGAGCTGTTACAGAATTCTGCCATAAATATGGCCATAACGCGCAACACTGGGGGGTCATAATCGTCAAACTGTGACTCTTCAGCAGATTCTCCACGAATTACGGTCATAATGGAAAACACTGGGGGGCCATAATTCTCTCTCTCTTCAGTTGTCCTTCCAACTGTTTCCCACGAATTATGGCTATGTTCTTCAATACTGGGAGGCTGTAATCTATTCTGTTTGCATCACAATCATCAACTCTTCAACTTCTTTTCCTACAAATTAAAATATAAACCAAAAGGTAATAAAAATAAAACATAAATAAAAATAAACCACTAATAAAACCTATTTAAAATAAGTTAAAAACTAGATAAATTCTAACTTATCATTATGAAAGAGCTTTATGTGGAAAAAGATTGATTACCTTGTTATGGTGGGGGAAGAGGGGTATTTATAGTCGCCTTCACTACAAGAAATTTGCCATATACCAACGGACACCTATAGTGACGGATCACTAAACCCGTGGGTATAGACATTGTATACCTACAGACGTATAATAAGCCGTGGGTATAGGGTATCCTATATCTTTAGAGTTTTTAATCCATAGGTATAGATTTAGGCTTTAGGTTTTTAATCCGTAATCTCTCCATCTCTCTCCTATCTCAAAACTACAGATCAAAACCCCCTTAAATCTCTTCGAAACCCTAAATCCCCAAAATAAAAATTCTCTTCCCAAAATATAGACTCGTCTCTCCCCAAAATCGAAACCCTAAATCCCCGACAGATTGAAACCCTAAATCCCCAACAGATTGAAACCCATCTCTCCCCAAAATTGATCGACGTCCTCGACGCTGTCTCTCTCGCCGACGTCGACCTCATCCTCGACGTTTGACGACCTGATCCTCGACATCGTTGTCTCTCCTCGATGTCTGCCTCGAAATAAGATGTCTGCCTCGAAATTAGGGTTTCTGAATAATTAGGATTTCAATTGGGGTAACTATAAGCTTCCTTTGTTCAGGTAACTATAAGCTCCCTCATTTTTATAATATCTGTCTTTGGTTGTATTGAGGCTGCAACGTGAAATGGGTGCTGCCTTTCTTGTGTATCCTGAATTCCAATTTGTTTATGTTTCTTGTTCTTAGTTTGTTGTAGTGATTATTAGTTTGATTTGTAGTTCAATTCACATAATTGCGAAAGGTTAAATTTTGATGCGACGAATTATGTTAATTTTGATTTGAGTTAGTAAACTTGAGTTTTTTATGTTTGGCTTGGGTTGGCTGGGATGTTTAGGAATTGGAGTAGTATGGTGTAATTGGGCTCATTAAGTGGCATTGGAAAATGTCATTTTATTTTAAACCTAGTCGTAGTAGGGGCTTCCTAATCTGCATGATTTATTAACTGATGTATTGTAGATCTTGTACATGTTCAGCTTATCTTCGAGATGGTTTGTATAGGAATGTGAATAGGTGAACTTGAACTTCTGTGGTTAATCTTTAGCCATAAAGAAGAACTATGACTATATGGATCTATGACAACTTTTTCGGGGAGTTTAAGTAGTAATGTTGTAACCTTATAGCATTAGATTTAGGTAGTCAATAGTCTTTGTGGTTAGGATAGCTGAAGGAGATGATTATACAATCACTCTATAGAAAGTGATGAAGTGAAGATTCCAATGTTAAGAGATTTGGACATTTGAACAATCATATGCCAAATGTTTATCAGCATATGGATCCTGTACACTTGTAATCATATGTCAGATCATCTTCATCTTGTTGCAAGCATTTTGTGTGTAGTATTAAGTACAAAGTGAAGATTACATTACCGAGCTTTTCCTTTTATGCCTATAACAGAAGGAATAAGAGACTATTGACTCCTTTAATGAAAGAAGTACATCAAACTGTGTTTAGGACAGACGTACTTACCTAACATTCATATTGAAAATTTGAAATGTTTATTAGACATAGAGATCCATCCTTGTCAGCTGGAATCATCATTGTGGATAGCGGCATCTTCTGTCAATGTTCTTAATTTAAAAGGTTCTCGTTTTTCACAGGATTCACACAGCAATACAACTTCTATTCTGTTTGAGGAAATTAAAGGAAGCTGGAGTGATATGCTTTTAGCAGTTCTCAAAGATGAATGGGGGAACTGCAAAAGAGGTACAGTTTGATGAAGCATGATTGGAGTTAATTACAAATGCTTATTTCATTCATTTTTTGATGGTTGTGTAGCTTGATTTTGTCTACAGTAATTGAGGCTGCTTCACCTCAACGAGACCAGAAATCGGTATTGTTACCATCAAGAACATGCTCTTCTGGAGGTTAGTTAGAATAAATAGGGGGTAGCATTTTATCTAGTAGCTTTATCTAGATGGATTTTGATGTGAGCTGGATAGTGTTCCAGGTGAGTCATCACTTGCTGCAGCAGAAAGGATGAATGAGGTTGTTAAGGTTAGTTGATCTCAGTAATCTTTTCTCAAGTTTCCTTGTATACATTAATTCATCTATCCGATTTTCCATATCTTATGCATAGTCATTCAAATTTTGCTAAGATATATATGCCATTTTATATTGGGTTTTACTGTGATGTTCTGAAAAATATGAATTATATGGTGTATGCAACTTTTCATGCTCTGTCTGTCATTATTGAAAATGTTAAGTGCTTCCCTTTGCCATCCCTTACATCATAATAAAGATTTAGCATTGGGGAATTTTGGAAGAAATATAATTGAGGTTCTTGCATGATGTAATGTGTGCACTATTTTTCGTACTAAAGGGTTAGCTTTCATCCCTTCTTTCGTTTTCTATTATTTTTGTCATGATGATAGGAAGAACTGTCTGCCATTCTTGTATGCTATTAATTAGAAAATTCGTTGCTTATTGAATTTTGCATTTATGTATCTTATTTCATATTGACAGTGTTTATGCTACTTGTTGGAAGACAATAAAACAATATCGATCTTTTATTGCTCTGTAGTGATTTTGAAAAGGGAAAAAAAATGTTTATTTTTTGTAGTAGACAGCTAAATAATCATGGTTCTCGTTGCATTTTTATAGTTTTTAAAAGCAACGAGAAGTATCCATTGCATCAATTTTTGCATGTTTTGACGAGAGGAGCGATAGTGGAGATCTTCTTTGGCGTCATATTATGTATCTGTATTTGTTTCCGTTTCAAAGTTATTTATCTAGTAGTTGATGTATTTTAGATGTAAACTTTGCGATCTTTTAAGATACCTTAATAGAGAGGGTATTCATGGTCCTTTGCCTGGACGAAGGATTTATATCTTAGTTGTTTCATTAACAATTCATTAATGAAGCAGGTGACGGTATGTCATATTTTATTCAAAAAAATAAAAAAAATCTTGCATGTTTTACATTTGTTTAATGTACAACTTCTTTATCAGAAATGTTTATATTATTATATATCTAACACATTTTACTTAAATATTCGAATAGGGTGGATTTGATATGATCTGCAGTGGAAGGGACAAGATTGAAACCCCCGAGCAGGTGATTTGCTTTTGTGTTTGTATGCATGTTTATGTGAATAGTCATGTTAAGCTATATATAAAAAGGTTCTTACTCTTATGTAAATGGATATCAGTTTAAGCAAGCTGAAGATACAACAAATAAGCTTGATCTGGATGGGCTTGTCGTTATTGGCAGAGATGACTCAAATACAAATGCATGCTTGCTTGCTGAGAGATTCAAGTTGAGCTTACTAGGAATAAATTAATACTTAACTATGCTACCTAAAATCGTCTAATACCTCCTGTACCATTGTGGTTTCTTATGTTGATTTGACACTGCTTGCAAGGTATGCTCTCCGGACTTGTTTTCTCAAAGTTATTTTTATATGTAATGTTTGCATGAGCACCTACCTTATACCTATATTTGTATGTTCATATTTCTTTAACTGATAAGTGTTGGTTTTTGGAGCTTTGTTGTCCCCTTTAAAGTTGAAATGCTTGTCAGCCTTCTGGTTTGCACAAATTTTTTTATTGGCACTGTTCTTTTCTATAATTGTAGGGTAAAGGTCTCATCTATTATAGATACAAAGCGCGTTGAAAATGAAAGAATAGTAATTAATTGTCGATCATTTCACTTGAAGTTTTTTGTTTCACAGTGCATCCTTTTGCTACGTACTAGTAGACTGGTTCCTATCAATCAGATCTAGAGTACACTGTTCTCTTTTTGACTATTTGTTGATGACCAAAGTTGGATCTTTTTGCTTTGTTTTGTTTGTGAAGGGCTCTCAATAAGCGAGAAATGATTGAACTCGCTCAAAATGCAGCCGAGTTTGTGTTTGCCAACGATGAAGTGAAGAAGGTTGTAAAGAAGATTTGCAGGATGCTAAAAGAAGATTACTGCAAAGAGAATCAAGATCAATCAAGATCTGGTTGCTGTAAAATAAGAAAATTGTTAGTGTCGTATCTCAAGTGAGGAGTTAATTGAATGTTATCTTATAATGTCATTGAATATGTTGATCGTAGTTTAAAGTATTGATTCTCATGTCTGCACACATGAATTCAATTGTGTATTGGGTTATTAACTATTTTGTAATTTGACATGCTTGTAATACTTCATTAATTTTTAATATGATTGAAGTTTATTTTTTTAAAATTTTGTTTCATAAACATATTTATCTATTTTATTGTGTATTTAGTTTATAATTGGATTAATATTATAAAAGAAAATATTAAATTATTATAAGAAAAAAATGTGTATAGAGTGATGAGTACATATTCAAATAATTGGATGCGAAAACCATCGCTAAAACCTATAGCAATGGAGTTTCAACCGTGGGTATAGGAAAGCAAAAGGTGTCTTTAAAACCTACACCAACGGATACGAAACCGTGGGTATAACACCGAGGTTTTGTCCAACGGGTGAAAAAACTGTCGCTATAGGCTATAGTGATGGTATTTTGCCGTGGGTATAGCTAATTAAAAACGACGGAAAAATATGTCCGTTGGTATAGGTTTTGAGGGCTATACCTACGGTTTTTCGCCTTTTACCCACGGATTTTTGCTGTCACTATATGTCAAATTCCTTGTAGTGCTTAAGAGACACTTTAGGGATAAGGTGTTATCCCTATGTCCTATTGTTTTTGGATAAGATATAGAGTTTAAATCATTTCATAGAGATAACCATGAATTTGAATTACTCTTTAAATATCTGAATTGGTTTGTAACAGTTTTGTCACGGCCCGCTTCCCAAAATACAGAATAAGAGTACATGACATTGGCCCAGCGAATGACTAATGTCACCCATAAGCTGTTTATCCGATCAACTCAACAATATAATCAGTACAGAACAATTACGCATGCAATAATAATAATCTCATGAACAATAATACTTGGATTAAAAGTATGAAATATCCAAATACAATAATAATCCAACATATGGAAACAAATAATAAAATCTGGGACATAAGCCCTGTACAATAATAAATTCCAAATACAAAAGTAACAAGTCTCAATACAATAAGTTCGTTAAAAATAGCATTCAATTATAAAGCAATAGTTTTTCAGAAAGTTTGTTCGTCAATCCTAGCAGGCAATTCTCCATCAACACTTGTAAACACTCTAAAAAAAGGAGAAAAATTATCCTTAAAACAAGTCATGGACAGCAAGTAGAGAAAGCAGGGAAGCGGTATAACAATGATTTCAATGGATCAATAGGGATCAATAACATGGAACAATAGCAATAATCAATATCATGATAGTCGATACAATGGCTATAAACAATGATTCCATATTCAATAATGATATTCAATGATCAATATCAATAACACTTAGCCAATATTCGATATCAATAGAACAATGATAAACAATATGCAATGTCGGTGTGATGCAATTCTTAAGTCTATTAATCATTTTAACTCCTAACTAATGCACGTACTACTGTGTCCCATATATTCCATACCACAGGTTCGATGTATACATACAGTTTTGTTAGACATATGTGGAAGATTCTATAGATAATTTACACGACACGATAACGGTATTTGCAGCATTGGTGCACACTGGTTGGCTCGATAGCAATCAACAATACCCGATCAATTAGGATACTGTGTCAATAGTCCAATAATAAACCGATAACAATAACAATAGCCAACACACAATATTTTGGGAAACATGGCCCACACTTCAGTGTACAGTCACTATATCTTCAACTACTCCATTCAATCCTTCTTATTAATTATTTTATTAATGCAACAATACAATATGTAAAAATGAGACATAAGATGAACGATAATAACAATAGGATGGTAACATGAAATAGGACAATTAGAATGATAACAATAGAGTATTAGGATCATGCAATGCAACATACATACATTAACTTATGCAATACTACGATATAGGAATAGTTAATCTATTAAAAACTGAAAAGTGAAATTCTGGACAGTAAGAGTGGTCTGCACATGAATGCAGTTTTCCGCTTTTTTAGAACTCAAAAACTGGATCCGTTAAACTTCCAGTCCATACATCTTTCGCTTTCCTTCCTCGTACCAACATACTGGCGTCTTACACCTCATGTTGTAAAATGCCTCAAATGGGGCCATCTTTATACTGGCCTAATAAATGTTGTTGTAGGAAAAGTCTACTAGGGGTAGATATTTCTCCCATGATCCTATAAAGCCCAGTATACACATTCGAAGCATATCTTCCAAGGTTTGGTTCACTTTTTCCGTCTAACCATCGGTTTGCGGATGGAAGGTCGTTCTATAATCAGTTCTGGTACCCAGTGCTTCCTATAAACCCTTCCAAAATCTTGATGTGGGCAGTCCAATATGATAGTTACCGGCAGTCCATGCAATCTGATGACCTCTTCGAGGTACAGTTCCACTAACTTCTCCATTGCCCAGGCAATCTTCCTCGGGAGGAAATGTGCAGACTTGGTCAATCTGTCTACTATCATCCATATGGTGTCATTTCCCTGCGAACTCCTCGGTAGTCCTGTGATGAAATCCATATTAATGTTCTCCCATTTCCACTCTTGCATGGGTAAAGGCTGCAGCAAACCCCCTAGTTTCTTGTAACACCCTCTTATTTTATAATTTTAAAATAATCATTTGTAATTCTTTTATTGTTATCAGATATTATTATTGTTATTAATATGCATAAATATGCAATTTTATTATATATATATATATATATATATATATATATATAAATTCCTTTATTTATTTATTTATTTGGTGGAGCCGGTTTTATTGGGTTTTATTATGAAAAGAAGACTTGTATGGGCATATAAATAATAAAAGAGTCTAGGAGGGGCTTATTGTGAATTTTCCATTTTAATAATCACCCCGCTTCCCCTTCATTTCGTCAGATCGAAACCCCATACCCCATTTCTGTAATATCCCGATCGACTATTAATAATATTATTTTATTAGTATCCAACTACTTGATTATTTTTATTTTCTTTCATGTAGAGTTATCTTTTAGCCATGACAACCTAATTGATAATTAGGAATTGTTGGATAGTTAAACCTAGGATTAAAAGACACAAGGGATTAAGAAATAATTCTAGAACTTTCTCTCTTCCATATCACCCTCCACCTCACATAGCACCATACCACACCATGCCTCCACCTCATCCCACCTCCCCTAGAAAAATCGGGCCCCATTTTGTGGGAGGACTTTTGTGCATTTTGTGTGTGCACATTTGCACTCTCCACCCTTTTCTCCACCTATAAATACCCCCACCCTCCACCTTTGTCTCATTTTCAGAAAGACAAAAAGAAAGAAAAGAAAAGAATGAGTGAACTACTAACTTGAGAGTTTTTCTTTGTAGGTTTAGTAGCAGTTCTAAGAGCTTAGGGGAAAGAGTAGGAGTGCTAGCTAGTCCTTCCAACGAGAAAGAAGGTGGGGGTTTCTCCTTTGGTTGTTGTTTGTTTGAATTGTTGCTTGATCCTTCTTCTTCTTATCTTCCTTGTTTGTTTTTGTTCTTTTTGTATGGGTGTTTTTGTAGTAGTGTGGTTGTATGTGTTTCTTATCTTGTATGTTGTAGCATAACCACCAAAAAGGAAAAAAAGTGATAAGAACTTAATGGAACACACATAAGAAGGAATTGTTAGTAGTTATTGTTTTGACTAATGAAAGAACTAACTACTTGGACTATTTCACTAAGCATATGGAACAATGGCATAAGGAGGATGAATGGTGGAGTTGATTGTGTTGTTGAATGAACAACTTGACATGAACATATGCATATGTGTGTACATACCCAAATTGGATGTAGGACTCAACAAGAACCTTGACATAAGCATAGTAGAATTATTATATGCATATAAGTGGTAAACTTAACAAATAAATCCTTATTCTTTTACTATTTGCTCTCTACTTGAAATGCTAACTTTGGTTACAAAAGAAAAAGGAAAAAGAAAGGCATGCTAAGTAGGCTTGTAACTCATTATATGTAAATTGTAGTTCATAAAGAAAGAAAGAAAGAAGGAAAGACAAATGGTCCTTGTAATAGCTAGTAACTAGTTATCCATACTTAGATGATTAGAAAATGCCATGCTTAAATGTTGTTCATACTTGAGTTAGTAGGTACTCATGCTTAATGATATTCATGCTTAGTTAATGGATAATGATATTCATGCTTAAAACAAAGTAGATACTCATGCTTAAGTTAAGGTAACTATCCATGGTTAGTTGTAGCAATTTTTATGTTTATGTTCTATCCATGCTAAAATTGTTGTAGAAACTCATGCTATGTTGTAGGTTGATACTTAACTAGTATACATGTTTAGAATGTTGTAAGTTCTTACTAAAATGTACACCATGCTTTATGTTAATGCTTAAAGTAGCATATCATGTTTAGGAATGATGTAGACCCATGCTAAGTATGTATTCATGCTTAGAACGTTGTAGGATTTATGTTAAAATTTCCTACCATGTTTAGGAATGATGTAGACCCATGCTAAGTATATATCCATGCTTAGAACATTGTAGGATTTATGTTTAAATTTTCTACCATGTTTAGGAATGATGTAGACCCATGCTAAGTTTGTATCCATGCTTAGAACGTTGTAGGATTTATGTTAAAATTTCCTACCATGTTTAGGAATGATGTAGACCCATGCTAAGTATGTATCCATGCTTAGAACGTTGTAGGATTTATGTTAAAATTTCCAACCATGTTTAGGAATGATGTAGACCCATGCTAAGTATCTATCCATGCTTAGAACGTTGTAGGATTTATGTTAAAATTTCCTGCCATGTTTAGGAATGATGTAGACCCATGCTAAGTATGTATCCATGCTTAGAACGTTGTAGGATTTATGTTAAAATTTTCTACCATGTTTAGGAATGATGTAGACCCATGCTAAGTATGTATCCATGCTTAGAACATTGTAGGATTTATGTTAAAATTTCCTACCATGTTTAGGAATGATGTAGACCCATGCTAAGTATATATATCCATGCTTAGGAATGTGTAGGATTAATGTTAAAATACCTACCATGCTCAGGAACGTGTATGTTCATACTAATTATATATCCATGCTTGGGTTGTGGCGATTAATCATGTTAAGTAGTGGAGATCCATGCTTAAGGTGGTAGTAGAGATACATGTTCTAAGTAGTAAGCATCCATGCTTAAGTTATAACTTATGCTCAAACTATAGTAAAGCTTCATGTTTAGATCATAGTAATTATTCATGCTTAAGCTCCTTATAAGTGCATGCTAAATTGCATTCATAATTAAGAGTGCTGTAAGTTGATGGTTATGTTATATATACCATGATTGGTTGTTGGAGGTTGATGCTTACACTTGCATACCATGCTTAAATTGCCATAGGTTAAATAGCAAGAGAGAATCATGTTCTAATCGTAGTGATAACTACCTTGTTGTAGTTAATGTTGGTAAGGACCCATGGATTCTAGTCGGGTAAGGTTCTAATTTAATATGGAACCATAGTATGTGAGCACCCTTCATTTTCATGGTAATAAGGGTTGGAAAGTTCTAATAGTTGTAGCTTGATGAAAAGCTAGTTTAGGGTCTTCAAATTACCCTAGGGGTCGTCGACCATCAAGACCGCATCCTACCCCCTTAGAATAGATGGATAGATCTCACCTCGGGCATCGACGGATCTTAACTGGTGAAGGTTGATCGTGGGCCGAGAGTGTTGGTAGAATCCGAGTTAGGGGTAGGATGAGTGAGGGAGATCTCGTTACTAGAGTCTTGGATCGAGGGACCACGAGTGGACCATGATAAACTAAGTTGGAAACTATGTAAGATTGCGTAGGAGTAGTAACATCATTAGGGTAGTGACTTATAAAATCGTTACTTAACCTTTTGCCAGAAAGAGAGGAGTTGGTAGTAGGGTGCACCGTATGACCAACCCGTTCTTTGGGGCCGACCTTAGCGGTGTTATTGGGTTGTACCTTCCTGTCAAAGGGATACGTACGGTGCCGTCTCACGAGTTGGGAGCACGGGTTGCGTATCTCGTCTGTTAATTCCCGAAATACCGTGGCTTGGGGTGCCACAGGATGCATTGTGCATTCCTGCGCTTGTGAGACCCCAGGGGTGCCACAGGGTAGGCTTTGCGCTATCCTGCGCTTGCGAGACCCTATGATTTTGGATTTGGAATGAGGCCCGATACACTGGGCGATAGTGGCAAACGTGGACCACCACTATATGACTGCAGTAGCGGAACTAGACCGCACCTGCAACCTTGTTTTGAGTGAGGTCCGGCATGTCGGGTAGTAGTGGCAAACGGAGACACCACAAGCAGACCGCATGGGGGGACTTGACCCCTTCTGCAACCTCACTAGTCACGTGGTATTGTCAGGAACAGGTTGTGTACAATTAGAAATTCATAACGTGGGTTCAAATCCCTATATATGGAGAAATGGCTTGAGATGGGGCGTATGTAGTATGGGATGCATACTGTTCAGGAGACTCGCTTGCATTAAAATAGGAGCATCCTAGTTTAATTGGCATTGCATTAAAATAGAAGCATCCCAGTTTTGTTGACATTTATTAGATTCTAGTCACTGCACTCACGAACACTTAAACTACACCGACATATTTTACCATAACTGTATATGTTGTTTTTGGAGATCCGCTGCTAAGTCATCAGCCTTAAAGCGTCAGTGAATACTGATGTCCCCACTTTAATAGGTTGCGGATACAAGATCGTGAACCGAAAGGACTCTAGTCGAGGCATGATCTACAAGTGAAAAGCCAATGTTATCTTTTATTTCATGTATACTCCGATGTAATTTATTGTATTAATGGAAATACTCGGCCTGTACTATTGTTTTAATGAAAAGTTTTAAAATTTTCCCTTCTGTGTATTGTGACAAATTGAATGAAAAGGTCCTGGCTCGTGTCTCGAATTCTCCATATAGGAAGTTCGGGGCGCTACAATTTCCTTTCGGCCAAAATTTCCCCACGCCAAATCTCCTCCATTTCTTCATAAATTTTCAATTAAATCGTGGAGTAAGCTAATTGAAGGGTTCTCTACATCGTGGTGGCGTCAATTTGAAGAAATATCCACTGGAAGGTAAACCCAATTTTATTTGGTTTGTATAGAATTATATGCTTTTACTTTCTATTGAATAGAAACATTGTAGTAGGGTAAATAGAAGGTATATGGTATTATTGTCACACCCTGCTTCCCAAAAGAGAATACGGAATACGGATACGTGACTAAGCCCAGTGAATGATTTTCATCATCCATAAGCTGTTCAAGAATCTATACAACATTTCATAAGAATAATTAGAGTCGAAAGCAAAAGAATAAACCAAGCATGCACATATGAACCAAAATACCAACAAGAATACTTGAAACCAAAATATTATAATCTCAAATAATCCATATCTGAATAAGTCAATATCCTGGGTCACATTGCCCAAATACAAATAAATCCAAGTAATCAAGTACAATTTGTTCAAAACAAGCAACAAAAAATAATAATAGCAAAATCCAGCACTAATATCTCATATCACCAATACCATCTGGTACCTGTTCTCCAAAATATGCAATTTAATAATTGCTGGGATAGGAAAAAGAAAACAAACTCCAATCAATGCAAGTTACGGGGCGCTTGTAGTGCAGGATACAAGTACATAGGAAAACTAACTAATAACATGGAATATGCATGATAATAAAATATAATAACAAGCAAGGCAAGATAAACAAGTGTAAGTAGCATGTATCAAGTGTCAAATGAACAAGTATCATATAAACAAGTAACACGTAACAAGTGTCATGTAAATGAGTATCAAGTATCAAGTATCATGTAATCATGTAGCAAGTGTCATGTATCAAGTATCATGTATCATGTAGTCAAGTATCAAGTAAGAATGTATCCTGTTCAAGTGTCATGTATTATGTCTTGTAGTTATTACTATCTAGGTAGCATTTCATGCATCGCGCATTTTACTACATAGTTGCTACATCAAACAGTTTCGCTTTAGATTTCATAATAGACCATAGAGGGCAGTGTACTCAGGGACAAGTATCAGGTAATCGAGCTCCAAGCTCCAAGTATCATGTATCATGTATCACGTGTCAAGTAGTGCATGTGGCAAGTAATCACGTGTCTTGCGTGTAAGTGTCAAGTAGTCATGTATCAAGTATCATGTATCAAATTGTAATATCCCGGATGGATATTACCTTCTATAAATTATTATTTTATTATTATTTTGTTTTAATTCCAAAATTGAAATATTTTGGTGATTTTCACCCGGGTTGTTCATAAACATTGTCGGTGCGCATATATCGGTCGGTGCGCATCCGTAGCGCATCAAATTGGTAGTGCCATTCTCCGAATTGATAATAAAACCTATTTTATTATTATTTTCAAAATTAAAATATTTTATGAGGATTATATAAGGATTTCTTGGCATACACATATACACACATTGTATTGTACCAAATTAGTACATTACACAAAATGTGTAGTATGTACTCTTAGACAAGGTACTAATCTTGTCATGAAAAATCTAATTAGATGATTAGGGTTTTATTTAGTGGCTAAGCTAGGGTTTTGTGTACATAAGAGATTAGGAAACTCTTCTAGAAGCCTTATCTCTTCCACCATGCTTCCAACTCACCCTAGTCCATACCTCCACCTCACCCTACACCTTACCCCTCCCTCACCTATGCTAGGCCGGATTCAAACCCTAAGGGGTTTTGTGCAAAAATGTGAGTGCACATTTGCACTCTCCCTCTCCTCTCCCCTCCTATAAATACCCCTTCCTTCTCCACTTGTCTCACTTTTTACAAAACAAAAGAAAGGAAAGGAAAAGAAAGAGAGAACCTCATTCTAACTTGAGAGTTTTTCTTGTAGGTCTTCCTAGGAGTTCTAGGAGCTTAGGGGAAGGAGAAGTTTAGCTAGCAAGTCCTTCCATCAAAGAAACTTTAGGTGGGGGTTCTCCACCTTCTCTTTTGTTGTTTGAATTGTGTTTTGGTTTCTTCTTCTTCTTACCTTCCTTGGTTTTGTTTACTTTTGTTCTTTTGGAAGGTTGTCTTGTGATGTTGTTGTATGTTGCTTGATTGTATGTGTTGTAGCTTGGTATGGATAAAAAAAGAAAAGAAATAGTGGTAGTACTAAATAACACCTAAAGATTGAATCTTTTAGTAGTAGTTGTTGTTTGTGTTTATTAATAGGACAAAAATACACATATGCATATGGACTTTGTACATACAACCATTTGGGGTCGTAGGACTTGAATGTGGACTCATGCATAAGCATACGGACTTGTGTACAACCATTTTTGGTTGTAGAACATACACTTGAACCTTGGACTAAAAAGAATGCATATGTTTGGTTTAAACAAAATTGAGGGTTCTTTACTTATTTTCATTTTGCTTATTTCATTTTGTTAATCTTAAGTAAAAAGAACCCACTTTAGATATTAACTCTAGTATGAAAAAAAGAGACTAATCTAATTGGTTAGTTGTGGAATGATTAAAAAGATCTCTTTTTGTTTGACTAATAATAAATAAGAAATAGATGTTCACGTGATAAATAAAGAAGTTTTAGTAGATGGTTTATAGTAGATGTTGGTATTAAATAAAGTAGCATTAGTAGATGTTTTATAAAGTTGTAAATAGAAGTTTATGTTTTAAAATGAAGTAGTAGTAGTAGATGTTTATGTTTTAAATAAAATAAGGATGTAGTTGATGTTTATGTTTAGATAAAATAATAGTAGTAGATGTTATATAAATTTGTAGTAAATGTTTGTGTTCAAATGAATTTGTAGTAGATGTTTATGTTTAATGGAGTAGTAATAGATGCTTATGTCTTAACAAAGGAGTTGTAGATGTTGTGTTTAAGAAAGGTTGTAATGAATGTTTATGTTTATGTTGAAGTAAGTATCATGCTAAGATTGGGTTAGATTAATTTATTCATGCTACTATTATACTTAGATGGTTGTAGGAAAGTTGTATACCATATTAGATTAATTTATTCATGCTACTACTATACTTAGATGGTTGTAGGAAAGTTGTATACCATGTTAGATTAATTATTGTTCATGCTAAGTTAGTAGATGATCATACTTAATTATTGTTCGTGCTAAGTTAGTAGATGTCATACTTAATTATTATTCGTGCTTGAGTTAGTATATATATATGCTTATATTGTTGTAGGATTAATGTGGAATTAATCTACCATGCTTAGGAATGTGGTAGATTAATACCAAGTAGTATTACTATGCTTAGAATGTAGTGTTTAAGGCTAAGTAGGATTGCCATGCTAAAATTGTTGTAGGGACCCATGCCATGTTGTAGATCATGCTCACCTTGTTGTAGGACAAATTGTAATATCCATGTGTAGATGTACCACTTATCCATGCATAATGGTAGCAATTTTCTATGCTTAAGTTATAGTAATCACCCATGCTTAGTTGTAGCAATTACATGTTATGTTCTATCCATGCTAAGATTGTAATAGTAGATGTTCTACTAAGTTGTCTTCATGCTTAGATCACTATAGATCAACCTATCATGCTATGATTGTGTAAGATTATGTTTAAAGCAACTACCATGCTTAGATTAATGCTAAGTAGCCTTACCATGCTTAGAATGTTGTAGGTTTATGTTCGGAATGTATACTGTGCTTAGAATGTTGTAGGTTTATGTTCGGAATGTATACCGTGCTTAGATTGAATACTAAGTAGCATACCATGTTGGATTGTTGTAGAATTATTACATGCCATGCTTAGATTCTGTAGGATTAATGCTTATCTACCAAGCTTAGGAATATAGCAAGATTCATGCTAAGTACATATCCATGCTTGAGTTATAACTTATGTTTAAATTATGGTAAAGCTCATGTTAGAACATAGTAATTATTCATGCTTAAGATGGTTAAGTGCATGCTTAAATCATACTCATACTTTGGAGTGTTGTAGGTTAATGGTTATGTTATATACCATGACTAGCCGTTGTAGGTTGATGCTTACAATTTGTATACCATGCTTAAACTCCTATAGGTTAAGTAATAAGGAAGAAAACCTGTTGTGATTGTAATGATAACTACCTTGTTGTAGTCAATGTTAGTAAGGAGCCATACATGCTTGAAGGGTATAGTATAGCATCCTAGTTGAATATTGAACGAACGTAGGTTCTATTTTGTTCTAGTTCATTTTGAAAGGAAACCGTGAGTTCTAGTGTGTGAGGTTCAAATGGGAATTAGACCCTATCATGGGGGTATCCCTCATCCTTGTGGGTAATAAGGGTTGGGAGGGTCACTAGAAATAGTTGTTCGATAAAAGTTGTTATGTCGCCTTCGGGCTTTTTGTTAGTAGAATGTCTGCCATAGACTATTAGTAGATTCTTCTATTGCTTCTAGTAATAGAAGATCAAGTTGCTAGTAAGCACGTTTGATTGCTTCTAGGTTTGATTACCTGTATGGTTGTTTGCATATGATTGTGCTCGTACGCGGCTCGACCGGTCCGTATGTAGCTGTGGGTCTCATACGTAGTTTATTTGGCTCGTATGTAGGTTGTTGTCTCGTACGAGGCTCGACCGGCCCGAGCGTAGCTGTTGGTCTCATACGCGGCATATTTGGCCGGTATGTATGTTGTATCTCATACGAGGCCCGCTCGACTCGTAGGGAGTGGTTGGTTCATACGTAGCTTATTGGCTCGTATGTGGTTAGTTTACTCGTATATAGCTTGTTAGCTAGTACGCCATTTTTGTTGTGCTCGTCTAGGGCGATACTATACCCTAGGGGCTATCGATCATCAAAACATATGTTTTCTTACTCCTAAGGAACTGTGGAGGAGTCACTCCTTGTGTACCGTCGGATCTTAGCCGGTGTAGGTTGATCGAGGAACGGAGTATAAACGGAATCCAAGTTCAGGGTAGTGGCATGCATGTATGTTCGCATGGTCGGGGTCTTGGATCGATAGGCTAGGAACCGGATCCTGAGAGATTCTGGTAAGTCTAGGTTGAGCAGCCTAGTAGAGTTATCTTGCGAAATCTAGTTAAAGAGATAGCATGTTGTGTTTGTAATATTGTCATTCCTAGGATTGTTCAGGGCTAGGGACATCATTAGGGTAGTGACTTATAAAGATCATTTACTTAGACCCTTGGCCGGAAGGAGAGGAGCTGGTTGAGGGGACGCCTCACGACCTACTTGTCCCTTGGGGCAAACCTTAGGTGGTGTTATTGAGTTGTACCTTCCCGTCAAAGGGATATGTACGGTGGCGTCTCACGAGTTGGGAGCACGGGAGGCGTATCTCGCGCTGTTAATTTCTGAAATACCGTGGCTTGGGGTGCCATAGGATGCATTGTGCAGTCCTGCGCTTGCGAGACCCCAGGGGTGCCACAGGGTAGGCTTCGCGCTACCCTGCGCTTGCGAGACCCTATGATTTTGGATTTGGGATGAGGTCCGGTTAGCCGGGTAGTAGTGGCAAACATAGACACCACGAGCGGACTGCATTAGTGGGGCATGGACACCATGAGCGTACTGCCTGGGTAGGACTTGACAACGTCTGCAATCTCATCAGTCATGTTGTATCTGTCAGGAACAGGTTGTGTACAATTAGAATTCATAATGCGGGTTCAAATCCCTATATATGGAGAAAACGGCTTGAGATGTGGCGCATGTAGTATGGGCTGCATGTTGCTTCGGAGACTTGCTGGCATTAGAATAGGAGCATCCTAGTTTCAGTTAAATATCGCGTTAGATTCTGTCATAGCACTCACGAACACTTAAACTACACCGACACCATTGCCATGTTTTGTATGTTGTTTGGGAGATTCGCTGCTATGTTATCAGCCTTAAAGCGTCAGTGAATACTGACGTCCCCACTTCCATAGGTACTGGATCGGCGAAGTACAGGGGCGCGATTCAGGAGGACTCAAGGCAAGGAAAGCAAAGTGTCAATATCATGTTTGTTCCGTTGTAACATGTATGTGAATTATCTATTAGTTAAGAAGTACTCAAGTGAGGGTTACCAAGTGTTTTTCTTCTTTCCTTGTACCCTGATGTAAATTTGTGAAGGTTGTAATACTTGGGATTGTAAAGGAATTATTGTAACACTATTGTAACGTATTGCAGTTGTATGATATTCAGACTTGTAATACAGTGGGTGTTGAATAAAAAGTTTTAAATTCTCCTGTTTTTCTGTGTATTGTGACTAATTGAAGAAAAGGTCCTGGCTCGTGTCTCGTTTCCTTGTATATGGAAATCGGGGCGCTACAGAGTGGTATCAGAGCTAACTTCACTTTACAGTCCAACATAGTCAGGAAAATTAAACTTGGATGCCTTTTAGGAGTTGAGTGTTAGCTAGTTGTAGACAATTATAATTCATATTGTTGTTTCTTTCAACTTATGTTTTATAATATTTCTATATCGATGCTAATATCTGTATCCACTCCTTATAGGATGACGGACGGAGCATTTCCCATGGGGAATGGGTGGGGTCCCGGGGATGTGATCGAGATAGACTCAGACACAGAGCCTATCTTAGAGGGGGTCAAGCCACTAGTTGGGGCCGGGTTGGCCGACGGGGCCCCCACAGCTGCCGCAGCAGGGGCATTTCCTTTTGGAGGTCAGGATTCAGTACCGCCACCTCCCCAGCTTACCCCCGTGGAGCAGGCCTTCCAGCAGGTCTTTCAGGATATATCGACTGTGACATGGTCCCACGTCTGTCTTGAGGGCAAGATGGACACATGTGAGTTTGTGAACTTCCACCATGGAAAGGAAGTGGAAAGGTTACGAAGCGCCAATGCAAGGGCCCAGCGCAGGATGGTGATCCTGAACCACAATTACAGGGCACAGTTCGAGCGCATGGAGCTCCGATGCGCGGAACTCCAGGAGCAGGTCGCACATTTGCGAGCGCTGCTGACTGGACAGGACCCACCAGAGGGCGCTAGCAGTACCGACTAGGCGGTCGGGTACTCGAAAATTGTTTTGTTATTTTGTGATTTTGACTCCTACGTCTGTGATATATAGGTAGGAAGGATGTCGCTTAGGAAAAATGTGACACTTTTGTAACCTAATGGGTTTATGTATATATATGGGTAATCCATGCAATGGTTGTTCAAAAAGAAAAATTTCTGTTCATCTCTTGCTCTATGACTATGCTATTTCGTATCTGTCGCTGCATTTTCCTAACTTAACGTAGTTCTGAGGACAGAACTATTCTAAGGAGGGAGTATTGTAATATCCCAGACGGATATTACCTTGTATAAATTATTATTTTATTATTATTTTGTTTTAATTCCAAAATTGAAATATTTTGGTGATTTTCACCCGGGTTGTTCATAAACATTGTCGGTGCGCATATATCGGTCTGTGCGCATCCGTAGCGCATCCAATTGGTAGTACCATCCTCCGAAATGATAATAAACCCTATTTTATTATTATTTTCATAATTAAACTATTTTATGAGGATTATATAAGGATTTCTTGGCATACACATATACACACATTGTATTGTACCAAATTAGTACATTACACAAAATGTGTAGTATGTACTCTTAGACAAGGCACTAATCTTGTCATGACAAACCTAATTAGATGATTAGGGTTTTATTTAGTGGCTAAGCTAGGGTTTTGTGTACATAAGAGATTAGGAAACTCTTCTAGAAGCCTTATCTCTTCCACCATGCTTCCAACTCACCCTAGCCCATACCTCCACCTCACCCTACACCTTACCCCTCCCTCACCTATGCTAGGCCGGATTCAAACCCTAAGGGGTTTTGTGCAAAAATGTAAGTGCACATTTGCACTCTCCCCCTCCTCTCCCCTCCTATGAATACCCCCTCCTTCTTCACTTGTCTCACTTTTTACAAAACAAAAGAAAGGAAAGGAAAAGAAAGAGAGAACCTCATTCTAACTTGAGAGTTTTTCTTGTAGGTCTTCCTAGGAGTTCTAGGAGCTTAGGGGAAGGAGAAGTTTAGCTAGCAAGTCCTTCCATCAAAGAAACTTTAGGTGGGGGTTCTCCACCTTCTTTTTGGTTGTTTGAATTGTGTTTTGGTTTCATCTTCTTCTTACCTTCCTTGGTTTTGTTTTCTTTTGTTCTTTTGGAAGGTTGTCTTGTGATGTTGTTGTATGTTGCTTGGTTGTATGTGTTGTAGCTTGGTATGGATAAAAAAAGAAAAGAAATAGTGGTAGTACAAAATAACACCTAAAGATTGAATCTTGTAGTAGTAGTTGTTGTTTGTGTTTATTAATTGGACTAAAATACAAGCATGCATATGGACTAGGTACATACAACCATTTCGGGTTGTAGGACTTGAATGTGGACTCATGCATAAGCATATGGACTTGTGTACAACCATTTTTGGTTGTAGAACATACACTTGAACCTTGGACTAAAAAGAATGCATATGTTTGGTTGAACCAAAATTGAGGGTTCTTTACTTATTTTCATTTTGCTTATTTCATTTTGTTAATCTTAAGTAAAAAGAACCCACTTTAGATATTTACTCTAGTATGAAAAAAAGAGACTAATCAAATTGGTTAGTTATGGAATGATTAAAAAGATCTCTTTTTGTTTGACTAATAATAAATAAGAAATAGATGTTCATGTGATAAATAAAGAAGTTTTAGGTGATGGTTTATAGTAGATGTTGGTGTTAAATAAAGTAGCATTAGTAGATGTTTTATAAAGTTGTAAATATAAGTTTATGTTTTAAAATGAAGTAGTAGTTGTAGATGTTTATGTTTTAAATAAAATAAGGATGTAGTAGATGTTTATGTTTAGATAAAATAATAGTAGTGGATGTTATATAAATTTGTAGTAAATGTTTGTGTTCAAATGAATTTGTAGTAGATGTTTATGTTTAATCAGGTAGTAATAGATGCTTATGTCTGAATATAGGAGTAGTAGATGTTGTGTTTAAGAAATGTTGTAATGAATGTTTATGTTTATGCTGAAGTAAGTATCATGCTAAGATTGGGTTAGATTAATTTATTCATGCTACTACTATACTTAGATGGTTGTAGGAAAGTTGTATACCATTTTAGATTAATTTGTTCATGCTACCACTATACTTAGATGGTTGTAGGAAAGTTGTATACCATGTTAGATTGATTTATTCATGCTACTACTATACTTAGATGGTTGTAGGAAAGTTTTATACCTTGTTAGATTAATTTATTCATGCTACTACTATACTTAGATGGTTGTAGGAAAGTTGTATACCATGTTAGATTAATTTATTCATGCTACTACCATACTTAGATGGTTGTAGGAAAGTTGTATACCATGTTAGATTAATTATTGTTCATGCTAAGTTAGTAGATGATCATACTTAATTATTGTTCGTGCTAAGTTAGTAGATGTCATACTTAATTATTATTCGTGCTTGAGTTAGTAGATATACATGCTTATATTGTTGTAGGATTAATGTGGAATTAATCTGCCATGCTTATGAATGTGGTAGATTAATACCAAGTAGTATTACTATGCTTACAATGTAGTGTTTAAGACTAAGTAGGATTACCATGCTAAAATTGTTGTAGGGACCCATGTCATGTTGTAGATCATGCTCACCTTGTTGTAGGACAAATTGTAATATCCATGTGTAGATGTACCAATTATCCATGCATAATGGTAGCAATTTTCTATGCTTAAGTTATAGTAATCACCCATGCTTAGTTGTAGCAATTACATGTTATGTTTTATCCATGCTAAGATTGTAATAGTAGATGTTCTACTAAGTTGTCTTCATGCTTAGATCACTATAGATCAACCTATCATGCTAAGATTGTGTAAGATTATGTTTAAAGCAACTACCATGCTTAGATTACTGCTAAGTAGCCTTACCATGCTTAGAATGTTGTAGGTTTATGTTCGGAATGTATACCGTGCTTAGATTGAATACTAAGTAGCATACCATGTTGAATTATTACATGCCATGCTTAGATTTTGTAGGATTAATGCTTATCTACCATGCTTAGGAATATAGCAAGACTCATGCTATGTACATATCCATGCTTGAGTTGTAACTTATGTTTAAATTATGGTAAAGCTCATGTTAGATCATAGTAATTATTCATGCTTAAGATGGTTAAGTGCATGCTTAAATCATACTCATACTTAGGAGTGTTGTAGGTTGATGGTTATGTTATATACCATGACTAACCGTTGTAGGTTGATGCTTACAATTTGTATACCATGCTTAAACTCCTATAGGTTAAGTAATAAGGAAGGAATCCTGTTGTGATTGTAATGATAACTACCTTGTTGTAGTCAATGTTAGTAAGGAGCCATACATGCTCGAAGGGTATAGTATAGCATCCTAGTTTAATATTGAACGAACGTAGGTTCTATGTTGTTCTAGTTCATTTTGAAAGGAAACCTGTGAGTTCTAGTGTGTGAGGTTCAAATGGGAATTAGACCCTATCATGGGGGCATCCCTCATCCTTATGGGTAATAAGGGTTGGGAGGGTCACTAGTAATAGTTGTTCGATAAAAGTTGTTATGTCGCCTTCGGGCTTTTTGTTGGTAGAATGCCTGCCATAGACTATTAGTAGATTCTTCTGTTGCTTCTAGTAATAGAAGATCAAGTTGCTAGTAAGCACGTTTGGTTGCTTCTAGGTTTGATTACCTGTATGGTTGTTTGCATATGATTGTGCTCGTACGTGGCTCGACCGGCCCGTATGTAGCTGTGGATCTCATAAGTAGTTTATTTGGCTCGAATGTAGGTTGTTGTCTCGTACGCGGCTCGATTGGCCCGTGCGTAGCTGTTGGTCTCATACGCAGCATATTTGGCCGGTATGTACGTTGTATCTCATACGAGGCCCGCCCGGCTCGTAGGGAGTGGTTGGTTCATACGTAGCTTATTGGCTCGTATGTGGTTAGTTTACTCGTATATAGCTTGTTAGCTAGTACGCAGTTTTTGTTGTGCTCGTCTAGGGCGATACTATACACTAGGGGATATCGATCATCAAGACATATGTTTTCTTACTTCTAAGGAACTGTGGAGGAGTCACTCCTTGTGTACCGTCGGATCTTAGCCGGTGTAGGTTGATCGAGGACCGGAGTATAGACGGAATCCAAGTTCAGGGTAGTGGCATGCATGTATGTTCGCATGGCCGGGGTCTTGGATCGATAGGCCAGGAACCGGATCCTGAGGGATTCTGGTAAGTCTAGGTTGAGCAGCCTAGTAGAGTTATCTTGCGAAATCTAGTTAAAGAGATAGCATGTTGTGTTTGTAATATTGTCATTCCAAGGATTGTTCAGGGCTAGGGACATCATTAGGGTAGTGACTTATAAAGATCATTTACTTAGACCCTTTGCTGGAAGGAGAGGAGCTGGTTGTAGGGGACGCCTCACGACCTACTTGTCCCATGGGGCAGGCCTTAGGTGGTATTATTGGGTTGTACCTTCCCGTCAAAGGGATACGTACGGTGGCGTCTCACGAGTTGGGAGCACGGGATGCGTATCTCGCGCTGTTAATTCCTGAAATACCGTGGCTTGGGGTGCCACAGGATGCATTGTGCAGTCCTGCGCTTGCGAGACCCCAGGGGTGCCACAGGGTAGGCTTCGCGCTACCCTGCGCTTGCGAGACCCTATGATTTTGGATTTGGGATGAGGTCCGGTTAGCCGGGTAGTAGTGGCAAACATAGACACCACGTGTGGACTGCATTAGTGGGGCATGGGGCATGGACACCATGAGCGTACTGCCTTGGTAGGACTTGACAACGTCTACAATCTCATCAGTCATGTTGTATCTGTCAGGAACAGGTTGTGTACAATTAGAATTCATAACGCGGGTTCAAATCCCTATATATGGAGAAAACGGCTTGAGATGGGGTGCATGTAGTATGGGCTGCATGTTGCTTCGGAGACTTGCTGGCATTAGAATAGGAGCATCCTAGTTTCAGTTAAATATCGCGTTAGATTCTGGTCATAGCACACACGAACACTTAAACTACACCGACACCATTGCCATGTTTTGTATGTTGTTTGGGAGATTCGCTGCTATGTTATCAGCCTTAAAGCATCAGTGAATACTGACGTCCCCACTTCCATAGGTACTCGATCGGCGAAGTACAGGTGCGCGATTCAGGAGGACTCAAGGCAAGGAAAGCAAGGTGCCAATGTCATGTTAGTTCCGCTGTAACATGTATGTGAATTATCTATTAGTTAAGAAGTACTCAAGTGAGGGTTACCAAGTGTTGTTCTTCTTTCCTTGTACCCTGATGTAAATTTGTGAAGGTTGTAATACTTGGGATTGTAAAGGTATTATTGTAACACTATTGTAACGTATTGCAGTTGTATGATATTCAGACTTGTAATACAGTGGGTGTTGAATAAAAAGTTTTAAATTCTCCTGTTTTTCTGTGTATTGTGACTAATTGAAGAAAAGGTCCTGGTTTGTGTCTCGTTTCCCAGTATATGGAAATCGGGGCGCTACACGAGTAATCACGTAGGATTTGTGGATCCCCTTCCCAAGTACACGTTCTTGAATTATCCACTATTAGATCTTTCCCTTAAACTCCGGCTTGGTTATTTATTATTATCAAACAAGCATGTGCATGTACAAAACATGGCAAGAATGACATGGTATGATCATGTAACAAGTTCAAGTTGCAAGATAAACATGTACGGGTGAAAGATAACACATATAAGATAAAACAACGAGAATTGTAGCTCAGGACAGCAAGACAGTACTGCACTAAAACAGGGATTCCCGTTGCTACGAACATGAAAATCTGAATTCGTCAAAGAATCTGGAAAACAGACTCCCGGTCGAATCCAGCGAATATATATAAGTCATATAGTATTTCACAAAAACATAACTCAAAACTAAATTGAAACCAGAAAATATGTTCAGCCAGAAATCAGAAGATCGTATTCCAGAACAGGAAAACAGCATGAAAACTCACTAAATAAATCCACAAAAAATCTGGGGTATTCCCCTATATGTATAGTAACAGAAAATCAAGTTTCATAATTTTCCAATATAAATAGTGTAGTCACGAAAAATCAGAAAACATCAAGATACCGTAGTTTTGTAAATCTAAAATAACAAACACTGCAGTGCAAAAACAGCAATATCTCACAAACCATAAATTGAAATCCAAATCCGCCAAATGGATAAGAAAATAGATACTATAGAGTATACCAGATATCCAAGCAACATGTTATAGGGTATTTCACAAGTCCACAATAAGTCTACCACGAATAACACGAACAAGCACAAGATAACATATGAATAACATGCATATATGCAACAAGATATGGTCAATCCTAAGTTATATCATGTCATGTATGTCGTGAGGCAACTATGGTCAAATCATCACTATAGAGACAATATCAACAAGGAGATTCACACAAAAATTGTCTCTAGAACCCAACTACACTACTAGCGGTATTTAGTACTTGTATTACACAAAGAAAAGAATACAAGTTACTTGCCTTAACCGACGACGAAAACGAAAAAAATCAAGAATAATGGGAACGGATTCCCGGGCAACAAACATGACCGAACGAACAGAAATCACGAACCAAGAACGAGCAAAACCCACGAACCAAGACGAAACCAACAAGCCAAACTCGAAAACCACACAACTATGATGACTCGTGCAACCACTCGCACGAGCAACCAAAGGGAGGGTCGGGACCACCACGAAGAGGAGCTCGGGACTGCGGGGACGGTGATGACAGCGAGACGCAGCACCGCAGTCTTCGAGGCAACATAGGTAGAGGCTATGCCGCTGCAGTCGCGAAAGAACAACACACTTGTTGTGCTGTCACTTGATGTGTTGTCGGCTGCAGTCGGATGAGATCGAGGCCGGGGGCTGTCAGAGGGGCGCGACCAGGGAGACAAGGCCAGGGGAAGCACGATAGAGATGGGTGGCGAAGCTAGGGTTAGGTTGAAGAGGGTGTAGGTCGGAAGAGGATGACGGGGTGATAGGGATTGAGATGGAGGTGGCGACTAGAATAGGGGATGAAGATGAACATGCACAGTGGGTTTAAAAAAGGTTGACTTTTTAGGGTTAGAGAGGTGGGGGAAGGCGGCACAGTGAAAGTGGGTTTCGGGTGTATTAATGTGGCTATCGGGTTGGGGTTCAATCGGGTGCGGGTAGAAGAAACAGAGCATGGGTAGTTATAGAGTAATAGTGAGGTGTAGTGGGTGTTAGGATAATTAGCTAAGTGGATAATTAATGGGTTAGTGGATAATTAGAGTAGGATTTGAATTAGAAAAGGATTTAAATGGGTATTAGCAAATGATTATAAAATAGTTAGGAACCCAAAAAAAGTCAAAATAGCATCAAAGTGATTATTAAATAAATAGGACAAGAACAGAGTAATTGGGATTGAACAAATAAAAAATTTGGGACAAAAAATAAAGCTCGATCAATTAAGAAGGGAAAAAGAAATATAGACCGATAGCAACAAAAATCAAGAACTCAAATGAGACGAAGAATCAACCAAATGAATATATAGAAAAAGATCCAAAATACGGTCCAAAAGAGATACAACTGAATTAAATACAAGGAAAAAGAAAATACACTCAAAATACATAAAAATGAAAAATAGGGGTTACAATCCTACCCACCTAACAAGAAGAATTTCATCCTTCTTGTTACATAGGGTAACCCCGAAACAAACAAAAAGAACAAAACAAAAACAACTCAAACAGATGGGGAAACTTTTGCTGAATCTCCTCCTCCATCTCCCAAGTCGACTCACCAGGAGAGTGAGGATTCCAAGAAACACGAACCAACTTGATGACCTTGTATTTAAACACTTTCTCCCGCCAATCCACAATAGCAACTGGGAGAATCTCACAAGTCAAATCCGGCCAAACGGTCAACTCAGAATAGTCGATCACGAGGCTTTCATCTCGAATATATCTCCTGAGTTGTGAGATATGGAAAACATCGTGCACTCCTGATATAGCTGGCGGCATTGCAAGACGATAGGCCAACTTGCCTGCTCGCTCCACAATATCAAACGGTCCAATAAACCTAGGGCTGAGCTTGCCCCCACCACCAAATTGAATGACACCGCACCAAGGTGATACCTTTCGGTGTCACCAACCTCGAACTCCAAAGCTCTCCGATGGACATCGACCCATTGCCGCTACCTATCCTGAGCTGTCTGCAAATGCTTCCTGATCTGAACCACCGCATCAACTGTCCTGGTGATCAACTTCGAACCCAACAACTTCCTTTCACCAATGTCATCCCAGCACACTGGTGATCTGTACTTCCGCCCATAGAGTTCCTCAAACGGAGTAGCTTTAATACTAGCTTGAAAGCTGTTATTGTACGAGAACTCTACGAGATTCAAATGGTCCTTCCATGATCCACCGAACTGAAGCATACTAGACTGCAACATGTCCTTAAGAATTTGGATGGTCCTCTCTGACTGTCCATCAGTCTGGGGATGAAAAGCTGTATTGTACTTTAATTTGCTCCCCAAACTGTTCTGAAGACTCTTCCAGGAATGAGATCTGAATCTCGTATTCCTGTCGGATACAATACTAACTGGAACCCCATGAAGTCTAACAATCTCTTGCATATACCTCTCAGCTAGGCTCTCAGTAGACTGTCCGACACGAAAAGGAATGAAGTGAGCACTCTTCGTCAAACGGTCGACAATCACCCAAATGACATTATGACCCTTAGGACTCCCCGGCAAAGCGGTCACAAAATCCATAGTGATAAGTTCCCACTTCTACTCTGGAACAGGAAGCGGTTGAAGAAGTTTAGCGGTTCTCTGATGCTCTGCCTTAACCTTCTAGCAGATCAAACATTGATCAACAAACCGAGCCACAGCTCCCTTCATACCATGCCACCAGAAATGAAGCATCAAATCCCGATACATATTAGTACCGCCAGGATGGATAGAATAGGATGACTGATGGGCTTCTTCAAGCAACCTCTGACGAACTTCACCCTTCGGGACACATAACCTGGATCCAAAATGAAGCGATCCATCATCATGAATAACCATGTCCGTTCTAGATCCAGACTCAACCTCAGCTCGAAAACCCTGCAACTGCGTATCACCAGCCTACGCCTCTTTAATCTGATCAACAAGAGATGAATGAAGCTGGAGCACCAAACAACTCCGATCAGAACTCGGCAACAAAATCTCCAACTCCAACCTTCGCATCTGCTCAATCAGATCCCTCTACCGAGTCAAGAACATAACTACTGGTCTCCTACTCAAAGCATCTGGTACCAAGTTTACTTTACTAGGATGGTATTGCAAACTGATGTCATAATCGGCCATAAGTTCCAACCAATGCCTTTGCCTTATGTTTAACTCCTTTTGGATGAAGACATACTTGAGACTTTTGTGGTCTGTAAAGATCTCCACTTCGGTCCCCAAGTAAATAATGTCTCCACAGCTTCGAAGCATAGATCACTCCCACTAACTCCAAGTCATAAGTCAGATAGTTCTTCTCATGCAGACTTAACTACCTCGATGAATACGCAACGACTCGGCCCTTCTGCATCAGAACCGCTCCAAGACCCTTACCAGAAGCATCACAATGAATTACAAATCCGTTGAACTATCTGGAATAGTCAACACAGGCGCTGACGTCAATCTGTTCCTTAACTCAACAAAAGCCATACCACACTCATCAGACCAACAGAACCTCTGATCCTTCTCAGTCAACTTAGTCAACGGTCTTGCTATCTTTGAAAAATCGTGGACGAATTTCCGATAATAGCCAGCTAAACCAAGAAAACTCATGACTTCAGAATCTGACTTGGGAACAGGCCAATCATTCACAGCCTCAACCTTGACAGGATCCATAGAAATACCATCGCCTGAGATAATGTGCCCCAAGAAAGAAACCCTGTCGAGCCAAAACTCACACTTGCTGAGTTTCCTATAGAGCTGATTCTCTTTCAAAGTCTGCAGAACCACTCTAAGATGCTCAGCATGATCTTTCCAATTTCGAGAATACACCAAAATATCATCAATGAAGACCACAATGAATCTATCCAAGAACTGAGAAAAGACCCGGTTCATAAGACTCATGAATACAGCAGGCGCGTTCGTAACCCCGAACGACATCACAAGATACTCATAGTGGCCATATCTAGTCCTGAAAGTAGTCTTCTGTACATCAGTCGCCTTCACTTTGACTTGCTGATACCCATAACGAATATCCAACTTCGAGAAAATAGCAGCCCCACTCAACTGATCAAACAAATCATCGATCTTGGGCAACGGATACCGGTTCTTCACAGTAACATTGTTTAGTTCCCGATAATCCAGACACAGTCGACGACTACCATCCTTCTTGTTGACAAAAAGTACTGGAGCACCCTAAGGAGAAACACTGGGTCGACCGACTATGCCTTAATAGTCGACTGTTGAAGCTTAATCGGTCGATTGTTCAGCGATGATAAAAAAGTCGAAAATTAAATAGTCAGGATAGGCTACTATTAAGGCATAGTCGGTGGACTGTTCAACAAGAATTAAAAGGTCGAAAATTAAATAGTCAGGATAGTCAACTGTTAAGGCATAGTCGGTCGACTGTTCAGCGAGAATTAAAAACTCGAAAATCGAAATAGTCAGAACAGTCGACTGTTAAGACATAGTCGGTCGACTGTTCTGCGACTAAAATTCGAAATTTGGAATTTATACAGTAACTTAAGATTTTAAAAACATTTAACTCTCATTTTTCATACAAATACTATTCTTTTATTTATACAAAAAGTTCACAAAAACAACATTGTGTTCTATTAATTACTTCTCTTCCAATGAGAAATTTGTACTTGATACATTTTGATTATAATTGGGTTTCTCTCTATTAAACTAATAAGTTTCTTCTTTCCTTCTTGATTAACAAAAATTCAATCTTTTCTTAGACTTAGTCCTAATTACAACAATGTTCATTCCCAACAAAACAACATGCAATTTTAGGATTCTTTAAGGTCAATCTCACTAACAACAACATACCCAATTATTTAATCAATCTAACTTCATAGCATGGATATTTCTTATAATTCTTATTTTTCACATAAACATATTTCTTCATATTGCATTTTCCCACAAACATGAACATTTCAATAAAGAGATTTCATTCCTAATTAACATGCTAGTGTAATAACAAATTACCACAACAAAATAACATCATTCAATTTATTCAATTCATGCAATTTCACAAGGATCCATTTTTCTCCTTAATCATAGCACTAACATAAAGTAATATTTCCTCTTGTTTATTCTATCATGATCAAACACAACCTAGCATGGTATCTATTTAGAAGTTGGAAAAAATTGCCCACCTTATTTGGATAGAAAACAAAAGAAACTCCTAAGAACTCCTAGAATGATCAAAAGAGGTCTTCTTCTCCTAGTTCGAGCCACAAATTTACGTCTCCTCCTAGTATGGTAAGCAACCCGAGCCTTCCCTTGCTTCTTGAAGAAAAACCAGCCACTTCTAGGATGAAGAACACACAATTTGCAACTCTCAATCTTTTGAACTCACCATTGTCTCAATCTTTTACTCACTAGTTGCATTTCTTTCTCTTATTCTTTTGATTTAGATTAGGTGCAAATACAACTAATGTAGGGGGGTATTTATACAAATTTTTAATGAGAATAGAAGGCTATGATTAGATCAAATGGTTAAGGATCAAGGGCATAGATGAATTAGGGAGTTGCCATAACTTCCAATGATGGAGTAACCACCTCTCCACCTCATCCACTCTCCCACTCTCTTGAATCCCATCCGGCCACCCCCAAAGGTGTGCAATGCATGTGCTAGTGCATGCACATGCATTGCACGTGCCGCCCTAGTGTCCCTCACTTACAAGTTGTTCATGTTAATTAAATTAACTGTCTATTAATTAAGTCTACACTACAAGTTAGGCTAAATAAAAAAGAGTTAAATTAAACTGGCTTACTAATGGGCCAAAAGACCATGGACTCTATTAATTTAATTAATTAATTAATTAATGTCGGCTACAAAGAGACAAATTGGCCTAGGATTAAATTAGGCTTTAAAAATAGATCCTTTAGGAAATAAAGAGAATAATTACTAGCTCAAGCTATGAAGAAATATTTTTATAAAAGAAAGCATTCATATGAAATTATACGTGCAAAACACGTAAAATCACAAACTCTAATTTAAATAAGATTTGAAAATCCAGGGTGTTACACAAAACATGTACAATTTAAACATCAATATTTAAAACAGTCTTTAGCTTCAAATTCATCTTCCAGTCTTAGCGAATCCAAGCCCTGCATTGAACACTGTGAGCACGGCAGTTACATACAAATGACGCAATACTATACAGGCCATCCTCGCTATGCCATAATATAGCGATTCATTTACTTTAGCATACACAATCTTGAACGTAAAACAAAGTGTGAAAAGTGACTATCCTAAATATTTCGGTGTATGAAATGACTAAATACCTATTGCAGATGTTTATACTAAGATGACACTAATGCACACTTATTCGGATTCTATGTATCCTATACTACATAGGTCTGAGGGCAAGCACCTACGTACTCCACATTGTAGGGCTAGATCCCTCACCATGCAACCTACTACGATGACTACTACAAGATTAGGACACTTTGCAAGTATTGGCTCTCGCCTTTGAAATACTGGAGATCGATCCCTCTCAGTGGATCATTCTGTGGCCCTTACGTCCATCGTCCCAGAATAGTGGAGATCGTTTCACTTCGCAGGTCATTCTGGAACCATCATTGCACAAATATCTTATGAGCGTCTCTCTCGTCCCGGAATACTGGAGATTGTTCCTACTCTGTGGATCATTCTGTGGCCCTTACATCCATCATCCCAGAATACTGGGGACCGTCTCTCTTCAAGGATCTTTCTGGAGTCCATGACTCACGTTTGCACTCATTTCGTCATATCACCAACTAGTGCCTATCCTTAAATTTAAGTTATAGTAATTAAGAACTAGAGTTTAGCTTACCCACCGGTCTTAAACAAAACACTGAGACAGTCAACCATACTGGTTACTTCTCACATTTTCATAAATTTCAAATGCCGGTAATCTGGGCCTCGCTCACTCTAGAACAACAACCGTCTCAACTGAGACCACAAATGTTACATCTAACCTCATCAAAGATAATTTGATTATTTATTCACAATCTCTTTCATATTCATTTCTTTATATCCATAAACCATGAAGTAATCAATTTCCATTCTAAGTGTTGATTTAATAAATTATAGCCTTGTAGGCAAACCAACTATTCTCTTAATCAAACGGATTAATAACCATAAAATCTCACCAAGATGAATCTAATTGTATTGCATTTTATTTTCTTTAATCATACAAGAATCTCATTTTTAATTAAAATTTCAAGTTCCCCAACACATTGTTTAATGTGAATTCCACTTCTAATTCTTACAAATATATCAAAAATATTGTGGAAATATTTTTTTTAAGTCAAAATAATATTTTAAAATAAAAATAGGATTTTTATCCAAATTTTATTTACTTTGAAAAACTCAAAAAATGAATAAAATCTGAAATTGGCCATGGCTGGTTTCGAACCCGTGACTATGCCACAGAGGACAGCGCCCAACGGCAATGCCCAATGACCAGTAAGCCGATTAGCAGCTAGTGAAAGAAAAACTCTTTGAATGCCTTATATACAGGCTTACTGTGTATATGGGAAAAAAAAATAATCAAATTTTACAATAAAAATAGAGCCTCTCAAGACTCGAACCCACGACCAGGGAACACTGTGCACAGCACTTAAAAGCCACGCCGCGCACCAGTATACCCAGAGTCAATCTTTGATAAGTATAGGAGTAAAAATTCTTTTGTTAGACTTTTCTGTTCACAACTCTCTTTTACAAATTTCGATTTCTAAATCGTTTTGTATCAATAAAATCTAATTTCTTCCAGAATACATTCTTCCCAATATACTGTGTATTAGCACGAATTAAAACTTATGAAACTCTTAGTTTTAACAATATAATGAAAATTTTCTCCCAAATTGCATTAATGTACTCACACTACTATATTCTAATTTTGTATAAAATATTGTTCCTCTTCAAATTTTCACTTTGTAAAAACTTCTACCAATATAATGCCAAAATAAATACTAGTGAGACTACTTTCATATCTCTTCATTTTAAAGTTTCTTATACCCAATGCATTATTTTAACCTCTACAAGAATTATCTAATATGCACCAACTTGACGAGAATAGAAGATTTTCATTCTCACATCCTACTACATGCTTCTTTCATTTTTCTTTCTAATTAACATGAATTCTAGCAATCAAATTGAAAATACAACAATATTTTTACAAGCCATGACATAATTACACTAGTATTGTGCAATCTACATTTACAAACCAAATCAAGATTTAGCAACTAATCATATAGGAATCTAGCATGCATAATTGTACTAAATTAGAAGGCAACAAGAAACACCCACCTATTAGATGAAAATACAATTTGAGAACATTCATATAATATATGCCTTTTATAAATTGACTACACTACTCTACAAGTACACATATATATATATTTCTCTCTTCAATGTCATGTAGAGTGATGGAAAAGTTTCTCAAAATTTATAATTCACTCAATTTGAGTACAATCAATTTCTTTCAAAATTCGTCTACAAAATTCTACTCACACTATGCTAAAATTTTCATGGCATCACATATGAGAATTAATACATTTTAAAGTTTCAACTACACATAATTCTACAAAAGATTTCTTTTTAACATGCATTTTTCACAATTTTCATTCACTAGATTTCTAAATTTCTATACCATATGCATCACACAAACATAAACATTGGAAGTAAAATAATGCAATCACAATTCTAACATGAATTCCTAACATGTTTTTAAAACGCAATTAGAAAGAAAGTAGAGTCACCCACCTATTAGATGAGTACTAGCAATAATCCCCCCTTCAAAAGAGCTCCAAAATCCACAAAAGCACACAAATCCCCACAGAAATATCCAACCTGCAAATACTTCCGAAAGCACAGCCCAACACTTTGTTTCTCTCTCTCTGATTACTTAGTTTTTTTTTTCCGATGAGGAGGAATGACAGGCTTTAGGATTTATATAATTTAATTAAGTAGTTAAATTAACTAATCACCCACTCACTAATCCCACACCCCACTACTCTCTCCACTCCCCAAGACCAAGTCAAGACCTACAGCTGTTCATTTTTTTGGGGTGTGCGCATTGCACGTGTGCACGTGCACGTGCTTTGTGTAACCATCACATTTTAATATTTTTATTTAAATAAAAACATATATATATATATATATATATATATTATGTATTTGAATATTAGTTGAACTTAATTAAAATTCGGTTTGTCATGCAAAAGTAAAATAAACACGGACATACTTCCAAATTTCATTTTGAAAAATAATACACCCAAATACGTGGACCCAAACACATGCGTCACACATAAAATATTAATATACGAAATAAATTTTATCGACGGAAAAATGTTCATAAATAATTGAAATACAACATACGCAAGCTATATTTCATTAATTACAACGTAATCAATAAGTACATGGAAAACACGTGCACCACACGTATTAAAAATATTTTAGTCACAGTAGGAGAGAAATAAATTTCTGTTTATAAAACAAATTCGAACAAGTCATGAAATAAATAATTGTAACACCTAGAAAATATTATACGTAATTGACACGTGCATCGATAACATGTGCAATGCACTTAAAAACACAAAGATTGAACATTTAATATTTGAGTTGGCTCAAATAGAAATTTAAGAAGACTAGAAATGCATAAATAGTCGGAACCCAAAATACGTATTGAAATACATTATGAATATTACTCGTATCGGTACAAAATACACATGCGTAACACACGAGGGGCAAAATTATCATTACTCATTTTTGCAGGGTGTTACAAGTAGAATCCCTCCCTGAGGGTGGACGATCCTAACTCTCCTGCAGGTTTTGATAGCAGTAAGGTGAGATAGTTGTTGAAGTTTGGCAATTTTATTTTCTTGTAATAAAATGAGTTATATACATGTGTATGTATTATATGTGGATATGGGGTTAGTATGATGTATTGTTTTGTATTACGGGAGATTATGTGTATAACTGTAAGGTATAATGATATATATAGTGTTGTGATGAAGTATGAAATCTGTAACCCCTGTTTTCGCAAGTATATATTTTTTGTGTATTTTCAGATTTTTGGTTTTTTTTTGTAAATTATTTTTCCGCTCTTAAACTCTTTTTGTTAAAATTTGTTTTTGAATGTCCTATTAAAGTCTATTTATGATCAATAGTTTTAGTTGTAGCTATTTTTCCAATGATTTGTATATTGTAATACAAACCCTATTATTCTTGTTATTATTACTATTATTGTTTCTGTTGTTATTATTATTATTGTTATTTTTACTACTATTAGTATTATTATTTTTATTATTATTACCCTTTGATTGTATATTAAAAATCCTATTTTTTATTTATATATATTTTCTATCTCTTATTGGATTTCTGTAGTCCCCGTTAACCCATTCACCCTATATATTAAAACCTTATAACTTGTTTTCCCCTAATACCCAATACCCGTTTAATCCACACCCATCAGCACTTAAACCCTCTCTTGCATCCCAAACCATAGCGCCGTTTCATCTCCTCTCTTGCATCTCCTGATCTCACCTCTGCTCTACCTCATCCCGTCCTCCTTCCAAAACCCTCTCTCATCCATCCCTTGATCGTGTCGCCACAAGCAGCAGCCAGAGAGACGCCGACAGCCACCCTCCCACCCTCCAGCGTCTTCTCCTTCGATGCCGCCCTACACCGCAGTACCCCGATGCTCCCCAGAGTCGACTGCAGTGCCAACACTAACCCCGACACCCCTCCACAGTGAAGCCCCGGTGACCCCCTATCGCGACTCCTCCGATGACAACAGCCAAAGTGGCGCCTCTCCCCCACATCGCCAGCAGCGTCAGCCTTATGCTGTGCCCCCTCTCCCTGTTCACTACTGAAGACAACAGCCAGTCGCGCCACCCCGCACTGTGTTCCTCTATCGACAGAACAACAGTCACGATAGCCCCCCGACGTCAGCACCTTCCTTTCGTGACCTTCCATCGCAGTGGCACTGCACCTCAGCACTCCCTGCGCTCTGCCTCCTCGTCCTGTCATCAACCAGCAGCCCAGTGCCGCAGTCGCCACGCTATCTTCCCCCGACTCCCCTTTTCGTTGTTCCTTGGCAGCCGCCCTATGCCACACCACGCCCCAGCCACTCCATCGCAGTGCACCACCTGTCTTTGCTATCGTTGAGCCAGAGCCAAAGCCCCATTTCGATGGGTTTCTGTTTGATCAAGTGGATCCAGAGCCGTCGGATCTTCCTTGATCATCGCGATCATGATCATCATGTCCCCTTGATTTTGATCCTGACCATCCGATCTTGTTGATCTTGATCATCGCTCTTGGATCTAGCCATTGGATCTCTTGATCTTCATCATCTTGATCATCCTCTTGATCATCGATATCCGTGCTTTGTGTTCGTGATTGTGATCGTGATCATGTGTTCATGATCTTGTTTGTGTCCACTTGTTCGTGTTATTGTGTTCGTGTCCGGGAATTCGTTCTCGTTATTCTCGCTCTTTGCATCATTTTCACCGTTGTGTATAAGGCAAGTAACTTGTATTAATTTCTGTTGCAAATACAAGTGCTAAATACTGCATGTAGTGTAGTTGTGTTCTAGAGACAATTCTTTGCAAAACCCCTATTATATCTTATCTCTATTGTGTTGACCCACCCGTAGTTATCTCATTACACACATGACATGAAATAACTTAGGGATGACCACTTCTTGATGTATACATGCATGTTGTTCTTATGATATCGTATGCTTGATTGTGTTAGTAATAGTATAACTTGTTGTGGACTTGCAAAATACCCTATACCATGTTGCTTGGACATGTATACCATATTTCACGTTTGGTTATGTTTTGGATGAGTTTCATATGAACTAACTGATTTTTTGCATGAAAGATATCTTTTGTTTTGCTGATTCCTCGTTTTGTTAAGTATTTTAGACCCTATTAAGGTCAGTATATGAAAATTATTTTTGAATATGAATTATAGAGAATTCTGTCTACTTTCCAAAAATTTTGACAGATCTCAGTTTCGATTTATGAGTTTCAAGTTATGGCTATTTTACTGCAGATGTTTAGAAAATTCAAGATCTAGTTTTATATGAATTTTGTGTGGTAATTTATTTTTATAGTAATATTAAAGAAAATATTTTGATCCAATATTTTTCTGATTACAACTAGACTTGATTGGGATTAACCCCTAATTTTTGTAGATTTAATTGAAATCTTTTATACACTATTCTATGCTTGCAAACAACTACTATACATGCATAATTTTCGTACTTTTCATTAAAGAAACATAATTTCGAATTGATTCTAATTGCTTTTCGCAAAAACTCTGTGAATATGAACTGTAGAATATTGAATCTATTTTATCACCCTATTTACGGATCTGGATTCCGATCTGTATTTTGTAATCTACTGCTGTTTTAGTACTGCTGTGTTTATGATTCCAAACTTACAAAACTGTTGTACTTGCTGCTTTCAGATTTTACTTGGCTATTCTATCTATGTTGAAAAATTATGTAACTTTATTTTCTGATACTCAACATACAAGGGAATACCCCAGATTTTTCTTGGATTTAACTAGTGAGTTTTTATATCGTTTTCCAGGTTATGAATACAAACTCCTGATTTCTAGGTGAACACATTTTTTGAATACAAATATGTTTTGAGTCCTGTTGTTGTGAAATACCATAGAACTTATATATATTTGCTAGATTCGGCCGGGAGTCTATTTTTCAGATTTTCTGACCGATCCAGGTTTGCATATTTGTAGCAACAGGAATTTCAGATTTGGTGCAGTACTGTCTTGCTATCCTGAACTAGAATTGTCATTGTTCTATCCTTTTATATGTTGTCTATCACATGTACATGTTTATCTTTCAGTCTGAACCTGTTACTTGTTTATACCATGTTATTCTTGCCTTTTTTGTGACACATACATGCCTGTCGAATAATAATAACAAAATAACCAAGCTGGGTTTAAGGGAAAGATCTAGTAGTGGATAATATAGAAATGTGTACTCGGAAGGGGGCCCGTGTTTCCCAAAGGATTATCTGTTACGTGTTCATGACTACATGATACAAGACTCTGTCTGTCTGATTACCTGACTGCACACTTTCCTAGAGGAAGGTGTACTCAGAAGAGAACCCGTAGGTTCTACTTGTCTATCTGGATCTGCATCTGATATCTGTTTGTATGATACCTGAGTACACAGCCCTATAGAATCCCCTACAAAATCTAAACAAAACTGTTTAAATGTAGCAACCATGTGGTAAAAACCTGGGACGCATGAAGTTCTACCTGGATAGAACTAAAACACAAGACCTGTAATAACATGATATCTATTACCTGTTTACCTATATCTGTTATCTGACATCTGTTATCTGTTTATTTGTTACATGCTACTGGACACCTGTTACCTGTTTACCTGTCTGGATGATACTTGACATCTGTTACATATCACATGTATCTGTTAGCATACCATGTTACTTGATTCTGTTTTCTGATTCATGTTAGACATTCTGTTTTGCTCTGTCATATCCATTCCATGCTATGTTGAATCTGTTATTATTTATATTTGTTTATATTTCCCTATACTTGTGCCTGCACTACAAGCAGCCTGTAACTTGCATTGACGAGAGCTTTGTTTTCTTTTCCTCTTCCTGCAATTTATTAAATTGCAGATCATGGAGATCAGCTGCCCGATGGAGTAGGTGATGTGAGATTCTAGTCCTGAAGTTCTTGCTTCTATTATTATTATTTCGTATTGCTTATTTGAATAATTGTATCTATTACTTGGATTATTTTGGATTGGGCAATGTGACACAGAATTGTTAAACTGTTCAGATCTGGCTTATTTGAAATTTATTATGTTCTGTTTCAAGTAAATTTCTGTTGGTATATTGATTCATATATGCATGTATGGTTGACTTCTCTTGCTTCCTACTCTGATTATTCCTGTGAAATATTATAAAGATCCTGACAGCTTATGGATGATGAAAATTATTCGCTGGACTTAGTCACATATCCGTATTCCGTATTCTCTTTTTGGGAAGTGGGGCGTGACAAAAGCTCGTACCCACCTCGTTGTGGAGTACTGGGTTCTGTGGTTGGTTTTTGAAAGGTTTTTCAAAAGTATTTCGAAAAATCATATTAGTTTTCAAAAGAATTTTGGGTTTTAAATTTGTATCTTGCTTGTTATGAAGTATTATGCCCCCAGAGCCATATTTCTTATTGCCTATGTGATGTTGAATGACTTGGCCTAGAGGGGATTGATATATATTACAGGTACATTGATTTTTGTAATTGTTTACAGATTTTCTTAAGGAAAATCTGTAAAAGGGCTAAAATATCAGGGGAAACTCTGTCGAAATTTTCAATAAATATCTGTGAGTATTTTTCAAAATAAGACTTGGTGTAGATAAGTTATAGATTATGATAGAAGTCATTTGAATAAGGAATAGTTTATATATATATATATATATATATATATATATATATATATATATATATATATATATTGGGGCTGTTACATTTCTGGTTCTCCATCTCAACTTTCTGACATGTGAGACATCTGGCTACAAATTTACCACGACTCTCCTCATACCTGACCACAAAAAATGCGGTTTAATATTCTTATACATCTTGGTGCTGCCTGTGTGTACCAATAATAACATAGAATGTGCCTTTCTCATCATCTATTCTCTTATATCTTTTCATGCTGGCACACACAGTCTGTTCTCAAAATAAAGTACTCCGTCCTTCATAAGATGTTCTGATAACTTTGCAGAATAGACTTGCTCCTTCATTTCCAGAATCTCAATCAGTCTATTGTTCTTTCGTGATACGTTCTCTCAAACTGGGTTTGAGTCTCAAATAAGCTAACATTGCACCAAATCTCTGGTTACACTACTTCTCATCCTTCTCCAATTCTTCTATCAGTTTCTTCTGTTTAGTGATAAGACTTGATAAACTGCCCTTTCGACTAAGGACATCCGCTATCACATTTGCCTTCCTATGATGATACTTGATCTGTAATACCACGTATGAGATGAGCCTTCATTGTGGGCTTAGTAATTAATTCATGGTTAGATGGGCCTATAGATTTGGTAGTGTGTGTATAGAGCTTATAGAAAGAATGAATTAATTACTATGGGGCCATGGTGTTCATGGTAGTTGATGGTGACTTTGTCTCACATGGAAGGTGAGTTAGGATTGTGTGTGTATATATTAGGAAGCCTATGATCAAGAGTCACCAACTAGTCATGACACCTTTTGAGTGGCAGCCTGTGGTGGGAAGTTGTTAGAATTTGTTTGAGCTGGGCCCGGGCATTACAAATGGTAGCAAAGCTGACTTTCGACACAGATTGTGGGTAAGAGTGGGTGAGATGTATGCCTGAGAGAGAGCTGAGGTCAGTACGCTGGTAGTATGACCAAGGGCAGTACTCTAGCAGAATCTGGGTACTCCACTCCACATCGGCTAGAAAGGAAATAATGTATCAGCTTGCGGCTCCCCAACTCAGCGAGGACGCTGAGTTTTTAAGGTGGGGTGTATGTAATACCCCGTACAAGATGGGCCTTCAAGGTGGGCTTAGTAATTAATTCATTGTTAGATGGGCCTATAGATTTGGTAGTGTGTGTATAGAGCCTATAGAAAGAATGAATTGATTACTATGGGGCCTTGGTGTTCATGGTAGGTGATGGCGACTTAGTCCCACATGGAAGGTGAGTTAGGATTGTGTGTGTATATATTTAGAAGCCTATGATCAAAAGACACCAACTAGTCATGACACCTTCTAAGAGGCAGCCTATGGTGGACAGTTGTTAGAATTTATTTGAACGGGGCCTGGGGCGTTACATGATCTCAAAACGAATGTCCTCCAATAGTTCCTACCATCGTCTCTGTCTTCGATTCAAATCTTCTATTGGTAGATATACATTAAGCTATTATGATCGAAGTACATATTGACTTTTCCTCCATACACATAGTGTCTCCACAAATGTAATACCCCGCAAAATAGCATATAGCTATTTTGTATCGTAATCCGTGCACAGTTGAGAATTGCATGCGATTACATATTTTTCTAATAATTATTAGTTTTAATTGAGAAATTTCAGATATATTAGTTACTCTGAACCCGATGAAGTATATTCGGGATATCTTCTGAACTAAACTATGCGTGTTGTCCCGATTGTTTTAGCGAGACAATCTTTGGGAAAATAATATCTTTATAATATATATATATATATATATATATATATATATATATTCATTCATTCATTATATATATATATATATATGAGCATATGTATATTTTGACAGAATTGTATATATGATGTATATACATGAATACTTGTATGTATTTTTATATGTATATGTGTATGTATGTATTTATATATATTTGTATATATGTATATTTATTTTAAATTGTATTGAATTGGGTTGTAAATATGAATATATATGTACACATATGTATATTGGAGTGTAGTACATATAAAATATTCACACCGCACCTAATAAAAATGTAATATCCCGGACGGATATTACATTGAATAAATTATTATTTTATTATTATTTTTATTATTATTTTGTTTTAATTCCAAAATTGAAATATTTTGGTGATTTTCACCCGGTTTTGTTCATAAACATTATCTGTACCTATATACCGGTCAGTATACATCTGTATTGTATCAAATTGGTACCGTGATCTTCCGAATTGATAATAAAATTTATTTTATTATTATTTTCAAAATTAAATTATTTTTATACGGATTATGCGAGAATTTGCGGTATACACATATATACATACACATGTGTGTTATAGCAAATTAGTATATTGTACAAATTATGTGGTGGGTATTTTGGACAAAATACTCCTCCTTGTCATAACAAAACCTAATTAGATGGTTAGGGTCTTATTAAATGGTTAACCTAGGTTATGTGTGCATGAGAGGATTAAGGAAACTCTTCTAGAAGCTCTCCACCTCACCTCACACCCATGCCTCCACGTCACCCTTGCCCTTCCCCAAGTAAGGTCGGCCCCAATTTAGGGAAGGGGTTTCTTGCATTATGTGTGTGCAATTTTGCACTCCCCACCCTCTCCTTCATCCTATAAATACCCCCACTTCAGACTTGTCTCATTTTTTACAAAGCCAAAAAGAAAGAAAGGAAAAGAAAGAGAGAAAGACTAATAGGAGAGTTTTCATTTGTAGGTTCCATAGAAGTTTTCTAAGAGCTTAGGGGAAGGAGAAGGAGTGCTTGCAAGTCCTTCCAACAAGAAACAAAGGTGGGGGCTTCTCCATTTACTTTTGTTTGTTGAGTTTGTTGTTTGGTTTCTCCATCCTTTCTTTTTCTCTTTTGTTGATTTGTTTCCCTTGAGTTGTTGTTTTCTTTTTGTGATGGTGTTTTATGGTGTTGTGTTTTCTTGTGGTGTATGCTGTTCGTAACAACTTGGAGTAATATTATGTATGGTAGAATAAATGATCACTTGAAAGAAAGTGAATGGTAGGACTAAATAAGAACATAAAGGTTGGACCCTTGATGGTTGTAATTTGTTGTTCTTGTTGTTATTTTGGACTAAGGAACATAAACATATGGTGACTTGTGTATACAACCATTTTGGGTTGTAGAACTTGACATTGGACATACACATATGCATATGGACTTTGTACACACCCATTTGGGATGTAGAACTAAACAAGGACTTGGCACAAGCATATGATTTTGGCACATAGAACTAATTACTACCCATTTTGGGGTTGTGGACTATTAAAAATAAGCCTTTCTTTGGTTTTGCTCTCTACTTTGATGATTAAAAAAAGATAGACTTGTTGTATGTAGGAAATAAGAGGTTAAAGAAAATAATGTTGTATTATGTAGGCTTGTAATTTATAAAAAGTTAGACGATTTGTAGTATTGTAGTTCATGCTTAAGTAGTAGATGTTTAATGCTTAAGTAAAGTAGCAATAGATATCCATGCTAATTTGTTGTATGTCCATGTAGAAAAGAACCATGCTTGTTTTATACATGTGGTAGGAAAATTGTATACCATGTTTAGATTATGGTAAGAAAGTCATATACCATGCTTGGATCATTGTAGAAAAATTATGTACCATGTTTTTGTAGAAAGGTTTTATATCCATGCCAAGGTTGTGGTAGATAGCTCACACTTAAAGTTGTAGTAAATATCCATGGTAAAGTAAGAAAATATTCATGTTAAGTTGTAGTAAAGTTCATGCTTATGTTATACTTATGCTTCTACTATGCTTAGATTTTTGTAGGAAAGCACCATCCATGCTTAGGTTGTTGTAGGAAAATTATATACCATGTTAGATTGTTGTAAAATTGGTACTCATGCCTTCTACTATGCTTAGCTTGTTGTAGGAATTAAGGTAAGCATCCGTGCTTAGTTGTAGCAATTTTCCATAAGCATCCATGTTTAGATTGTAGTAGGAATAGTATATACCATGCTTAGATTTTGTAGGATTAATGCTTATCTACCATACTTAGGGATGTTGGAGATTAATTCGAAGTAGCATTACCATGTTAGAATGTTGTTGTTTTCTACTTGAAATATATACCATGCTTAGATTAATGCTAAGTAGTATTACCATGCTTAGAATGTGATAAGTTCTTACTTGAAAAGTATACCATGCTTAGGTTAGCACTTAACTAGTATACCCTGTTTAGGATGTTGTAGACTCATACTAAGTATATATCCATACTTAGGTTGTTGTAGGAAAATCATATACCATGGTTAGACTATGGTAAGATTGATACTCATGCTTCTACTATGCTTAGATTGTTGTAGGATTAATGCTTAATTTACCTACCATGCTTAGATTGCTATAGATTTATATTGAAGTTGAATACCATGCTTAGGAATGTGTAGGATTGATGTTTCAATCGCCTACCATGCCTAAGATTGTTGTAGGAATACTTAAGTAGTATGTTATGCTTAAGATTTGTTGTAGGTTCCTACCATGCTTAAGAATTGTTGTAGAATAATGTTTAAGTTGTATACCATGCTAAATCGTTAGTACTCATGGGTAAGTTGTAGCATTAACCATGCTTAAAGTAGTAGGAGATATCCATGCTTAAATCTAGTAGCTATTCATACTTTAACTTGTAGTAGATTTCTACGTAAGTTGCATCCATGCTTGTAGTTAAAGTGTTTAGCAAAGAAATTAATCGTGTTGTAGTTATAGTAGTAACTATCACATTGTAGTTGTAGTATTAACTATCGCGTTGTAGTTATAGTGTTAGTAAGAAACTATCATGTTATCGTAAATCGTGTTAGTAAAGAACTAGCATGATGTGGATTGTAATGTTAGTGGAGAACAAATCACGTTGTAGTTACAATATTAAGTTGCGAGGTCGTTCTAACTAATCCCTAGAAGGAACCCATGTTGAGATTGCTTAGTCGTTCTAGATTCAAGAGCCATGCATGCTTGAATGGTATATTGTAGCTTCCTAAATAAAAGTTGTTATGTCGCTTGGGACTTCTTATAGGTAGAATGCCTATTTTAGGCTATTAGTAGATCCTTCTGTTGCTTCTAATGATAGAAGATCAAGGTTACCAGTAAGCACGTTGGTCGCTTCTAGGATTGATTACCTGTATGGTTGTTTTGCATATGGTTGTGCTCGTACATGGCTCTACTGGCCCGTACGTAGCTTGGGGTCTCATACGCAGCTTATTTGGCTCGTATGTATGTTCTTGCTCGTACGCGGCTCGACTGGCCCGTACGTAGCTGTTAGTCTCATACGCGGCTTATTTGGCTGGTATGTATGTTATTGTTTCATACGTAGCTTGTTGGCTCGTAGGTGTTTGGTTTACTCGTATATAGCTTGTTAGCTAGTACGCAGTTTTGTTATGCTCGTCTAGGGCGATATTATTACCCTAGGGGCTATCGACCATCAAGACATATGTTTTCTTACTCCTAAGGGACTGTGGACGAGTCACTTCTTGTGTACCGTCAGATCTTAACCGGTGTAGGTTGATCGCGGACCGGAATATAGACAGAATCCAAGTTCAGGATAGTGGCATGCGGGTATGTTCGTATTGCCGGGGTCTTGGATCGATAGGCCATGAATCAGATCCTTAGGGATTCTGGTAAGTCTAGGTTGAGCAGCCTAGTAGAGTTGTCTTGCGAAGTCTAAACTTAAGACTCAGCATGTGGTGTAAATTCTGTTGTCATCCCTCAGTTTGTTTAGGGTTAGTGACATTGTTAGGGTAGTAACTTATGGCTTTACTACTTGACCTTTACCTTTCGCCGAAGGGAAGGAGTTGGTGTTAGGGGTGATTCCTTATAATCCGACCTGTCCTATAGGCCTGCATTAGGCGGTGTTATTGGGTTGTACCCTTCTTGTCAAAGGGATACGGTCTGTGGCTTCTCACGAGTTGGGAGCACGGGATCCGTATCTCGTCTGTTAATTTCTGAAGTACCTTGATAAGTGGGAGTGATTCCTGTCGGAGCTAGGGGGATGGACCCCCCCCCCTCGGAACTCCGTCTTAGCTTCTATCTAAGGGCAAGGGGCCATAGACTACGGTCTGGCTATGGCACGGCTGGGAGGCTTCGAGCTAACCTGATTTCGCGGTAACTCCAAAGATTCGTCAGATATTTGAGGAAGGTCTGGTATGCCTGGCGGGACTAGACCATTGTAGGGCCACCTCCTCAGTCATGTCTAATCTTCAGAAACAAGTTGAGTACAAGAGTAGAACTCATGACACGGGTTCAAATCCCTATAATTAAGAGACGGCTTGAGAAGGGCGCATGTAGTATGGGCTGCATGTTGCTTCGGAGACTTGTTGGCATTAGAATAAGAGCATCTTAGCTTTAGTTAATATTGCGTCAGATTCTAGTCATAGCACTCACAAACACTTAAACTACACCGACACAATTGCCATGTTGTATGTTGTTTTGGGAGATTCGCTGCTAAGTTATCAGCCTTAAAGCGTCAGTGAATACTGACGTCCCCACTTCAATAGGTACTGGATCGCAGAAGCACAGGTGTGAGATTTAGGAGGACTCAAGGCAAGGAAAGCGAGGAGTCGATATCATGTTTAGTTTCCGGTGTAGTATTTATGTTGATTATGTATTTGTCGAAAAGTACCCAAGTGGGAATTACCAAGTGTTGTTCTTCATTTATTGTACTCTGATGTAATTTGTTGAGAGTTGTAATACTTGGATTTGTAAAGGTATTATTGTAACACTATTGTAATGTATTGAAGTTGTATAACATTCAAACTTGTAATACATTGGGTGTTGAATAAAAAATTTTAAATTCTCCTGTTTTTCTGTGTATTGTGACTAATTGAAGAAAAGATTCTGGCTTAAGTCACGGTTTTCCCAGTATATGAAAATCGGGGCGTTACAAAAAAAAATCCCCCACTCTCTTTTCCCTTTCCCATTTCTTCTCCACCAACCTAATCCCTTTCCCCAATCTGATGCCACCGAAATCCCCCACCCCATCCATGGTCGAAACCCTTCTCACCCCATCTCGATCTCATTTTCCCCCAAAAACTTCCATCTCCATCTTCATCTACTTCTTCTATCCTCCATCCTCTTCTACTACCAGAGTAATGTGATGAAAAAAGAAAGAGAGAATAGGGGTTTTGATTTTCTTATGGGTTCTTGGAGTTTGGAGAGGAAGAAGAAATTTAGAGGAGGAGAAGAGCTAGCTAGCAAGAAGCTTGAGGATTTCTTCATCTAGTGGGTGTTCTCTTAACTCAGAATTAGTTATTTTTTTTGTTGTTGTGATATTGGTGTGTAGGAGTAAGAGAAACATGGATATCATGCTTGAGTGTTGATGTGTTGTGTGAAGAAGAATTTGACTGAGCTTGTATCTTAATACAATTTCTATACCATGTTTTCTTGTTAAGAACACTTATTTAGTATGGTTGACTTAGGATTTTCTACTCAACAAATGGCTTAGAATTTGATCATGAACTTTTTGTGGCAAGTTCTAGGATGAGTTTGAATAGTCCTCAATTTTTTTTCATATTTTTCTGGGTTTGTTTAGTAGCTCAAACAATTACTTAAATTTCTAGCAGTGAGCAAGTATAAAACTGTTGTTTGTGTGAAAACTTGGTGTTTTTCCAAAACTCATAACTCAGAAATGGTAGGGTATTTTAATCTCAAATTTTTACTGGGTGCTCTTGAATGTGTCTAAAACTATACTTTCTAATTTCGTAATTTTCTGAGATCGTTTGATGCTTTAAAAATTTCAAAGTGTGCTACTGATCCGAAATCAGAAACTGAATCTTCCCTGTTTTAAGATTGAAGTTCATTAATTCATAACTACTTTTTGGTTCATGATATTGCATTGAAATTTTTACTGTATCTTTTGGTATGATTCTAGACAATGATTCTCAAATTTTAGAATTGTTAGATAAAATTTGATAGAGTTTCAAAAATAATTTGTGTAGGGAGATAGACACCCTGTCTGAAAACATAAGGTAATTTTATGCTATGTTTGAAGAGCCATAAATCTGTGTGTGTTTTAAATCTTACTGTAAGTTTTTAATATGTTATACTTGAATATGTCTAGTTACTTATTCCAAAATTTCATGAGCATTAGACTTATGGTTGAATTAATATTCAATTTTTATTGAACTATGTTCAGTTTGGTTCAGCTTTTGAGTAGTCAGTGAAGTTGTGGCATTTTGAAATTATATGTTGAGAATTTGGAAGAATGATCAACTAGAGATTTGAAGTAGAGAGTTGTAGCTTTCCAAAACATCTTGAATCATGTTTCACTATGTATAGCAGAAGTTATGATTTTTCGAAGTTGGGGCTGAACCAGTCTTAATTTAAGGACTTGGATTTTATAGAAGAAAACATTTCCCTGTGTGTACCCTGATAGAAAATGGAGTTTTTGAGTGTTTCAATGGATGAATCTGAGGATGCGATAAACTAGGCAGTTATAGTAGATATTCCTAGCTTTCCATAAAATCCAAAATCGAGTAATTCTGATAATTAAGCAAGTTTTTATGTTGATAGTAAGGTGCAACAATTGTATGAAAGAATGTACAAACGTGAACATATAGAGATTGTATAGCTTCTAGATGGCTGCATTTGAAAAAATGGTTCACTAGAGACTTGTAGTATAGAGTCTTAGTTTTTAGAATGGGTAACATCATACAATTCCAATTTATATTTTGAAAGTTATGAATGTTACAAGTTTCAGCAACATGCTGTCTCGAGCATGTCTTTGAAATCAGGAAACTTGAGTTCTGTAAAAAATTTGAGAGAGTTGTCAACTAGGAAATTCTAGTATAGGTTCCCACCTTTCTAAAAGGTCTAATTTTGTTGGATTCCGATGAGTGTAGCACAAATTATGGAATTTTCTACATGCTACAGGATTATGACTAGGAGTTGATTTGAGTTTCTAAGATGTTTAAGTGATTATCCCTATTAAGCACTTCATTTGGGACTTATATGAGATTCTTGTTCTTAGTACTCATAGTGGACACATGGGTAAATTTGGAGAATAGCTATGTCACGCCCTGCTTCCCAAAATACGGGAATACGAACATGTAATGAAGGCCCAGCGAATGATTATACATCATCCATAAGCTGTAACAGATTAACTCAACAATATACAAGAGAAAACAACTACGTAGGAAGAATATAATCACATAAACAAAGAATAATCATGAAATAAATTCACTAAATAATAATCCAACATCTGGGATAAAACAAACTTCGGGTAATAAAAGCCTAAGAATACAAAGTATGATAAAAAGCAATACAATAAGCAAATATTAAGAGATAGCTAAGCAGTCTAATGGTCCAGCTCCGATCTTCAGAGAGTTTGCTCACCAAGTTCTTCTAGTATTGCTCCTTCGGTACCTGTTAATTCTTGATCTAAAAAGAAAAAAAAATAAGGCCTTTAAAGCAAGTCGTGGGCAGCAAGTGGAGAAAAACGAAGGATAAAGGAAACATGAATATCAAAGTAAAGGGACATGATCAAAGTCAAAGAACAAAGCAAAGGAAGGCAACAATATCAAAGGTCTTTAGTAATCACACATGTAATGCGTGATGTCAGATATACATGATCAAGCATGCATGTTATTAATCATTTTATTAGCCTATCTAGTGCACGTACTACTGCATCCCATACTGCAGGTTCGGTGCAGACACACAGTGAAAGTTTTAGATTGATAGTGAATTCACGGATCGTGTACTCAGCCCAGAGATTATCAGGCAGTGTTTTATGTTCAGGGACGGTGTTTATCAGGCAGGTGTTTCATGATCTGGGAATTTCGGGTCAGGCAGGTCAAGCGGCAGGGCCCGGCGGAGTATAGTTTCAGATTGTTCAATACCCAGTCTACCCATAATACCCCAGCTTTTCATTAGTTCATTTTCATCCTATGTGAGCATGCAAGAAGGTATCAATGTAGTATGATACTAAGTGTGTCTAATTCTATGCATTACAGACAAAGCATGAAGCAAACAAGTCATTTACACACACATCACATGATCAAGACAACATGACCTTGTTGTACTAAAACATGGATTACTGTCACTACGAGATAGAAAATCTGGATTCGTCGAAAGTTCTAGAAACTAGTCTTCCACATGGTTCCAGCGGATATATTTAAGGCACATAAAAGGTACAGAAACTAGGGTGACAACACTATTCTATTCAAATTTTATGTTCAGTCAGCATGATGTAATCTGTATTCACCTATTTGTTTCGGGTCAGAAAACTCATCAAATAAATCTATAAAAATTCTGGGACATTCCTACACATGTCTAGGTCCAGCCTAATTTATTTCAGATTTTTACTTTACTGTTAACATGGTTAAAGAAATTGTCGAACAGCAAGATATGCATACATTTGTGAATTTGAAATTCTGACACAGCTGTACTAAAATGATGATATTTAACAAACCACATATCGGAATTCAAATCCGCAAAAAGGGCAGTAAACTAGACATCAGAGGCTAAATTTCATGTTGAGAAACTTATTTCAAAATATGACAGCAACATGATGAAAATCTGATTCAAAATGAAACAACTAGCAGTCCAGAAATTTGTTTTAACATGAAAGGGGCAATAAATTAATCATACAATCATATATTACATGCAAATTGGTAATCAAAGTGATCCTAGGTGTCAACATGCATATTTCTATGTTTGAGATACAATTTCACAGGCATGGTATTAATTCATCAATCAAATTCAATCTAACATGTATACAATTCATCAACAATTCTATAGCATGAATCTAGTTAATTACAGGTATTTGTGCATATGCAATGAAACAAGGGGGACTAGGTTTTAGATCAAAGAGAGCGGTACGATGTTAAGAATACCTCGGGTTAGCTCGTTTAAACCCTCAATAGACTCAACGGAATTGTCAATACAGCATGATAAGGAAAGGACGGGATCTACTTGCAGAGATCAAATAAACTTGAACAAAACAAAATATTAGTTCAAGGAGAGACTTTCTTGTTACTTGGTTAATTTGAATATTATAGAATAATGGGATCGGAATCCGGGGAGACGATCCACACACGGCGAAACACGGCAAAACAGCGAACAGCAAACACAAGACAACAATACCCCAAACTTAGGATCGGATCTGCTACACCAAAACAGGCAACACTGAAATGAACCACTCAGAAACCACTTCACACCAGATCCAAGGCGGAAGAGAAAATGCCAAACCCAGAACCAGTGAGCCTAATCAGCAAACACCGAACGGGCCAATCACACTCGTCTTCAACCTTCAACAGAGAGAGATAGAGAGCGAGGGACTCCGGTGATGCTGGCAACTGGGGACGGCGGGCAACGGTGACGATGACTGGTGGGGACACTGGTCGGGCGCTGCATTCGGGAAGCGACAACTGCGGCGCTCGAGCACTCAGTTCACTCCAAAAATAGAGGAGACAATGACAGGGTGAACAGGGATTGGACTACGGCGACGAGGCGACGAGGATTCTCCGGTGGATGCAAGGGTGCACGGAGGGCAAAGACGAACGGCAGCAAGGCGATGGATGGGTAAATAGGTTCGGTGGAGTTGGGTTGATGGGTTGCGGTGAAGTCTTGGGAAAGGACAGGGATGATGACGGGGCGACGGGGTTGAGGTGATGAGGAGGGGGAGAGGTTGGCGAAGGGAAGGCGATGACGAGGGTGGTCGGAGTGGAGGACGGGAGAGCGACGAGGATAGGCAGATGGGTTGGTTAAGGAAATAAGGAGAGAGTGGGAGATGGAGAGGGGATGAACAGGAACGGAAGGGTTACACAGTGACGACTGAAGGGGTTAGGCAATTAATATAGGATTGGGTTTTGATTAAAAGAGATTAGTAAATATGAGGGAAAAGTAGGATATTGGGTATTGGGTATTTGGGTATAGATCCAATAAAATAAAATAGATTGTACATGAATATAATGGATCAATATAAACCCAAATACAAGAAATAAGATATCTGATATGATATGATTCATAACAGAATACAATTTGTATCACACTACATAAATTATTTGAAACGATTAAAAACATAAATATTAAATAAGAAGGAATTGTTTTAATAACCAATAATAATAATAATAGATAATCATATTAAATAAGAATAGAAATAATAATTATGACAATAAATAATAATACTAATAATAACATCAATAATAATAATAATGACAATAAAATACTAACAATAATAATAGCAATCCTCAGGATATTATCAATATATAAAAATAGGAATTCTATTGAAATAGTCGAAACAGTAACAATATCTTTGAGGGTTAAAATGCAAATAGTAGATCAAGTAGGAACGGAAACAAAGTTTATTCGAAATAATTATTATTATGGTTTAGAAAAATACTTTAACAAAGAAACTCAAAACGAATTTAACATTAACAATTTATAAATCTCGAAATACTGAAAAATATTCTGAAAATACGTATTTGTGGAAATAGGGGTTACAAATCCTACCCACCTTACAAAAAGAATTTCTTCCTCAAAATTTATTCTGACAGGTAGTAGGGCAAAACGAACGCAAACTCCAGAAATAACAAAGCAAGAAAATAAGGAAAAGAGAAAACTCAAATGGTGGGAGCACCGGAATAAAAAAAGAGCACAAATAAGATTGATGTCGAATAATAAATCGACAAAAGATTACGAGTGAAAAGAACGAACAAGAATTGAATGATGCAAAGAAAAAGGAACAACAAGAGAATCCTGGGACCTGTGGGTTATGGGTCCACCACGCTTCAACTGCGATATTCCGATGGTGATGACCCGAGCAACATACATGTTGCTGTAGGCCACATGACACCAATCGACGAACCGAGCAGGAAGACGAGAATGAGACACCAGGATCAAAGAGAGTATGGGCTAAAGATAGATATAAGCAATAATGCAAAATGAATATAAATTCCGGGCTTCAATTTAAATAATCAAAAGATATAATATAGAGCAAAACTAATGGCTTTAACAAAAATAATAATAACAAAAAATATCAATAATAATAGAATAACAATAACAATAATAAAAATAATAATAGTAATAATAATAATAACACATATTAATAGTAAAAATAATAATAACAATGATAATAAAAATAATAACAACAACAATAATAATAATAATAATAATAATAATAATAATAGCAATAATAATAAAAATAACAATAATAATAATAACAATAAAAATAATAATATCAATAATGATAAAAATAATATTAACAATAATAATAAATATAATAATAACAATAAAGATAATGAAAACAATAATAATAACAGCGATAGTAATAACAATAATAATAAAAATACCAATAATAATAACGACAGCAATAGCAATAATATAAATAGTAGTAACAATAATTTTATACAACAAAATAAGAATTTGGCTTATCAACCTTATATTTAAAATAATTCAAACATGAATATATATAGTCGATCGATTATAAAATGGAAAGTGAAGTCAAAATACACAATAATTCGAAATACATAACTTTTGTTTACTGAACATTTTGTAAAAGATCCAAAATAAATATAACAAATAATAATCGAAATACAGAAAATATTTGGGAAAAATAATTATAAAGAGAAGTAGGTAGGAAAAAAATGAATTTATACCCAATAATGAGCCAAATAAGAGGATGACTACAAGGGACAAAAGGAAATCAAGGAATTGAATATGAAGGGAGAGGAACAAGGGGCTAAATCAGAATTGACAAAATAATATGATGCAAGAGACGGAAGGAAACAAGGAACCAAAGGATAGAATGCAATGGGATGAAATGTGGATCGAATAGGATTAATATCCAGATTATATTAAAATTATTACATATTCATGCGATCAACGTGATGCACATATTATTGAGTTAACCTGGCTAGAGACAAACTTGACTAATATATCAATCAAAGCCAGACCACCATAAAGTTTGTCATGTTTGATTGATATATTACACAACTCTGGGCTCTAATACCACTCAAAACCATGTCATGCCCCGCTTTCCAAAATACGGGAAAACGAATACGTACCGAGGGCCCAGCGAATGATTATACATCATCCATAAGATGTAACAGATTAACTCAATAATATACAACAGAAAACAACCACGCAGGAAGAATATAATCACATAAACAAAGAATAAAATCTAAATAATCATGAAATAAATTTACTAAATAATAATCCAACATCTGGGATAAAACAAACTTCGGGTCATAAAAACCCAAGAATACAATGTATGATAAATAACAATACAATAAGAAAATATTAAGAGATAGCTAAGCAGTCTAATGGTCCAGCTCCGATTTTCAGAGAGTTTGCTAACCAAGTTCTTCTGGTATTGCTCATTCGGTACCTGTTAATTCTTGATCTAAAAAGAAGAAAAAGAGTGCCCTTAGAGAAAGTCATGGACAGCAAGTAGAGAAAACAGAAGATAACGGAAACATGAATATCAAAGAAAAGGGACATGATCCAAGTCAAAGAACAAAGCAAAGGCATGAAACAATATCAAAGGTCTTCCGTAATACCACATGCAATGCGTGTGTCAGGTATACATGATCAAGCATGCAAGTTATTAATCATTTTATTAGCCTATCTAATGCACGTACGCCTGCATCCCATACTACAGGTTCAGCGCAAACACACAGTGAATGTTTTAGACTGATGGTGAATTCACAGATCGTGTACTCGGCCCAGAGATTATCAGGCGGTGTTTTATGTTTAGGGACGGTGTTTATCAGGTAGGTGTTTCATGTTCAGGGAATTTCAGGTCAGGCAAGTCAGGTGGTAAGGCGCGGCGGAGTACAGTTCCCGATTGTTCACTATCAAGTATATCCATAATACTCCGGTTTTCTATTAGTTCCGTTTTCATCCTATGTGAGCATGCGAGTAGGTGTCAATGTAGTATGATACTAAGTGTGTCTAATTCTATGCATTACATTCAAAGCATGAAACAAACAAGTCATTTACACGCACATCACATGATCAGGACAGCATGACCTTGTTGTACTAAAACATGGATTACTGTCACTACAAAATAGCAAATCTAGATCCGTTGAAAGTTATAGAAACTAGACTTGACACAGTTCAAGCGAATATATTTAAGGCACATAAAAGATACAGAAACTAGGGTGACAACTCTATTCTATTCAGATTTTATGTTAAGTCAGCATGATATAATCTGTGTTCACCTATTTGTTTCGGGTCAGAAAACTCATCAAATAAATCTATAAAAATTCTGGGGCATTCCTACACATGTCTAGGTTCAGCCTAATTTATTTTAGATTTTTATTTTACTTTTAACATAGTTAAAGAAATTGTACAACAGCAAGATACGCATGCATTTGTGAATCTGAAAGTTCTGACACAGCTATACTAAAATGATGATATCTAACAAACCACACATCGTAATTTAAATCCGCAAAAAGGTTAGTAAACTAGACATCATAGGCTAAATTTCATGTTAAGAAAGTTATTTCAAAATATGACAGCAACACAGATGAAAATCTAATTCAAAATGAAACAACTAGCAGTCTAGAAATTTATTTTAGCATGAAAGGGGCAATAAATAAATCATACAATCATATATTACATGCAAATTGGTAATCAAAGTGATCCTAGGTGTCAACATGCATATTTCTATGTTTGAGATACAATTTCACAGGCATAGTATTAATTCATCAATCAAATTCAATTTAACATGTATACAATTCATCAACAAGTCTGTAGCATGGATCAAGTTAATTACATGTATTTATGCATATGCAATGAAACAAGGCAGACTAGGTTTTAGATCAAAGAGAGCAGCACGAGGTTAAGAATACCTCGAGTTAGCTCGTGTAAACCCTCGATAGACTCAACGGAATTATCAGTTCAGCATGATAAGGAAATGACGGGATCTACTTGCAGAGATCAAATAAACTTGAACAAAACAAAATATTAGTTCAAGGAGAGACTTGCCTGTTACTTAGTTAATTCGAATAATATAGAATAACGGGATCAGAATCCCGGGAGACAATCCACACACGGCGAAACACGAAAAATCATCAAACATCAAACACAAGACAGCAATACCCCAAACTCAGGATCGGATCTGCTACACCAAAATAGCCAACACCGAAACGGACCACTCAGCAACCACTTGACACCGGATCTAAGGCGGAATAGCAAATGCCAAACCCAGATCCAGTGAGACAAAACAGCAAACACCGAACGAGTCAATCACACTTCGTCTTCAACCTTCAACAGAGAGAGAGAGAGAGAGCACGGGACTCCGGCGACGCTGGCGGCTGGTGACGGCACGACTCTATGGCGGGGCAACTGCAATGACGACTGGTGGGGACACTGGCCACGGTGCTGCAGTTGGGAAGCGACGGCAGCGGCGCTCGAGCACTATGTTTGCTCCGAAAATAGAGGAGACGATGACGGGGTGAACAGGGATTGGACGATGGTGATGAGGCGACGGGGGTTCTCCAATGGATGCGAGGGTGCACGGAGGGCAAAGACGAATGGCGGCATGGCGATGGATTGGTAAATAGGTTCGGTAGAGTTGGGTTGATGGGTTGCGGTGGAGTCTTGGGCGAGGACAAGGATGATGACGGGGCGACGTGGTTGAGGTGATGAGGTGGGGAAAGGTTGGTGAGAGGAAGGCGATGACGAAGGTGGTCGGAGTGGAGGACGGGAGTGCGACAAGGATATGCGGATGGGTTGGTTGAGGAAACAGGGAGAGAGCGGGAGATGGAGAGGGGATGAACATGAACGGAAGGGTTACACAGTGACGGCTGACGGGGTTAAGGAATTAATATACGATTAGGGTTTGATTAAAAGAGATTAGTATATATAGGGGAAAAGTAGGATATTGGGTATTGGGTATTTGGGTATAGATCCAATAAAATAAAATAGATTGTACATGAATATAATGGATCAATATGAACCCAAATTCAAGAAATAAGATATCTAATATGATATTATTCATAACAGAATACAATTTGTATCACATTACATAAATTATTTGAAACAATTAAAAACACAAATATTAAATAAGAAGGGATTGTTTTAATAACCAATAATAATAATAATAGATAATCATATTAACAATAAGAATAGAAATAATAACTATGACAATAAATATAATAATACTAATAATAACATCAGTAATAATAATAATGACATTAAAATACTAACAATAATAATAGCAATCCTCAGGATATTATCAATATATAAAAATAGGAATTCTGTTGAAATAGTCGAAACGGTAGCAATATCTATGAGGATTGAAATGCAAATAGTTGATCAAGTAGGAACAGAAACAAAGTTTATTCGAAATAATTATAATTATGGTTTAGAAAAATACTTTAACAATGAAAGTCAAAACGAATTTAACATTAACAATTTATAAATCTCGAAATACAGAAAAATATTTAGAAAATACGTTTTTGTGGAAATTGGGGTCACAAGCTATATGGTCTATTTGTTATATGTGGGCTCGTAGCTAGTATAGCTTGGAGCTAGTGTAGGTTGTGATACCCTAGGACTATCAATCCGGTCGGCAAGTATTGTGATTGATTCATTTTCCCCTTGAGAAATAAAGATCTTCCTGTGCGCCGTCGGATCGTTTACCGAAGGAAGGTTGACCGCGGGTCGGGATACTGGATGAGACCTGAGACGGAAGTGGCGGCGGCCGATGGAGATCGGATCACCGGTTTTTGGGTTGATAGGCTGGGTTATTTGCCTAATCTTGAATGTGTTGATGCCTAGGTCCGTCAATGACTGGATATTAATAAATTGTGTGTATTTTACCTCTATTGCCGGTTGTGAGGCCCTTGGGCGCCGTTGTACTGCTCGATGAGGGTCGCGGGTCGGGGACATTAGGTCAAAGACCTACAGAGGTGTTGGCAATCGATAAATGTCAGTTCACCGTGATTAGTTATTTTTGACAGAACAGTTGGGCTCAATCATTTGTTAGACACTATGCATGATTTCACAACTCGCATGTAGCAACCAATGTTATTTTATATTGTATTTCTTTACTTTTTGCTTGAAGACTGAGTTGATGTTAGGGGTGATTCCCTATAATTCGACTTGTTCTAAGGGCCAGCACTAACCGGTGATAACCAGGATTGTCTCTTCCTGTCATTAGGGATACGTGCTATGGTCTGTATCTCGCTCTGTTAATTTCTGAAGTGCCGTGGTATGAACGAGAGGGTTCGTTTCGGATAGGGGGCTTAGACCGTCGAGGCTGTCATGTTCTTATGTTGAGTGGACATGAATGGACCAAGGGGGCTGCTGTCCCATGGATCTTCGGCTGCCATAGATATGCGGTTGTGTATCTGTAAGATCGTCATGACATTTGGTGTGATCCAGACCGGATTGGGGCACTAGTGGAAAACGGGGACACCACTGTGTTTAGCAGTAATAACTGCATGATTTAGCAGCCACGTTGTATCTATCAGGAACAGGTTAAGTAAAATAGTAGAATGTATTGCATGGCTAGGGTTCAAAACCCTGAAACTGGAGAAGACGGCTTGATTTGGAGCGTATGTAGTATGGGATGCATGCGTATCCAAAGTCTTGCTGCATTAGACTAAGTGCATCTATTTTTCTGTACCTCGTGCACTATGCATTAGACTTTAGGTCATGACATACACTGACACTAGGAAATTAGGATGCACGAATCTGTTTTCATCAAAGGCTGGTTGTGATTACTAGTTGGTGATCGCCGTTTTCTTATCAGCCTTGCGTCAGTATATGTACTGACGTGCGCACTCAATTAGGTGCTGGATATCGGTTGCGAGTGCAGCATGACTTAAGAAAAGCAGGGCATCCAAATGGAGTGGTAGTGTATCGGCCTACCATTTGAGCAGGTGCAGGAATATCAGAGTAGCGCAGCGGAAAATTCGAGCTACAGGGCGCATCTCAGGGAAGCAGCATGACCCCTCGATGGAGCTTCAAGTGGAGAGCGGTTGATTACCGTTCTGGGTAGTAGACGGTAATCGTTACAATGTAGTATTTGTAATACCTGAATGTAATTTTTATTCCTTGTTCAAGAATAGATGATGATGTAATTAATGATGTAATGATTTTATTTTGGCAATAAAAAGTTTTTAAATTTCTGTGTTATTACTATGTTGAGATGCATTTGATAGCAAAGATTCTGGTTGTGTCTCAGATGTCCCGTAACGGGGATCCGGGGCTCTACAAAGTGGTATCAGAGCTGACTTCAAATTGCAGTCTAACACAGTAGGAAATTTGACTTGAAAGCCAGATAAATTGAGTTTAGTTTGGCAGATAGGATGATCGTAAATCATATGGTAGCACTTTTCAACTTATGTTTGTGATCTTCCCTATATCTGAACAAGTCCCAGTGTATTCCAATCCTTACTAACAAGCTTGGTGCAACCATGTTCCATGGGGGCTAGTCTGTAACCAGACATCAATGGAGGCAAACCTACAACTGGATATCGGAAGGCAAGTCTGCAACCGAATGTCCAGAACGCAAATCTGCAACCGGATGTCGAAAAAGTCAATTCGTAACCTGATCTGCAAGTATCAAGTTTGCAGTCGAACGAAAAGAGAGGGCTAGTCGTAGCACAAAATGTCATGCCCCACTTTCCAAAAGAGAATACGAGCACGTAACATTGGCCCAGCGAATGATTTTCATCATCCATAAGCTGTTCAGGAATCTTTACAACATCTCACGAAATAATCAGAGTCGGAAGTAAGAGAATCAACCAACATGCACATATGAACCGAAATACCAAAAAGAATACTTGAAACCAAATACATTAATCTCAAATAGTCATGATCTGAATAAGTCAAATATCCTGGGTCACATTGCCGAAATACAAGAATAAACCTAAGTATCAAAATACAATATTGTTCAAGCAACGACAAAAAAAATAATAATAAGATCCAGCACTAATAATTTATGTCACCAATACCATCTACAACCTGTTCACCAAAATCTGTAATTTAACAATTGCAGGAAAGAAAAAAAAGAAAACAAGTACCCGTCAATTGCAAGTTACGGGCCGCTTGTAACGCAGGATACATGTACATGAGGAAAACTAACTAATAGCATGGAATGTAGCGCCCCGATTTCCATATACTGGAAAACCGAGACACGAGGCAGGACCTTTCCTTCAATTAGTCACAATACACAGAAAAACAGGAGAATTTAAAACTTTTTATTCAACACCCAATGTATTACAAGTCTGAATATCATACAACTGCAATACATTACAATAGTGTTACAATAATACCTTTACAATCCCAAGTTTTATAACCTTCAACAAATTACATCAGAGTACAAGGAATGAAGGACAACACTTGGTAACTCTCACTTGAGTACTTCTCAACTAATAGATAATCCATATACACATATTACAGCGGAACTAAACATGACCCTGACTCCTTGCTTCCCTTGCCTTGAGTCCTCCTGAATCTTGCACCTGTACTTCTGCTATCCAGTACCTATTGAAGTGGGGACGTCAGTATTCACTGACGCTTTAAGGCTGATAACATAGCAGCGAATCTTTCAAAACAACATATAGAAACATGGCAATTGTGTCAGTGTAGTTTAAGTGTTTGTGGGTGTTATGACTAGAATCTAATGTAATATTAACTAAAGCTAGGATGCTATTATTCTAATGTCAGCAAGTCTCCGAAGCAACATGCAGCCCATACTACATGCGCCCCATCTCAAGCCGTTTTCTCCATATATAGGGATTGAACCCGCGTTATGAATTTCTAATTGTACACAATCCTGTTCCTGACAATACCCCGTGACTAGTGAGGTTGCAGAAGGGGTCAAGTCCCCCTATACAGTCTGCTTGTGGTGTCTCCGTTTGCCACTACTACCCGGCATGCCGGACCTCACTCAAACAAGGTTACAGGTACGGTCTAGTTCCGTTACTGCAGTCATATAGTGGTGTCCATATTTGCCACTATTTCCAGTATATCGGGTTTCATTCCAAAATCCAAAATCATAGGGTCTCGCAAGCGCAGGGTAGCGCGAAGCCTACCCTGTGGCACCCCTGGGGTCTCGCAAGCGCAGGACTGCGCAATGCATCCTGTGGCACCCCAAGTCACGGTATTTCAGGAATTAACAGCGCGAGATACGCAACCGGTGCTCCCAACTTGTGAGACGGCATCGTACGTATCCCTTTGACGGGAAGGTACAACCCAATATCACCACCTAAGGTCTGCCCCAAGGGACAAGTAGGTCGTGAGGCGTCCCCTACAACCAGCTCCTCTCCTTCTGGCAAAGGGTCTAAGTAAATGATCTTTATAAGTCACTACCCTAATGATGTTACTACTCCTACGCAATCTTACATAGTTTTCAACTTAGATTATCATGGCCCAACTCGTAGTCCCTCGATCCAAGACTAGTAATGAGATCTCCCTCACTCATCCCTACCCCTAACTTGGATTCTACCAACACTTTCGGCCCACGGTCAACCTACAGCGGTTAAGATCCGTCGATGCCCGAGGTGAGATCTATCCATTTACTCTAAGGTGGTAGGACGTGGTCTTGATGGTCGATGACCCGTAGGGTAATTAGAAGACCCTAGACTAGCTTTTTATCAAGTTAACAATTATTAGAACTTTCCAACCCTTATTACCCTTAAATGCAAGTGCTCACATGCTATGGTTCCATCTTAAATTAGAACCTCACCCGACTAGAGTCCATGGGTTCTTTTCCCAATCAACATAAAACATGGGTACATTTCAACATGTAATTTCAAGCATGTATGGCTCCTTACTAACATTAACCACAACAAGGTAGTTACTACTACAATTACTACATGATTCTTTCTTTCTATTTAACCTATGACAATTTAAGCATGGTATGCAAGTGTAAGCATCAACTTCCAACAACCAATCATGGTATATATAACCTAACCATCAACTTTCAACACTCTTAGTTTATGAATGCGATTTGGCATGCACTTATAACAATCTTAAGCATGGATAGTTACTACAATCTAAACATGAAACTTACTACAATTTGAGCATAAGCTATAACTTAAGCATGGATGCTTACTACTTAGAACATGTATCTCTACTACCACCTTAAGCATGGATCTCCACTACTCAACATGATTAATCACCACAACCCAAGCATGGATATATAATTAGTATGAACATACAACATTCCTAAGCATGGTAGGTATTTTAATGTCAACCCTACAACATTCTAAGCATGAATATATACTTAGCATGGGTTTACATCATTCCTAAACATGGTAGGAATTTTAACATAAATCCTATAACATTCTAAGCATGAATATATACTTAGCATGGGTCTACATCATTCCTAAACATGGTAGAAAATTTTAACATAAATCCTACAACATTCTAAGCATGAATATATACTTAGCATGGGTCTACATCATTCCTAAACATGGTAGGAAATTTTAACATAAATCCTACAACATTCTAAGCATGAATATATACTTAGCATGGGTCTACATCATTCCTAAACATGGTAGAAAATTTTAACATAAATCCTACAACATTCTAAGCATGAATATATACTTAGCATGGGTCTACATCATTCCTAAACATGGTAGGAATTTTAACATAAATCCTACAACATTCTAAGCATGAATATATACTTAGCATGGGTCTACATCATTCCTAAACATGGTAGGAAATTTTAACATAAATCCTACAACATTCTAAGCATGAATATATACTTAGCATGGGTCTACATCATTCCTAAATATGGTATGCTACTTTAAGCATTAACATAAAGCATGGTGTACGTTTTAGTAACATTCTAGACATGTATACTAGTTAAGTATCAACCTACAACATAGCATGAGTTTCTACAACAATTCTAGCATGGATAGAACATAAACATAAAAATTACTACAACTAACCATGGATAATTACCTTAACTTAAGCATGAATATCATTAAGCATGAATACCATTAAGCATGAATACCTACTAACTCAAGTATAAACAACATTTAAGCATGGTATTTTCTAATCATCTAACCATGGTTAACTAGTTACTAGCTATTACAAGGGCCATTTATCTTTCCTTCTTTCTTTCTTTCTTTATGATCTACAATTACACATAATGAGTTACAAGCCTTACTTAGCATGCCTTTTTTTTTTTTCCCTTTTTCTTTTGTAACCAAAAGTTAGCATTTCAAGTAGAGATCAAAATAGAAAAAGATTTATTTATTGAGTCCACAATCTTCAATGCATATAATAATTCTACTATGCTTATGTCAAAGTTCTTGTTGAGTTCTACATCCCAATGGGTATGTACACACATATGCATATGTTCATGTCAAGTTGTTCATTCAACAACACAATCAACTCCACCATTCATCTTCTTATGCCATTGTTCCATATGCTTAGTGAAATAGTCCAAGTAGTTAGTTCTTTTATTAGTCAAAACAATAACTACTAACAATTCCTTCTTATGTGTGTTCCATTAAAGTTCTTATCACTCTTTTCCCTTTTTGGTGGTTATGCTACAACATACAAGATAAGAAACACATACAACCACACTACTACAAACACACCCATATAAAAGAACAAAAACAAACAAGGAAGATAAGAAGAAGAAGGAACACCAAAACAACAATTCAAACAAACAAACAACCAAAAGAGAAACCCCCACCTTCTTTTCTTGTTGGAAGGACTAGCTAGCACTCCTACTCTTTCTCTTAAGCTCTTAGAACTCCTACTAAACCTACAAGGAAAAACTCTCAAGTTAGTAGTTCACTCATTCTTTTTCCTTTCTTTCTTTTTGTCTTTCTAAAATGAGACAAAGGTGAAGGGAGGGGGTATTTATAGGTGGAGAGAAGGGTGGAGAGTGCAAATGTGCACACACACAATTGCACAAAAACCCCCCCATAAAATGGGGCCGGTTTTGACCTTGGGGAGGTGGGAATTGGTGGAGGTAGGGTGTGGTTGAGAGAAGGTTTCTAGAAGGGGTTTTTACTTAATCTTCTCATGCATACAAAAATTCTAGATTAAGCCTCCTAATCAAACCCTAACCATCTAATTAGATTGTGATGACAAGATAAACACCTTGTCCAAAAATACTCTAATTTGCACAATGTACAATTTGCTATAACGCGCATATGTACGTATATATGCGTATACCGCAAATCTTCATATAATTCGTATAAAATAATCTAATCTTGAAAATAATAATAATAAAAGTTTTATTATCAATTCGGAGGATTGCGCTACCAATTTGATGTACTACGGATGTACATAAACTGATATATGCACTCCGACAATGTTTGTGAACAAACCGGGCGAAAATCACCAAAATAATTCGATTTTGGAATTAAAACAAAATAATAATAAAATAACAATTATTCAATGTAATATCCGTCCGGGATATTACATGGAATAAGCATGATGATAATGTATAACAACTAGCATGGTAAGGTGAATAAGTACAAGTAGCATGTATCAAGTGTCAAGTGAACAAGTATCATGTAAATAAGTATCAAGTATCAAGAATCAAGTAACACAAAATCAAGTAACAAGTAGCAAGGGTCAAGTAGTCAAGTACAAGTGTCAAGTATTATGTTCAAGGATCATGTATCAGGTCTTATAGTGATTACTATCCAGGTCGCACTTCATGCATCCCAGCTTTTACTACATGGTTGCTACATATACCATAGAGGGCAGTGTACTCAGGGACAAGTAATCCAAATCATATAGCAAATTCCAAATTAACCAAATCATATACCAAATTTCAAATTAACCAAACCATATACCAAATTCCAAATAATCCAAATCATATACCAAATTCCAAATGTGGGAAACACGGGCCCCCTTCCGAGTACACGTTTTTGAATTATCCACTATTAGATCTTTCCCTTAAACCCCAGCTTGGTTATTTATTAATATTATCAAATAAGCATGTATGTGTGCAAATCATATCAAGAATAACATGGCATGATCATGTAACAAGTTCAAGTTGCAAGATAACATGTACGGGTGCAAGCTATCTCATGGAAGGATAAAATAACCAAATCTCAAGTTCAGAACTTCAAGACTATACTGTAGTAAAACTGAAAATCCTAGTGTTATAAACATGCAAATTTGAATCCGTTGAAACTTCTAGAAAATTGACTCCCAACCGAATCCAACAAATATAAATAAGTCATATAGTAATTCACGAAAATATAACTCAAAACTGATTTGAATCCAGAAAATAGGTTCAGCCAGAAATCAGAAAATCGAATTCAAGAGTATGAAAACAGCATGAAAACATATTAAATAAATCCACGAAAAATCTGGGGTATTCCCCTATCTGTCTAATATCAAAATATAAGGGTTCACAATTTTCCAGTAAGATTAGTTTAGCCATAAAAAATCAGAAAACATCAAGAAATGATAGTTTGGCAAATCTGGAATTCCCAACACTACTGTACGAAAACTGTAATATCTCGCAAACCGTTAAATGAAATCTAAATCCGCCAAAGGGAGATGAAAATAAACAAGATAAAATAACTTTCATATTTCACAAATATTTTTCATATAGTCACAAGAATTAGGGTGAAAATATGATTCTTTACCGAACAGCGAGTAAAATACACCAAGTACAGTCTTTATAAATAAGCATGAAACGGATATAAAACTCATCAAAAAAATCCACCAAAATTCTGGGTAATCCCTAAATAAGTATAGAAAAACTAACCAAAGTTCTAGATCAAAATAGTATGTGTAGCACAAGTATCAAAATGATTTAGTCATCAAAATTATCAAGAAACGAAATCTGGAAAAGAACTACACCTCTGTAGTAAAACAGTCATATCTCACACATACGAAAACGAAATCGAGTAAGTTCAGAGGGGTTGGAAAGAAAACAAATTTCTTTAAAAGTCATGTTTTATACTGAAATTAAGATTCTGACCTCAATATGGTCTAAATTACTGACAAGACAAATCATCGACAAAACACATAATTTCTTCAAAAACCAAAATCAATATAGATCCAACGAAACTTGATCCAAACACCACCAAACATGAAATCGAGTCTACCAAGTGTCCAAACATCATGAAATAGGATAGGATAATTATAATATCCAAAGCAAGTCTATCACATGGATCTCAACAAATATCCAAATTCTCACAAGAAGTTTCACATACATGATCAAATCAAGAACGAGCAAAACCTAAGTTGTTTCATGTCAATATTGTGTCGTAAGGCAACTATGGTCAAATCACTATAGATACATTATCAACAAGGGATTTCACACACGAATTGTCTCTAGAACCCAACTACACTACAAGCGGAATTTATGACTTGTATCATACAAAGAAATTTCAGTACAAGTTACTTGCCTGAAAGACGACGACAAAAACAATACCAAGCAAGAATAACGAAAACGGATTCCCGGGTACGAAACAAACACAACAAATAGACCACGAACCAATCACGAACACACGATCACGAACAAGTTGAAGACGATCAAGATCACGATGACGATCAAGATCAAGATGATCAAACAACGATCGGGCAGATCGGCACGGATGAGATTAAGATCAAGATCAAGATCAACAAGATCGGACGGTCCAATCAGGGTGATGATGAAGTTGATGATGATCGCGATCGAACGGCCATGATCACCCCGATGGTGACGATCAAGATGATGATGATCAAAGGAGAATGGACAGACCACATCCAAGGCCATGATCAAGACCAAGGGAACATGATCATCAAGATGATCACGAAGATTGGACGGCTGAGATGAACATGATCAAAAACCCACAAGGTCAACTACAACCTTTATGGCTGCACCAGAGGAACCCGATTGTAGCGAGGGAGGTTCGCCTGGCTGTCAATGGACGGCACACTGGGTCTATCAGCAAGGCTGGCTGCATAGCGGGGGACCAGGGGAAGGGGCTGCGAGGTGCACAGTCGAGGTGCAGCTGTCTCTGGCTGCAGCGCGCTGCAATGTGAGGGGGAGAGCGGTGGCTAGAGGAAGAGGGAGAGAAGGAGAGATGAGCGGGAGGAAGGTCAGGGATGGGTTCGGGAGGTTGAAGGTGACGGGGAAGGAAGAAGAAGATGAAGTGGCGGGTAAACAAGGTAGGTAGATGGGTTTTGTTTATATAGAGTTGGATGTGTTAGGGTTTAGGTGTAACGGGTAGGGTGAAGGATGTTAACTGGTTTAAGAAAGGTGCAGACGGGTTTGGTTTGGGTAGGTGGCTATTTAGGGAAAATGGGTTTCGAGTTTGGGTAGGTAGGTATTAACGGGTTAAGATAAATGGGTTAGGGGTTATTGGGTTTTGGATATTAAATGGGTATGGGTTTAAACGGGTTCAATAAGAAAAATACAATAACTAATAAAATATAATTTTTTTTAATATAAAATAATATAATTTGCATTAAAAGTATAGAGTCTATTTGAAATAAGTACAAATATAATTAATACATAAAATGGATTTTTAATACACATTCAAAAACAACAACAACAACAATAATAATAATAATAAGGTCATGATAAAAATAATAATAGTACTACTAATAACTGTAATAGTAATAATGAGAGTAATAATAATAAAAACAAGAATTCTATTACAATGAAAATTCATAGAAAATAGTTATAATAAAATCATTGATCGAAAAATGGATTTTAACAGTAGATCCAAGAATACATTTTAAAAAGGATTTGAAAGCGAAAGAAAATAATTTACAAAATTTTAAATACAAAAAATACATTTTTGGGAAAATAGGGGTTACAAATCCTACCCACTTTACAACAAAATTTTGTCCTCGAAAGTTGCTTAGGCGGTACATAGGATAGGGCAAAAACAAACTGGAAAAGGGTAACAAAGCAGAGACTAATGAGGAAGGAACAAAGCAATAGCAACGCCAGAAAGAAAGGAGATGGATAACAATGAGGCAAATGGAATGCAAGAAAGAAAATAAACAGTGTCAAAAGAAAAGAATCAACACAACATAACAAAGCAAGATAGGGAGTAAGCAGAACTAGAATCAAAGGGAGAACAAACAGGGAAGAATTGAATCAAACAATGAATGGGTGCATGATGGCAAAATGGAATTCAAGAAAGAAGTAAACGGTATAAAAAATGAAGAAGAAACAACACAAGACTTGCAAAATAACAAAGCAAGGAGAAGAAGAAGTAGATGGAGCTGGAATCGAAGAAAGGATGGGCAAGAAAGAGACAAGCCAAGCAAATGAGTCAACAGATGTAGATGAATGCAAGGGATAGAGAAGCAAACAATGTGGGGAAGGAGAAACAACAAGAGAATCATGTGACTGTGGGTTTTGGGCCCACAATGCTTCCGCTGCGCCACTCTGATCAGGAAAGACTCTACCAATAGCATCCAGCAATGCTGGCTGACGAACCAAGCAGAAAGAAAAGAATGGATAGCACCAAAAATCAGAAAGATATGGGTACGAAAGAATGAATTCATACCCAAGAAGAAATCAACAAATGAGGACGACTGAAAAAGATGAAAGAACCAAGGAATCAAGGGATTGAATAAGAAGGGATCAAAATGAATGGAATAAGACTAGTTGTAATGCCCCGGATTCCCGTCATCAGACATCCGTGACACAACCAGAATCTTTGCCTTCAAATGCATCTCAACACAGTAAATAGTACGGAAATTTAAAATACTTTTATTGCCATCAGAGTTAATACATCAATAATTGCAAATATCAATTTCTCATATCAACTATAACGTCCTCTTTTTTACTCCAAATTCAATTCTTTTAATTTCTATATCACTTTAAACATAAACTAAGATAGTTATATTTCAAAGAAAATTTGGGCAGAGTTCCTTCTGAAATTTTTGCCCCGAAACACACAAAGCTTACGGAATTCTGCTCTAAATTCGGTAGCTCACATCACAGGCAATAATATCATGGGCTCCCCAGACCAAAATGAGCAGAATCACACAGGCAATATATATATATATATGCTCTGGGGGCCAAACTCATAATAGAATATCAAATATCAAATAAAAACCATAAATTCCTTTGAAAACATAGTAAGGTTTTTAGAAAACAACTTATTAAACATACCACAGGACCCGGTACTCCACAACGAGATGGGTACGGGTCAACAACATAACGTGCCACTCCACACTATACTCATCATCATCATCCACATACTTATACATCAAAAACACAATTTAAATAGTAAAACTCACTATTCACATAATTAAACCTTAAACAACAAATTTTAAAATGAAGTTCCATTCCACAGAAACATGAATCTACACTTCAACTCTGCACTGCTTAGGACCTGTAATAGTAGGGGATTTAGGGTAGTCCAGGGACTCCCTAACCCCCCCAAACACTAAGGGGTTAGCCATTTCTGGTGTGAGTATAATTTACTAATTAAGCAAATAAATTAAACTTATAAGTAAAAACAGAACGAACTTACGAATACCAAGATAAACAAATCTTACCTGAAATCTGAACATGTAAACATCATAAATGGGATTTCACATCAAATACTCTCTAAGTCATTTCCTGTATGCATATCCATACCCGCTCACAACATACTTACCATTAGTTTGGAAATCATTTCCAAATTAGTCGCTTAAGGCCCATCACTTTACGCCTTATGCAAATATTCCTATAGCTTTATTTTCCTATAAAGCTTTACATTCACAAATAACTCTACCCTCTCATAAACTGCACCTTATTTACCATTCATTTGCAATTACAAACTCACGACTTATATTCTTTCCCAATCTCATATCACATAATATCGCATTCATTCATTTCTTACAACATATATCATTACGCCTCGCAATACATCACTTTCACACTTATAATTCATCTTGAATGGAAAATAAACGTGTATCCTGATTTTCTAGTGTTCGTGTATGCCATGACCTGAGTCTAATGCAACAATACAGAGTATAGAACAGATGCACTTAATCTAATGTCAGCAAGACTCTGGACACACATGCATCCCATACTACATGTGGCCCAGATCAAGCCGTTTCTCCAGTTCAGGGATTTGAACCCTCGCTATGCAATGCATTCTAATTTGGTATGCTTCCTGTTCCTGATAGTATGACATAGTTGAGGAGATAAATAACAGAAATAATTCGGGGCGCTACCCCGTTGTCACCAGTAATCATTGCATCAGACCCTCCTCGAAAGCTATGATGAACTTACAAATATACTCACAGCATACCTATGGCACCGTATTTCATAGGACCGCATCCCATGCGACCCGTTCGTGTCCACCAGCATGTGTCCGGATCCCATCTCAGCCTTACCACAGAACCTCAGGAATCAACAGTGCAAGATACACACTGCAGCACGTATCCCTAATGACAGGAAGACACAACCCCATAGTATTACCACCTAGTGCTAACTCTCAGAACGAGTTGGATTATAGGGAATCACCCCTAACACCAATTTGGTCTTCAAGCGAAACAATAAAAGAAAACTTAACCAATGCATTTTATTGGAACAAGTTGTTACCAAATCACACTGGGTGTCGATCAACAATGTCGAGTCTATCCGGTCTGTCAGACAACAATCATCACAGAAATCACATCCACTGATTCCCAATACCTTCACAAGTCCACGACCAAATAATCCTGGCCCGTGACCCTCAGCGAGTGGTCCAACGGTGCCCCAAGGATGCAATACAAATCCATGAAGGTAAGCACACACATAACCATCAATTTCTGACCATTGACAGACTCAGGCATCGAGACACCAAACACGATCGACCAGAGCTATATTCCAACTCACTCATGTCCACCATGAGTATTAAGCACAGGAACTTATCCAAGTTTCCAAATGAATTGCTAACACATCATTAAAAATCCGATAGCTCATGATCACCACACTGCGGAATGCAGAGAGTTCCTCATCAATTGTCCGATGGAACAGTTCAAGAAATAGCAGTAGCTGTAACCCAAGCTATTCTCATTGGAAACCAACACTTTCAGAATTTCTAGAAGGCTAGGGAGATCCACTGCAATCCCCCAGTGGACGACTCCCTCACATTCTTATAGAACTCTAGTCCCCGAGTCAACTTAAACTTGAAGTTTAGTCTAAACAACAGGTTGCTAACTGCAACGTCCATAACTTTCAACACGCAATACAGAATTACTTGATACTATAAAACTTCATATACTCTCAATAGTATATTCTTCTTGCACTCGCTGCACATTTTCAATATCATAAAAGTTTGCTCACTCATCGGGAATTCTCGATTCTGGATCCTATGGGAAGGCGGGAGTGTCTACTTCAACTTCCTAGTTGAACACCTCTTTCAGACTCTATCATTTGAGTTCTTGAAAACACAAGTTCCATCTTTGAAAAATCATAACTCTCAATCTATAAACTGGAATTACAAAATTCTAGATGGGTTAGAAAGCTCGTACTCCCTACTACGACTCTCTAGTTGGTCAATTCCCCAAATTCTTAATAATAGTTCCCAAATTTCTCACCTACACAAACTAGCCAACTTGTACTAGGCTGAACATAGCCCACTTTGAAAGTCAATAATAAATCAACCTTGAGTCCAGTGCTCATGAAATTTGAGATACTCAATCTACACATATACCATTTCATTGTGTCCTAAAATTCACATTTAGATTCATCTCACACAATGAGCTACGACTCTTCCAACATAGCACACAAATTCAGCCACTCTTTCAGCGGAGTGTTTACTACCCTTTACCAAATGAACTCTAGAATTTCTGAAACTTGAGAATCATCAAATAAACTCATACCAAAAGCTACTCTCAAAAGTTCATAGCAAGATCATACATGCACAACTGGTTATGAACCTTTTGAACTTCAGTCCAAAAGCAATCAGCTTCAGCTCTGTCCTTTCAGACCAGCTGCACTCCACAATTTTTGAGGTATTAAACGACCTCGAAAATTTATGAAATTTAAACTATAGTTGTGGATACATACAAGAGTGTCCACACAAACTTTTAGCTCAAAACACCCATGCTACACTAAGATACGAAATCGAAAATACACAGCAAATCATAATTTAAAATTTTCACAACGCACCATGTGCGTAAAATAAAAGATATCATACTCAAAAAATATCCCACGAAGACTCGAAGTGCCAGCACGCATCCAAAGTCGCTAGTATATCCTATCATCAAATTTCAAAGCAATTAAAACTCAAATCATTCAAACCAATCACAAAAGCTAATAACACTATTCCAAATATCACACAAGCGTTTATTGAACGCCTGGGATACACACATGCGATGCACGTAATAATCTAATACCTATGAAAATTTTATCCCCAAATAATTACTAGAATCCCTCCTAAATTTTCTAATGGCCCAACTATACTTTCCACTACTATACGAGAATTAATTCATACACATATAGTTCTCTTTTACAAATCCAAAACCCTAATTTATTAACAACTTGTAAACTCTCTAAGAATCTGCTAATTTCTCACATCTACCCTTTCCAACATCTCCTAATCTTCCTACCATAATACTCCCACTCAAAAGAAATTAACCACACTAGATTTCATACAATAAAACAATCTAGGGTTTAACTTTCCGAAATCCTTTCGAAAAATGGACATCGCCATGATGTAGAGAACCCTTCTATTAGTCTATCCCTCAATTTAATTTGAAAACGATGGAGAAATGGAGGGGATTGGAGCAGGGAGAGAGAGAGCCGATGGGTTTGGCTGGGGTTTCTTTCGGCTGGGAAGGAAACGGGAGAAAGAAAGAAGGAGAAGGAAGGAGAAGGGGTAGGGTGGGGTTTTTTATAAAAGAAATTAATAAATAAATAGATAAATAAATAATGTAAGGGAATATTTCATATAAGCCCCCAAGTCTCAAATGTATTTCAAATAAACCCCAACTCTCACTCTTTAAAATACTAACAATCAAAAATACATAAAATTGTCTCATAATAACCCTCCAAAAGCATAAAATAAAGTAGACAATATATCTGATATTTCTTAATAACAATCAATTGTTATTAGAAAAATACACAATCGCATGCAATTCTCATTTGCACACAAATTACGATCCAAAATAGCCATATGCTATTTTTGCGGGGTATTACACTAGTATCCAGATCAATGTTGATAATAATTCATTTATGCATGCATGGTTGGTGAAATGTTGAGCCGATCTCAGTTCGAGCCAAGCTTGTCTAATATATGAGGCAAACTAATATATTAGCCAAACCTGGACTCTGATACCACTAAAAACCTTGTCACGCTCCGCTTTCCAAAAGAGAATACGAGCACGTAACATTGGCCCAGCAAATGATTTTCATCATCCATAAGCTATTCAGGAATCTTTACAACATCTCATGAAATAATCAGAGTCAGAAACAAGAGAATCAACCAACATACACATATGAACCAAAATACCAACAAAAATACTTGAAACCAAATACATTAATCTCAAATAGTCATGATTTGAATAAGTCAAATATCCTTAGTCACATTGCCCAAATAGAAGAATAAACCCAAGTATCAAAATACAATATTGTTCAAGCAACTACAAAAATAATAATAATAAGATCTAACACTAATACTTCATGTCACCAATCTCGTCTGGAACCTGTTCTCCAAAATCTGTAATTTAACAATTGCAGGAAAGGGGAAAGAGAAAACAAGTACCCGTCAATTGCAAGTTACGAGCCGCTTGTAATGCAGGATACAAGTATATGGGGAAAAACTAACTAATAGCATGGAATAAGCATGATGATAATGTATAATAACTAGCATAGTAAGGTGAACAAGTACAAGTAGCATGTATCAAGTGTCAAGTAAACAAGTATCATGTAAACAAGTATCAAGTATCAAGAATCAAGTGTCACGAAATAAAGTAACAAGTAGCAAGGGTCAAGTAGTCAAGTACAAGTGTCAAGTATTATGTTCAAGGATCATGAATCAATTCTTATAGTGATTACTATCTAGGTAGCACTCCATCCATCCCAGCTTTTACTACATGGTTGCTACAATAAACAGTTTCACTTTAGATTTCATAGTGGACCATAGAGGGCAGCGAACTCAGAGACAATTAATCCAAATCTTATACCAAATTCCAAGTTAACCAAATCATATACCAAATTCTAAATTAACCAAATCATATACCAAATTCTACAAGACATCTCTTGGAAGGATAAAATAAGTTGCAAGATAACATGTACGGGTGCAAGATATCTCTTGGAAGGATAAAATAACCAAATCTCAAGTTCAGGACTACAAGACGATACTGTAGTAAAACTAAAATGCCCAGTGTTATAACATGCAAATCTGAATCCATCAAAACTTATAAAAAATAGACTCACAACCGAATCCAACGAATATAAATAAGTCATATAGTAATTCACAAAAATATAACTCAAAACTCATTTGAATCCAGAAAACAGGTTCAGCTAGAAATCAGGAAATCGAATTCAATAGTATGAAAATAGCATGAAAACATATTAAATAAATCCACAAAAAATCTGGAGTATTCTCCTATCTGTCTAGTATCAAAATATAAAGTTTCACATTTTTTCAGTAAGATTAGTTTAGCCATCAAAAATCAGAAAATATCAAAAAACGATAGTTTGGCAAATCTGGAATTTCCAATACTGCTGTACGAAAATTGTAATATCACAAAAACCGTGAAACGAAATCCAAATCTGCCAAAGGAAGATGAAAATAGACATGATAAACTAACTTTCATATTTTACAAATATTTTTCATACAGTCAAAGGAATCAGGGTGAAAATATGATTCTTTACAGAACAGTGAGTAAAATATAGCAAGTACAGTCTTTATAAACAAGCATGAAACGGCATATAAAACTCATCAATAAAATCCACCAAAATTCTAGGTAATCCCTAAATAAGTATAAAAAAATTGACCAAAATTCTGGATCAAAATAGTATGTTTAGCACAAGTATCAAAATGATCTAGTCATCAAAATCACCAAGAAATGAAATCTGGAAAAGAACTACACCTCGGTAGTAAAACATTCATATCTCAACATACGAAAATGAAATCGAGTAAGGTCAGAGGGGTTGGAAAGAAAACGAATTCCTCTAAAACTCATGTTTTATACTGAAATTACGATTGTGACCTTAATATGGTCTAAATTACTGATCAAGACAGATCATCGGCAAAACACAGAATTTCTTCAAAAACCAAAATCAACATAGATCCAACGAAACTTGATCCAAACACCACCAAAAATAAAATCGAGTCTACCAAGTGTCCAAACATCATGAAATATGGTAATTAACATATCCAAAGCAAGTCTATCACATGGATCTCAACAAATACCCAAATTTTCACAAGAAGTCTCACATACATGATCAAATCAAGAATAGGAAAAATCTAAGTTGTTTCATGTCAATATTGTGTCGTGAGGCAACTATGGTCAAATCATTATAGAGACAATATCAACAAGGAGTTTCACACACGAATTGTCTCTAGAACCCAACAACACTATAAGCGGAAATTATAACTTGTATCATACAAAGGAATTTGAGTACAAGTTACTTGCCTGAATGACAACGACGAAAACAACACCAAGCAAGAATAACGGGAACAGATTCTCGGGCACGAACACAAATACAAAGAACGGATCACGAACCAATCACGAACACACGATCACGAATAAGGTGAAGACGATCGAGATCACGATGAAGATCAAGATCAAGATGATCAAACAACGATCGGGCGGATCAGCACCGATGAGATCAAGATCAAGATCAACATCAACAAGATCGGGCGGTCCAGATCAAGGTGATGATGAAGTTGATGATGATCGCGATCGAACGGCCAAGATCACCACGATGGTGACGATCGGATGTTGATGATCAAAGCAGAACGGACGACCCACATCTAAGGCCATGATCAAGACCAAGGGAACATGATCATCACGATGATCAAGAAGATCGGACGGTCGAGATGAACATGATTAAAAACCCACAAGGTCAACTGCAACCTCTATGGTTGCACTAGAGGAACCCGACGGCAGCAAAGGAGGCTCGCCTAGCTATCGATGGACGGCACACAGGGGCTGTTGGCAAGGCTGGCTGCATGGTGGGGGACTAGGGGAAGGCATTGCGAGGTGCACAGTTGAGGTACTGCTGTCTCTAGCTGTAGCGCGCTGCACTGCGAGGGGGAGAGCGGCGGCCAGAGGAAGAGGGTGCAGACAGAGGTGCACACAAGGGGGGGGTCTGGATGAGGGCAGGTAGAGGGAGAGAAGGAGAGATGAGCGAGAGGAAGGTCAAGGATGGGTTCGGGAGGTTGAAGGTGATGGGGGAGGAAGAAGAAGATGAAGTGGCAGGTAAATAGGGTAGGCAGATGGGTTTTGTTTGTATAAAGTTGGATGTGTTAGGGTTTAGGCGTAACTGGTAGGGTGAAGGATGCTAACGGGTTTGGGAAAGGTGCAGACGGGTTTGGTTTGGGTAGGTGGCTATTTAGGGTAAATGGGTTTCGGTTTGGGTAGGCAAGTATTAACGGGTTAGGATAAACGGGTAGGGGTTACTGGGTTGTGGATATTAAATGGGGATGAGTTTAAATGGGTTCAATAAGAAAAATACAATAACTAATAAAAATTTAATTTTTTTCTTTTATAAAATAATATAATTTGCATTAAAAGTATAGAGTCTATTTGAAATAAGTACAAATATAATTAATACATAAAATGGATTTTTAGTACACATTCAAAAACAGCGATAATAACAATAATAATAATAAGGCCATGATAAAAATAATAATAGTACTACTAATAACAGTAATAGTAATAATGAGAGTAATAATCATAAAAATTAGAATTGTATTACAATGAAAAATTCATAGAAAATAGTTACAATAAAATCATTGATCGAAAAATGGATTTTAACAGAAGATCCAAGAATACATTTTAAAAAGGATTTGAAAGCGGAAGAAAATAATTTACAAAATTTTAAATACAGAAAATACATTTTTTGGAAAACAGCGGTTACACAAAAGTTGAGGAAGAACGATAAGGCCACACCGACGACTCAATAGCGAGACTAGAATTCACAATGTACCAAGGAAGACACTAGTGGAAATTAGCAGAAACCCGACGCAATCACCAGGAACTAGTCAAGACTAGGCTCGAGGAAGAAATTGACGACAACCAATACACTCATTTTCCAGAAGCGGCAAAGTTCTCCAAGATCAGCTTATGATAAAGCAACCGCCTTGAGCACGCCAAGGAGGAAATCTTACCCAGATAGGGGACTATCATGCCAAAAATTCAGTGAAATCATCAAAGGAACTGCTAAAGGGCTAAAGCGGCGATTCATGATTTTTGACCTTTTCTAAGAAGGGAGTGGTCACCGACCCGCAGGTGTTGCAATCAAGGAGTGAATCAGCACCACTAGTGGACAAGGACAAGCAAAGTAATGGGGCCATTGTCTACTCCAGAAAAGAAATTGGAGGGTGTCAGCATCAACTTCATGATGTATCTATCCAGAAGACTGAAGAACAACAATTCAACTTTGTAGAAGACCACTTTGTCGATAATATTACTCGAGGAACTGGAGATGGTTCAGAAAAATGTCTCATGAACCATTGGAGATTGTGTTTTTCTTTTCCTCTCTACTAGCGTCGTTCTGATGACAGAACAATTCTAAGGAGGGAGTAATGTAATACCCCGCAAATCGCAATCTGTACACAGTTGAGAATTGCACGCGATTAAATATTTTTCTAATAATTATTAATTTTAATTGAGAAATTTCAGATATATTAGTTATTCTGAACCCGATGAGGTATATTCGGGATATCTTCTCAACTAAACTATGTGTGTTGTCCCGATTGTTTTTGAAGACAATCTTTGGTAAAATAAAATCTTTATAATATATATATATATATATATATATATATATATATATATATATATATATATATATACATATATATAGGGGAAAAGGGGTATGAGCAACTTGCTCATTTAGTAAATAAGCAATTAATGATGTGACATACATTTGATTGAAAAATTCTTAAAAGGATTAGTTGTCCAATGTATCACATGCATGCCACATAATCACTTGCTTATTTACTAAATGAGCAAATTGCTCATATCCCTTTTACCCATATATATATATATATATATATATATATATATATATATATATATATATATATATATATATATATATATATATATATGTATGTATGTATCTATGTATGTATGAGTGTATGTATATTTTGACTGAATTGTATATATGATGTATGTACATGAATACTTGTATGTATTTTTATATGTATATGTATTTGTATATATTTATATATATATGTATGTATGTATATTTAATTTTAAATGTATTGAATTGGGTTGTAAATATGAATATATATGTACACATATGTATATTGGTGTATAAGAGACTCACACCACACCTAATAAAAAAATCCCCACTCTCTTTTCCCTTCCCCATTTCTTCTCCACTAACCCAATCCCTTTCTCCAATCTGATGCCACCGAAATCCCCCACCCCATCCATGTCTGAAACCCTTCTTACCCCACCTCCATCTCATTTTTCCCCCGAAAACTTCCATCTCCATCTTCTTCTACTTCTTCTACCCTCCATCCTCTTCTACCATAGTCATGAGATGATAAAAGAAATAGAGAAGAGGGTTTTTTGTTTGCTTATGGGTTCTTGGAGTTTGGAGAGGAAGAAGAAATTGGGTGGAGAAGAAGAGCTAGCTAGCAAGAAGCTTAAGTATTCCTTCATCTAGTGGGTATTCTCATAACTCTAAATTAGTTTTTTTTTTGGTGATATTGTTGTGTAGGCGTAAGACAAACATGGATATCATGCTTGAGTGTTGATGTGTTGTGTGAAGAAGAATTTGATTTAGCTTGTTTGTTAATACAATTTCTATACCACATTTTCTTGTTAAGAACACTTATGTAGTATGATTGACATAGGATTTTCTACTGAGAAAATGACTTAGAATTTGAACATGTATTTTTTTTGCATGTTCTAGGATGCGTTTGGAGCATCCTCCAATTTTTTCATATTTTTCTTGGTTTTTTTAGTAGCTCAAACAGTTACTTGAATTTCGTGCAGTGAGCAAGTAGAAAACTGCTGTTTGTGTGAAAACTTGGTGTTTTTCCAAAACTCATAACTCAGAAATGATAGGGTATTTTAAGCTTAAATTTTTACTGGGTTCTCTTGAATGTGTCTAAAACAATAGTTTCAAATTTTGCATTTTTCTGAGATCGTTTGATACTTCAAAAAATTATAAGTGTGCTACTGGTCCGAAATCAGAAACTTAATCTTCTATATTTTATGATCGATGTTCATTAATTCATAACAACTATTTGATGCATGATATTGCAATGAAATTTTTACTATAACTTTTGGTATTAGTTTAGATCATGATTCAAAAATTTCAGAATTGTTATATAACATTTGATGGAGTTTCAAAAATAAATTGTATAAGGAGGTAGACACCCTGTATGAAAATAGGAGGAAATTTTATGCTATATTTGAAGTGCCATAACTCTGTGTGTTTTGAAACTGAATGCAATTTTTGAATATGTTAGACTTGTATATGTCTAGTTACGTATTCTAAAATTTCATGAGCATTGGACTTATGATTGAATTTATATTGAATTTTTATTGGACTATGTTTAATTCTGTTCAGATTTTGAGTAGTTGGTGAAGTTGTGGAATTCTGGAATTATATGTTGAGAATTTGAAAGAATGATCAACTATAAATTTGTAGTAAAGAGTCGTAGCTTTTCGAAACATCTTGAATCATAAAATTCCATTATGTATAGCACAAGTTATGATTTTTCGAAGTTAGTGCAGAACCAGTCTTAATTGAAGGACTTGGTTTTTGAAGAAGAACTCATTTCCCTGTGTGTACCCTGATAGAAATTAGAGTTTTTAAGTATTTTAATGGATGAATATGAGGATGCGATCAACTAGAAAGTTGTTGTAGACATACCCAGATTTCCATAGAATCCAAAATCAAGTAATTCCGATAAGTGGGCATGTTTTTATGTTGATAGTAAGGTGCAACAATTGTATGGAAGAATGTACAGCAGAGAACATAAAGAGATTGTATAGCTTCTAGATGGCTGAATTTGAAGAAATGGTTAACTAGAAACTTGTAGCATAGAGTCTTAGCTTTCTAGAATGGGTAATATCATACAATTCCAATTTGTATTTTGGATGTTATGAATGTTACAAGTTTCAACAACCTGCTATCTTGTTCAATTTCGAGCATGTGTTTGAAATAATAAAACTTAATTTCTTTAAGGAATTTGAGAGTTCTCAACTAGGAAATTGTAGTAGAGGTTCCCACCTTTCTAAAATGTCTAATTTTGTTGGATTCCGATGAGTGTAGCAGAAATTATGGAATTTTCTACATGCTACAGGATTATGACTAGTAGTTGATTTGAGTTTCTAAAATGTTTAAGTGATTATCCTTATTAAGCACTTCATTTGGGACTTATATGAGATTCTTGTGCTTAGTACTCATGGTGGACACATGTGTAAATTGGGAGAATAAGTATATGGTCGATTTGTTGTATGTGGGCTCATAGCTAGTATAGCTTGGAGCTAGTCCAGGTTGTGAGACCCTAGGACTATCAACCCAGTCGGCAAGTATTGTGATTGATTCATTTTCACCTCGAGAAGTAAATATCTTCCTATGCGCCGTCGGATCGTTTACCGAAGGAAGGTTGACCGCATGCCGGGATACTGGATGTAACCTGAGGCGGAGATGGTGGCGGCCAATGGAGATCGGATTTCCGATGTTTCGGGTTGATAGGCTAGGTTATTGCCTCGTCTTGAATGTGTTGATGCCTAGGTCTGTCAATGACTGGATATTAGTAAATTGTCTGTGTTTCACCTCTATTGCTGGGTATGAGGCACTCCCTTGTACTGCTCGCTGAGGGTCGCGGGCCGGGGACATTCTGTCGAAGACCTATAGAGGTGTCGTCAATCGATGAATGTCAGTTCTTCGTGATTAGTTATTTGTGATAGAACAGTTGGGCTCAGTCACTATGCATGATTTGACAACTCGCATGTTTTAGCAATCAATGTTATTTCATATTGTATTACTTTAATTTTCACTTGAAGACCTATATTTTGACTTGTTCTAAGGGTCAGCACTAGGCGGTGATAACCAGGGTTGTCTCTTCCTGTCATTAGGGATATGTGCTGCGGTGCGTATCTCGCTCTGTTATTTCCTGAAATGCAGTGGTAAGAACGGGAGGGTTCCTGTCGAATAGGGGGCTTAGACCTTCGAGGCCGTCATGTTATTATGTTGAGTGGATACGAACGGACGATGGGGCTGCTGTCCCATGAATATTCGAGACCATAGATATGCGGTTGTGTATCTGTAAGATCTTCACGATATTTGGTATGATCCAACCGGATTGGGGCACTAGTGGCAAACGGGGACACCACTGTGTTTAGCTGTAATAAATGCAGGATTCACCAGCCGTGTTGTATCTATTAGGAATAAGTTGAGTACAATAGTATAATGTATTGCATGACGAGAATTCAAAATCCTGAAACTGTAGAAGACGGCTTGAATTGGAGTGTATGTAGTATGGAATGCATGCATGTCCAAAGTCTTGCTGACATTAGACTAAATGCATCTGTTTTTCTTTACCTTGTGCGCTATGCATTAGACTTCAGGTCTTGGTTAGTCCAGTCAACGGTACTGGCATCTATGGATAATCTTGAATGAACCGTTGATAATACCCCGTCAACCCTAGGAAACATCAGATCTCTTTAACAGTTGTGGGTCGGGCCCATTCTGTCACTGCCTCAATCTTCTGTGGATCCGTCTTCACTCCCTTATTAGAAAGGACGTGACCCAAGAATACCACCTCATTCTTTCAGAACTTACAGTTAGATAACTTTGTTGTATAATCCATGCTCTTGTAACTTTCCTAATACTTCTGCCAAGTGATTACCATGCTCCTCTTTTGACATGGAGTATACCAAAATGTCCTCTATGAAGACCACTATGAATGCATTGATGAACTGCCACAACACTCGATTCATCATATCCATGAATTGTCATGCCCCGTAAATTTTAATATTATATTTTGAATTAATAAATAATTTATAACTCAATTTATTTAATTATTTTGAATTTTCGTAAAATTGACATTTTTACACGTGCAAAACACGTGCAAATATTTTCGAAATGTGAATTTAGAATTTTAAGTTGATGAACAAATTATAATATTTTTTATTCGGTATATTTGAATTTTTGGGATTTTTTGAATAAAGAAAACTACTTTTATAAATTTTTGAAAGAATGGGTTTTTTTTTGTAAAAAGTCGTTTAAGGGTGAAAATTGAACATAAAAAATTGATTGCCTGCATTTAGTGTGGCTATTCAGTAGATGGCTTTAAGGAATAAGATTATTTGCATATTTGGTTAATTTTTATTGATTCAATTGAATAAAAATATAATTATGCAATTTTGAGATTGTTGGGGACTTTATTGAAAACATTCTTCATGGAGAATGAAAGTCAGAAAATTTATTTGGAAAATCAAATCTTTATTAGCAGATAATAATTCTAAATTTTCTGGATTTTTAGAAATATTTTATTGCTTTTTTGCAAATATTACAAAGAGGATGACTTTTTGTGCAAAATTGCAACTTGGAGTAAAAAATCTAGATTTCGGTCTTTTTCTGGGCTTTACATTTTGGCTGGCCGAACGAGGAGAGTTAGGGTATTTAATTTAATTTAAATTTAAATTGATTTGATTAACTAATAATTGGAAGAATCTACATATGTAAATAAATATTTTTCTTGAAGAGTATTTTTTTAAACTTTGTAAAACCCTGAAAACCCAAAATTTCGGCCTATATAGGTGCAGCAGCTGCCTATTCCCTGTTGTGAACCCAAACTTTATTTTTTTCATTATTTTATTGGAGTTGGATATTGGATTTTTGCAAGAATGAGGAGAAGGCTTTTTCTTTACTACAACTATTGTTATTCAAGTTGATCTTCAAATTGGGTGAGTAGTTATTCAATATGTAACATTCCATAATTTTATGAGATATAATATAGTATTATATATATATAATATATGGTTAATGACATAATGGTAAATTAGATGGATGGCAAAGTTGTAATAATGATGGGATTTAAAATGAGAATGAATTGGCTGCTTTGGAGCCTTGGCTGCTGCACATGGAGTGTGGGCCCAGGTGTTGGGAGAGCTGTGCGTGCTGATGTGGCATGGGGCATAGGAGGCTCTGCCTTGTGCTGACGCCAGAGGGAGAACGGGTGTGGGGATTAAATTGATCCCACATCGGAGGATTAACAAGATTAAATAATAATAAATATAATTGCCTATGATCAAGAGTCACCTAATTGGTTAACCACCTTTTGAGAGGCAGCCTGTGGTGGGCAGCTGTACTAATAAATAAATGAATTGTCTGAGTTTGGGGTCAGAATGTTACAGAGTTGGTATCAGAGCAAACTTCATTTAGTAATACTAAACATGGTATAGGGAAACAAAATTAGGGTGGACATTAGAAGTGTGAGTACGTAGGGTGGACATTAGAAGTGTGAGTACCTAGGTGGACATTAGATATGTGAGTTGCTGTTTTGATCATGAATGCTTGTAATGAATTTGAATTATTTGTATGTCTAGATTCGACTAAAAATTTCTTTATCGTAAGTGGGTTGATTGTTTTCGCATAAATTGAAGATGAATGATTTGTTTTCTCTTACTGTTATAATTACCTTTTTACTATTTTTATTATTATTGACGTTAAATTGGGAAAATTTTATTAGTTATTGACTTATCTATTTTTTTTACAAAACTAATTATAATTATAAAATATGTTTTGCTAATTCTAGCCTATTTGTTCTATAAGTTTTGTGTTCTATGGAAACAAGTTTTGTTATTGACCCTTGGAATGTGGCGAATCTAGCTTTTTCTTTTCTATTGGTGTTTGCAGTTTATAGTTTTGAATGACGTAATGTTTGATTTTCGTTTGTCACTTTTGTGTGACGGATACTACAATAATTACATTATAATTAACAATATTTACTTATATTTCGTTTTCTTTCGATTATTGCTTTGAATATATTATGTTTCCGTACGTAAACTACCTTTTCCCTTCTCTTTTATATTTTATATTTTTATTTTCTTTTTTAAGATTCTACCCTTCATATTTTTATGTACTTTTATGTTTACTCATTTATTTTGCTCTTACTGTTACGCATTATTTTAGTTTCAATTCCTACTTATTGAATTATTAATTTCTTTTATTATTATTCCTATTATATTTTAATTCACATTCATTTATATATACTTTGATTTTTTGATGCTATATTTTCCAATATATTGTATTGTCTTATTTTTTCGGTGTATTTAAACTTGATTGTAATATTTTTACTCATATAAATATGATATACCTCTGCACTTTGAAATTTTTATTTTATTATTAATTTTTTTTTTTACACCTTATATTAAATACCTTTTTTATTACTTATTATTTACTACTTTTGTTATATTTACTTTTCACCGTTTATAGCTACTTGTTGTATTACTTTATTTTATTTTTTATACTTTTACTGCTATAATATACTGTAGTCTTTTCTTAACTTAATAATATGATTTTTACCTTCTTTGTTATTTTTTTACTACATATACTTTCTATTGTTTACTGTATATTTAATAACATATGATTATTTATGCTACATAGTTATCTCTCATTCACAATTACATTGAAGCTTATGCATGTATTTCATTCCGTCATTCTCCTTACTTTTATAAATCATTTTTCACTACTACTAATTCCTACTATTTATGTTTGATATTTATAATCTCTATAGCTATTTTAATATTCCATCCTGTGACTTTCTACTCCATTTCCTAATTTTGCTTATATTTTTTATATCACGAATTTCAAAACGTAACATCATACTTAAATTAAACATCCAATATCCCTATACATATGGAAGATTACATCATTCCATACATCATTTTCTTGCAACCGGATATCAAGAAGACAAATATGCAACTAGACGTCAATAGGAGGCAACTTGCAACTGGATGTCGGGAGTCAAAAACTACAACTGAATGTCCATACGGCAATATGGAACCTGATGTCGTGGAGACAATCTGCAATTTGATGTCAAGGAGGCAAGTCTACAGCTAGACATCAATGAGACGAACCCACGACAAAGAAATCTTCTACTCTAATCAGCCCACTTTTAGTTTCATATATATATATATATATATATATATATATATATATATATATATATATATTACTTATCACTATCCTATTCTTTTGTACTTGTTCATACCGTTTTATAAGATTTTAAAACATAGCCTATGCTACTTCAACTTTGTTATTCATAATCTAGTTACACTTATATACACATTTAATTACCTTATTATTTATACTTGTATATATATATACATATATATATATATATACATATATATATATATATATATATATATATACATATATATATATATATATATATATATATGTATGTATGTATACTTTATCTTCACATATGTTAGTAATTTCGTAATCTCAAACAATTTCATTTGTCTGGCCTATCATATATTTGTTTGCTACTTATATAATGTGATATGTATTTATTATTCATAGTTATTTACAATTCTCATTTTATATAATTAATATTATATATTATTCCAATATTATATTATTATTTCATTTACTATTATTATACTTGTTTCACCTACTTATAATTTTTATATTATTGTATTGTTGGTTTTATCATATATTCCAAAACCTTATTTGCATATATAATATCGTAAGTTAATTTTCTTACTATACTTGACAATTTAAAAATATTTGATATAATAATATCAGTATTCTATATATTTAATTTTTAAATCGCATATGTGGTTATTATATTGCTTTTGCAAATGAATTTTTTGTGTGTTTTATAAATACATCATTACTCGTACTATTACAATTACCTTGTATTTTAACAAAATTCGACACTTATGTTTTAGTTTTTATTTTATTTTTTCAGATTATTATCATTATCATTATTTTGGTTTAGCTAAATTTGTTGATATTTCGATTTGTTTTTGATTGACTATTCTATATATGTATATGTATTTTTTTATCATCTTTAAGTTTGTATTCATTATATTACTTTTATTATCATTTACTTTTTCCATTATTCATATTCTTAACTTCTTTTTTTTGCTTCTTTGGCCTTATTATCTTCTTAATATAATGATCTTTTACGATGTTATTTGATTGGTAATCTTTTTTGATGATCTGTTCATATATCTATTTTGCATTTCATGGTTTTATACAAATGTTGTAACGACCTTTGAAGTGCTTAATATTTGTTTTACTGACTAAACTTATTGTTATTTGTTACTTTAGACAGTTTTCTTTTACTCGTATTCTTGTCTAAGTTTTGTGTTACGTAGGTTGCCTATTTTCATTAATTCTTAAATTTGTAGTGCCTTGTGTTTATAGTGTATTCAAGTTCTAAGTAAGCTTCTGATTCCCTTGTGGGTTGTGAAGTATTATTGACTAATTTATACTAGTAATAAATTTGCTGTAGAAACTCGTATGCATTAATTGATTATCTAGTTGCTTTCGACAAGTATTTGCATAGTTTATATATATATATATATATATATATATATATATTCATACAATTTTATATATCTTCTTGGGATTAGTTTTATGCTTTCTAGATTTTTGCTTATACTTGTTGCTCTGTTGGTTTTCATATTTACTTTACTGTTCATATTATACGTTATTTTCTTTATTTAGCAACCCAGTGTAATTAGAAAATAAAGATACAATGAATTTTCTGAAACTGTTGTGTAAGTTTTGTATTTTTGTTTTCCTCTTACTAATGATAGTTCTGAGGAAAGAACTACTCTAAGGGGGGAGTGATGTAACGCCCCATAATTTTTAATATAATATTTTGAATTATTAAATATTTTTTAAATCAATTTATTTAATTATTTTGAATTTTCTTAAAATTGACATTTTCACACGTGCAAAACACATGCAAATATTTTCAAAGTGTGAATTTAGAATTTTCAGTTGACGAACAAATTTTATAATTTGTTATTGGGTATATTTGAATTTTTGCGATTTTTCTGACTAATGAAAACTACTTTTGTAAATTTTTGAAAGAAAGGGGTTTTTTTGTAAAAAGTCGTTTGGGGTGAAAATTGAACTTAAAAAAATTGTTTGTTTGCATTTAGGGCTGGCTATTCATTAGAAGGTTCTAAGGAATTAGATTATTTCCATATTTGGTTGATTTTTATTGATTTAATTGAATAAACATATAATTACGCAATTTTGAGATTGTTGGGGACTTTATTGAAAATATTCTTCCTGGAGAATAAAAGAAAAAAATTTATTTGAAAAATCTAATCTTTATTATTAGATAATAATTCTAATATTTTTGGATTTTTTCGACTAGTTTGCAAATATTACAAAGAGGACTTTTGTCCAAAATTGCCACTTGGAGTAAAAACTCCAGATTTCGGTTTTTTTCTGGGCTGTTCATTTTGGCCGGCCAAATCAGGAGAGTTAGGGGATTTTATTTAATTTTATTTTAAATTAATTTGATTAACTAATAATTTGAAGAATCTATATATATGTAAATAAATATTTTTCTTGAGGAGTATTTTTGTAAACTTTGTAAAACCCTGAAGACCCAAAATTCTGGCCTATATTGGGGAAGTAGCCGCCTATTCCCTGTTGTGATCCAAACTTTATTTTCTAATTATTTTCTCGGTATTGGATTTTGGATTTTTGCAAGAAGGAGAAGGCTTTTTCTTTATTACTACTATTGTTCTTCAAGTTGATCTTCAAATTAAGGTGAGTAGTTATTCAAATTTTCTTGTTGTGTTTCCATGGTAGAATAGATAGATGTGTGTGGTTTTGGATGTGGATCTATTGAATGAATAACATGCATTGTTGATTCCTAATTAAAAGATGGAGTTTTGATAAACTATTCGATGTTTTAATGCAAACAAAATTCTTGAACCCCAAATTTTTAGGCATGAATGTGTGAATATGGAAAGGTATATACAAGGAATGCCGAATGCATATATCCATAAAGGGGTTAGGGGGAGGAGCGGGGGGGGGGGGGGGGTTGGGATTGCTGTTCTCGGGTGAACAGTAACCCCCCAAGCAGTAACCAGGCAGGTTGCTTTTTTTTTTTTTGGTTGGATTTTTGGTTTTTTCGGTTGGTTTTTTGGTGTGATTGTAACCCCCACTCCAGACAATATGTATTTTCCGTGTATTTTCTATAATTAATTTTTTAAAATTTATTTTGTGCTAAATTCTTTTCGGATCTTTTATTAAAGTGTTTTCTAACCGAAAAATATATTCATTTCGAATGATGGTGTATTTTAGTTTTACTTTCTATTACTTATTTATCGACCTTTTATATTTTAACCCAAATTTAATAAGTCATTACTATTGGATTTTTATGAATTTGTTGAACTCAAATCTTATTTTGACATTCATACTATTATTATTGTTATTGTTGTTATTATTATTATTGTTACTATTATTATTGTTGTTGTTGTCACTATTATGATCATTTTTATTATTTTTATTGATGTTATTATTATTATTATTAGCATTATTATTATTTTTATTGTTATAATTATTATTATTACCAATGTTATTATCATTATTAATATTATTATTACTATTACTATTATCAGTATTATCTTCGTTATTGTTATTATTTGCATTATTATTATTTGGATTGTTAATATTGTTATTATTATTATTTTGTTAAGCCTAAAACCCATACCCACTTCTTCTTATTGGACCCTAATCCATTCTCCTATTGGATTCCTACCCAATAACCCATTGACTCTACATCTCTAATTCCTTATAAATACCTAACCTATACTACACTATTCTACCCTAACCCTAACCTACCCTATACCCTAACCCTAGCTTTACCCCAGCTGCCAACCCAACTCCCCATACTGTTGTAACCCAACCCTACACTATTCACCATCTTCAACCTCCCTCTCTCCCTCCTCTGCCTTCGCCGAGCGCCCAGACCGAAGACCCCGAACACCATCCTCCCAAGCACTGCCTCGTCACCTAGTCCATGTCCTCCCCCGATCGCCACCCATCCTCCTTGCCATCCCGATCATCGACCTGCACTGCCGCCGCCCTCTTCTGACCCGTGTTGATGCGCTGCCCTGTGTTCCAATCATCTCGGCAGCACAGCCTCCTCGTCAGCATCCCTTCATCCCCGTCGACTTCCCTCAATGCCCTCCAGTTGACTACCGGCCGAGCCCCAGATCCCCCGATACACCTGCTCCCTGTTTCCACTCGAGCCAGCAACCCATCGAACACCCCCTATATCCTCTCTGTTCGATAGCAGTGCCCCAGCCGCCAGTCGATGCTGTCAGTCTCGTCGTGCCCTCGACGCCACCGACGTCAGCCATTCGCCGTGCACATCCCTGCCGTCGAGCCGCTGTTCTCACTCTTTCCTTTCGCCGTTGTGCATTCGGAAGATAGGGTATCGGCAATTGGTGTTTGGTGTTTTGTAAAGGGGGGATTTGCTGTTTGGAGTTTGTGAGAAGGGGATTGGTTGTGGGTGTTTGTTATTTTGGAGGGGTGTTGCTGTGGATTCTTGCACGCTGTTTGCACGTGCTTCCATGCGTTTGTGGTTCATATTTTGTCACCCGGGATTCTTATCCCGTTATTCTTGGTATTTAATTTCATCGTCCAAAAGGCAAGTCACTTTCCCCTTGAATTGTTCAGTGTATCAAATTCAAGAATTTTCTTGAAACTCCGCAAGTAGATCTTATTCGTCATCATATCATTGTATTGATTATTTTCGTTGGGTCTATTGAGGGTTTACACGAGCTAACCCCAATATTCTTGATATCGTGCCACTTTTGACTCTAAAGATTGAATCTTTCATGCATTTATATAGTATCAATAATAGGGTTAATCATATAATCACGACACAATTAATTATTGTAGAAAGAATTGCTATGTTGTATATTGTTTGATCGACTGATGTTTGATTGATGATAAATTAATGTATGTTTGTGTTTTAAATTTTATTCATCATGTTATTACACGGTCATGCTGATTATAAAGTTCATCGACTAATATAATTGATACTGATCATATTTAATTATTTTATTTCATGAAAAATACCCAAAAACCTGTATGGTGCTTGCTGGCTGTATTTTGTCTGTAATTTTCGAACCAGTAAATGATCTTTCTGAATAAGAATGGTATTCTTATCTTTCTATATTCCAGAACATCTTGAATTTTTGAATTCCAAGTTGTGTCACAAAAGTTATGCACGTTTTACTACAGCTGTGTTTTTATTTCCAGATTTCCAGATTCTTGTGTGGTTGATGTTTAAACGGTTAAAAGGCTGATCAAATGATTAAATTTTGCTCTGAAAATTTCCAGATTGTTACTTAACATGTTTAGGAGTTTAATAAATGTTTTTAATGAATTTTATAACGAGTTTTTGCTGTATCTAAAAATAGAATAACATGATGTCGAATTCCTACATGAACATAAAATCTGTGAAGAACTTTGTGTTTGACCTAGCTACTTTTGTCGGATTTTGAACTTTGAATATGCGTTGGATTCATTTGAAAGTCTACTTTCTAGAATTTTTGACGGATTCAGTTTTTGGTTTCTTTAGTAGCAGGAAATTATTTTTTTGTACAGACTACTCTTACTGTCCAGAATTTCACTTTTCAGTTTTCTTAATTTAATTATTCCTATATCGTAGTATTGCATAAATCGAATTGTGTATGATATATTGCATGATCCTAATGAGTTATTGTCATTGTTTACCATCCTATTGTTTCCCTACTGTTATTATCATTCATCTTATGTCTTATAATTGCATGTTGTATTGTTGCATTAATAAAATAATTAATAAGCCGGGGTTTAAGGGATTGACTGGAGTAGGTGATGACATAGTGACTGTACACGGAAGTGTGGGCCATGTTTACCATAATATCGTGTGTTGGCAAATGTTATTGTTATCGGTTTATTGTTAGATTACCAACACAGTATCCCAATTGATTCTGTATTATTTTATTGTTATTGAGCCAACCAGTGTGCACCAATGTTGCAAATAATGTTATCGTGTCATCTACATGATCTATAGAATCTTCCACTTAAGTCTAAATGACATTGATTGTATGCATCGAACCTGTAGTATGGGATGTAGTAATACATGCATTAGTTAGGATTGACACAACATCGACAATGCATATTGTTCATTATTGTTCCTATTTATATCGAATATTGGCTAAGTGTTATTGATACTGATCATTGAATATTGTTAACGAATAGTGAATCATTGTTTATACCAATTTTGATTACCATGATATTGATTTTTTCTATCGTCCCAAGTTTTTAATTCCTATCGATCCATTGAATTCATTGTTATATCATTATTCCATTGTTCCCTACTTTCTCTACTTGCTTTTCATGACTTGCTCTAAGGATAATTTTTCTCCTCTTTTAGATGAAGTGTTTACAGGTGTTGATGAAGAATTACCTGATGGATTGGAAGAACTATATTGGTGAGGGAATTGATAGCATCGCCGCTTAATAAATTATTGTTTTGTCATGAAGACTTAATTATTGAACTATTGTTATTTCATTGTATTGTGGATTTTGACCCGAATATTTTTATTTTTGTTCCAGATGTTGGATTATTATTGTATTTGGATATTTCATATTACTTCATTCCAAGTATTATTATTTATGGGATTATTATTATTGCCTGTGCATTTATTCTGTATTGATTATATTGGTGAGTTAATCGAATAAACAGCTTATGGGTGACGTTATTCATTCGCTGGGCCAATGTCATGTACTCGTATTCCGTATTTTTGGGAAACAGGGCGTGATAGTGATTTTGTGTGCTAAGGTGGGGGAAGCCTAGTATACATATAGAAGTGTTTGTACAAGTGCTTAAACTAATAATTATGAGATATTTGATCGATTTTGGATGAGATTTCGAAGTCGTTATATGGTCTGGGCTGCTGTCTGCTCCAGATTGGAACGAGAATTTGACATAGTTGCTGATGATATTACCTAAAACTTATTAAATAAAAATTGTAGCTCACTGTTTCTAGTTTTCAGAACATCTGACGAATCCTCAATCCAACTTATAGATTGTAAAATATGCAATTTCTACCACTGTGCTGTCGTAGTTTCAGATTTTTAAAATAACGGTTAGTTTTCAGAATTTGCTGGATATGAACCCCTTAAATAAATTTATTTGAGACTTTTATGGTGAATTCCTCATTATGTGATGAAGTTAAATTGATTTTTTCCATAATTTAATATCGACTATAGGATGTACTGTTTTGAGGAACGAAATCATGTAACTTTTAGATTTTTGGTTGAAAGATAGTTTTAAGAATTTATCGAATATCAACCCTTTAAATTAATTTATTTGGGTCCAGATTTTTATGGTGGTTTCTTGATATGTGTTGGACTTAATTGAATTTTTCCAAAATTTAATAATGATTTTGATGTGTACTATTTTGAAGAACGAAAACGTGTAACTTTCAGATTATGGTGAAATCCTAGTTTCAATTTTGCGGTCCATTCAAATTATGGATTGTGGTAAATAAATCTAAAATTTTGTAGATGAAATTCTCCACTTTTAAGAGATTTGTTTCAGTTTTTGTCGAATGAAGTTGTAGTTGAATTTATTGAACTTTACAAATAAATGGAGAGTGATGTTTAAAAGTTGATTTTGTAAGGAATTTCGTAAGTTGAATATATTATCATGTGTGAAAGAGTCCTTTGTGATGAGATTGGTTGGTTTTCACAAATGTGACAAATGAAGAGTATTTTTGTATAATAAAAACTAAGATGGATTTGATTTGAGACTTAGGGTTATGATATGGACCCTAGAAAGACTATTGATGATATTTTGAGTTATGTGACTCTAGAGTTTGGGTGGGACCCTAACATGCCGGCAGTTGAGAATTTTGTGTGGATATTGGCCAGTGGGTCTTTTGCTATTGATATAGTTGAGTTAAGTCCGGTAGGGTACACCAACTCTAGAAAAACTGTGTTCTAATTAATTAATTAAACATAATAAATATATGGACAGACACTAGTGGAGATGTGATAGATCTTGGGAAATGTAAGTATAAGCTCTGTTGCGAGTCGCACGAATGTATTTCCGGGTTGTGTATTTGTTGTGTCTCTCTAGTATGTTCGCGCGTCGATAGTCTGCAGGCCTATTCGCGGATTTTTTAGAAGTGAGATGGTTTTGGTATGTTCGCGTGTCGATGGTCAGAAGGCCTATTCACGAAGCGTACGGTATATTCGCATGTCGATGGTTGGCAGGCCTATTTGCAGAATGTACAGTGCATCTGCGCACCGATGGTCAGCAGGCTTATTCGCTGGGTACATGGCAGGGAGGTGATTCTCTAGGGTCAGGGCATTGCTTATAAGTTTCTTGCGCGTCGATGGTGCTAGTCTGGCTGGTATATACCGGGACGTGGGCCTATTCGCGAAGTATTCTAGATCTTGTTTCTTTCACCGTAGTAGGATTAGTTGCATAACGATGGATTAAACCATATAAAGTGAAGTACGATAATGGCTTGCACCGGACCTATGTAGAGTGGGATGCATAGACTCTGACAAGTATGCATTACAAATTGTCAGGTGCATTGTGGATTTCTTTCCTTGTTTTACAATGCTTTCCTTGTTTTCATACACTTGACACTTATCCTAGCTTCACTTGTTGTCTTAAGATTTTATTCTTTACGTTTTAATTTAAGTTCGTATTTCCTTTGAATATCACTCACATCGTTATGGCTGACCCCTGTAGTTTGGGGGTTAGAGATATCTCTAGCTCCATGTTTTACAGGTAGGTACCATTAGCATGTAATTGGGAGCATGTCGGAGAATATTTAATGTTTATGCATATCTTGTAAAAGGAATGATTGTAAAGAGAAAATTGTATTTACGGTGCTTTTAAATACTGTTATGCTGTAAAAAGAATTGTAATACAAAGGGTTTAAATTCCGCTATGCTTTGTAAAAGAGTTGATGTAATAAAAGTTTTTAATTTTCCCTGTGTTTGTACTATGTTTATAATTGCTATTGAAGTTGATGCTGAAAATTGTGCCACTTATTTCTAATTTTATTTATTGAGAATTCAGGGCGCTACATGAATATAACCAGTGCATTCATCAATCCTATTGGCATTACCACGAATTCATGGTGCTCATGCCTAGTCGTGAACGCAGTCTTTGGAATATCATCCTCCTTGACCTGAACCTGATGGTACCATGAGCGTAGGTCATTCTTTGACAAAAGTGTTGCTCTTTGTTGTTAATCAAATAAATCATCTGTTTTCTGTATCGGGTCCATGTTTTGGACTGTCACCTTGTTCAACTCTCTTTAGTCAATGCACATCCTCATCGACCCATCATTCTTCTTCACCAAGAGCACTGGTGCTACCTATGGTGAGGTACTGGGTCTGATGAGTCCCTTCTAAAAAAATTTCTCAATTTGCTTCTTGATCACATCTTATTCCACAAGCGCCATCCTGTAAGGTGCCTTTGGTACTAGTGCACTTCCTGGATGCATGAAAATATCAAACTCAACATCTCGATGAGGTGGTAACCGTGGTAAATCATCCAGAAACACTTTTAGGAAATCCCTAACCACTAGAATCTTCATGACTTCTTATGGAATGTTCATCTCAGTTAGAACTGCCATTACTCCTCTGAATTTCTTCTTCCCTTGGAAAGCAACTTCAAGTCCTCCAATGCTTTTACTCTCAATTTCTTATCCTTGCATTAATTGGTTGCACTATAGATCAATATCCAATTTAAGCAAATAATAACATCCACCCCTAACACATCAAACTCAATACGATCTATATCTGAAGGTCTTCCTCCAATCTCGATATCACAGCCAGCGTAATATCGGTCAGTAGTCAGAGTCCCTCATGAGGGTGTAGCCACTGTTAATACACTATATGAAATATCTTAAGTTTGACTTCTAACATGATTGTAAATTTGGGAGGCACGAATGTATAGGACGATCCAGTATCAAATGAAACTTTGACCTTAATTCCATTGATCAAGAGATTTCATGTTGCATCAAAAGATTACATCGTTTAATTTCATTGTACATCTTTATTATTACAAAGCCTTATTTAATGCTAATAATACATTACTCATTTTCCCCAAATTGGTCTATACCAGTGATAACTTTCTCTGAGTCTTCTTCATCCTCTTCAATGAGTGCAAAGACTCATCCCTGGTGGTATGGCTTGTTCTCTTGATTGGCAGGCTTCTGGCTTTGCCCTCCCTATTGAAGTTGTGGGCTGTTAGGCTTGATGTGGCCTTCTTTCCCACAGTTGAAGCAAGTCACTCCCTTGTACCTCTTCGGTCACTCTGACTTGTAATGACCTGTTTCTCCACACAGGAAGCAAGTACCCGGCTTCGCAGCAATGACAATACTATTTGACCTAGTAATATCCCGTAATTTCTAGATATAAAAATATATATAAAAAATATATATATAATGGTTGAAAGTGACATTTGTAATTATGAGATATATATATATCATAAGTGGCTGGCTTGGTAAAATACTTTGAAAAAGTATATTAAAAAAGGGGGGCCCACGGGAGATTCATGAAACAACACATGGTTGTGGTATGATTTCGGAAATGAAATATGTGAGATTTGAAATGGTGATGTGTACTTTGATTACACGGGATTTGAGGAGGAAAAAGGGAATTATAGAGTAATATAGTCCCATATCGGGAGTACACAAAAATTAATTTGAGTATAAATAAAATTGTCTATGATCAAGAGTCACCTAATCGATTAACCAACTTTTGAGAGGCAACCTGTGCTGGGCAGTTGTACTACATAGTATCTAATTTGTCTTCTAAATTGTATATATTGTCTGAGGTAGGGGCAAGGGCATTATAAATGGTATCAGAACCGACTTTCGACACCGGGTGTGGAAGAGGGCCTCAGTATGATCCGCGGTGTTGAGAGTCAATGATCTCCGAGATCGGGTATATTCCACGGTGTTGAGAGTCACTGATCTCCGGGATCGGGTATGACTTGCGGTGTTGAGAGTGATTGATAGCAAGGTATCCGATCTGCGGTGTTGAGAGTGATTGATCTCCGGGATTGCGGACGATGCCACATCGGCTAGAAAGGCTGATCCTACACTAGATGTGTGCTCCGTACTCAGCAAGGATGCTGATTTCTAAAGGTGGGGTGTATGTAATACCCCGTAATTTCTAAATATAAATATATATATAAAAAATATATATATAATTGTTGAAAGTGATATTTGTAATTATGATATATATATATATATATATATATATATATCATAAGTGGCTTGCTTGGAAAAATACTTTGATAAAGTATATTAAAAAAGGGGGGCCCACGTGAGTTTCATGAAACAGCACATGGCTGTGGTTTGATTTCGGAAATGAAATATGTGAGATTTGAAATGGTGACGTGTACTTTGATTACACGGGATTTGAGGAGGAAAAAGGGAATTGTAGAGTAATATAGTCCCATATCGGGAGTACACAAAAATTAATTTGAGTATAAATAAAATTGCTTATGACCAAGGGTCGCCTAATCGTTTAACCAACTTTTGAGAGGCAGCCTATGGTGGGCAGTTGTACTACATAGTATCTAATTTGTCTTCTAAATTGTATAAATTGTCTGAGCTAGGGGCAGGGGCATTACATAGTTAACTTTAGAATCTGTGCCGGGGGTTGTCCCTTGAAATTGTTCGACATTGCAGGCCTTTAGTCATTGTTCCAGTTGTTCCTTTTGTTCTTTAACAACTGGTACTGTTCCATGTCTAATTCAGTGGTAGCAAACCTCTGAACCAGCTAGTCAAACTTTATGATTCTAAGTGGTATCATGCGAGACCTCAGCCCTGGCCTCAACCCTACTCAAACTTCCTAGCCTTCTGGGCATCGTTCATTACTAGTTCTAGTGCATATCTGGAGAGCTGATTAAAGTTTGTCTCGTACTCACTGACTGTCATGCCTCCCTGCTGGGGATTCATAATCTCCATTGTCTTTTTCTCTTAGATGTCCAAGGGAAGTAACGATCTCTACACTCTTCCAAGAACTCGTGCCAAACAACTGGCACTCTTCCACTAGATGCTTGCATCTTGGTTTAGTTGGATAGTAGCCAACTTTACAGTGTTGGTCTTTAGTGTTTCCAACACCTCGAAGGTAGTCTTTATCTTCCTAATCTAGTCATCATTCCTAGTAGGATCAGACTGCCCTACAAACACTTACGACATCTTTCGTTTGAAAGACTCGACCTGTCTGACAGAGTCTTGGGCTAATATTTTCGGCCCCGACGTTGGTCCGACTCTAGTGTTCTGGGACACACTTGACCACATGAAAGTACTTAAGGTTTGGTAGACCTTAACAAGTTCTATCTCCAGGTTGAACTCATCACCATTGGCTCTGCTAATTTCCTCTTATATTCTATTCTTCGTCTTGCTGTTTCTGGTCGAACGAAAAATAATCAATACATATATATATATATATATATATATATATGGCAAATGCTCCATTGAAAATGGGTGTGTTTTCAACGGGTTGGAAAACTCAGATCTGAGCCGTTGGATTGCTCAAGATCTTGATCAATGGCTCAGATCGAAACCCAATAGCGCTCCTACTAAGGCACTCTAAAAGCGGAGGGGCATATTTGTAACTTCATGCTAAAAAATGCTTCAGACTTAGCATTTTTTGGCGTGAAGTTTTTGTTTGCAAATATTTATACATAGGCCGTTGTTGGGAACAACGGCCTAGGTTGTTTGAAGTTCTTTTTGAAGAAAATTATACTTAGGCCGTTGTTGGGAACAACGACTCTGGTGTTCTGGGACACACTTGACCACATAAAAGTACTTAAGGTTTGGTAGACCTTAGCAAGTTCTATCTCCAGGTTGAACTCATTACCATTGGCTCTGCTAATTTCCTCTTATATTCTATTCTTTGTCTTGCTGTTTCTGGTCGAACGAAAAATAATTCCAACTTAGTCGGAGGAATCAATATATATATATATATATATATATATATATATATATATATATGGCAAATGCTCCATTGAAAATGGGTGTGTTTTCAACGGGTTGGAAAACTCAGATTTGAACCGTTGGATCGCTCAAGATCTTGATCAATGGCTCAAATCGAAACCCAATAGCGCTCCCACTAAGGCGCTCTAAAAGCAAAGGGGCATATTTGTAACTTCATGCTAAAAAATGCTTCAGACTTAGCATTTTTTTGGCGTGAAGTTTTATTTTGCAAATATTTATACTTAGGCCGTAGGTTGTTTGAAGTTCTTTTTGAAGAAAATTATACTTAGGCCATTGTTGGAAACAACGGCCTAGGTTGTTTTTTTTATATAAAAAATTCAACCTAGGCCGTTGTTCCCAACAACGGCCTAAGTATGTACATACTCAGATCTGAGCCATCTCCCTCATTCTTCGACAACTCTCTCTCTCTCTATTTGGAGCTCCCGAAACCCAATCCCTAAACCCTAGCTCCACTCCAACCTCCTCTCTCTCGATCTGAAACTCTTCTCGATCTCCCCCTTTTCTCGATCTATCCTATCTATCTCTCCCTCTCCCAAATACCCCAAACCCTAATTTTATCCGAAATCTCTTCAACTCACCCGAACCCTAGCATAAATTCTATGATACCGTAGACTCTACAACTTGTTCGTCTACAGCAACGGCTCCTAACATCTTTGATAACTCTCTCTCTCTCTCTTTGGACTAGTAGTCACTTTTTCACAATTTAGTATAATGAACTATGTTAATTTATTTAATATTTTTTCAATTTTTGGGTTTGATTTTTTGTACTATGCGTAGTAGTCTTCAATTTAGAGAGTGTACAATTTTTGTATCATGTGTGTTGTATATACTTTGTGGACATTTTTGTAGATGTAGTGTTAGTTGTAGTTATAAAATAAAGGAAAAGCAAACAAACGAGATCCAAAAATTCCAAAATTTGACAACTTGGTCGAGCTCATCATGCAGAAGGCAACACAAATTGTAGTAGCAATTTCCATCTCACGGTTTGCAAGATACGTCCGTTTATCACTTTTATTCAATAAAATGGATACAAAGCGATACACAGTCGTATATTACAAACCGAGAGTCGAAACTCACTTCTATAAGTTGCGTTGGCTTGTGTTTGGCGTGCCAGATGTAACAGGCAAATTTCGGAATTTTTGCATCTTGTTTGTGTTGTATTATCGCGTATATGAAAGAACTTCTATATGCCATGGAATTTTTTAGTACGAGCTCACTAGAAAACCGCTCAAACGAATTCCAAAAAATACGAAACTGTGGGAGTAGGTCGGGCTAACCATTCACAACCCAACGCAACTTGTAGTTGCGAGTTCCGATGCACGGTTTGCGAGATACGTCAATGTATCACTTTCCGCTCTTTTTCAAGAGTGAAAGTGATGCACGGCCGTATCTGTCAAACCGTCGGTTAGAACTCGCTTGTACAAGTTGCATTGCCTTGTGTACGGGGAGCCCGACCCAATCGTAATGTTTAATTTTTTTTACTGTCGTTTTCGTGGTTTTCTCATGAATTTTTTTATGTATTTAACGAGTTTACAATAAAGAAATGACTCAAAAATTACGAAATTTTGCGGGTGGGCTGTTTTCACCACTCACAAGCCAAAACAACTTGTGGTTGGGATTTCTCACCACGGTTAGATATATGCATCAGTGGATCGCATTTTGCTCTTTTTTCAAGAGTGAAAGCGATACACTGCAGTATCTTGAAGACCGTTAGTCCAAACTTGCTTCTACAGGTTGTGGTAGCTTGTGTGCGGCATCTTAGACCCATTCGCAAAGTTTGGTATTTTTTGAAACTTGTTTTGCGGTTGTCTCATGTATTTTGTTTCGTATCTATATATATGTTTTTTTTTGTGAACAAATTGTTTTATATATACGAACTTTCTTACAGAGAAATGGTTAGAACGAGGGAAACAGGAAGGTCATCTGTTAGTGGTCGGGGCCAATATTTCACAGAAATAAGAGAACTATTAATTTGTATTGTGAATTTTGTATATAGTGGTATTGTTAGTGCACTAATAATAATTGTGTTTTGTGTTGGTGTAGGTTGGTGCATCCTCTTCGAGTCCACCACGACGAGGTCCGAGGCCAATATATGATGTTGAACTCACCTTGCAAAACCGCCACAGATCCGAGGCAGTATGGGGTGGGACAATGCGGAGGTGTAATTTCCGCACCCACGAGACCATGACGGTGCACCCACGTATCGTCGAGTACCTAGTTCCGGTCGGTTTCTACGGAATCAGTATGATGGGTCAGGTGAAACTCGACCGAGCACTTCTTGTAGCACTCGTGGAGCGGTGAAGGCCAGAGTCGCATACCTTCCATCTACCAGTCGGAGAGTGACGATGACGCTACAGGATATAGCGCTGATCTCCGGTCTTCCAATAGATGGGATGGCCGTGACTGGTAATATGAACTTTGATAAGTTAGAGCTGTGTAATGAACTCCTTGGTACACAGTTTGATGAGGAGGCCGCAGAAGATAGGGATATTTTTGTCGGACAATCAATCCGACTATCTTGGTTGAAGGAAAATTTTGAAGGGAAGTTGAACAATGCATCGACCGACCACGATGTACAGTGCTACACAAGAGCGTACATTCTAACGGTGCTTGGAGGGGTTCTCTTGCCCAACTCATCTGGAGATACCGTATATCTTAGGTATCTACGATTGCTCGCCGACCTAGGCTTAGCTGGCCGGTACAGCTGGGGAAATTGCGCGTTAGCAACACTATACAGGACGTTGTGTTCTGTAGCGTTAGATGAGACTGAGATGACCAGTCCAATGGTCTTGTTGCAGATTTGGTCATGGGAGTGTCTACACTTGGGTTGTCCTCGAATTACGAGACAGGCGGGCGGTTGGATGGCCGAAGCACCAAATGCTCATATGTTATCACCCTTAGGGGTATATTGGGCCAGTAGACAGAGTTACAAAGACAACCAAAAAGGTGTACTAACGTACTACAGAGACGAGCTCGACCAACTACGAGAAGTGTTCATGATTTAGGTGTCGTATACACCCGAGCGGCTTGGAACACTACCACCGATCGTAGTGACCGGGTCGCAGTTGTTGATGACGAAGGCTCCACTCATCAACTTTGGTATAGTGGAGCATCTGCGGCCGGAGAGAGTCCTTCGGCAGTTCGGTCTTCAACAAAATTGGCCCCCAAGCTGTGCAAATCTATACAACCATGGGTTACATGCCGTGAGGTGTACTTGTTGTATGACTACCCATGATTGGGCAGATTTCCCCCATGTTCATGGAACGAGCGACGATTTAAACTCGTAATTGTTAATGTTCCACCATACGATGGCACGCTGCAAGCGAAGTACATGCAATAGTTCAGATCAATTATACGTTTGTACATCTCTCTCAATACAGAACTACCTGCTAGTATTCAAGTTCCAATTGAGGAAAGGAGATTGAACCACCACCTCTGTATTCTAGTTCACAACTCATGTTCCAACGGAATGCCTCAGCTATACTTACATTGGTGAGTATAATGTTCAAATTTTGTTGAATGTTCCTTATATTTAAAGTGATTAAATTGTTTACATATCCGAATGTGTTTAATATTTTTTTTGTTTTCTTTTTTAAATCGATAATACGTGGGACATGGAAAAAGAATGCGCGCAGGTAATCAAAAGTAATGCTGACCAACCTATGAAGAAGTTCGCTCAGAAGATGCTCTCTTCATGTCATAGCAATTTAGATGTTTTGAGAGAGGGTGAAGCTTTGCAACGATATTTGGATAAATTCGTACGTCAACAGCGACGTAAGAGCGTGAGGGTTAGGCTATCTGGCCCGGGGCAATAACGACAATATCAAGCTAGATCTCCACCTTAAGAAGAAGAGCAACAAGAAGAGAATCAAGAGAGGGTTGTTGGAGACATACAAGAGGAGGGAGAAGAAGAAGAAATTGTACCGGCGTCATCCCCATTCTGGCAACAACAACCCGCTCGGAAGATACGAGCATCACAAACTTACACGCCTAGTGCTTAGGTGTTTCCCAATACAGTACTTTTTTTGTATATTTTTTTTTATTCTTTTTTTTTTGTTGTTATTATGTGATAATTGTTGTTGGTCAATTTTAATTGTTGTTGATGTTGTTCTTATTATGTGATAATTGCTCCTTATTTTGTTGTTGTTGTTGTTTTTGGAGAATTTAGTTTTATTTGTTGGAGGCTGTATGCAGAAATTTATTTGGAGATCGTAGCTGATGGGATTGTATATAGTTTTTGTGGGAGAATGTAGTGTAGCAGCTGTAGCTGCTGTGTGAAATTGTAATTAATTAATTTTTTCTTCTTTACTTAGGCGGTTGTTGAAGACAATGACCTACGTTCTATGTGGAATTTTGTTTTTGGATCAGTAGGTCTCTGGATTGGCCTATTGATAAGGAGAAAATTTTTATAAACCAAGGCCATTGTTGGAGACAACGGCCTAGGTTATAGCATAAAATTTGAAATTTTGGGGGTGCTCTCTGACTTGTGCAAGGTAAAAGAAGCAACAAGTCGGAGAGAAACACCCTATTTTTTTAAGCTTAGGCCGTTGTCTCCAACAACGGCCTACGTTATAGCCAAAAATTTAAAGATTTTGGGGGTGCTCTCTGACTTGCGCAAGGTAAAAGGAGCAACAAGTCAGAGAGCAACACACTAATTTTTTTTAGGCTTAGGCCGTTGTCTCCAACAATGGCCTAGGTTATAGCCAAAAATTTGAATTTTTTGGGTTGCTCTTTGACTTGTGCAAGGTAAAAGGAGCAACAAGTCAGAGAGCAACACCCTTTTTTTTAAAGCTTGGGCCGTTGACAACGGCCTAGGTTGTAGCCAAAAATTTGAAGTTTTTGGGTTGCTCTCTGACTTGGCCAAGTTAAAAAGAGCAAAAAGTCAGAGAGGAAGCAATTTTTTTTCGTAACTAGGGCCGTTGTCTGTAACAACGACCTAAGTTATACAGGAAAATTTTGATTTTTAGGGTTGCTCCTCAACAATGGCCTGTTATATTGGAAATTTTTTTTTCTAAACCTATGCCGTTGTCTCCAACAACGGCATAGGATATAGCAAAAAATTAGAATGTATTGGCTTGCTCTCAGGCTATCCCAAGCTAAAAGGAGCAACAAGTTAGAGAGCTACCAAATATATTTTTTGGTATGCTTAATCTGTTGTCTCCAACAACGGCCTATATTATATGAAATATTGCGAATGATTTTTTATGCTTTTTACAACTGTCTCTCCACTCTTTACGAACAGTGTCTTTTGAACTCTACAAAGTTGACATTCATATGCTTGTACATCGTTTATATATTTTATTAATTTCCATTTTTAGCCACCTAACTAACCAATATAAAATCGTTAAGGTTAAATGATAAAAAAAATACCAGAAAATAAAAGATGATCTTTTCATTTGTAAAAATCAATTTTTTAAATATATTTTTATCCCTAATATGTAATTTCTTCTAGAGTGCGTATACCTATCTAGTTTAGCAGCAACCCCTAACCATATCCCCCAAAGTGGTAATAATATTTTAGCTAGGGTTAGTTTAAGGTTAAGGTTAGTGTTAACAGGGGTTAGGGAAGGGTTAGAGTAAGATAAAATTTTGGTAGGGTTATTGGCTAGTGTCGGGTTATATTAGGGTTATGGTAGGGTTACGGTTTATTGTAGGGTTACGAGTTAGTGTATGGATAGTGTTTATATCTTAAAACTCTTTCCCCCACTCTACCTTGCTATCTCTATTCTTCGATTCTAAATGCACATGCTTCTTTCCTAGTAAATGTGTTGTCATAACTTGCTTACTATTACATTCCACTCTACAAAGTGGGCACCACATGTAGTTCCCCTACTGAATAACCTCCCGCATTTTTCCATTGGCACGAATACTTATCTCCAAAATAAAACCCTTCCAATTTTCAAACCCATCTCCAAATTTCAAAAATATTCAATAACAATAATAATAATTTATAAGAAGAACCCAATAAGGAAAAAGATTTCGTGCGCTTTAGAGCGGAGAGTCATCAGATCCAACTACTGAAAAAGACAAGTATTTATGGTTTTATCCTAAAAAGGAAACCTTTTTTTTAAATAGGAAGAGGTGAGAGACACTGTTTAGGAAGAGTGGAGTAACCCTACCCTAACCATAGTCATGTGACCCTAACCTAACCTTACCCTAACCCTACTCATAGGGGTGAGTGTATGGTTACAAATAGGGTTTTGGTAGGTTCACAAGATTTTTTCTCTTTCAATATACTCTTTGTAGGAAAATTTTAATGTATGTAGATCATCTGTTTACTAATGAAATTCAAACATTCTAAATTCTGTAAGAATCAAAGTTGTAGTAAAAGGTTGTTTTGGGTTATCATTAATTAGGTTATTCAGTAGGGGATCTACATGTGGTGCCCACTTTGTAGGGTGAAATATAATAGTAGGCAAGTTATGGAAAAACATTTATTAGGAAAGAAGCATCTGCTTTTAGAATCGAAGAACAGATATGGAAAGACAGATTGGGGGGGGGGGGGGGGGGGGTAGAAATAGGAAGTTGAGGAAAGAGTTTTAAGATATAACCACTAACCATACACTAACTCGTAACCATACAATAAACCATAACCCTACTAGAACCCTACAATCAGAATCCATCAGTTGATAATACTCCATTCCATTCCCATTCACATGATCCTTGTAATAATGCTCTTTGTACTTGTCAGAGATTTTACATCCTGGCTCCATTTTCTGGGTATAGATCCTAAAGCCACAAAATGAATGTAAATAAAAGAAAGAGTGAATAAACTTTTAAAATTACTGAAAAATAGAAGAAAAACAGAATGGCAAACAACCTAGAAGTTACCACATGGGTTGAAACCCTACACTCACCCGTAACCCACCATAACCCTACTCATAACCTTACACTCACCAGTAACCCTACCATAACCCTACTCATAACCCTACCTTAACCTTACCCTAACCCTATCTTAACCACATATTAAAACTAACCTTAATCTTACCCTAACCCTATCCAAACCCCTGTTAACAATAACCTTAACCTTACACTAACCGTAACTGAAATATTATGGGTTTGGGGGGTACGGTTAGGGGTTAGGTGTTGAACCGGATAGGAATACGCATTGCAGAAGAATTTACATATTAGGGGTAAGAATATATTTTAAAATTTGATTTTCACAAATGAAAAGATCATCTTTATTTTTTGGTATTTTTTTTAAACATTTAACCTTTATGATTTTATATTGGTTAGTTAGGTGGCTAAAAATAGAAATTAATAAAATATATATACGATGTACAAGCATATGAATGTCTTTGGTATAGAGTTCCAAAGAAACTGTTCGTAAAGAGTGGAGAGAAAGTTGTACAAAAATATAAAAAAATTTGATATTACTTAGGCCGCTGTTCCAATAGCGGCCTAAGCTTTACAAAAAAAATGATGCTCTCTGACTTGTTGCTCCTTTTAGCTAGGGTAAGTCAGAGAGCAACCCAAAAAATACAATTTTCTTTTTCTACAACCTAGGTCGTTGTTGAAGACAACGGCCTAAGCTTTGTAAAAAAAAAAAAGCTTGGTCGCTGATTTGTTGCTCCTTTTAGGTTGGGCAAGTCAGAGAGCAAACCAAAATATCCAAATTTTTTGCTAGACAATGGCCTAAGCTTTGAAAAATAAATTTGGTTGCTCACTGACTTATTGCTCCTTTTAGCCTGGCCAAGTAAGAGAGCAACCCAAAAACTTCAAATTTTTTGCTATAACCTAAACCGTTGTGAGAGAAAACGGTCTAAGCTTTAAAAAAAAGGGTGTTGCTCTCTGACTTGTTGCTCTTTTTAACTTGGCCAAGTAAGAGAGCACCCCAAAAAATTTAAATTTTCTGCTATAACCTAGGCCGTTGTTGGAGACAACCGCCTAAGCTTTAAAAAAAAGGGTGTTGCTCTCTAACTTCTTCCTCTTTTTAACTTGGCAAGTCAGAGAGCAACCAAAAAACTTCAAATTTTTGGCTTAACCTAGGCTTCCAACAACGGCCAAGCATTAAAAAAAAGGGGTGTTGCTCTCTGACTTCTTGCTCTTTTTAACTTGGCCAAGTCAGAGAGCAACCCAAAAACAAGAAATTTTTGGCTATAACCTAGGCCGTCCTAGGCTTTAAAAAATGGTGTTTTTCTCTGACTTGTTGCTTTTTTTAACTTGGCCAAGTCAGAGAGCACCCCAAAAAATTCAAATTTTCTGTTATAACCTAGACCATTATTGGAGACAACAGCCTATGTTTATAAAAAATTGCTCCTTTCCAACAGGTCAATATAGAGAGCAATTGATCCAAAATTTTTTTTCCATATAGAACCTAGGTTAACAACGGCCTAAGTAAAAGAAAAAAAAGTTATTTGCAATTTAACACAGCAGCTAAAGCTTCTACACTACATTCTCCCCCAAAAACTATTTACAATCCCATCAACTACAATCTCCCAACAACAACTACAACAAAATTAACAATCAACACAAACCAACAACACTTGAGTCCCAACAACATTTAAAGTTAACAACAAAAACCAATTAACAACACTTGCCTCAATATCTAATATACTGAAACTTTAAATAAAAAAATTCCAAGTCACAATGGATCATTATATCTCTTGTCGAAACTCTCTTCATCAGATGGAATCACTTCTTGCGGATTGATTGGCTTCATTCAAAGATAAGCTTTAGTTAGTGACAAAGTCATTTACAACAAATGAAGTATAATAAATTTAAAAGAGGGAGACACAAAGAAAGTACGAGTCTTACCCCTCAAATAATGTTGGACAATTTCTTGAATCATGATTCATTTGCACAATGCCGCATGTTCGGCACCGTCTCGATTTTTTAATGCGAAATTGCTCTCATATCGGCCTCAATCTTTTGGCGCGAGGCCTTTCCTTTGTCATACGTTGTTGTGGGTCACTTACGCGTGTAGGTATGTGTCCACTGCCTTCATCATGAGGTTGTTCAGTACAATGCGGTTGTGCACTACCATCTGGTTGTGTACCTCCCGGTTCTGCACTATCATGCGGTTGTGAGGCCTGTTCGGATTGTTCACCCAATCCGGGTTGTAGCTGAGAGATGCCGTCAATGATCTTCTGCAAATTCTCTAAAGTGTATTTGTAACTTTCATTGGAGGAACAACCAAGATCGACAATCTGTTTTGCATGGTAGCTCAACTCGCAATATTGAGAAGCAAAATTCTTGTATTGGGTTCGGTAGGAACAGATGTATAACTTCTTCTCATCACATCTCGGGTCCATCTTCTTTTAATGTATATATCCGGAAGGAAAGTGTGATGGCTGAACCGAAGAACCGCTAAAATATGCCTGCAAGGAATGCCAACGAAGTGGAAGAAGTGACATGAACATGTAATAATTCTGTTGATTTTGCATAATTGAAGAAGGAGAGTCGATTCTGATTCTCCACAGAGTATCACATGAAAGGTTGAACTATTTGGTGTCTCAAGATCGCCAATGAATGTCACATTATACATGAAACTTTTTGTAACTTCATCTTAGAATTTGTAAAAGATTTTCAAAGTGTATGTTTTTGTCATTTGTGCCTCCAAAGCCCATTCGCGCTTCAACTTCGGTCTCTTCTCACGGTTATGATGATTTTCTTTCAGTTTATCGTGTCTTTGCCTTCTTAAAAAATAGTCGAAGATGACGGAAAATTTCTGCAAGGAATATTTCTTTTCTGTATGATGCTTCAAGGCTGAATGCGATAACTCAAACCATTGGCTACTCAACATGCCGGCCCAAAAAGAATCTTTAGCGTAGATGGGTGTCCAATATTCATGGATATCAAATATATCGTTCAAGCATTTGTTATTCTCTAATCCGTATTGCAAAATCAATAAATTCCATTTTTCTACAAATTCATGTACATATTCGGAATTGTAGATGACATTCTTCAAAGATTCTCTAAACTTATCGATATCGTTCGACATACCACCTCCTGCGATAACTTATCCAATATGTGCTAAATACAAAACTGATGCCGAGTCTGGGGAAAAACTTTTTTAACTGTGGTGGTGGTCCCATGGTCTTGATCGGTGACGATAACGGATGGATCACGATTCATAACCCCTAACCACTTTTGAAAGAACCATTCAAACGAAGAGGCCGTCTCATTTGGAATGAACCCACCTCCTAAAAAAGTTGATTGCCAATGTTGATTCACTCCAACAAAAGGAACAAATAACATTCCATACCGGTTCGTATTGTACGTGGCATCAAAGTAAAGTACATCGTCAAATTCTTGATAATTCATCCTAGAAATACCATCAACCAACATACAATGTGACAACCGTTCTTCGAGATTTACTTGAATATCATAAACAAATGAAGGATCCGTCAGTTTTTTAGATTCAAAAAAATCAATTAGCATTTTAGAATCATGTCCTTTCAATACTTCTTGCGAATCTCTAAGTAAATTTCTAACATCTTTTTTGGTTAAGCCTACTTGATCGTGACCACCACTAGCACTTTCGAAGAAGAGCATTTGTCGACATGTCTGGATATTATCTTGGTTGAATTGATCTATTATCCTTTTATCCGTATTTGACACGGAACGGTTTCGGGGCAAAAGCGGGTGAGGTAAATTCGTGATTGTGTGCTTCACGAAATGAATATAACATCCACGTATTACTTACTTTATTCAATTTTATATGAACGCAAGCCTTGCAATCCGTTCTATAGGTTGTTCCCTGTCTACCATTACTATGTTGTCGCGGCGACTACCCGGTTTTATTACACAGATATGATTTATCTACTTCCACTCCTCCCTTTAATTTATTCTCACCCTTATGGATTGCAAAACCCCCACAACGAGCATATGACGAATAGAAATTTTCGTTCTCAACTAAAGTTAGAAACGTCATACCTAACTTTGGTTTTAGATGTTTTTCGACTAACGACATGGAATCAATAATTGGTTTTACCCTCACAAAATTATTGCCGGCAGCAGAACTGTAATACCCCGATTTTTCATTTATGAAATTATTAATTTATGCACGTATTGTGCACGTGCAATTTTTGGTAGTGTGAAATCTTATAATTATTTTTCATTATGGATGATGTGTGTATATGTGTTCTTTAATTATTTTTATAAAGCCCATTTTTCTTCAAATAAACATAAGCCTTTCTTTTCAGCCCAAATCTAATTTATTTATTTTTATAAAACTATTACCTTGGCCCATTAATTAAAGTCCATGAGTTATTTCTATTTTAACTACAACTTGTAATGTAGAACATCTTTTAAAAATTATTTTTATAGAAAATATAATGTACAAATTTTTTTAAATGGAGACTAATGCATGCACGTGCATTGCACGTACACGTGCAAAAGCACCATATGTAGGCCGGTTTTGACATGGAGGGAAAAGGAAAAAATTAATGGAGTCATGGGTGGTGGTTGCTTGATCATGGTTGGTTACTACAACTCCCCCTTGAATCCTAGCCTTTTATTTCTAACTCCTAGTTTGATCCTAGCCTTTCATTTACTCCAATTTTTAGTATAATACTCCCCCCTAGCCTAGTTATTTTTGTACTCTTTATTTCTCCAAAGCCTATAGTAGAAAATACATTGTTGGTAGTATAGTAAGTGAGATAAAAGTTTGAGATTTGTGTGTGAGGGAGTTGTGCTTGCATCAAAAAGGGAAGGTCGGCATCAAGGAGCTCGGGTTAGCATCTTGGAAGGCTTGGGTGCACATCGAGGAGGAAGAGGAATGCTCTTTTGGCAAGGACTTTTATTTAGGAGGTGTTGCAATTTGATTTCTCTCCATATTAAGGTGGGTTATTTTCCATGTTTCTAATTAGATAGCATGCTAGAATTGAATTGAAATGATAATGCATGAAAAAGAATTAATAAGAGGACATTTAATTGGAAAAATGGCTTATTAGTTAATTGGAATGTTGCTAAATAGATTGTATGTGATTCCATCATCAAACTTAAGTTGTGTATAAATTATTTACAGCTATGGATTGCTTGAAGTAAAATTCGTTGTTAGCATTAAAAACTAAATGCAAATGTTAGTAGATGAAAAGGTTGTTTTAGGTGCTTGAATGAACCTTTTTATGATTATGTTTGTAACGAATAACTTCAAATATAATTTGTGGGTTTGTGAAAGGAATATAAACAGGGAATTGATATAGAGAATATTGAAGTTAAAATTGGATAAGAAATGTCGAAAAAGAAATGTGGTAGTAGTAGCATACAATTTAAACTAATTGTATGAAAAATATGTGTTTAATTATCGGAAAAATTATTTTTTAATTACTGGAGTATCAATTATTATGGGAATAATTATTCTGGAGATTTACAGTAAATTTAGTAAAAAACAAAACTCAAATAAGAGCTTTTGAAACATCGAAATGTTCTATTAAACAGAGAGTTGATTTAATTAGAGTGCAAGTTGTATTTGAGACAACCTGAGCCTATATCCATCGAAATGGTCGGGAGGCTTCTAATCGCTACAGTGTGCGGTTTGAGTTCTCACAGATCGAGGGTTCGGTCCTTGATAACACCATATTTTGTGTGTATTTAACAAATTTAATCAGTTTTTCAACTGAGAGTACTTAAGACTCTTAACCCCCTTTTATATTGATCGGTGCGATTGGCCTAGTGGCCAGAGCGTGCGGCTTGCTTCTCTGTGGTTGTTGGTTCGAATCCTTGTCTCGGCCAGTATTAACTTCGTGGGAAAAAAATATTTTTGGTGGATTTTTGACATTTAAAAAATTATGAAAAAAATACTATTATTATTCTAAAATTATGTGTGACTTATGAAAAATAAATTGGGAGTTATTGAAATGAAATAAAGTATATTTTGGGAATAAAAGTGTAGATAGAACTATGGTTCTACACTAGTTTATTTGTGAAAAGTTGTGTTTTACAAAAGGACTTGAAATAAAGTGTTAGAAAAGAAAAATAACAAAGAAAGAAAATATATGAAGTGACGTGGTGTGAATTATTCTTATTAAAGAATAGTGTGACAATAATGAGTTGTGAATATTCATTTTGACCATATAATTGGTGATATGATTTTTAAATGTGGAAATAAATATTTAATGAAATACACGATGAGTAATGAAACTCTATGTATGGTTATTGACTCATGAATTATTTGAAATCATGTGATTGGAAAAGAGAATGTTATTGAGTATGAAAACTCAAATATATGAAATTGTGAAATGAAATTGAAAATTAGGGTGTAGCCAAAACACACACCGGCAAGCGAAAGTGATGAATTATGATTATTGACATTGAAAAAACCAGTTTGGGTCATTGTGAAATGAAAGAAATAAGACCGGTAGTAGTGAGAGGGCTAACTCTAAGAGATTGATTTTGTTCATGATTTCATTAAATTTAAGGATTTAATACACAGTGAAGAGGTGATGAAAGTGAGAGAAAAACACAAGTATGAGGGCCTCGAGTCTACGATGTGAGAGTGATCCACAGAATGCATGCTTGATGCGTCAAGACATGGCGTGGGCACTACTCCAGAATTATCGGGATCTTGGCGACGCTTGTGGGATGTTTGGTGACTGCAAGAGGATCGTGTGCCATGAAGGAGGCTGAATTGCCACAGAATGCATGCTTGATGCGTCAAGACATGCCATGGGATTCCCCTCCATGTTTTCTGTACACGAGTTGGTACTCATAGATCATCTAGGATACTTACCGTAGTTACAGTAGTAGACTAAATTGTGACAAGGGATTGAACCCTACATGATGAAGAACGATTAAGAGGCTTGCCCTCGGACCTATGCAGTATGGGATGCATAGAATCCGAACAAGTGTGCATTAGTGTCATATAATATAAATAATTGCATTAAGGACTAAGTGCACAATCACAACACGACATCAATAGGGTATTCCCTTTAGTTTGATATGTGACAAGTTTGTGTTTGTTAAATATGGAAAATCAGTTATACTATTTCCGGCATAGAGGAGATGGTCGTGTATAATGTTCATCGGTTGAATAAACTGACGTACCCACAGTTTTGTATGCAGGATAAATGACATGATAAAGATTAAAGAAGCACAGATGCTTAGATGTACATTTATTTAAATGTTGTAAATTTGCTTCCGCTGTAAAATGTAAAGTGTAAAGTTTTCATGTAACTTTGATGTAAAGTGAAAAGTTTTAATTTCCTTGTAAAATTGTACGAAAGAAGTGTAAAGATCCTGTGGAATCTCGAATTCAGTTGTGTTTTGAAATTCGGGGCGTTACAAGAACTCTCTGTATTGTTGCTCAGCTGGAAAAAAAAAATATTTTTTGGTAAATTAATACACACATCATATATAAAACAGCTTGTTAACAAATGATTGTGATATATATATACATACGAAACAAAATAGGTGAGAAAACCTTAAAAACGACGTCCAAAAAATATGAAACTCTGCAATTGGGTCAAGCCTGCCATCACAAGGTAACGGAACTTGCACAAGCGAGTTCCGATCCAGGGTTTGCAAGATACGGTCGTGTCTCGCTCAATTTCACTCTTGGAAAGCAGGGAAATGCGATACACGGACGCATATAGCAAACCGTGGGTGACAACTCGCAACTACAAGTTGCTATGGCTTGTGAGTGGCGAAACCGATCTACTCGCAAAATTACGAACTTTTCAAGTGGGTTCTGTATTGAAAACTCGCTCAAAACATAATAAAATTTATGAGAAAATCGCACAATTGTCGGTAAAAAAAAAAGTAAACATTGTGATTGGGTCGGGCTCCCCGCACATAAGGCAACGTAACTTGTACAAGTGAGTTCTAACCCACGGTTTGCAAGATACGGCCGTGTATCGCATTCATTCATGAAAAATGCCAACAATGCGATATATTGACGCAGGCCCTAAACCGTGGATCCAAACTCGCAACTACAAGTACCGTTTGGTAGCGAGCGGTAAGCCCTACATGCCGGCAAAAGTTCTTATTTTTTGGAAGTCGTTTCTTAGTGAAAAGTCATTCGATAGAAATCACACATTAATTGTTGTTGTTTTTTGATATACGGTAGAAATATGCACAAACGAGATCAAAAAAATCCGAAACTTTGGGAGTAAGACGGATGCAAAACATATGAGCCAACAAAATTTGTAAAGGTGAGTTTCGAATCACGGTTTGCAATATATGCCGATGTATCGCTTCAACTCACGAAATATGATCGAAAGCAATACACGGCCGTACACTTCAAACCATGAATCCAAACACACTTCTACAAGTTGCGTTGGCTTGTGCGTGGCGAGCCCGACGTACTCGCAAAATTGCATAATTTTTGGATCTCTTTGTGTGCTATTACTAACAACGAACTACAACAACTAATACTACATCTACATCGACAATAAAACTATAATTACCTAATCTATAAATACCTACACATAATATACAAATTGTACACTCAAACACTGATAAAAAAATTTGAATCAGTTAACCTAGTTAGATCTACTAAAATAGGAAAAAAATAATACCTTTCACAATGAAAGTTTTCGGAAAGGAGACACAGGAGGCCTTGCGCACTGCTGTAGAGAAAGGAAGGGGAGTAGGGTTTGGATAATTTCTTTGGAATTAGGGTTTTAGGGTTGGGAAGATTTCGTATGGGTTAGGGTTTTTTTGTAATCGGGATCTTCAAAGGAAGAGGGCAAGAGTGTGAGAAGAGGGAGAGATTGATTGAGAAGCAACGTGCAAGAGAGAGTTAGGGTTTTCAGATCGAGAGAGAGAGAGCTAGGGTTTGGGGAAATGGGTTTCTCGAGCTCCAGTAGCGAGAGAGAGAGAGAGAGAGAGTTGTGAGGGAGATGGTGATCTGAGTATCTACTAGTGTCTGGAAAAACACTTGTACATAATTAGGCCGTTGTTGGGAACAACGGCGTAGGTTGTTTTTTTTTATAATTAAAAACAACCTAGGCCGTTGTTGGGAACAACGGCCTAAGTATAATTTTCATAAAAAAAAATTTCAAACAACCTAGGCTGTTGTGAACAATGGCCTAAGTATAAATATTTGCAAAAAAAAACTTCACGCCAAAAAAAGCTAAGTGTGAAGCGTATTTTGGCGTGAAGTTACAAATATGCCCCTCCGCTTTTAGAGAGCCTTAGTGGGAGTGCTATTGGGTTTCGATCTGAGCCGTTCATCAAGATCTTGAGCGATCCAACGACTCAAATCTGAGTTTTCCAACCCGGTGAAAACACACCCGTTCAACCGAGCATTTGCCTATATATATATATATATATATATATATATATATATATATGAGCCGTTCATCAAGATCTTCTTGAGCGATCCAACGACTCAAATCTGAGTTTTCCAACCCGGTGAAAACACACCCGTTCAACCGAGCATTTGCCTATATATATATATATATATATATATATATGAGATCTCATTACATTCATTAATTAAATTAAAAGTAACCATCACATTAGTCAATCATGATGGTCTTTCTTGGCCCTCCTGAACTCCTCCCACAATTTAGCCACTTCTTCTTGGCACTGCACAAAATGCCTGTTTGATTTCCTCTCTTCCTTATGAACCAAATTCTTCACTTGTGTGAATTGACAGACCGCTCGGACTTAGAACCCTTAAGACGTCCGACCTCGGCATCCAGTGAAGAGATATGTCACTGATCTTTGAGTATCTTGACTCGTCCTCCACTGACACTTGATCAGTTGATGTCGAACCGCGACCACCTTATGATGATCTCTACTAAGGGTTAAAGAGATAACCAAGAAGTCCAATAATTGATGGGGTTCCGCGACCACCTTATGATGACCACCTTATGAAGAACACACTATAGGTGGAGTGGGTAGACGTGACTCAGCATCCAATAACTGATGGGGTTCCTCTCCCTCCAAATTCTCCTTCTCAGGATCCTCCTCTTTCTCAGATTCTTCCTCCTCATGATCCACTCCCTCAATATCAATGAACAGTTCCTTTTCATCCAAGTCTTCCGTAGGATTTTGGCAAACCTCCATCCTACAAGAAGAGAAAAATGAGAGAAAATCAGTCTATGTATAAGGTATCACAAATGCAAGTTCAAACAACTATGTCATTTATGACCCTAAACTAAATCACCTGCATCTAGTGTCATCATAAACCCATTTCCCATGCTATGTTTAGTACTACTTATGGAAGTTAGCTCTAATACAGTAATATAACACCTTGGAACCCAAAACACTAGGAACCGTGCATTACTCGAAAGATCATTACCTTAATTGCAATATATAAACATAATATTAGACATGAAAATACAGAAATCTTACTACTAGTCCAAAACTACTTTGATTGATAAGATGACCGACTCTAAGGATGCTACACTTATAAGCTATCTCCTCAAGGCAAACTTACTCGCAAACCACAATTTGTGGGATCGCCAGCTTGTGAGGCTGGTGATTTAAATCTCAACAACTCAAGCAGCTGTCAAGCAAGGTGAAATTAGATTAATGTGATTTAATTTGTTTATGACAATTTAAATGAAACATTCATAACATGGAAATGTCAATTATTTTATATCATTAAAGGTTGTCCAACGAGATACTATTTCATAAGTTCCTTATGCACATGTTAATTATGCTTCTCTAATGCACACTTGTTTGGAACGATACGCCGCCCATACAACATAGTTTCTGAGTTTAAACTACATGTGTTTCTTCTCATTATAGGTTTCAATCCATACAACATAGTTTTCGAATGCAAACTACTAGAGTTTCTTCTCATTATAGGGTTCAATCCATCGCTATGCAATGCCTAAACTCAATGACTAGTATTCCAACATGTAATTACATTTAAGTCAAAATTCCAAGATATTGAACCTTATTGGTCAACCCCTAGCCCATAAATCGTGGATTTACTAGGCATATCATCAGTCAAGAACCCTAACAAGTGGGTCTCCCATAACTACGGATCGTACCGGCCTACCCCAAGCCCACATATGTGGATTTATCGGGCTTATCCTCATTCCCGTACATATCTAGGAACCTAGGCTCTTTACTGGCCATGTCCTTCATTATTTTGGTCATATCTTCTTCTAATAAAAGACCTTAATTTAAGGGATGCAAAGTTATAATGCAGACTAAACGTTCCCCTTTCTGGATTTACATTTTCCTTAACTGGAATCTTGGTCATACTGAATATATTTTCACTCTTCACTTGGAGTTCCCAAACCTTGCTGATCCGGGCCTTGCTCAAGCCACAACACATTGATCAAGTAATTCAAACAAGCAGAATATAATATTAGCTGTATGATAAACAAAGGTTTCTAAAAAGAATTGTAATGCCCCGATTTCCATACACTGAAAAACCGTGACATAAGCCAGAATCTTTTCCTTCAACTAGCCACAATATACAGAAAAATAGGAAAATTTAAAACTTTTTATTCAACACAAATGTATTACAAGTCCGAATGTTATAAAACTGTAATACATTACATTAGTGTTACAATAATGCCATACAAGTCCAAGTGCTACAAACTTCTCATAAAATTTACATCAGAGTACAATAAATAATATATAAAACATGGTACTTTCACTTGGATACTTCTCAACATAAAATAAATTACAACATATGTTACAATTGAAAATAAGAATCAACACTTTTCTTCTTTTGCCTTGAGTCCTCCTGAATCTTGTACCTGTAGTTTTGCAATCCAGTATCTATTGAAGTGGGGACGTCAGTACATATACTGACGCTTTAAGGCTGATGACTAGCAGTGGTTCTCAACTTTAAACAAACAGATTGAGGAAAAGAGAAAAGTGTATATATAATTCATGTGTTGGTGTATGCTATGACTTAGACTCTAATGCAAGATTAACTAATGCAAGGATGCACTTATTCTAATGCAAGCAAGACTCTGGAATAGTATGCAGCCCAAACGACAGACGTCCATATCAAGCCGTTTCTTCATATATAGGGATTTGAACCCGCGCCACGAATTCTACTCTTGTACTCAGCCTGTTTCTGAAGATACAGCATGACTGATGAGGTTGCTCTGAAACAGTCTAATCCCACCATTCGCAGTCATATAGTGGTGTCTCCATTTGCCACTATTTCCTAGCGTACCAAAACTCACTCAAAAACCTGATGAACCCTTGCAGTTCACTACAACACTGGTTAGCTCGAAGCATCTCCTGTGGCCCCATAGCTTATAGACCATAGTCTATGGCTTGTTCGCCCTTCTTGATATAGAACATGACGGAGTTCCGGGGGTCCATCCCCTAGCTCCAACAGAAATTTTCCACCCTTATCATGGCACTTCACAAATTAGCAGACGAGATACGGATACCGTACTCCCAACTCGTGAGACGGCACAGACCGTATCCCTTTGATAGGAAGTGTACAACCAATAACACCACCTAGTGTTGGCCTATAGAACATGTCAGATCATAAGGTATCACCCTTAATACCAACTCTTTTCCTTTGGCAAAATGATCATAAAAAAAGGTTAAGTAGTAATATCCATAAGTTACTACCCTAATGATGTCACTAACCCTAAACAATCCGAGGGATGACAACAGTACTAGCACAACATGCTAGGTCTTAAGTTAGACTTCGCACGATAACTCTACTAGGTGCTCAATCTAGACTTACCAGAATCCCTAAGTATCCTATTCATAGTGTATCGATCCTAGACCCTGGCAATACGAACGTATTCGCATGCTATTACTCTGAACTTGGATTCTGTCTACACTCCCAGCCCGCGATCAACCTACACCGGTTAAGATCTGACGGTGCACGAGGGGTGACTCATCCATAGTCCACGAGGAGTAAAATAAATACACGTCTTGATGGTCGATGGCCCCTAGGGCAATGATATCACCCTAGACGAGCACAATTACTGCGTACTAGCTAATAAGCTACATACGAGAAAAACAACTTACATACGAGACGACTGGCTATGTATGCGACAACAATTTGCTAATAATTAGCGTGAACTATTTTCCAACATAAGCATGCTACTTATGCACACAAGGAACACTTATTACTCATAATCAAGTACATGATTCAAACTACTAACAAAACTTGATCTTTTATTCAAAAAAGCAACATAAAAATCTTCTAACACCCTAGAAGCAATTAAACATGCCACTCTTATCGAAATTCAACAAAATTAGATATTTTAGAAAGGTGAGAACATCTACTACAACTCTCTAGTTGACAACCTTCTCAGATTCAGTCAATAAGAGGTACAAAAACTTCAAACAATCTAAACAGCGAAGGTTCAGCCAAAAAGCTAGCTGCTGTGACTTGTAAAGGTCATAAATCCTACGCCGCTTATCAGAATCAAACAAAATAGGACATTTTTGAAAGGGAAGAACCTATACTACAACTCTCCAATTGACAAACTTCTCAGATTCAATCAATAAGAGGTACAAAAACTTCAAACAATCTAAACATCGAAGCTTCAGCCAAAAGGCTAGCTGCTGTGAATTGTGAAGGTCATAACTCCTATGAGAATACCCCACACCGCAAGCTATGGCACCTCATCACATGAATACCACATGAGCGTTGCCTCGACCCCGATAATTCCTGAGATAAATCCCACACCGCAGGTAATTCTGGAGACGATTTCACTCACACCTTGATAATTCTGGGGATTATCTCACACCGCAAGCCATACTGAGGTCCATAACCCATGTTCTCCTTTCATCATATCACCATCTAGTGCCTGTCCTTATCTTTTAAGTTAATTAATTAATTTACGAATCTTCTAGAGTTGGTGTACCCTACCGGACTTAACTCAACTGATCAACAACAAGCCTCAACAGGCCAAACCACAAACTCTCAATTGCCGGTATACTAGGGTCCCACACACCCTCTAGAGACTCCCAACTTAACCATTAATACAAAACTGTCATTACAACTTATACTTCTTTTATATTTAGAAAACGTTTCGAAAATACTATAATCTGTAGCAAAATAATATTTAGAACAGTATGTCATAAATCCAAAAATATTAAAGAATCAATCGTTTTAAAAGATCATTAGAAGAAGTTCAAGAAAACGTCACTCAGAGCAGTCACAGTCGACTTCATACTGTAGTCGGTCGACTGTCCCGCGTAAAAATCCTAAATTTCAAGAAAACATCAATCAGAGCAGTGGAAGTCGACTGTATAAAGTGGTCAGTCGGCTGTCCCGCATGAAAATCCAAAACATCAAGAAAATACAAATCAGAGCAGTGGCAGTCGACTGTATAAAGTGGTCAGCCGGCTGTCTTTTTTTTTTAGGAAAAGGTCAGTCGGCTGTCCCGCATGAAAATCTAAAACTTCAAGAAAACACAAATCAGAGCAGTAGTAGTCGACTGTATAAAGTGGTCAGTCGGCTGTCCCGCTTGAAAATCCAAAACTTCAAGAAAACACAAATTAGAGTAGTGGCAGTCGGCTGTATAAAGTTGTCAGTCGACTGTCGTGCATGAAAATCTAAGACTTCAAAAAACATAAATCAGAGCAGTGGCAGTCGACTGTATAAAGTGGTCAGTCGACTGTCCTGCATGAAAATCCAAAACTTCAAGAAAACAAAAATCAGAGCATTGGCAGTCGACTGTATAAAGTGGTCAGTCGAATGTCCCATGAAAATCTAAGACTTCAAATAACATAAATCAGAGCAGTGGCAGTCGGTTATATAAAGTGGTCAGTCGAGTGTCCCGCATGAAAATCCAAACTTCAAGCAAACACTGCATCCAAGATCGCGACGGTCGACTGTCGAAATTAACCGGTCGGCTGTCGAACCTGCAGACTGCAGTTGAGTTTGTGCATGTTTTAACCGATATGGTGTTTTACTTTATAAAAATGAAATCTGTAAAAATTACATTCCTGAGATGATCAAATGTGACTTGTGGAGTATATAGGAGTACATAAAAACGAATCAAAAGTTCTTCGAATTAACAAAATAGCAATTTGACGAATTCCTTCAAAATATGTGCATATATCAGAATAGGGTATATAAGAATCAATTATGTGCCAAAATAACTTTGTAAATAGGGGATATATTGTTTAAAACATCTTAGCACTAAAATAATCAAGATTAAATCAAATCTCTATAAAACTCACAAAAATTAAATTCCTTCAAAGTTAATGAAATGGAGTGTAGGCACATATGTGTATGTGGTATATCTAAATTATCAAAAAACCATTGTAAATACGCAATAAAGAATTCTAATTCATTTCAATAATTGAAAACAGCTCAAATCCAATTGAAGACTTCACATAATCACAAAACCAAATTTTGGGTCATAATGTATCAGTCCCGAAACCAAACCCCTTTTCTCAAAACTTCCAAACTTGATCTTTTAATTCATTAGACTTTCTTATAATTCATTTAAATCATATAACATCGTCCACAACAGTTAGCCCATGAATATATGTGATTGTAACATGTTATAGTCAAATTTGCATTCATCCAAACTCTTCAACAAGGTATTCATACATTTTTGATCCATTTGTGCATAAAATTCATCATACACAATCAAATCAGCAATAATCTGAAAGAAATAACCTACTCATGATTTCTATTAGGTTTTCTAACAATCTCAAATCATCAATGCGTAATCACAATCAAAAATAACAAGGTTTTCATAAAAGATCCCATTTTTAACTCATATACTCATCAAATCCATTATATCTTTATACGATCCCTAACATCCTTTCTAAATAGATAAAACATCACATGCAACATTCAAAGAACAATACAAAAACAAACATATATCACTGACCTCTTTGAAGAATTAACCGAAGAAAATAAAGAATAAGAAAAAGCCTTCCTTCACTAGAAAACCAAGAATCCTCGCTTGAAAACTCCATGAAATAAGAATAAGAAATTCCTTTGTGTTGTGCAGCAAGAAGATAGCTGTACCTCACCCTAATATAGGCCGGGAATAAGTGGATCTAGGGTTTTTGAATAGATTTGTAAAATGTTTCTTTAAAATATACCTTTACATATATAAATCCCTATACTTAGAAATTGAATAAAAACAACTTAATTGAGTTTTAAAAATAAAATCAACCAGCCGACACTGTTTGAAAACCCAAAAAACAAATTTGCACTTTTACCCCTCTAAATACCAATTTTGCAAAAAGACCCTCCTTTAATTAAAACATGCAAAATAAACCAAATTTGTAAAAACAAAAAGTAAACTCTTTACCTCTGAGTTGACTAGGCATCATGCCTAGTCCAAAAATCAGAAAATTTGTAGTTTTCGCTCCAAGTGGTAATTTTGCACAAAAAGTCCCTCTTTTTGTAATATTTGCAAATAGGTCTAATAATTATCAGAAAATTCCAGAAAATTCACAAATCATATTTAATAATAAATAATGAGTTTCCCCCAACATAAATTTTGACTTTGAACTTCCTAAGAAAATATGTGCATGTGTTTCGCATATGTAAAAAGATAAATTTTCAGAAAAAGGTTTATTAAATCTCCAAAAATCATTTTAATTCATTTATAAATCTTAAAAACATTATTTAAAAATCTGGGGTATTACATCACTCCCTCCTTACAATAGTTCTGTCCTCAGAACTACTACTAATAGGGTCCAAAACAAGCAAAAGGAAATGAAATCTCATAAATGAAAAAAAAATAGTTTAATAAATGCAAGTACACAAGAGAATATAATGTGACAAAAGAAATACATCTCAACTCAAAGAGTACCATCAAACAAAAGAATACAATCATACAAAAAGCTCAGGAAAATTCTTCTGCATGCGATCCTCCGGTTCCCAAGTATCCTCCTCGAACTGCTGCTTCCTCCACAACACCTTGACCATAGATATCACCTTGCTCCTCAAAACTTTCTCCCTACGATCAACAATTTCTACAGGCTGCTCCTTGTAACTCAAGTTCACCTGTAGACCTTCAGGCACTTCCACCAGCTGAGGACTAAGATCCGGTACATACTTCCTCAACAGGGACACATGGAACACATCATGCACTTGCGCCAACTCCTCTGGAAGTTCCAACCTATATGATGTCTTACCAATCTGCCCCAAAATTCTGTATGGCCCAATATACCTTGGCGCCAACTTGCCTCTCTTACGAAACCTGATCACTCCCTTGGTTGGAGATACCTTGAGGAAAACTGCGTCCCCAATCTCAAACTCCAAGTCTCTTCTCCGAGTGTTTACATAACTCTTCTTCCGACTCTGAGCCTCGACCAACCTCTTGCGAATCAACTCAATCTTCTCCGATGTTTGCTGCAAAATCTCGGGCCCAAACATCTGCCTCTCTCCAACCTCATACCAATAAACAGGCGTCCTGCACTTCCTCCCATACAGAGCCATCCCAATACTTACATGGTAACTGTTGTTATAAGTAAAATCAACCAATGCCAAGTACGCCTCCCAACTACCACCAAAATTCATAACACAGGCCCACAACATATCTTCCAATACCCGATTCACCCTTTCAGTCTAACCATCAGTCTGCGGATGAAATGTGGTACTGAAATCAATTTTGGTACCCAAAGCCTCTTACAGACTCTTCCAAAACCTCGAAGTGAACCACGCACACCTGTCCGACACAATCGACACAAGAACTCCATGAAGTCTCACAATCTCATCAATATACAGTTCTGCCAACTTCCCCAATGACCAAGTAATCTTCATGGATAGAAAGTGAGCTAACTTGGTCAAACGGTCAATAATAACCCAAATCGAGTCATTGCCCTTCGCACTCCTTGGCAAACCTGTAATGAAATCCATGCTGATATTCTCCCACTTCCATTCTAGAATGGGCAAAGGCTGCAACAAACCTCCATGTCTCTAATTTTCTGCTTTGATCTGCTGACAAGTCAGACACCATGCCACAAAATATGCCACATACCTCTTCATACCGGACCACCAAAAGTGCTGTTTGATGTCCTTTTACATCTTTGTGCCTCCAGGATGTACTGACAACAAAGTACTATGTGCCTCTGGCAAGATACTCTCCCTCAAGTCTGCATTCTCCGGAACACACAACCTCTCACCCATCCATAGCACTCCATCTTGGACACAGAACTCTGACAACTTGCCATCAGAAACCTGCTGCAACATCTCCTGGATCTCTGCATCTGATTTCTAACCTTCCATAATCTGCTCTCTCAAAGAAGGCTGCATCCTCAACTGAGCCAAAGACGCTCCTAAACCCTGCAGTACCACCTCAATACCTGCCTGATCAATCTCTGCTGCCAACTCACTCTGAGTAGTGATCAAGCTCGCCAAACTGGTCTTTCGACTAAGCCCATCGGCCACCATATTCACCTTGCCCGATCTCGGGACGAATATCTTCCAACACTTCGAACCACCTTCTCTGCCGAAGATCTAAATCTTTCTGTTGATAAATATACTTCAGGCTCTTGTGGTTAGTATACATGTTGACCTTCTCACCATACACATAATGCCTCCACTGCTTCAAGGCAAAGATAATAGCTGCTAACTCCAGATCATGCGTCAGATAATTCTTCTCATGCGGACGTAACTGCCTCGAACCATAGGCAATAACCTTGCCTTCCTGCATTAAGACACATCCCAAACCTCTGAGAGATGCGTCACTGAAGATATCATAATCCTTCCCAGCTTGTGGCAAGGCTAAGATAGGTGGAGTCGTCAACCTCTCCTTTAGCTCAAGGAAACTTGCCTCGCACTTATCAGTCCATGTGAATGCCACATTCTTCCGAGTTAACCATGTTAAAGGAACTGCAATCTGCGCATAGTCCTGAATGAATCTCCTCTAGTACCCAGCCAAACCCAGGAAACTCCGGACTTCCTTCACTGACGTTGGACTAGGCAAATCCCTTACTTAGATTTGGTAAAGTTAGAGTTTGGTATCAGAGAAATCAGAGTTGGTAACACATATAAGAAGCTCTCAAATTAATTTGGAGTCAAAATTCCAACTTTAGAACAAGTAATTAATTCTAACTATCATGACAGCATACTAGTTATTAAGATTGATTCTTTAGTGTTCTATTTGAGTTCTACCGCTTCAATTTTTATATGCCATTTATTCTAATCCATAGTCATTATTATGCACATGATTTAGTCCAAGTTCTTCACATAACAAGTAAATAAAACAAGAAAAGAATAACAAATGTGTTGAGAAACCCCCACCCAAAAACGGTTGGAAGAACTAGCTAGCTTAGCCTTCTCCTCTTTGCTCCTTATTCTTATTCCTCATGAAAAGAGAACCCACCATTTTTCTTTTGATTTTGATCTCTCTTTCTTTTCTTTCTTCTAAATTTTTTTCCAAAATAAAAACAAGTAGAAGGATGAGATGAGAAGGAGATGGAGGACACAAAATGAAAGAGCTCCTTCCTTTTTGAGATTTAGCTGCCCATCGGAGGAGGAGGAGGGGAGGGGGGGGGGGGGTTTATAGGAGAGGAAGGGTGAGTTTTGTGGATGAGAAGAACACAAGTGTTCTCATTCTCATGGTTAAAACAATTGGAAATCAATTTGCAAATTAATATTTCAATCACACCCTAATCGAATCCTAACCTTCTATTTGATCATGATTGATAAAAATAAGAGGTATTTTCCCAAAATCGCATGCTACATGATTTCGTGCAAACGTACGAAATCGATACAGTACTTATACGTACATACATCAATATATACAGATAATTTTTATTAGTTAAAACGAATAATCACTACCAAAAATATTTTAATTTAGAAAAAAATAATAAAAATAATTTTATTACTGGCTCGGAAGATTTTAGTACCAATTTGATACAATACAGATGTATACAGACTGGTATATATATATAGATAATGTTTATTAACAAAACCAGGTAATATCCATAAAAAAATATTTCAATTCTGAAAATAATAATAAAATAATAATTTTTAATATCAGCCCGGGATATTACAGATATTTTCTCAAAAACGTGTTTTACAGGATTTTGTACAAGCCCACAAAACCGATACAATATATATATATACTTACTTGTATATGTATATAGATAAAACAAAGTAATTTCCATGAGAAATATTTTAATTTTAAAAATAATAATAATACAAATATAATATCCAACCGGGATATTACAGGAATTGTGTCATTAGAATGGATGAATAGGTATTGTTTAGACTTCTTAAATTCAATCTTATGATCAGAATTGTTAAATATGCTTGAAGCATGGTTATCTAAAAGAATGAACAAGATAGCATGTTGAATGTGACGTGACATAAATGTGTTATTTTAGTTGCTATAATGTTCAGGAATGCATGTTTTAGTATTTGGGTTGTTATTAACAAAGATTGAGTCTGAATCAGATTTGAAACAGAGCAGAAAACTTGGTTATGCAAGCTACAGAAGCAGTCAGCAGAAGCAAAATAGCTTCAACGTGTTGCTTTTGCTGGTCCTTGTGTTGCGTCTCCGAGTGCTTGCAGAAGACTAGGTACTTTCCGCAATATGCACTGATTGTGCAGTTTGACTGTTTAATTGGATTTTTGATCAGTTCTCGATCTAATGTGTTGTTGTAAGGTTTAGTGTGCATGTTGGTCTCTGCTAAGAATATTGGAAGCATATAAAAAGATTGTATATGTTGCTACTTATTTTTGTGTGGGAGCAAACAGACAGTGAGTTTAAATTTGAAGGAAACTACTAAAGATCTAATCTTTGATCGTTGCCGTAAAAAGTAGTTAGAGCTCCTGCGATTAGGTTTGCACCATTGATTGACATCGTGATCGGAATACGACAGTTGATGATGTGGCCGATGGACCTGCAAATAGCCTGAAACACCGGGGGTGGCCCCAGCGACACCCTCCGACGCTCAAGTCAGAATCAGAGAGATAAAGAGTGTTTGAGTGAGAAAATACGAATTACCTTCTAACTGAGGAGGGGGGAGGGTATTTATAGGCATGAGAAACACTACTTCCTAGAATTCATGGGAAACTATATGTAGATATAAGTAGAGGGTGGATGTGTGTAACGCCCCGAATTCGAGATTCTACAGGATCTTTACACTTCTTTCGTACAATTTTACAAGGAAATTAAAACTTTTCACTTTACATCAGAGCTACATGAAACCTTACACTTTACATTTTACAGGAGAAGCAAATTTACAACATTTAAATAAATGTACATCAACATTTGAAAAATCTCTAAGCATCTGTGCTTCTTTAATCTTTATCATGTCATTTACCCTGCAAACAAAACTGTGGGTACGTCAGTTTATTCAACCGACGAACATTATACACGGCCATCCTCTCTATGCCGGAAATTGAATAACTGACTTTCCATATTTAACAAACGCAAACTTGTTACATACCAAACTAAAGGGAATACCCTATTGATGTCGTGTTGTGATTGTGCACTTAGTCCTTAATGCAGTTATTTATATTATATGACACTAATGCACACTAGTTCGGATTCTATGCATCCCATACTACATAGGTCCGAGGGCAAGCCTCTTAATCGTTCTTCATCTTGTAGGGTTCAATCCCTTGTCATGACTTAATCTACTACTGTAACTACGGTAAGTATCCTAGATGATCTATGAGTACAAGCTCGTGTACAGAAAACCTGGAGGGGAATCCCACGCCATGTCTTGACTCATCAAGCATGTACTCTGTGGCAATTTAGCCTCCTTCATGGCACACGATCCTCTTGCAGTCACCAAACATCCCACAAGCGTCGCCAAGGTCCGATCATTCTGAGTAGTGCCCATGCCATGTCTTAACGCATCAAGCATGCATTCTGTGGCTCACCCCCGCATCGTAAACTCGAAGCTCTCATACTTGTGTATTTCTCTCACTTTCATCACCTCTTCACTATGTACTAAATCCTTAAATTTGATAAAATCATGAACAAAACCAATCTATTAGAGTTAGACCCTTCACTACTACCGGTCTCATTACTTTCATTTCACAATGACCCAACATGTTCTTCTCAATTTCAATAATCATAATTATTCATCACTTTCACTTGCCGGTGTGAGTTTTGGCTACACTCTAATTTTCAATTTCAATTCCTAATCTGTATGTTTGAGTTTTTCATACTCAATAACATTTCTCTTTTCCAATCTCATGATTTCAAATTATTCATGAGTCCATAAACATAGATAGAATTCAATTATTCCTTATGTATTTCATCAAATATCATCTTTACATTAAAATCACATCATTAGTTATATAGTCGAAATGAGTATTCACAACTCATAATTGTCACACTATTCTTCAATAAGAATAATTCATACTACCTTCACTTCATATAGTTTCTTTCTTTATTATATTTACATTCTATCACTTTATTTCAAGTTCTTTTGTGAATTATAATCACCACAAAATATAAGTGTAGAGCCATAGTTCTATTTATACATTTGTTCTCAAAACATACACTATTCCATGTAAATAATTCCCAAATTATTTTTCATAAGTCCCACATATTTTTAGAATAATAAACATAATTTTTTCATAATTTTTAATCATCAAAACACCCAAAAAAAAAAAAAAATTTCCCACAATTTAAACACAGGCCGAGACCAAGGATCGAACCAACAACCCGAGGGAAACAAGCCACAGGCGCTGACCACTAGGCCAACCGCGCCAAGCATTATAAGGGAGCGCTGAGAGCATTAAGTGCTCTCGGCTGTAGCTTTATTCATTTTTAAAAATACAAAACAAATATAAGGTGCTAACGGGATTCGAACCAGCAACCTGTGAGACACCCGAACCTACTGTAGCAATTAAGAGCATCCCGACCACTTGAGCTATAAGCTCAGGTTGTCATAGTTCAACTCGAACTCTAATTAAATCAATCCTCTCTGTTTAGTAAAACATTTCGTTGTTCAAGAAGCTCTCATTTGATTTTACTCTTACTAAACTTGCTGTAAATTTCCAGATTGACTATTCTCATCATAATTTATACTCCAGTATATTAAAAATAATTTTTTTTTCAATAATTAACCCATATTTATCATACAATTAATTCGAATTACAAACTACTACTAATATGTTTCTTTTTTGACATTTCTTATCAAATTTTAATTTCAATAATCCCTACATCAATTTTTCTGTTTTTATTCATTTCACAAACCCACAAATCATATTTTTAAATCATTCATTGCAACATTATCACAAAAGTACGTTCAAGCGCATGAAACAACATTTTTTTGCCTACTAACATTTGCATATTGTCTTTGATGCTAACAATAAATTTTTCTTTAGGCAATCCATGGCTACAATTTATTTACACACAACTTAAGTTTAATGATGGAATCACATACAAGTTATATATCAACATTCCAATCAACTAATAGGCCAATTCTTCCAATTAAAATGTACTCTTATTAATCTTTTTCATACATCACCATTTCATTTTAATTCTAGCATGCTTTCTAATTAGAAATATGGAAAATTACCCACCTTAATTGGAGAGAAGTACAATTAGCAACACCTCCTAAACAAATGCCCTTGCCAAGAGAGCGGTCCACCTCCTCCTCGTCGATGCGCACACTAGCCTCCAAATTCCAAACCCGAGCATTCCCTTTTGATTCCGGCTTCCCTCTTCTTGATGCAAGCACAAACTCTCCACACAACTCTCAATCTTTTAACTCACTTACTAAACTACTAATAATGTATTCTATACTATAGGACTTGGAGAATTAATTAGCACAAAAATAACTAGGCTAGGGGGGGTATTTATACTAAAAATTTGGGTAAATGGAAGGCTAGGATTAAAGTAGGAGTTAGAAACAAAAGGCTAAGATTCAAGGAGGAGTTACAATAACCAACCATGATCAAGTAACCACCACCCATGACTCCACTTGAAAATTTCCTTTTCCCTCCTAAAGCAAAAAACTGGCCATGCATGTATGGTGCAATTTGCACGTGTACGTGCCATGCACGTGCATGCATTTGTCCCCATTTAACAAAAGTTGTACATTATATTTTTCATAAAAATAATCTTTAAAATGTATTCTACATTACAAGTTGTATTAAAAATAAAAATAGCTCATGGGCTTTAGTTTATGGGCCAAAATAATAGTTTATAGAAAGAAAATAAATAAATTCAATTTGGGCTTTAAAAAGAAAGGCTTTCGTTTATTGAAAAAAGACCTTTATATAAAAATAATTAAAGAGCACACATCATCCATAATAAAAATAATTATAAGATTTCATACTACAAAAATTGCACGTACACACTACGTGCAAAATAAATAAATAATTTTCATAAATGAAAATCGGGGCACTACAACACTCCCTCCTTAGAATAGTTCCGTCCTCGGAACTACAGTCATGAGCGAGAAAACAAACACTCACAAGAAAAGTACAAAAATACAAATCAAGCAAAAAGCTCAGGGTAATCTTTCAACATCCTCTCCTCAGACTCTCAAGTAGCCTCTTCAACCAAGTGGTTTCTCCAGACTACCTTGACCATCGGTATCGTCTTATTCCTTAAGACTTTCTCTCGACGATCAACAATCTCGACAGGAGATTCGATGTAATTCAGATCCAACTGCAAACCTTCCGGCACTTCAGGCAAATGATGACTCGGATCTGGAATATAACCTCTCAGCATAGAAACATGAAAGACATTGTGCACCTGAGATAACTCTGCCGGTAATTCAAGCCGGTAAGCAGTTTTCCCGATCCTTTTCAATATCTTGTACGAGCCTATAAACCTCGGGGCTAACTTCCCGCCTTTTGCCAAATCGAATCAGATCTTTACTGGGCGATACTTTCAGAAAGACGAAGTCACCTTCCTCAAACTCAAGGTCCCTTCTCCGGTTTTCTGCATAGCTTTTCTGCCTGCTCTGAGCTTCTACCAACCTTTTCCTGATCAGATCAATCTTCTCAGAGGTTTGCTGCACAAGCTCAGGACCAAACAACTAACGCTCCCCAACTTCAAACCAACAAACAGGTGTCCTGCACTTCCTGCCATACAAAGCTTCGTACTGCGCCATCCCAATGCTAGCCTGAAAACTGTTGTTGTAGGCAAACTCTACCAAAGGTAAATGCCTTTCCTAACTGCCTCCAAAGTCTAGTACACAACACCGAAGCATATCCTTAAGAATACGCTTGACTCTCTCGGTCTGCCCATCGGTCTGCAGATGAAAAGCAGTGCTGAAATCCGTCTTGGTACCCAAAGCTGTCTGAAGACTCCTCCAGAAATGCGAAGTAAACCGCACATCTCGATCAGACACAATAGTTGACAGAACACCATGGAGCAGGACGATCTCGCCAACATACAACTCAGCTAACTTGTCCATCGAAGCAGTGAGTTTCATCGCCAAAAAGTGAGCAGACTTGGTTAGTCGATCGACTATAACCCAAATCACATCATTGCCTTTAGGACTCTTGGCCAATCCCATAATGAAATCCATACTGATGTTATCCCACTTCCATTCCGGAATAGGTAACGGTTATAATAGACCTCCGGGTCTCTGATTTTCGGCTTTGACTTGCTGACAAACCTCACACTTCGCCACAAATTCAGCCACATCCCGTTTCAAACCTGACCACCAGAAATGCGGTTTGGTGTCTCTGTACATCTTAGTACTTCCAGGATGTACCGACAAAAGAGTAGTGTGCACCTACTGAAGAATACTCTCTTTCAGGTCCGCCTGATTTGGAACGCACGGTCTATCTCCGAACGACAGCACTCCATCCCTGATTTGAAATCCGGACAACCTGCAAGCACCAACTTGCTCCTTCATCTCCAAGATATCAGCATCAACCTCTTGACTTGCAATGATCCTTCCATTCAGTGTTGGCTGAAGCCTCAACTGAGCTAAAGATGCTCCCAATCCTTGCAAGACAACTTCAATACCTGCTCAGTCCAATTCCTCAATCAGATACTTCGGAGTTGTAATCAAACTGGATAAACTGCTCTTGCGACTAAGTGCATCAGCAACAACCTTTCCCAGGATGATACTTGATCTCAGGTCGCATGTCCTCAAGCACTTCCAACCATCTCCGCTGCCTCAAATTCAGATCCTTCTACTGATATATGTACTTCAAACTCTTGTGGTCCGTGTACATATTTAATTTCTAACCATACACATAGTGTCTCCATTGCTTCAGGGCAAAGATAATCGCAGCCAACTCCAGATCATGAGTCGGATAATTCTTCTCATGCGGTCGTAGTTGCCTAGACCCATACGCGATTACTCTTCCTTCTTGCATTAAGACACAACCAAGCCCACGATGTGAAGCATCGCTGTAAACATCATACTCAACACCTGCTCTAGGCAAAGCCAAAATAGGTGCAGTAGTCAGCTTCTCTTTCAACTCCTGAAAGCTCACCTCACATTGCTCAGTCCACTTGAAGTTCACATTCTTCTTGGTCAGACTAGTAAGCGGTACAGCTAACTGAGCATAACCTTGAATGAATCTCCAGTAGTATCCAGTCATTCCAAGAAAACTTCTGACTTCCTTTACTGTAGTAGGCCTAGCCCAATCTCTCACTGCCTCTATCTTCTGAGGGTCAGTTGCCACTCCCTCCTTAGAAAGGATGTGACCTAGGAATGCCACTTCAGATTTCAGAAGTCACACTTGGATAGCTTGGCATACAACTCCTGCTCTTCCAGCTTCTTCAAAACTGCTACCAGATGCTCGGTGTGCTCCTCTTCTGATTTGGAGTACACGAGGATATCGTAGATAAACACCATGACGAAAGAATCAATGAACGACCTCAGAACTCTGTTCATCAAATCCATGAAGATTGCGGGTGCATTCGTCACTCTAAATGGCATAACTAACAATTCGTAATGCCCATGTCGAGTTCTAAATGCAGTTTTGTGCACATCTTCGGCTTTCACTCGAACTTGGTGATACCCTGATCGAAGATCTATTTTGGAGAAAATGACTGCTCCTTGTAGACGATCGAACAAGTCATCAATTCGGGGAATAGGATACTTATTCAGAACAGTGACCTTATTCAGCTCTCGGTAATCGATAGACATTCTCATCAATCCATCATTCTTCTTTACCAAAAGCACTAGTGCTCCCCAAGGTGACGCACTAGGTTGAATAAAGCCTTTCTCCAACAGTTCCTCAATCTGCCATTTTACCTCATCCTATTCCACTGGAGTCATCCTACGGTGCCTTAGAAATGGGTGCACTTCCCGGTTGAATAGTGATGCTGAACTCTACATCACAATGCGGGGATAACCCAGGGAAATCATCCAAGAACACAGTCGGATAGTCCGAACCACAGGAATCCCTTGCACTTCCACAGGAATCTCTTCCTTGCGGATAGCTGCCACCAGCCTACAACATTTCTTCTTCCCTTGGAAAGTGACTTCAGGTCCACCTGGAGCCTTCACTGTTACCGTCTTGGTCTTACACTCGATGCTTGCACTGTACACCGACATCCAATCAATGCCAATGATAACATCGACTCCCAAGATAGTCAGCTCGATCAGATCAATCCCAAAGATTCTGTCCCCAATCACAATCTCGCAATCAGCATAATACCGATCAGTGGTTAAAGTTTCTCCTGATGGAGTAGCTACTGCTAAGATCTTGCCTGGAAAAATCTACGATTCAACTCCCAACACTTTAGCAAATTTAGGAGACACAAAAGTATGAGAGGATCCAGTATCGAACAACACAACAGCTTTCATTCAATTTAAATAAAGTTTCCCTTTTACATAATACACACTCATTACGTAACAGTTCACTAAATAAGCGGGAAAAAGAAACAACATAAATATCTAAACATCCGCCCTCGTACCAGTGATGACATGATCCACCTCATCGGCATCAGCTTCCGTCAAGGCAAATACTCACCCTGGTTGGTACGATCTCTTCCCAGTCTGCTGCATTGGTACATTGCGATTACCATTATGTGGCTTGGGGCATTGAGAATGGTAATGTCCCGTCTCACCACAGTTAAGCAATTTACCGTAGGAGGTCTCACAACATTGTTTCCAGGTTCTCCAGCCACACTAACAGCGTTCGCCCCTATCGGTTTGAACCTTTATGCAGATGGTTGTCCCTTGAAGTTCTCAGAATTTGCTGGCCTCTTTCCAAACTGCCAGTTGTTCCTCCGATTCTGAACAACATGAAACTGCTCCATGTCTGCTTCCGTGGCTGCCGCGCGCTTGACCAACTTGTAGAATCTTCTGATACCAAGAGGTATCATCGGGGACCTCAAGCTCGGCCTCAATCCATGCTCGAACTTACGAGCTTTCTTCGCCTCATCCATCACTAATTCATGAGCGTACCTAGAGAGCTGAGTAAACTTGGTCTCGTACTCTCTAACTGACATGCCACCTTGTTGTAGTGATAGAAATTCCATAGCCTTTTTCTCTTGGACGTCGGAGGGAAAATAGTGACTGCGGAATTCTTCCAAAAATTCCTCCCAGCCAAGAACAATACCTCCCATTGTCCACTTCATCGACTGCCACCACACAGCCGCATCCTTCTCAAGTTACAGAGTCGCCAACTTCACCTTGCTACCCTCAGGGGTCTCCAGCACTTCGAAGATCGTCTCTACTTGACGAATCCAGTTGTCAGCCGCACAGGGTCTGACTTCCCTTTGAACACAGGTGGTTTCATTCGTTTGAACGATTCCACGAGTTTGATCGCTTTGGGCACCGGATTCGCGGGTACCCTTCCTTGGTTCTGATTCATGGCCACGGCGTTGAGTGTCTGATAGACCCTCGCGAGTTCCGTTTCCAAATCCAAACCTTCCCCATTTCTAGCTTCTCTTCTAGCCATATTCTGATGCAAAAGATCCATTAAATTCAAAGTATAAGACATGAATTTTAAATCAACTTTGCATTTCATTGAACTCCAAACTTTATACATTCGAATTGAAAATATTTCTTGACATCAGAATGAAAACAGTAGAAGCTACAACAGTCTAACTCCTACGGTTCCTCATCGCTTCTCGAAGTTCTCCCCGTAGTACATCAACTTCTTCCTTCAGCACATCAGTCATATTCTTCCTCTTCTCGAGTTCCCATACACGATGGCTGAGAACTACAAAGTTGTCCTTATGCTTTGCCAATTGAGCATCCAATAATCCGACTCTCTCCCGCAGTGTTTCTACCTGCCTCTGAAGAGATATCACAAGACTATTCGGAACTGGTTCTTCTTCTTCGTCAGAAGAGTCATCAGATGAATCTGGAGGTGGGGTAATCTCTCGGAATTCAGGCCATTCTTCTCCGTCAGAATCTGCTTGCCCTGGGTAGTACTCTTCCTCGGAATCTGCTTGTCCAGGATAATAATCTTCCTCGATGATATGCCAGTTGTCGTCTCCAGCAAGGTCGAAGTGATCAGCCATCTTAGAAATAGGGAGAAAGAAGCATAAGTCATAGAGCAACACAAATGTAAGTCACTTACATTTAAATCTCTAGACTCAAACGCACACTCTAATGTCCACTTTTAGGGTGTCGTTCCTTATAAATTTGTACAAGTGTGGAACCTGGCTCTGATACCACTCTGTAACGCCCCAAATTCCAAAACACTGAATTCGAGATTCCACAGGATCTTTACACTTCTTTCGTACAATTTTATAAGGAAATTAAAACTTTTCACCTCACATCAGAGTTACATGAAACCTTACACTTTACATTTTACAGCGGAAGCAAATTTACAACATTTAAATAAATGTACATCAACATTTAAATAATCAACATTTGAATAATCTCTAAGCATCTGTGCTTCTTTAATCTTTATCATGTCATTTACCCTGCATACAAAAATGTGGGTACGTCAGTTTATTCAACCGACGAACATTATACACGGCCATCCTCTCTATGCCAGAAATAGTATAACTGATTTTCCATATTTAACAAACACAAACTTGTCAGAAACCAAACTAAAGGGAATACCCTATTGATGTCGTGTTGTGATTGTGCACTTAGTCCTTAATGCAGTTATTTATATTATATGACACTAATGCACACTAGTTCGGATTCTATGCATCCCATACTACATAGGTTCGAGGGCAAGCCTCTTAATCGTTCTTCATCTTGTAGGGTTCAATCTCTCGTCATGACTTAATCTACTACTATAACTACGGTAAGTATCCTAGATGATCTATGAGTACAAGCTCGTGTACAGAAAACCAGGAGGAGAATCCCACGCCATGTCTTGACTCATCAAGCATGCATTCTGTGGCAATTCAGCCTCCGTCATGGCACACGATCCTCTTGCAGTCACCAAACATCCCACAAGCATCGCCAATGTCCGATCATTCTGAGTAGTGCCCACGCCATGTCTTGACGCATCAAGCATGCATTCTGTGGCTCACCCCCACATCGTAAACTCGAAGCTCTCATACTTGTGTTTTTCTCTCACTTTCATCACCTCTTCACTATTTACTAAATCCTTAAATTTGATAAAATCATGAACAAAACCAATTTATTAGAGTTAGCCCTCTCACTACTACCGGTCTCATTACTTTCATTTCACAATGACCCAACCTGGTTTTCTCAATTTCAATAATCATAATTATTCATCACTTTCACTTGCCGGTGTGAGTTTTGGCTACACTCTAATTTTCAATTTCAATTCATAATCTATATGTTTGAGTTTTTCATACTCAATAACATTTCTCTTTTCCAATCTCATGATTTCAAATTATTCATGAGTCTATAAACATACATAGAATTCAATTATTCCTTATGTATTTCATCAAATATCATCTTTACATTAAAATCACATCACTAGTTATATAGTCAAAATGAGTATTCACAACTCATAATTGTCACACTATTCTTCAATATGAATTATTCATACTACTTCACTTCATATAGTTTTTTTCTTTATTATATTTCCATTCTATCACTTTATTTCAAGTTCTTTTGCGAATTATAATCACCACAAAATATAAGTGTAGAGTCATAGTTCTATTTATACATTTGTTCTCAAAACATACTCTATTCTATGTAAATAATTCCCAAATTATTTTTCATAAGTCCCACATATTTTTAGAATAATAAACATAATTTTTCCATAATTTTTAATCATTAAAACACCCAAAAAAAAAAAAATTCCCACAACTTAAACACAGGCCGAGACCAAGGATCGAACCAACAACCCGAGGGAAACACGCCATAGGCGCTGACCACTAGTCCAACCGCGCCAAGTGTTATAAGGGAGCGCTGAAAGCATTAAGTGCACTCGGCTGTAGCTTTATTCATTTTTAAAAATACAAAACAAATATAAGGTGCTAACGGGATTCGAACCAGCAACCTGCGAGACACCCGAACCTACTGTAGCAATTAAGAGCATCCCGACCACTTGAGCTATAAGCTCAGGTTGTCATAGTTCAACTCGAACTCTAATTAAATCAATCCTCTCTGTTTAGTAAAACATTTCGATGTTCAAGAATCTCTCATTTCATTTTACTCTTACTAAACTTGCTGTAAATTTCCAGATTGACAATTCTCATCATAATTTATACTCCAGTATATTAAAAATATTTTTTTTCCAATAATTAACACATATTTATCATACAATTAATTCGAATTACAAACTACTACTAATATGTTTATTTTTCGACATTTCTTATCAAATTTTAATTTCAATAATCCCTACATCAATTTTTCTGTTTTTATTCATTCCACAAACCCACAAATCATATTTTTAAATCATTCATTGCAACATTATCACAAAAGTACGTTCAAGCGCATGAAACAATATTTTTTTGCCTACTAACATTTGCATATTGTCTTTGATGCTAACAATAAATTTTTCTTTAGGCAATCCATGCATATAATTTATTTACACACAACTTAAGTTTAATGATGGAATCACTTACAAGTTATATATCAACATTCTAATCAACTAATTGGCCAATTTTTCCAATTAAAATGTACTCTTATTAATCTTTTTCATGCATCATCATTTCATTTTAATTCTAGCATGCTTTCTAATTAGAAATAAGGAAAATTACCCACCTTAATTGGAGAGAAGTACAATTAGCAACACTTCCTAAACAAATGCCCTTGGCAAGAGAGCGATCCTCCTCCTCCTCGTCGATGCGCACACTAGCCTCCAAATGCCAAACCCGAGCATTCCCTTTTGATGCCGGCCTCCCTCTTGTTGATGCAAGCGCAAACTCTCCACACAACTTTTAATCTTTTAACTCACTTACCAAACTACTAATAATGTATTCTATACTATAGGACTTGGAGAATTAATTAGCACCAAAATAACTAGGCTACTGGGGGGGGGGGGGGGGGGGTATTTATACTAAAAATTTGGGATAAATGGAAGGCTAGGATTAATGTAGGAGTTAGAAACAAAAGGCTAAGATTCAAGGAGGAGTTACAATAACCAACCATGATCAAGTAACCACCACCCATGACTCCACTTGAAAATTTCCTTTTCCCTCCTAAAGCTAAAAACCGACCATGCATGTATGGTGCAATTTGCACGTGTACGTGCAATGCACGTGCACGTGCATGCATTTGTCCCCATTTAACAAAAGTTGTACATCATATTTTTCATAAAAATAATCTTTAAAATGTATTTTACATTACAAGTTGTATTAAAAATAAAAATAGCTCATGGGCTTTAGTTTATGGGCCAAAATAATAGTTTATAAAAAGAAAATAAATAAATTCAATTTGGGCTTTAAAAAGAAAGGCTTTCGTTTATTGAAAAAAGACCGCTATATAAAAATCATTAAAGAGCACACATCATCCATAATAAAAATAATTATAAGATTTCATACTACAAAAATTGCACGTGCACACTACGTGCAAAATAAATAAATTATTTTCATAAATGAAAATCGGGGCACTACAATGTGAGAATCTTTCACAATTTCATATCAATTACTAGAAATATTCATGCTCGTTTTTGTAAAGATATGAATATTAGCAGTCAAATTGATGAATAAGTCATATGAGTATAAGAGTTATCAAATTTCTCATTTAAATTGATTTGGGTATAACTTCATGTTATAATATATTAAATTAGAGACAAACCTGTCTCTGGAAATTTAGAAGTTTAATATGAGCAATAACTATAAGGGAAATGATTAAAAAAAATCAACATATATGAATAAAATAAAACGATATGGAAACAAAGAGTTAGATATAAAAGATTCCAAACTCATATATAGTCAGTAACTGAGTTGGACACCCTGGTTGGCGCGCTGTATTGGGTGTTGCCTGGTCTCGGGTTTGAGTCTAGGAAGGGGCTTTTATTTTTCTTCAAACTCAGATAAAGTATCAAACAGTGGAAAGAAAATATATAAGAAATTCATTATGTAGAGTTTTCAACAATTGAGAGTGGCTTCTTGGTTAGTGGGTTGTGGTTGGGCTTTGGCTGTGCTTGAGTTCGACTCCGGGTGCAAACCTTTAATAAACTTTTTGGGTTCCTTATCTCCAGTTGATTCTCTCAAGAGGTAAGACTCTCTTGTCTCGGTTAATTGATTTGACTCACAACCCTTACGAGCTGGGTGTCTCTCCTAGTGGGCCTAATCTGTCACTTTTAATGCGTTTGAAAGTAGCCCGTCTTGTTAGCTGATCCTGAAGATGGTCTAGACCTTATTAAAAAGGCCCACTATGGTTAATCTACTTGTGGAAGCTTTAAGATATGTGCTGGAATCATTCGACTCTAATTTACTGCAATTTTTACCATTATCCTAAGTCCCCCACTCCCGGAAGACAATTTTCCTGGCTTTTGGGAAGTAGTTCGTATTTTAGAATTATGGAGTACAATGTTAGTTTTCAGGGATGATTGGCGATACCTGGAACTGATCAGAATCTTCTTGAGGCGACAAATATTTTCCTGGACTTTTCGAGTGTTTATGGAATTTTCCATAATCTTTCGGGTTTTCACAAGGTTTTTCCTAATTTAAAATCACTTTTTCGATTTTTGAATTATTTTTTGGAAATTTTAATTAATTTTCCAAATTAAAATAATTGTTTTTGGAATTTTTAATTAAAAATTTAGATGACTTTTTGGGATTTTTAACTCATTTATCAGACAGAGCACACATTTTTGAACAATTGCACGCGTCCATCATCGCTTTGCTCCCCTGCTGAGTGGATTTAACAGCAGTGATGGAGCTGCGATGATGAGGCTTGATCTCATGCATATGTCTCACGCTTAGCATGCGTTTTGGAGAGATCGAGCGGGTGGGATTTGAAGAGGAGTGGTAGAGAAGAGGCGGGCTACATGGTTGAATCTCGCGCATCCATCTTATTCATGCACGATTATCTGGGGGTTCTAACTGCCAACGACTGCTGCGGAGACCCCCTAACTCTCCCGACAATTTTGTCAAGCTATACTCATTTCTTTTCAAATTTTTAGGACTTCGTCGAGCTACGAGTTGCCATCGAGCTATGGGTTTCTCATCGAGCTACTACTTTTAGTCGAGCTATGAGTCATTAAGCAATGGGTTTCTCATCGAGCTACTGCTTTCAGTTGAGCTGTGAGGTGTCTAACTATGGGTTAATTGTAATGTCCCGAATTCCAAACACGGGTAATTCATAGCATACACGATCTTTTACTTCAAATTTGTTGTGACTAGAAAAATAAGAAGAAAAATATTTGTGACTCAAGAAAGTTTTAGGAACCAACATGTGAACTGCAAACACGTGCGTTGCTCATATTAATACAAAATAAATTTGAGAGAATGAAAAACAGTCAAAATATACAATACATAGAACATGTATATTAATAATGTTAAGGATATTTAATGTAACAGTAAAACATACGTAATCGACATGTGTATTGAAAGCACGTGCAATGTTCGTAAAAACACGAAGATTAAATAAATGTTTAAGCTATCTTAGAATAGGATAAAAATGAATTATGATAAGACTAAAAATGTATAAATAATTGAAATATAGAAATATGTAGGACATTTATATTAAAGTACGTTACGGATATTACTTGTAACAGTACAAAATATATGTCCGTAACACCCGTGGACAAAATTTTCATAACTCAATTTTGCGGGGTGTTACATTTCTCGTCAAGCTACTGCTTTTAGTCGAGTTGTGTGTAACGCACCGGATCCCCATTACCGGACATCCATAACATGACCAGAATCTTTGCTTTCAAATGCATCTCAACACAGTAATAACACGGAAATTTAAAAACTTTTTATTGCCAAATAAAATCATTACATCATCAATTATAATAATTATCTTGTTCTTGAATAAGGAATACAAATTACATTAACTCATTACAACTTATTACAAAATATTTACAAACTCTACTTGTAAAGATGTCAGCTGTCTTCCCGAATAGTAATCAACTGATCACTGCCAAAACTCCGCTGAGTTGTCAATCTGCTTCACTAGGACTTGCTCCTCGGCTTGAGTCTTCCGTTGCGTGACTCTGATATGTCTACACCAGCTCGAATGGTAGGTAAGTACACTGCTTCTTCACTTGGATGCCCGCATTCCTGATCTGGTTTCCATCAACTAATTGAGTAGGCACGTCAGTACATATACTGACGCAATGCTGATAATAGCATCGATCTCGCAAACCCACAAACCATCTTGAATGGAAAAGAAAATGTGCATTCTAATTTCCTTGTGCCCGTGTATGCCATGACCTGAAGTTTAATACATAATACAAAGTACAGAAACGGATGCACTTAATCTAATGTCAGCAACACTCTGGACATGCATGCATCCAATACTACATACATTCCAGATCAAGCCGTCCTCTCCAGCTTCAGGGTTTCGAACCCTCGCCAAGCAATGTAATCTACTGTTGTACACTTCCTATTCTCGATAAGTACACATGATTGAGGAGTTTATAAGATTTCGAGGTATTCCCGTTTGTCACTAATAACTGTCGCACCGACCTCTCTCAAAAGTCGTGACGAACTTACAGATACACCGCAGCATACCCATTGCAGTGAAGATCCATGAGACTGCATCCCCTTTGTTCCATTCGTGTTCACCAACATAGAAAAGGGCAACATCCCGTTCTTATCAAGATACCTCAGGAATTAACAGAGTGAGATATGGCTCCCTTGTTCTTAACCATTGAAAAGACACAGCCCGTATCCCTTTGAGGAAGAGACAACCCCGGTAATCACCGCCTAGTGCTGACCATTAGAACAAGTCGAATTATAGAGAATCACCCTTAAGATCAACTCGGTCTTCTAGCAAAAAGTAAAGAAATACAATCTGAAATAATATTGGTTGCTAAAAACATGCAAGTTTGTCAAAACATGAATAGTGTCTAACGAATGATTAATCCCAAATGGTTATGTCAAAAATAACTAATCACGGCAAACGATATTCATCGATTGCAAATACCTCTTTAGGTGTAACGCCCCGAATCCCAAATACAACTGAATTCGAAAGTTCTACAGGATCTTTACACTTCATTTAGTACAATTTTATAAGGAATTTAAAACTTTTCACTTAACATCAGAGTTTACATGAAACTTTACACTTTACATTGCACAGCGGAAGTAAATTTACAACATTTAAATAAATGTACAATAACATTGAATAATCTTTAAGCATCTGTTCCTCTTTAATCTTTATCATGTCATTACCCTGCATACAAAACTGTGGGTACATTAGTTTATTCAACCGACGAACATTATACATGGCCATCCTCTTTATGCCGGAAATAGTATAACTCATTTTCCATATTTAACAAACCCAAATTTGTCACAAATCAAACTAAAGGGACTACCCTATTGATGTCATGTTGTGATTGTGCACATAGTCCTTAATGCAGTTGTTTATGTTACATGACACTAATGCACACTTGTTCGGATTCTATGCATCCCATACTACATAGGTCCGAGGGCAAGCCTCTTAATCGTACTTCATCTTTTCTAGGGTTCAATCCCTCGTCATGTCTTAATCTACTACTGTAACTACGGTGAGTATCCTAGATGATCTATGAGTACAAGCTCGTGTACAGAATACCTAGAGGAAAATCCCACGCCATGTCTTGACTCATCAAGCATGCATTCTGTGGCAATTCAGCCTCCTTCATGGCACACGATCCTCTTGCAGTCACCAAATATCCCACAAGCGTGGCTAAAGTCCGATCATTACTGAGTAGTGCCCACGCCATGTTTTGACTCATCAAGCATGCATTCTGTGGCTCACACCCGCACCGTAACTCTAGTTCTCATACTCGTGTTTTTCTCTCACGTTCATCACGTCTCCACTATGTACTAATTCTGTAGAACCCCTGTATTTTCAAATATTATTTTTATATTTGAAAATGAATTTAAATTGAATTTTTGGAGATTTAATGAATATTTTCAGAAAAATTTATCTTTTGGTACACGTGCAAAACACGTACAAGTACTTTTGAGAAGTTGGAAAATTTAGTTTTCTTCATGAAAAATCATTATTTAATATTTGAGATTTATTTAGTATTTTTCCAGATTTTTCATAAATTAATTGGAACTATTTGCAATTTTTGAGAAAAGAAGGACCTTTTTGCAAAATTGACATTTTTAGGGGTTAAAGTGCAAAATGTACATTCTGGACGTTTTAAACAGTATTGATTGAGATTTAGAGTGTATATTTTCTTTTAAATCCTAATTTAAATGAGTTTTGATGGAATTTCCAAGGATAGGACTATATATGTAAAATTGTATTTTGGAAAGGATTGTCTTGCAAAAGTGTGGGTAAAACCCTAATATTCATCCCAGATATTTAAGAGAATTTTTCTCCAGCCATCATTTCTAAAATACAGAATTTGTGGAGATTTATTTTGGTGGGGCAAGAGAATTTTGGATCTAACAAAGAGGAAGAACTTTTCGTGGACTTTTCTCAATTCAAGGTGAGATATATAAAAAAATATTTTGTTGTTTGATTCATGAGAGTGATATAAGAATTTGTTTGTTGTTTGTTTTGATGTTGTGAATGATAGAAATTCGTCATGTTGTTGATCTATGTGTGCAAGTATCATTGATGTGTTGATTTGATGTTGTGGACAATATAGATCTTGTTTTGTGGTATGAATCATGTGAATAATTGTGGATGGAATAGTAGATCTTTATTATTAAAATGTGTTGCTAAAGGCATGTTAAGATTTGAGTATGAACATCTGGACATTAGATTTATAAATCAGATTTTGATTTAGAATTGTGAAAGAGATTTAGACCTTATAAAACCCTAATGAAAGAATTTGTGATTTAGAACATGAGAACTTGAATTTTGACACATTTGATGTTTGAGTAATATATACATATACAGGGTGAAATTTGTTGGGATTTATCATTTTTCCTGAATACGAACTATTTTTCATGAACAATGAAACATTAGAAACCCCAGATTTGATTTTGTTTTCAGACCTAAATTTTGAGAACTGTAGGCCGACAGTCGACTGGCCTACTGTACAGTCGACTGGTACGAGCCTGATACTGTATTTTTAGAATTCTTGAAATAGTCGTTCTGGACAGTCGACCTAGCTCCTAGGCAGTCGACAGGTCCCCTGAGAAATTTATTTTGAAAAATTATTAGTCCCTTCTGGACAATCGACCTATGACTCCTTTAAGTCGAATCATATACTTAGGATATATTTTGAGAGATTACTGGAAATTACCTCGGGTAAGTCGACTGATCCCTTTTCTTAAGTCGACTGTTATATGACTTAGTTTATTTTTGTAAAATTTTGGAAATTGGTCTTCTGGACAGTCGACTTACTAAAGTATAAGTCGACTGGTACTGAAGGATCTTTGTAAACCTTAGTGCTATTTCGAATGATTGGTTCCCAGATAATTCAGTATATACCTGACATTCAGTTCAGTATTTGATTAAGCATTTGACTTTGAGATATTCAGTTAAGTATTTAATTTAAGACATTTAGTTGAGCCACGTTGTTTAGTGGAACTTTTGTTTTGACATTTGAGTTGAGTCTCTAGAGGTGTGTGACCCTAGTATACCGGTGTTGAGTTATTTGTTGAGGCCCAGTGAGGCATTTCAGTATTTAGTTTGGAATTTAGGCCGGTAGGGTATACCACTCTAGGAGATTCGTTAAGTAATTAATTAACCAAAAATGATAAGGACAGGCACTAGTAGTGATATGATGAACAGGAACATGAGTCAAGAACCTCAGTATGGCTTTCGGTGTGGGATTTAATCTCCGGAATTGTCACAGTAGATTAGTAGTGGTGTGGGATATGTCTCCGGAATTATCACAGTTTTGTGGTGTGGGACAATCTCCGGAATTATCACGGTAACTATTTGTGGTGTGGGATTGATCTCCGGAATTATCGGAGTCGAGGTGAAGCCCATGTGGTATATTGTGGTGACGTGTCAATGTTTCGGTGTGGGATGATCTCCGGAATTATTCAAGTGAAATATCTTGGGTGTGGGATCCATCTCCGGAATTATCGGGATGATACTATCCATGGTTTATCTTTATCTCGTAGTAGTCATCATGTTAGGATTAGTTCATAACGCGAGGTTTGAACCCTATGAAGAGAAGACGTTAAGGGCTTGCACCGAACCTATGTAGAATGGGATGCATAGACTTCGACAAGTACGCATTAGAGAGTCTGCATCTAGAGTAATTGTTTCTTGGCTTGGTTTTATGCATTTGGTTTTCCTGTTTTCTACACCTGACACTTAGTTTAGCTCCACTTGATGTTTTATGTTACCGTCATTTCGTATTTCCCATATTCTTATTTAGTACCTGTTGTTTAAGAATTTATGAGGTATGATCTTTTATGTTGTTTGTTTGTTTTTTTATATCTCTCACACCATTTATGGCTGACCCCGTTAGTTTTGGGGGTTAGGGATCATCTCTAGCCTCACATGTTGCAGGTAGTTGCTTAGTAATGGAGGTTCGGATGCTAGAGGCATATTTGAGATAAATTGATTCTTAAGTGTTTGTGTAAAATTGTAATAGCAGTATTGAGATAAATTTGGGTTGTAAATAAAGAAAATATTGAGTTGAGTTTGTTTTGAATTCCGCTGTGATTTGTAAAAGATTTATTGTAATAAATGATTGAAAATTTTAGTGGTGTTGGTTATGTTTAATATTGTATTGAAGTGGATCGCTGGGAATGTGCCACATATTTTCTAAGATATCTTATTAGAAATTCGGGGTGCTACAGAGATTGGTATCAGAGCGTGCTTCAATAGTAATACTAAACATGACATAAAAATAACCTAGGTGTGGACACTAGAGTGTGTGTACCTAGGCATGGACATTAAAGAGTGAGTATCACATAGAACTGAATATGATGTTTTACCTTTGGGATTCAATTGAGATTTTGCCAAAGGATATAGATGTGAATTTGAATTGTGAGTGTGATGCTCTAACTTTTCCCTCGTTTTGCAGTATTCAAAATGGTTGCACCCAGGGGCAGGAATGGAGGCAACAATGAGGATGGATCTGGTAGTTCCCGAGGAAATGGGATCGACCTTGAGGCTGAATTCGCCAAGGTGTACCAGATGCTGAACACGCTGATGGCATTCAACGTGGCGCAGCAGCAAGCGCAGCAACAGAATCCGCAGCCAAATCATGGAGTTGGGCAGGGTTTGGTTAACGCCGATCCTATCAAGCAGATTGAATCCTTTAAGAGGATGAGGCCGCCAGTCTTTGAGGGGCAAGCTGATCCAACAGCAGCAGATGATTGGATTAGGAAGATGGAGACGATCTTCGAAGTATCGGAGACTCCAGTAGCCAGCAAGGTGAAGTTAGCTTCGATGCAGCTTGAGAAAGATGCTGGTGTCTGGTGGGAGTCAGTGAAAAGGGCTTTGGGAGACCAGCCGTTGACTTGGGAAGCTTTTCTGGAGGAGTTCAGAGATCGCTTCTTCCCCCTAGATGTTCAGGAGAAGAAGGCGACTGAGTTCTTGAACCTTCAGCAGGGCAGCATGACCGTGCGGGAGTATGAGACCAAATTTGCTCAACTTTCGAGGTATGCACCAGAGTTAGTTGTTGACGAGGCAAAGAAGGCCAAAAAGTTTGAGCAGGGCTTGAGGCCAAACTTGAGGTCGAGGATGATTCCATTGGGTATCAGACGGTTCGACAAGCTGGTCAGGAGAGCAGCTATGACCGAAGAGGACATGGACTAGTTCCAGAAGAAGCAAGATACATGGAACCGGAACAAGAGGCCAACATCAGGCCAGAGTGGGAAGGGATTCCCTGCGAAGCAGGCCAAATTCAATGACCCAGTGCAGAAGGCACCTGCAGCTCAAGGGGTGACCTGTTATTACTGCAAGGAGGCAGGACATTACAGGTCAGCATGTCTGAAGTTGGCGAAGCAGGTTTGTTCCCAGTGTGGGCAGGCAGGACATTCTCAGTCTCATTGTCCACAATCGAGGAAGGATGGTTCTGGTGGGAGCAAATTTTAGAAGAGGCAAGGGTGAGTATTTGCATTAACCGAGGAGGACGCTGGTAACTCGGAAGATGTAATACAGTGTATGCAAGAATTCTGATTTTTATTTTGAATCAATGTAATAAATGAAAACTTTATTTGAGAACAATTTAAAATTGAGTATCATTCTTATTGTAACAGGAGTTGTTTTAATTAATGGAATAAAGGCAAATGTTTTATTTGACACTGGTTCATCGCATACTTTTGTATCGCCAAGTTTTGCAAAGATCTTAGGTGTGGAACCTAAGTTATTTCCAGGCAGGATTTTGTCAGGTGAAGAGTTGATTGCGGATCGATATTACGAGGGCTGTGATATCGAGATTGGTGGGAGGTTGTTCGGCATTGATTTGATCGAGCTGAAAGTATTGGGTGTGGATGTCATCGTGGGCATTGATTGGATGGCAATATATGATGCCACGATCGAATGCAAGCAGAAGGAGGTGTTAGTGAAAGCACCAGGTGGACCTGCAGTGACTTTCCAAGGAAAGAAGAGGATTCCGAAGGTGGCTGCAATGGTATCTAAGATGGCAATTCCAGATGAAGTCAAGGGCATTCCGGTTATCAGAGATTTTCCTTAGGTGTTCTTGGATGATTTTCTAGGATTACCGCCGCAGAGAGATGTGGAGTTTTGCATTAATGTTCAGCCGGGGAGTGCGCCGATTTCCAAGGCTCCGTACAGGATGGCACCTGTAGAGCAGGATGAAGTGAAGAAGCAGATTGAGGAGCTGTTGAGCAAATGGCTTATCAGGCCGAGTTCTTCTCCGTGGGGAGCACCAGTGTTATTGGTCAAGAAGAAGGATGGGTCAATGAGGATGTGCATTGACTATCGGGAGTTGAATAGGGTGACTATTCAGAACAAGTATCCACTGCCGCGGATTGATGATTTGTTCGACAGGCTTCGAGGAGCAGCTGTGTTTTCGAAGATTGATTTGAGGTCAGGGTATCATCAGGTTCGAGTCAAGGAGGAAGATGTGAGTAAGACAGCTTTCAGGACTCGTCATGGACTCTATGAGTTTCTGGTAATGCCATTCGGGTTGACGAATGCGCCAGCAGTGTTCATGGATATGATGAATCGGGTTTTGAGGCCATTTATTGACTCCTTCGTGGTGGTTTTCATCGATGATATTTTGGTGTACTCGGAGTCGGAGGAGGAGCATTCTACGCACTTGACAGCGGTATTGCAGAAATTGCAGGAGCATAGCTTGTATGCCAAGTTGTCGAAGTGTGAGTTTTGAAGTCTGAGGTAGCTTTCCTTGGTCATATCCTTTCTAAGGAGGGAGTGGCCACTGATCCTCAGAAAGTTGAAGCAGTGAAGATTGGCCCAGGCCAACGTCTATGAAGGAAGTCAGAAGTTTCTTGGGTTTAGCTGGATACTACAGGAGATTTATCCAGGGTTATTCTCAGATTGCAGTTCCATTGACAGGTTTGACCCGGAAGAGTGTGGCATTTGTATGGATAGATAAGTGCGAGGAGAGTTTCCTTGAGTTAAAGGAAAGGTTGACTACTGCACCTATCTTAGCTTTGCCGCAAGCTGGGAAGGATTATGATATCTACAGTGATGCATCTCTTAGAGGTTTGGGTTGTGTCTTGATGCAAGAAGGCAAGGTTATTGCTTATGGTTTGAGGCAATTGCGTCCGCATGAGAAGAATTACCCGACGCATGATTTGGAGCTAGCAGCTATCATTTATGCCTTGAAGCTGTGGAGGCATTATGTTTATGGTGAGAAGATTAATATGTACACTGACCACAAGAGCCTGAAGTACATTTATCAACAGAAGGATCTAAATCTTCGGCAGAGAAGGTGGTTGGAGGTTTTGGAAGACATTCGTCCTGAGATCAAGTATCATCCGGGCAAGACGAATGTGGTGGCTGATGGGCTTAGCAGGAAGAGTGGTTTATCGAGTTTGATCACTACTCGAAGAGAGTTGGCAGCAGAGATCGATCATGCAGGTATCGAGGTGGTACTGCAAGGTTTAGGGGCATCTTTGGCTCAGTTGAGGCTACAGCCGTCCTTGAGAGAGAGGATTGTGGAGATCAGATTCAGAGATTCAGAAGATGTTGCAACAGGTTTCAGAAGGCAAACTATCAGAGTTTCGTGTCCAAGATGGAATTCTTTGGATGGGTAAGAGGTTCTGTATTCCAGATAATGCAGATTTGAGAGAGAGTATCTTGCAAGAAGCACACAGTACATTGTTGCCAGTTCATCCAGGAGGCACGAAGATGTACAGGGACATCAAGCAGCACTTTTGGTGGTCTGGTATGAAGCGGGATGTAGCAGATTTTGTGGCAAGGTGTCTGACTTGTCAGTAGATCAAAGTAGAAAATCAGAGACCTGGAGGTTTGTTACAGCCGTTGCCCATTCCGGAGTGGAAGTGGGAAGAATATCAGTATGGATTTCATCACAGGTTTGCCGAGGAGTTCGAAGGGCAATGACTCGATTTGGGTTGTTGTGGACCGTTTGATTAAGTCGGCTCACTTTCTAGCCATGAAGACTACTTGGTCGATGGAGAAATTGGCTGAGTTGTACATTGGTGAAATTGTGAGACTTCATGAAGTTCCTGTGTCGATTGTTTCCGACAGAGATGCAAGGTTTACTTCAAGGTTTTGGAAGAGCCTACAAGCAGCTTTAGGCACCAGAACTGATTTCAGTACAGCTTTTCATCCACAGACCGATGGTCAGACTGAGAGGGTGAATCGAGTGCTGAAAGATATGTTGAGGGCTTGTGTCATGGATTTTGGTGGTAGTTGGGAAAGATACTTGGCATTGGTTGAGTTTGCTTATAACAACAGTTACCATGCGAGCATTGAGATGGCACCGTATGAGGCTTTGTACGGGAGGAGGTGCAGGACACTTGTTTGTTGGTATGAGGTTGGCGAGAGGCAGATGTATGGTCCTGAGATCGTACAGCAGACGTCAGAGCAGATTGAGCTGATTCGCAAGAGGTTAGTTGAGGCTCAGAGTCGGCAGAAGAGTTATGCTGATACTCGACGAAGAGATTTGGAGTTTGAAGTTGGGGATGCAGTTTTCCTCAAGGTTTCTCCGACCAAGGGAGTGATCAGGTTTGGTAAGGGAGGCAAGTTGGCGCCAAGGTATATTGGTCCATACAGAATCATGGAGCGGATTGGCAAGACAGCTTACTGATTGAAGCTTCCAGAGGAGTTGGCACAGGTGCATGATGTATTTCATGTGTCATTGTTGAGGAAGTATGTGCCGGATCAGAATCATTAGTTGGTAGAGATTCCTGAAGGATTACAAGTGAACTTGAGTTATAAGGAATAGCCTGTTGAGATTGTTGACCGTAGAAAGAAAGTTCTCAGGCGCAAGGTGATACCTATGGTCAAGGTGTTGTGGAGGAATCAGCAGTTAGAGGAGGCTACATGGGAGCCTGAAGACCGTATGCAGAAGGATTTTCCTGAACTTTTTGCATGAGTGTATTTCTGTTATGTGATTGTAATTCTTTGAATGATAGTACTTTGAGTTGAATTGTATTTCTCTTATTTTGATTGAATTGTCATATGCAATTGTTTGAACTATGTTTCCATTATGAGATGTTGATTTCCTTGTTGATATATTATTTGGACTCATTAGTGGTAGTTCTGAGGACAGAACTCTTCTAAGGAGGGAGTGATGTGGAACCCCGTATTTTCAAATATTATTTTTATATTTGAAAATGAATTTAAATTGAATTTTTGGAGATTTAATGAATATTTTCAGAAAAAATTATCTTTTGGTACACGTGCAAGTACTTTTGAGAAGTTGGAAAATTTAGTTTTCTTCATGAAAAATCATTATTTAATATTTGAGATTTATTTAGTATTTTTCCAGATTTTTCAGAAATTAATTGGAACTATTTGCAATTTTTGAGAAAAGAAGGACCTTTTTGCAAAATTGACATTTTTAGGGGTTAAAGTGCAAAATGTACATTCTGGACGTTTTGAACAGTATTGATTGAGATTTAGAGTGTATATTTTCTTTTAAATCCTAATTTAAATGAGTTTTGATGGAATTTCCAAGGATAGGACTATATATGTAAAATTGTATTTTGGAAAGGATTGTCTTACAAAAGTGTGGGTAAAACCCTAATATTCATCCCGGATATTTAACAGAATTTTTCTCCAGCTGTCATTTCTGAAATACAGAATTTGTGGAGATTTATTTTGGTGGGGCAAGAGAATTTTGGATCTAACAAAGAGGAAGAACTTTTCGTGGACTTTTCTCAATTCAAGGTGAGATATATAAAAAATTGTTTTGTTGTTTGATTCATGAGAGTGATATAGGAATTTGTTTGTTGTTTGTTTTGATGTTGTGAATGATAGAAATTCGTCATGTTGTTGATCTATGTATGCAAGTATCATTGATGTGTTGATTTGATGTTGTGGACAATATAGATCTTGTTTTGTGGTATGAATCATGTGAATAATTGTGGATGGAATAGTAGATCTTTATTATTAAAATGTGTTGCTAAAGGCATGTTAAGATTTGAGTATGAACATCTGGACATTAGATTTATAAATCAGATTTTGATTTAGAATTGTGAAAGAGATTTAGACCTTATAAAACCCTAATGAAAGAATTTGTGATTTAGAACATGAGAACTTGAATTTTGACACATTTGATGTTTGAGTAATATATACATATACAGGGTGAAATTTGTTGGGATTTATCATTTTTCCTGAATACGAACTATTTTTCATGAACAATGAAACATTAGAAACCCCAGATTTGATTTTGTTTTCAGATCTAAATTTTGAGAACTGTAGGCCGATAGTCGACTGGCCTACTGTACAGTCGACTGGTACGAGCCTGATACTGTATTTTTAGAATTCTTGAAATAGTCGTTCTGGACAGTCGACCTAGCTCCTAGGCAGTCGACTGGTCCTCTGAGAAATTTATTTTGAAAAATTATTAGTCCCTTCTGGACAGTCGACCTATGACTCCTTTAAGTCGACTCATATACTTAGGATATATTTTGAGAGATTATTGGAAATTACCTCGGGTAAGTCGACTGATCCCTTTTCTTAAGTCGACTGTTATATGACTTAGTTTATTTTTGTAAAATTTTGGAAATTCGTCTTCTGGACAGTCGACTTACTAAAGTATAAGTCGACTGGTACTGAAGGATCTTTGTAAACCTTAGTGCTATTTCGAATGATTGGTTCCCAGATAATTCAGTATATACCTGACATTCAGTTCAGTATTTGATTAAGCATTTGACTTTGAGATATTCAGTTAAGTATTTAATTTAAGACATTTAGTTGAGCCACGTTGTTTAGTGGGACTTTTGTTTTGACATTTGAGTTGAGTCTCTAGAGGTGTGTGACCCTAGTATACCGGTGTTGAGTTATTTATTGAGGCCCAGTGAGGCATTTCAGTATTTAGTTTGGAATTTAGGCCGGTAGGGTATACCACTCTAGGAGATTCGTTAAGTAATTAATTAACCCAAAATGATAAGGACAGGCACTAGTGGTGATATGATGAACGGGAACATGAGTCAAGAACCTCAGTATGGCTTTCGGTGTGGGATTTAATCTCCGGAATTATCACAGTAGATTAGTAGTGGTGTGGGATATGTCTCCGGAATTATCACAGTTTTGTGGTGTGGGACAATCTCCGGAATTATCACGGTAACTATTTGTGGTGTGGGATTGATCTCCGGAATTATCGGAGTCGAGGTGAAGCCCATGTGGTATATTGTGGTGACGTGTCAATGTTTCGGTGTGGGATGATCTCCGAATTATTCAAGTGAAATATCTTGGGTGTGGGATCCATCTCCGGAATTATCGGGCATGAGATACTATCCATGGTTTATCTTTATCTCGTAGTAGTCATCGTGTTAGGATTAGTTCATAACGCGGGGATTGAACCCTATGAAGAGAAGACGTTAAGGGCTTGCACCGAACCTATGTAGAATAGGATGCATAGACTTCGACAAGTACGCATTAGAGAGTCTGCATCTAGAGTAATTGTTTCTTGGCATGGTTTTATGCATTTGGTTTTCCTGTTTTCTACACCCGACACTTAGTTTAGCTCCACTTGATGTTTTATGTTACCGTCATTTCGTATTTCCCATATTCTTATTTAGTACCTGTTGTTTAAGAATTTATGAGGTACGATCTTTTATGTTGTTTGTTTGTTTTTTTATATCTCTCACACCATTTATGGCTGACCCCGTTAGTTTTAGGGGTTATGGATCATCTCTAGCCTCACATGTTGCAGGTAATTGCTTAGTGATGGAGGTTCGGATGCTAGAGGCATATTTGAGATAAATTGATTCTTAAGTGTTTGTGTAAAATTGTAATAGCAGTATTGAGATAAATTTGGGTTGTAAATAAAGAAAATATTGAGTTGAGTTTGTTTTGAATTCCGCTGTGATTTGTAAAAGATTTATTGTAATAAATGATTGAAAATTTTAGTGGTGTTGGTTATGTTTAATATTGTATTGAAGTGGATCGCTGGGAATGTGCCACGTATTTTCTAAGATATCTTATTAGAAATTCGGGGCGCTACAAATTCTTAGTTTTTATTAGAATCATGAACAAAATCAAAGCTCTACAGTTAGCCTCTCCACTAAACCGGACTTATTCATTCATTCAAACATGACCAACCTTGGTCTTTCATTTCAAATTTCATTTCATTTCTTTCCAATTGTCGGGGGAGACTTAGCTACTCTTTTGTTTCAATTCCAATTCACAATTTTCAAAATTGAGCATTTCTCGCTCATAAGTTCATTTTCATAATCATAACAGATTTTCTTTTTCAATAGCATGATCTCTAATTTATTTATAAGTCCATAGCCATACATGGAATTCAATTATTCCTTGTGTATTTCATCAATATCATTTCCATAGTAAAATCACAACACTATTTATATAGCAAAATATTGAGTATTCACATTTCATAATTTTCACACTATTCTCCAATGAGAATAAATTACGTCACATCACCTCATATTATTTCTTTCTTTGCTATATTGTTTTTTCTAACACTTCATTTCAAGTTCTTTTGCAAATTATAACTTCACAAAAATATAAATGTAGAACCATAGTTTTATTTATACATTTATTCTCAAAACATACTCTACTTCATGCAAATAATTCTCAAATTATTTTTCACAAGTCCCTCATAATTTTAAAATAATAAACATATTTTTTTCATAATTTTTCCATCATCAAAAATCCCAAAAAAAATGTTTTTTCCCCTCAATTTAAATACTGGTCGAGCCCAGTATTCGAACCCACAACCAGAGAGAAACAAGCCGAAAGCATAGGCCACTAGGCCACTTGCGCCAGCGGTATAGAAAAGCACTGAGAGCATTAAATGCTGTCGGCTGCAGTCCATTTTATTTTTTTTAAAACAAGAAATAAAATTTGCGCCAGCGGTATAGAAAAGCGCTGAGAGCATTAAATGCTCTCGGCTGCAGTCCATTTTATTTTTTTTAAAACACGAAATAAAATATGCGATGCTACTGGGAATCGAACCATCGACCCGCCCAATACTTTAGCGAATAAGAGCATCCCGACCACGTGAGCTATATGCTCAGGTTGTCATGGTTACAACTTGAAATTTATTTAAATCGATTTTCCCTGTTTATTAAAACATTTCGATGTTCAACAAGCTCTCATTTCATTTTGCTTTTATAAAATTTGCTGTAAATTGTCCAGATTGGCTATTCTCAACATAAATTATACTCCAGTATAATAAAATAATTTTTTTTCAATAATTAACACACAATTTTCATATAATTAATTCGAATTATAAACTACCACCACCACATTTCTTTTTCGACATTTCTCATCAAGTTTAACAACCCTAATCTTTTTATTAGCAATCAATTCTCTGTTTTTAATCATTTCCCAAACATACAACCTATATCTTAATTCATCCATCACAACATTATCACAAATAGTCCATTTAAGCACTTAAAGTAATATTGTCAACCTACTAACTTTTGCATATAGTTCTCGATGTTAATAATGAAGTTTTCTTCATTAATCCATGGCTATAATCAATTTACTCACAACTTAAATTTAACGATAGAACCACATATAATTACATATCCACAAATCAATCAATAAGCCATTGTCTAATTAAATGTGTACTCTTATTAATCTTTTTCATGCATCATTTTTTTCAATTCAAATCTAGCATGCTTCCTAATTAGAAATATAGAAAATTTACCCACCTTAATTCGAGAGACTACACTTAGCAACACCTCCTAAACCAATGTCCTTGCAAAAAGCGATCCTCCTCCTTGATGCGCGCACACAAGCCTCCACCAAGCCAAACCGAGAGCTCCTATTGATGACGGCCTTGTTGCAAGCACAAACCCCTCACAAACTCTCAATCTTTTACTCACTTGTATACTACTAAATAATGTATTTTAGACTATAGGTTTGGAGGAAATAATTAGCACAAGAATAACTAGGCTAGGGGGGGTCATTTATACTAAAAATCTAGAAAAATGGAAGGCTAGGATTAACTTAGGAGTTAGGATTAAAAGGCTAGGATTCAAGGTGGAGTTACAATAACCAACCATGATCAAGTAACCACCACCCATGACTCCACTCAAATTTTCCCTTTTCCCTCCAAAAGCTCCAAACCGGCCACACAAGTGTGCTTTTGCACGTGTACGTGCAATGCACGTGCATGCAACTTGGTCTCCATTTAAAAATTGTACATTATTTTTTACATAAAAATAATCTTTAAAATGTATTCTACATTACAAGTTGTATTTAAAAATAAAATAGCTCATGGGCTTTAGTTTATGGGCCAAAATAATAATTATAAAAAGATAACCAATAAATTAAATTTGGGCTTTTAAAAAGAAAGGCTTTTGTCTATTTGAAAAAAAGGCTTTATATAAAAATAATTAAAGAGCACAAAAATATCTATACTCATCATAATGAAAATAATTATCAAAATATTGCAAGTGCACACTACGTGCAAAATAAAATAATTTTCATTAAATGAAAATCGGGGCATTACATTAGGTCTTCGACCTAATGTTTCCGACCCGCGACCCTCAGCGAGTAGTACAACAACGCCTCTACTACAAGGAAGCTTGAGAAGATCAATTCCTCTACTACAAACAAGGGTGGGGAGTTTCTCTAAACCTTCATTTCTTGTCTTTTAATTGATTTTGCTTGCATGCATGTATGATAGGATGTACTAGGATGATCATCTATGAGTTGAAAGTTGAAATCAGAACTTAAACTAGAAAACTGATTCAGAATGCTATTTTGTTGATTTTCCCGAAAGCAGACTACAAAGAATTAGAACATGAAATTTTCAGGGATTGTTCACATATTTGTTTTGAATGTTCATGATTTATTTCAGGTTTTTCTGTGGTCATTTAATATTTTAATAAAATCGTAAGATGCAACTGTGTCGTAAGGCAAATCAGAAAATGATAAACAGAATGACTGATGTTGTAGGAATTTTCATGATTTATTGAAGCATTTTCTTGATCTGAAATTTTTAGCCTATATTCATGCGTGCATCTAGATTCTATAAAAAAACCAGAAAATTATTTGGATGAGTTTATAGGCTTGAGAAAAATTGAGCTTTAATCAGTAGCTGAAGCTGAACTAAAGAACTTGATGGTTTCTGTGCTAAATTGAAATAGATAGAACTCACTGTATATTTGGAGTTTTGACATGAGATCTCCTGCATATTGTTTAGTATGATCTTTAGTTTTATCACAATAAATTTTGTGTCATTTGGACAAGTACGGAATTTAATATGATTTTATGTGTATGTGCTATGCTGGTTTCAGCCAGTTTGGATACCCTGTAGAGACTGGGCATTGGAGACTCATTAAGAGCATAGTTTGAGAACCTGATTCATTATAAAGTTGTAGTAGACACCTAGATATTTCCAACAAGACCAATTTGAGGCAATTCCAGTAAAGGGTTGATTTACTGTGATTTTTGTAAGACTGGACAGAGACCTAGAGTGGATCTGAGTGCTCTGATTGGGAGAGACCCATTGTGTGAATTAGTGCATGGTGAGAGATGTGTGTATTAGGGTGACTTAATAGTATAATTTGGACTCATGATTAACTAGAGAGTTATTGAGGACACCCACACCCTTCCATAGAAATTGGGTTTGTGACGTTTTGACGAACGAGTAGAGCTTTGTGCTATCGGTAAGGTGCAGCCCGTGCACAGGAAGCACGCAGGCCGATGCTTGAGAGGCTATTTTGAGGACCTAGATGTTTGAATTTAAGTTCAGGATCAACTAGGAAGTTGTAGCCTAGGATCTCACCTTTCCAAATTTGGCTTGTACACTCCAATTGGAGTTGTATCGAGAGAGTTATGACTAATTTAAGATTCGGGCAGAAATCCTGTAGGTCGCTTAGTCTTGGTTTTGACTAAGTATTGTGAGGACATTTAGTCTTAGTTTTGACTAAGTATCCCCGACAGTCATACGGTCTAACATGAAGGATCTGTTAGACCGTATGACTGCCGGGGATAGCTCCGATGTTGACGACTCGCCAGGAGCAAGAGAGCAGTGACTTCCTATAGTGTTATAGGATCTCTTTTGATGTGTATAAATGACAACCTTTCTGAATAGCTAGGCTGACATGCTATTGTTTTGATGGGTGTAGTATGAACCCATGTGGTGATGAAGATGTGGTTATATGTTGACAAATCATTGTAAAACCTTTTTGAAATGAATGGAACTAGTATGTTTTGACCAATGCTAGTGTGTTATGGGGTTTTGCATTACGATTGTTGGTTGATGATGTCTGTATTAGCTTTCAGATGGCAGGAAGGACTAGAAGCAACCGGAGTGACCAGACTGAAGTCGAAGGCAGTGGAGCCAATGGTACTTGGCTTGATGTAAGGAAAGAATTTACTCGGGTATATCAGATGATTGGAGCATTTGTGGAGGCTAGCAGGAACCAAGCGCCGCCACAAAGAGCACCAGGAGTTGCGGTGAACACTGATCTAGTGAAGATGGTGGAATCATTTAGGAGGATGAAACTGCCAGTCTTCGAAGGACAGGTCGATCCCACAGCTGCTGACGACTGGATACGTCAAGTGGAGACAATATTTGAGGTGATGATGACTTTCGAAGACAGCAAGGTATGTCTAGCCACAATCTTGCTAGAGAAGGACGCCGGAGTTTGGTGGCAGTCCGTGAAGCATGGTCTTGGAGAGGGACAGATCACTTGGGAAGATTTCCTTGAGGAATTCCGACAGCACTATTTTCCATTGGATGTGCAAGAGGAGAAGGCAATGGAGTTCCATAGCTTGAAGCAAGGAAATATGATCGTCAAAGAATATGAGACGAAGTTTTCTCAGTTATCAAGGAATGCGCCGGAGATGGTCCAGGAGGAAGTGAAGAAGGCGCAGAGGTTTGAGCAAAGGGCTTAGGCTTAGGGCTGGACTGAGATCGAAGATGGTTCCCTTGGGCATCTGCCGATTCGACAAGCTGGTAAGAAGAGCCGCAGCGACAGAGGCAGATATGAATCAGAATCAGGGAAGGACGGAGTTCTCGAACAAAGGGAAGAGAACTACCCCAGCATCAAAGTTCAAGAAGCAAGGTAAGGGCCAGAAGTTCCAGAAAATCAATACCAATGCAGGAGAATTCAAGCCCGGAAGTTGCTATCACTGTGGAGAGCAGGGACACTTTGTGGATCGATGCCCCATGAAGAATACAGTAAATATTTCCAGTGTGGACTAGAAGGGCATATCAAGTCAGAATGTCCCCAATTGGCAAGGAATAGCCACAGGACAGGGTCGGGAGCAACCGACAAAGGGAAAAAGCCCATGCGTCAAGGAAGAGTGTTCGCCTTGACCAAGAAGGATGCTGAAGAAGATGGAAGGGTAATTACTAGGTATGTAAGCAAATGGTGTATAAGTTTTAAGTTGTATTTTGGGTTTTTGGAAGTTGATGGATGATGTACTATTGTAACTGGACATATATATATAAATAGAATTTTGGCTATAGTCTTGTTTGATAGTGGATCGACTCATTCTTTTGTGTCAAAAACTTTTTCAAGAAAACTAAGATGCACACAAAAGGCAATCCCAGATTTATCTTTGACGGTAGCTATGCCGTCAGGGGCAACCCTTACTATAGATCTATGCTATAGGGGATGTAAGCTCCAGATTAGCGGAGAAACCCTAAGTATCGATTTGTTGGAGTTGGGTTTTGCCGGAACAGATGTCATTATTGGTATGGATTGGATGTCGAGGCACAAGACAAGCATTGACTGCAAGGAGAAGAAGGTAGTTATCTCAGCTGAAGGAGTGGAACTTGTATTCCACGGGGAGCAGAGATCGGAGGCAATGACTTTTGCAGCGGAAGTGCGGATACCAGAAGAGGTGAACAAGGTACCAGTGGTGAGGAATTTTCCACTTGTATTCTTAGAGGATTTACCTGGAATTCCCCCACACCGTGATGTCGAGTTTAGCATCACAATTCAACCAGGTAGCACTCCAGTATCCAAAGCACCTTATCGAATGGCACCAGTAGAGCAGAATGAGGTCAAGAAACAGATTGAAGAGTACTTGCAGAAAGGATTTATCAAACCAAATGCATCGCTTTGGGGAGCACCAGTATTGCTTGTTAAGAAAAAGGATGGGTCATCCAGGATGTGTATTGATTATCGGGAATTGGATAAAGTAACTATTCGGAACAAGTACTCAATTCCCAGGATTGACGATTTGTTCGATCAGCTTCAGCGAGCAGCAGTATTTTCCAAAATTGATCTACGGTCTGGATATCATCAGGTACGAGTCAAGGAAGATGATGTACCTAAGATAGCTTTTCGAACTCGACATGGACAATATGAATTCTTGGTAATGCCGTTTGGAGTGACTAACGCTCCAACAATCTTCATGGACTTAATGAACAGAAATCTACGACCGTTTATTGACTCATTTGTCATGGTCTTCATCGACGACATTTTGGTATATTCAAGGACAGAACAGGAGCATACTGAACATCTGACAGTAGTCTTGAACAAGTTACAGGAGCATCAATTGTATGCCAAATTATCTAAGTGTAAGTCTGGAAATCGGAAGTTGCATTCCTAGGCCATATCCTTTCTAAGGAGGGAGTGGCAACGGATCCTCAGAAGATAGAAGCGGTCAAGGAATGGCCACAACCAAAGACGGTAAAGGAAGTAAGAGTTTTCTGGGTATGACTGGGTATTACCAGAAGTTTATCCAGAATTATGCCAGGATAGTTGTACCCCTTACAGCTTTGACCAAAAAGAACCAAAGTTTCGACTGGACGGAGAAGTGTGAAGAGAGCTTTCAGGAACTAAAGAACCGTTTGATCTTCGGACCTATATTGGTTTTACCTCAGGAAGACAAGGACTACGTCATCTACAGTGATGCGTCGTATTTAGGGTACGGATGTGTGCTGATGCAGGAGGGCAAAGTTATAGCTTCTGGTTCAAGGCAGCTACGACCACACGTGAAGAATTATCCGACCCATGATTTGGAACTTGCAGCAATAATTTTTGCTTTGAAATTATAGAGACATTATATCTACAGAGCAAAGGTGGAAATTTATACTGACCAAAAGAGCTTGAAATATATCTACCAACAGAAGGATCTCAACTTAAGGCAGAGGAGATGGTTGGAAGTACTCAAATATATTAGGCCTGAGATTATATATCATCCAAGGAAAGCCAACGTGGTAGCAGATGCGCTCAGCAGGAAGAGGAGTGTAGCTAGCAACTTGGTGGGAGCTACATGAAGAGATCAGGCAGGCAGGCATTGAAGTGGTTACACAACACTTAAGTGCAGTTTTGGCACAGTTGGTGTTACGACCAAGCTTGAATGAGCAAGTGAAAGTGGCTCAGACCAAAGATCTAGAGATGGAAGACATGAAGAAGCAAGTGCATGAAGGAAAATTGCCGAATTCAGTATAAGAAAAGGTTCACTATGGTTTGATAACCGACTATGTGTACCAAAGGATAAGGGGTTGAGGGAAGACATCATGAAGGAAGCTCACTCCACATTAGTTGCGATTCACCCCGGAAGCACCAAGATGTATCATAATATAAAGCAGCACTATTGGTGGTCAAGGATGAAGCGAGATATAGCAGAGTTCGTCGCCAAATGTTTGACATGTCAACAAGTTAAGGCCAAAAATCAGAAACCAGGAGGATTGTTACAGCCTTTACCCATTCCAGAATGGAAATGGGAGAACATCAGTTTGGATTTTATCACGGGATTACCCAGGAGCCCTAAAGGAAATGACTCAATATGGGTGATTGTGGATCGATTTACCAAGTCAGCACATTTTCTTCTAATAAAGATGACCTAGACAGTCGAGAAGTTGTCCAAGGTCTACATTGAGAACGTAGTGAAACTACATGGTGTGCCAGTGTCGATAGTATCCAATCGAGATGCAAGATTTACATCTCGATTCTGGCGAAGTCTACAGTCAGCATTGGAAACTAGAACAAACTTTAGCACAGCTTTTCACCCACAGACGGATGGACAAACGGAGAGAGTCAACAGGATTCTCGAGGACATGCTGCGGGCATGCATTTTGGACTTCGGAGGAAGTTGGGAGAAATACTTAGCCTTGGTAGAGTTTGCTTATAATAACAGCTATCACGCAAGCATTGGCATGGCCCCGTATGAAGCTTTGTATGGACGAAGATGCAGAACACCGGTTTGTTGGTTCGAGGTAGGAGAGCGGCAGATGTATGGACCAGAATTCGTGCAACAAACGTTGGAGCATATCGAGCTTATTCAGAAGAGGCTTCAAGGAGCACAGAGCAGGCAGAAGAGCTATGCGGACAACCATCGAAGAGAGTTGGAATTTGAGGAATGCAACTCCGTATTTCTCAGAACAAGCAGAACAGCTATGCAGACAACCGCCGAAGAGAGTTGGAATTTGAGGAATGCGACTCCGTATTTCTCAAGGTATCACCGACGAAAGGAGTTATCAGGTTCGGCAAAGGCGGGAAGTTAGCTTCGAGATATATTGGACCATACAAGATTCTGAAGAGGATTGGCAGGATGGCTTATAAGTTGGAGATACCGGCCGAGCTATCTCAAGTGCATGACGTGTTTCACGTCTCTATGCTACGGAAGTATGTGCCGGATTCAAGCCATCAGTTGCCAGAGGTTCCGACGAATTTACAGATAGATCTTTCCTGTAGAGAGCAATTAGTCAGGATACTTGATCATTAGGACAAGGTACTGAGAAACAAGGTCATCCCGATGGTCAAAGTTCTCTGGAAGAACCAGTTCGTGGAAGAAGCCACGTAGGAGTCGGAGAGCCGCATGAAGGCATTATATCTAGATTTATTTTTAGTGTTTTCTGTTTTAATTGTTGTTTTTCTTTCTCCCACTAAGAACGTTCTGGGGACAGAACGACTCTAAGGAGGGAGTGATGTAACATCCCGTATTGCATGATACCAGAATATATGTATATGTGTATGTATATTGTCTGTATGCGTGCACTTGATTGCAGTGTTATGGGTCGATTTTGCTATCGTGGTGCATGGTTAGGGTTACGGGACGGTTCATGGGAGGATTGCACTCTAAAGATGAACGAGAACGAGGAGGACCGATACTAGTATAAATGCTAGTTTTCGGTACGACGTTCATGCAAATATAACACTGTATGATACTACAGTGGATATATATTGCGTGCGCTAACCGCTCGTCTCGTACTCGTGTGAACGCATTTACCCTTAAGTTGGGCAGCCAACACAACAACCACCAAACCATGGGCTAGAAGCCATGGTTTGATCCAAAACCACCTACAACCTACCCTACCCCCTAGCTTCAAAACCGGCCATATCCCCCCTCCCCTCTCCTTCATTTCTCCACTCTTTCCCACCTCTTTGCTCTGGAAATTTCAGAAACCCCTTCAAGGGAAAATAGGAGAGAAAGAAGAGAGAGTGAAGAAGAAGACTCAAGGAATGATTTTTCAAGGAAGGAAGCTTGAAAATGGTAGGGAGTTTCTCTAAACCTTCATTTCTTGTCGTTTAAATGATTTTTCTTGCATGCATGTATAATAGGATGTACTAGGATGATCATCTTTGAGTAGAAAGTTGAAATTAGAACTAAAACTAGAAAACTGATTCCGAATGCTATTTTGTTGATTTTCCCGAGAACAAAGTACAAAGAATTTGACCATGAAATTTTCAGAGATTGTTCACATATGTGTTTAGAATTTTAACGATTTATTTCGGACTTTTCGGTGGTAATTTGATATTTTAATAAAATCGTAAGGTGCAACTGTGTCTAAGACAGATCAGCAACTGATAAACAGAATGACTGATGTTGTAGAAATTTTCATGATTTATTGAAGCGTGCTCTAGATCTGAAACTTTTTCCCTATATTCCTGCATGCATCTAGATTCTATAAACAAATCAGGAAATTATTTGGATGAGTTTATAGGCTTGATAAAAATCGAGCTTTAATCAGTAGCTGAAGCTGAACTAAAGAACTTGATGGTTTCTGTGCTAAATTAAAATAGATAGAACTCACTGTATATTTGGAGTTTTGACATGAGGTCTTTTTCATATTGTTAAGTATGATCTCTAGTTTTATCACCATAAATTGTGTCTTTTGGACAAGTACGTAATTTAATATGATTTTATGAGTATGTGCTATGCTGGTATCAGCTAGTTTGGATACCCTGTAGAGATTGGGCATTTGAGACTCATTAAGTGCACATTTTGAGAACCTTATTCATTAGAGAGTTGTAGTAGACAGCTAGATCTTTCCAACAAGACCAATTTGAGACAGTTCCAGTAAAGGATTGATTTAATGTGATTTTCGTAAGACTGGACAGAGACCTAGAGTGGATCTGAGTGCTCTGATTGGGAGAGACGCATTGTGTGAATTGGTGCATCGGTGAGAGATGTGTGTGTTAGAGTGACTTAATGGTATAATTCGGACTCATGATCAACTAGAGATTTGTTGAGGACACCCACACCCTTCCATATAAATTTGGTTTGTGACATTCTGACGAACGAGTAGAGTTTTGTGCTACTGTTAAGTTGCAGCCCGTGCATTGGAAGCACGTAGGCTGAGGTTTGAGAGGCTATTTTGAGGACCTGGATGTTTGAATTTGAGTTCAGGATCAACTAGAAAGTTGTAGCCTAGGATCTCACCTTTCCATATTGGGCTCGTACACTCCAATCGGAGTTGTATCAAGAGAGTTATGAACATTTTAAGATTCAGGCAGAAACCCCGTAGGTCGCTTATTCTTGGTTTTGACTAAGTATTGTGAGGACATTTCCCATGGGAACTATCAGAGACGATGACTCTTGTATATGGATGGTTGATGTCTGTTATTGAGGTTGTTGACTCCCAGAGTGGGATGTGTGACTCGAGTTAGTCACTAGGGTAAGGGATACCCTGCACCTGTCAACCCTACATTATAAACTTCTGCCGAGCGTAGGACATCCGAGCCGCGCCAGTATTATAAGTTCACAAGGGTGAACATACATTCATAGCCGGGGCTGCGGCGAATATAGGCCGGAAGGCTGGACAATTTCTAGCTGGGGAAGTGGCGAACCGGACCGGTGTCGCCAGGGCCAGAGTTTGATAGGCAAGTGTGGAAGCAGTTTTATCTTATTACCCAAAGTGGTAGAGTAAGGCAGGGGTTAGTATGGCATATTAAGGGGTTGAGAAATTGCATTAGTCCTAGTAAACCATAGTCGGTGTTGTACCTTCCAGTCGTTGGGATACGTTTTCGGCACTCATGGATTGAGTCCTTGGCTCGTATCTCGATCTGTTAATTCCCAAAGCTTTGCCGGAGTAAGGTACGGGAGGCCAGGAGGATTTGACCTCCCGAGGTGCTCACGTCCCTATGTGCGGGGGTTTTGTGTTTTGGTATATATAAGTTCATAAACCGGATCAGGGGTGAACATGCATGTGTAAGTCCATAGGTGGACATGGGGAATCAATCGGTCGGGTGATCGGATTCAACGCAGCTTTCTGAGGAGGTCCGTACGCGGGTACCAAGTGGCGGTGACTACATGGGCACTGCAGGGGTAGAACTAGACCGACCTACTGCAACATCCTTGGGTGATGGACAATCTATTGGGAACTGGAGTGAGTACAAGAGTAGGGTGTATGGCAAGGTTTCGAATCCCTAAATTGTGGAGAAAGACAGGTTAGATTTGGGGGCGTATGTAGTATGGGATGCATTCGTGCTCCAAAGTCTTGCTTGCATTAGAGTCAGGCATGTGAGTTTGCTGCATCTAGTCATAAGGTCATGACATAACACTGCACTAGAACTCGAATCCATTAAACCCTTGTTTTGGCACTTCACCTTTCTATTTTGCATAAATTATTAGTTGTGATTGAATTTTAGAGGATCACTGTTATCATCAGCTTTGCTTCAGTCGAAGTACTGACGTTCCCCACCTTGTAGGTATCCGAAGCCGATCTACAGGTACTACAGAGCTCGAGTTGGTCCAAGGATCTAAGGGACATATGCAAATACTGTTTTATTGTTGTAAATATTGTAATTTTTAATTGGACATTGTAACACTTGTAAATATAATATTTATACCGAAAAGTTTAAAATTTTCCTGTACTTTCTGTGAATTGGCTATTTTGAAGTTTGACTCCTGAAGTAGGGTCTCAGGTTCCCGGTATGGGGATTTAGGACGCTACAGAAAAGACCACGGTTTGGGTCATGTGAAATAAATGAATAAGACCGGTATAGTAGGAGTGCTAACCCTAAGGGATTGATTTTATTCATGATTCAATTAAACTAAGGATTAGATACATAGTGAAGATGTGATGAAAGTAAGAGAAGAGCATTGAGTATGATGGCCATTGGATTGGTGGCATGAGAGTATTCACAGGATGTCCCATGATACGTCATGATAGGGCGTGGATACTGCTCCAGAGTACCGTCCCGGTGGCGACGCTCGTGGGGTGTTTGATGACTACGGGTGGTGTCATGTCTTTGGTAGGAGCTGAATCACCACAGGATGACGGCATGATGAGTCATGTGTCAGTGCATTGGGATTCCCTCCAGGGTACCTAGACATGAGTTCGTATGTCAGAAAATATCTAGGATACTTACCGTAGTTACAGTAGTAGATCAAGTCATGACGAGGGATTGAACCCTACAAGATGAAGAACGGTTAAGGGCTTGCCCTCGGACCTATGTAGTATGGGCTGCACAGATTCTGAACAAGTGCACATTAGTGTCATATAATATAAATAATTGCATTAAGGACTAAGTGCACATTCACAACACGACATCATTAAGATAGTCCCTTTAGCTTTGTTTGTGAAAAGTTCGTGGTTTGCTAAGTATTGAGAATCGTTATACTATTTTCAGCATAGAGAGGATGACCGTGTATAATATTTCGTCAGTTGAATGAACTGACGCATCCACAGTTTTACATGCAGGGTAAAGATACTTGAAAAATTGAAGTATACATGCTGCTTAAGATTGATTTAAATGTTGTTTCATGTAATTTATTGTAAAATTGATTTCGCTGTAATAATGTAAAGGTATAATGTAACTCTGATGTAAGAAATATTTTTATTTTCTTGTAAAATTGTACGAAAGAAGTGTAAAGATCTTGTGGAACTTTGAATTCAGTTGTATTTTGGAATTCGGGGTGTTACAGAGTGGTATTAGAGCACACTTCTAAGTAGTACAAATTTATAAGGAACGACATCCTAGAAGTGGACATTAGAGTGTGTGTTAAGTCTAGAGATTTAAATCTAAGTCACTTAAATTTGTTTTGCTCTATGATTTATGCTTCTTTTTCTCTATCTTTAAGAAGGCGGACCACTTCGACCCAGCTGGAGATGACAATTGGCACATCATTGAGGAAGATTACTACCCCGGGCAAGCTTATTCAGACAAGGGAGATCCCGAAAAAGTTGAAGAGGAATGACCTGAGTCCCGAGAGATCACTCCACCTTCGAATTCATCTGATGATTCTTCTGACGAAGAAAACCAGTTCCGAGTAATCTCATTGTGTCTCTTCAGAGGCAGGTAGAGACTCTACGGGAGAGAGTCAAACTACTGGAGACTCAGTTGGCGAAGCGCAAGGATGATTTTGCAGTTCTCAATTATCGTGTTTGGGAACTCGAGAAGAGAAAAAATATGACCGATGTACTGAAGGAGGAAGTGGAGGAACTACGGGGAGAGCTTCGTGAAGCCAAGAGGAACCTAGGAACTATACTGTTGTATCTTCTTACTGCTTTCATTTTTATGTCAGAAATGTTTTAAATTAGAATGTATAAAGTTTGAAATTCAATGAAACGGAAAAGTTGATTTAAAATTCATGTTTATTCTTCGAATTTAATGGATCTTTTGCATCAGAATATGGCTGGAAGATGAGATCGAAATGGTGAAGGTCTGGACTTGGAAACGGAGCTAGCAAGGGTCTATCAGACACTCAATGTCGTTGCCATGAATCATAATCAGGGAAGGGTGCCTGCGAATCCAGTACCCGAAGCAATCAAACTCGTAGAATCATTTAAACGGATGAAACCACCAGTTTTTGAGGGGAAGTCAGACCCTGACACAGCTGACAATTGGATCCGACAGGTAGAGACTATCTTCGAAGTCTTGGAAACTCCGGAGGGCAACAAGGTGAAGTTGGCGACACTGCAGTTCGAGAAGGATGCGGCTGTGTGGTGGCAGTCGATGAAGCAGAAGATGGGAGACTTGGTTCTTAGCTGGGAGGAATTCTTGGATAAATTCTGCAGTCATTACTTTTTCTCAGATGTCCAGGAGAAGAAGGCCATGGAGTTTATGTCACTGCAGCATGGTGGCATGTCGGTTAGAGAGTATGCGACCTGATTCACTCAGCTTTCAAGATATGCACCCGAATTGGTAATGGATGAGGCGAAGAAGGCTCGAAAGTTCGAGCATGATTTGAGGTCAAGTTTGAGATCCAGGATGATACCCCTCGGTATTAGGAGGTTTGACAAGCTGGTCAAACGAGTCGCAGCCACGGAGGCGGACATGGAGCAGTTCCACACTATTCAGAATCGGAGGAACAACTGGAATGCAGGGAAGATGCCTGCAGTTACTGGCAATGTTAGGGGACAGCCATTGGCTCAAAGGTTCAAGCCTACGGTGCGAACGCTGTTCAAGTGGCAGTACTTGGGTGAGACCTCCAGTGACTTGTTTCAACTGTGGAGAGATAGGCCACTACAAGTCTCATTACCCCAAACTGCAGGATGTCGTCCGTAATGGGCCAACTTAGCAGACCGGGAAGAAGCCGTACCAGCAGGGGACGAGTATTTGTATTGACCGAAGCTGATGCTGATGAGGTGGATCACATCATCACTGGTATGAGGGAGGATGTTTAGAGTGTTTTCTGTTATGTCTTTTCCCTTTAATTAGTACACTGTTATGTAACGAGTGTGTGTTATGTAATAGGAGAACTTATTTTGAATGGAAAGAAAGCTGTTGTTTTGTTCGATACTGGGTCCTCTCATACTTTTATATCACATAAGTTTGCTAATGTTCTGGGAGTCGAATATTTGTATTGACCGAAGCTGATGCTGATGAGGTGGATCACATCATCACTGGTACGAGGGAGGATGTTTAGAGTGTTTTCTATTATGTCTTTTTCCTTTAATTAGTACACTGTTATGTAACGAGTGTGTGTTATGTAACAGGAGAACTTATTTTGAATGGAAAGAAAGCTGTTGTTTTGTTCGATACTGGGTCCTCTCTTACTTTTATATCACATAAGTTTGCTAAAGTTCTGGGGGTCGAATCGAAGATATTTCCATACAAGGTTTTAGCAGTAGCTACTCCGTCAGGGGAGACTCTGACCACTGATCGGTACTATGCTGACTGCGAGATCGTGATTGGAGATAGAATTTTTGGGATCGATCTGATCGAGATGAATGTTTTGGGAGTCGATGTTATCATTGGCAATGATTGGATGTCGGTGTACAGTGCGAACATCGAGTGCAAGACCAAGACAGTAACAGTGAATGCTCCAGGGTGGACCTGAAGTCACTTTCCATGGGGGGTACTAGAGGGCACGTGCACACTAGTCATGGTCTGCAAGAGGGATGTTCCTGCAGAGGTGCAGCAAATTCTTGTTGTTCGGGATTATCCGACCGTGTTCTTGGAAGATTTGCCTAGGTTACCCCCGCATCGTGATGTGGAGTTCAGCATCACTACTCAGCCAGGGAGTGCACCTATCTCTAAGGTACCGTACAGGATGGCGCCTGTGGAGCAGGATGAGATCAAACGACAGATTGAGGAACTGTTGGAGAAGGGCCTTATTCAACCGAGTGCGTCACCTTGGGGAGCGCCGGTGCTTTTGGTAAAGAAGAAGGATGGTTCGATGAGGATGTGCATCGATTGCTAAGAGCTGAATAAGGTCACTGTTCAGAATAAGTATCCGATTCCACGAATTGATGACTTGTTCGATCGTCTACAAGGAGCAGCTGTTTTCTTCAAAATAGATCTTCGATCAGGATATCATTAAGTTCGAGTGAAAGCTAAAGATGTGCATAAGACTATGTTCAGAACTCGACACAGGCATTACGAATTCTTAGTTATGCCGTTTAAGGTGACGAATGCACCTGCAATCTTTATGGACATGATGAACAGAGTTCTGAGGCCATTCTTTGATTCTTTCGTCGTGGTGTTTATCGAAGATATTCTTGTGTACTCCAAGTCGAAGGAGGAGCACACAGAGCATCTGGCAGTAGTTTTGAGGAAGCTTCAAGAGCAGGAGTTGTATGCCAAGTTGTCCAGGTGCGATTTCTGGAAATCTGAAGTGGCATTTCTAGGTCACATCCTTTCTAAGAAGGGAGTGGAAATTGATCCTCAGAAGATAGAGGCAGTGAGAGATTGGGCAAGGCCTACTACAGTGAAGGAAATTAGGAGTTTCCTTGAGCTAACTGGATATTACAGGAGATTCATCCAGGGTTATGCTCAGATAGCCGTGCCGCTCACTGGTCTGACAAAGAAGAATGTGAACTTCAAGTGGACCGAAAGGTGCAAGGCAAGCTTTCAGGAGTTGAAAGAGAGGCTGACTACTGCTCCCATTTTGGCTTTGTTTAGAGCAGGTGTTGAGTATGATGTCTACAGCGATGCTTCACATCGTGGGCTTGGTTGTGTCTTATTGCAAGAAGGAAAAGTAATCGCTTATGGGTCTAGGCAACTAAGACTGCATTAGAAGAATTATCCGACTCATGATCTAGAGTTGGCTGCGATTATCTTCGCCTTAAAGAATGGATACATTATGTGTGTGGTGAGAAGCTGAACATGTACACAGACCATAAAAGCTTGAAGTACATCTATCAACAGAAGGATCTAAACCTGAGGCAAAGGAGATGGCTAGAGGTACTTGAGGACATTCGTCCAGAGATTAAGTATCATCCTGGGAAGGCTAATGTCGTTGCTGATGCACTTAGCTGCAAGAACAGTCTAGCGAGTTTGATTACAACTCAAAGGAAGCTAGCAGAGGAGTTGGATCGGGCTGGTATTGAAGTTGTTCTGCAAGGCTTGGAATCATTTTTAGCTCAGTTGAGGCTTCAACCGACGCTGAACGAAAGGATTATTACAAGTCAGAAGGAAGATGCAGAGATTCAGAAGATGAAGGAGCAAGCTGGTGCTGGCAAGTTGCCCGGATTTCAAATCAGGGATGAAGTGCTGTAGTTTGGAGAGAGGCTGTGTGTTCCGGATCAGTCGGACTTGAAAGAAAGTATTCTTCAGGAGGCACATGCTACTCTTTTGTCAGTACTTCTCGGGAGTACCAAGATGTACAAGGACATTAAATAGCATTTCTGGTGGTCAGGTTTGAAGCGGGATGTGGCTAAATTTGTGTCAAGGTGTGAGATTTGTCAACATGTCAAAGCCGAGAATCAGAAACCCGGAGGTTTATTGCAACTGTTACCTATTCCGAAATGGAAGTGGGATGACATCAGTATGGATTTCATCACGGGTTTGCCTAAGAGTCCTAAAGGCAATGATGCGATTTGGGTCATAATCGATCGACTAACCAAGTTCGCTCACTTCTTGGCGATGAAACTCACTACTTCGATGGACAAGTTGGCTAAGATGTATGTTGGTGAGATCGTCAGGCTTCATGGTGTTCCGTTAACCAATGTGTCTGATCGAGATGCACGATTTACTTCGCATTTCTAGAGGAGTCTTCAGACAGCTTTGGGTAACAAGACAGATTTCAGCACTGCTTTTCATCCCCAGATCGATGGGCAAACCGAGAGAGTCAACCGTATTCTTGAGGACATGCTTCAGTGCTGTGTACTAGACTTTGGAGGCAGTTGGGAAAGGCATTTAGCTTTGGTGGAGTTTGCCTACAACAACAGTTTTCAGACTAGCATTGAGATGGTGCCATATGAAGCTCTGTATGGCAGGAATTGCAGAATACCTATCTGTTGGTTCGAAGTTGGGAAGTGACAGATATTTGGGCCGGAGATTGTGCAGCAGACATCTGAAAAGATTGATCTGATCAGGAAGAGGTTGGTGGATGCTCAGAGTAGGCAAAAGAGCTATGCAGACAATCGGAGGAGGGACCTTGAGTTTGAGGTTGGTGACTTTGTCTTTCTGAAGGTATCGCCCGGTAAGGGCGTGATCCGATTTGGCAAGGGTGGAAAGTTAGCCCCAAGGTTTATGGGCCCGTATAAGATATTGAAAAGGATCGAGAAAACTGCTTACCGACTTAAGTTACCAGAAGAGTTGTCTCAGGTACACAATGTCTTTCATGTGTCTATGCTGAGAGGTTACATTCCAGATCCAAGTCATCATTTGCCCGAAGTGCCAAGGGGTTTGCAGTTGGATCGGAGTTACATTGAGCTACCAGTTGAGATTGTTGATCGTTGGGAGAAAGTCTTGAGGAATAAGACGATATCGATGGTCAAGGTAGTCTGGAGAAACCAGTTGGTTGAAGAGGCTACTTGGGAATCTGAGGAGAGAATGATGAAGGATTATCCTGAGCTCTTTGTTTGATTGTATTTTGATTGTCTAATTTATATATAAATATTTGTACTCATTTACCCATTAAATTGCTTGTTTTCGCTGATATTGTTTATAATTTTTATTTCTATAAGATTTCAATTAATTAATCATTTTTGAAGAAATAATATTTTTGATGCAAAAAGTAAAGATTTGTGGAAAAAAATCAACAAACAAAATAAAATAATGGATTTATTAATTATTATTGTTTGTTGAGTTAAAAATGCGAAATAATTTTAGAAGGATTTAAATGAGCTATTATGATTTTTAGTTAGCTTAATTAATTTTGAACTAATTAATTTTATTTTATTTTTAAATCCTAAATTTTGATCTTATTTTGTGTATGCAAAAGCACGTGGTTGGCAGAAAAGGAAGAAAAGAAGAAAAGAGAAAGAAATAAAATTTTGGATTAAAAAGGAAGGAAATAAATGAAGAAGAATGACTATTCTGCAAAAAGTGCAAACCCTAACTCTCTTTCAGTTCTCTATAAGTACAAACCAAAGGAAGAGAGAAGAGGTCAAGAGGTGACGGCTAATCATTAGTCCAATTAAAAAAAAAAAAAAGAAAAGATAGTAAGAGAGAGAGAGAGAGAGACAGAGCTCAACTCTCTCTCTGTCTCTTGCTTTTGGATAGAAGCAGAAGGGAGCAGCAGCAGGCACGGAATCCCAGAGCGGCTCAGACCTTCTGACGCGACAGCACTGACGAAGACAACGTGCGGGACCCACTGGACGACGCGACAGGCATGACAGGATTGGACGCTGACGTAGTGTGCTCGGCTCGTTGCTTTTTGACTGCGGTCGTGCTGACGTGGCGTGCGCTGTTTTGTGTGCTGTTCGGCTTTTGAGACATAAGAGGAGTTTGTATTAAATTTTGTATTCTTTTTATTTCTCTTCTTCTTTAAATTTCTTTAGATGCAATCCCAAACATTTATTTTTTAATTGCAAATTCAACATGAACTAAATTTATTGTTCTAGAGGCTAAGATGTAGCCGAGTTTTGTAGAACACAAATTTTAATTTCTTATTATTACTCTATTTTTCCTGGTTGTGTTTTAATTTTTATTATTTATGCGTACAAAATGGTGGATAGACATTTGTATGAGTTTTCAAATCATAAAGAGACCGAAACGGTTATTTGTGATTAATAAAAATTAACACCGTATATTGGAGGACGTGACCGTTAAGAAATCCAAATTTTCAATTAATAATTTGATGGATAGGCGAAGAATTAGTTGAGAATAATTTTTAGACTACGTGGATAGAGTGGTTAATATCTTTAGGATTTTGGTCTACAATTTGGAAAGATAATATCTTTAATTCATAAGGAGTTATAATTTGTGTGTGTGATAAACGAGGTGAACCAAGAGCCCTAGAACTAATTTTACCATTAAACAAAGTACAAGAGCTTCATAGTTTCACAGCCCTCTCCCTCTTCACCAATTTAGTTAGATTTAATTAGATTAAAGTAATTTAGTTGTTTGATTATTTATAAAATTCGATCTTCCAAATAGTGATTCATCTAGTGATATCGGTACTCAATAAAATATCTAGTCCCTGTGGGTTCGACACTCTATTCACTTATCTATGTTACTTGTGCGATTTTGTACACTTGCAAATATTGAGCATCAAGTTTTCGGTGCCATTGTCGGGGACTAGTTATTCTTTTAAAATTGCTAGATTATTGCTAGTTTGGATTTTTTGTAATTATTTTTATTTTATTATTATTTTACATCTTTATTTTCTTTTAACTAACTTTTACTTTTTTTTATTTTTCTTATTTTAGTTTTTTTTAGTTTTTCTACTTTTTTTTCAGCACTGATATTTCAGGACATACACGTACATTATCATGGGCAACGATGAGAACAGGCCTTTGAGAGACTACGCTATGCCCTCAATTTATGAAGCAAGCATAAAGAAGCCGGTTATTGAAGCTAATGATTTTGAGATTGAACCGGAGATTATTTTAATGATTCATCAGACTGTTCAATTTTGGGGACAACTGCACGAAGATCCTTATGCTCACATTGCAAACTTTCTGGAAATTTGTGACACTTTCAAGCACAATGGAGTACCAGATGATGCAATTAGATTGAGACTCTTTTCTTTTTCACTACGAGATAAGGCAAAGGCTTGGTTACATTATCTTCCACCAGGTAGTATTACTACTTGGGAGGGACTTGCACAAAAATTTCTAGCCAAGTATTTTCCGCAAGCAAAGACAACAAAGCTAAGAAATGATATTTGCACATTTACTCAATTTGAGACTGAGTCTTTGTATGATGCGTGGGAAAGGTACAAAGAGTTATTAAGAAAGTGTCCTAATCATGAACTACCAAAATGGCTGCAAATGCAAACATTCTATAATGGTTTGGGAGTTACACATAGATCTATGGTTGACGCAGCAGCTGGTGGTGCACTCATGAGCAAAACTTACACAGCAGCCTATGATCTTTTAGAGGAGATGGCATCAAATCATTACCAGTGGTCTTCAGAGAGAACGATGCGAAGAAAAGTGGTTGGAGTTTTTGAACTTGATCTTTTTTCTACTTTAAATGCAAAAAATGATATTTTATCTAAACAAGTAGAAAATATGAATTTTAATGTTTTTCAATCTAATATGATTTGTGATCTTTGTGCAGAAAATCATTCAAGTTCAAATTGTCAAGTGGGGAACTCTTTTGCTCTATCAAATGCCGAACATGAAAATTTTGTGTGAAACTTTCAAATGCAAAACAATCATTATGCAAACACATACAATTCAGGATGGAGAAACGCCCCAAATTATCCATGGAACAACAATCAAGGAGCAGTTATACAACCTCAAAATTTTCCACAGCAAGAAAAGAAGCCGACGCTTGAAGATATGTTTGAGCACTACATGCAAAGGGCAGAACAATACATTCAAAAGACAGATTTGGAAATCCAAAATGTTACAAATTCAACTTCGGCTTCCATTCACAATCTTGAGGTACAAATTAGTCAATTTTCAAATATTGTTAACGAAAAAACTGCAGGAACATTACCACGCAACACAGTTGTCAATCCCAAGGAGCATGTCGAGGCTATAACACTAGGAAGCGGGAGGACAATTGAGCAAACACAAGAAGAAAAGGGCGAACAGAATGCGGTTGAAAAGCAAAATGAGATTGAACAAATTGTGGAGGAACAAATTCAGCATGAGCAAGTAACTTTTGATGTTTTTAATTCCATAAATTTTCCTCCTGAAGAACAGTCATCTATTCAAGTAAGTGAAATTGATTTAATTGTGGGCAAGAAACATAAGGCTGAAATTGAAAAATCACTTATCGAAGTATGTCCAGCAAATTCAGAAAATTTTGAAACCGTGAAAGAAAATATTTTTGAAAATGTCATGTATTTGGACGCTGCACCCTCAATTTATTCAGTTTTGCAGCAAAAATTCAAAGAGGTGGGGGAATCAAAGACATCATCATCACAAAGGAAACGCCTCAAACTAGAGCTTGAAACTGATCCACATCTGAAAAGAAAAATTAGAAAGGATGTGTTAATGTTGTTGGATCTTGGCGTTACTTAACCATCTCACCCCCATGTCTGGTTGCAGACTTAAAACTTAGCGCTTCTTGGGAGGAAACCCATGTTTTCTTTTATTGCATTTAGTTTTGAATTAACTTTTAGTTTATTTTATTTTAATTCTTGATTTTATTTTGTAGGATTACATAAATTTTGAAAGTCGCCGGGCGGAGCTATTTTGAACACCTTCATTGATGGCTGTTTTTGAGCAGTATGGAGTCAGAATCTGGAAAAGTGATTCAAAGAGAAATTGTAGACAATTTTCTTAGCTTTCCAGTAAAAAAAATCAGCCCATTCGCACATCTATAGCTCCAGATATCGCCAAAATACTGAACGCTGCGCGTGCAAAAATTTAAGGACGAATCAGGGGAGAATTTCTAAACTTTTGAATTCTTTTTGTTTTTCTTTTTCTTTCCCATTGAGGACAATGTGATATTCAAGTTTGGGGGGAAGTTTTACAAATTTATTTTTATATTTATTATTTTAGAAAAGAAAAACAAAATTTTAAAAGGATTTCAATTAGGCTCACCATTACACCTTTTGAGTTCTTTATTATGATAAGCATTGAAATAATTTTTTTTTGGGATAAACAATTTTTTATAAAGCAAGAGTAAGCATACTTATTTACTTTATGATTATTGAATTTCAAAATTCCTTACAAAATTGTGTGGGTCATGCTATTATACATAAAAGACAAATGTGACGCTTTTCTTGAGATTATTCCCTTTGATCTAGTCCTAAACAGAGTTTAAGTAAATAGAGTAATAATGAAAAAAAAGAAAAATTAATTTATGAGTAAAGTCAATCTACTCCAATGTTTTGAGTTGCTTAGTAACTAGGGGTATTCATTACAAATGTTTACTTTTACGTAAAACGACAAATTGAAATATGAGTATGCAAAGCACTTTAAGTTTGTGACTTGTTGAGTAACCGGGTGAATTCATCACAAATGTTTTGCATTCGCATCAAAAGGCAAGTGACGACTTAAGGAAGAGACTAAAAAAAAAACTCTGGTTTGCTACTCGGTTTGTAGTAGTGAGAAGGGATAATCACAGATTGAGTTGTTACATACTATAACTACATTAATTGCTTGACAAATACGATTGGGTTTGGAATTATGAATAAATGATTGCACTGGAGAAAGTGGGTATGCTTGATTTTACCTTATTTGCTATTGTTTATGTTTTTAATTGAAATTTTGATGCTTGCATGATGAGAATTCTTAGTGTGATGGGTTGAGCCTACTCTTGATTATTATTCCCTTGTTCATGATTCTATTTTTTGCTCGAGGACAAGCAAAATCTTAAGTTTAGTGGTATTTGATGTGTCTAATTTATATATAAATATTTGTACTCATTTACCCATTAAACTGCTTGTTTTCACTGATATTGTTTATAATTTCTTTTATTTCTATTGGATTTCAATTAATTAATCATTTTTGAAGAAATAATATTTTTGATGCAAAAAGTAAAGATTTGTGGAAAAAAATCAACAAACAAAATAAAATAATGGATTTATTAATTATTATTGTTTGTTGAGTTAAAAATGCGAAATAATTTTAGAAGGATTTAAATGAGCTATTATGATTTTTAGTTAGTTTAATTAATTTTGAACTAATTAATTTTATTTTATTTTTAAATCCTAAATTTTGATCTTATTTTGTGTATGCAAAAGCACGTGGTTGGCTGAAAAGGAAGAAAAGAAGAAAAGAGAAAGAAATAAAATTCTGGATTAAAAAGGAAGGAAATAAATGAAGAAGGACTATTCTGCAAAAAGTGCAAACCCTAACTCTCTTCCCGTTCTCTATAAGTACAAACCAATGGAAGAGAGAAGAGGTCAAGAGGTGACGGCTAATCATTAGTCCAATTAAAAAAGGGAAAAAAAAAGAAAAGATAGTAAGAGAGAGAGAGAGAGACAGAGCTCAACTCTGTCTCTGTCTCTTGCTTTTGGATCGAAGCAGAAGGGAGCAGCAGCAGGCACGGAATCCCAGAGCGGACTCAGACCTTCTGACGCGACAGCATTGACGAAGACAACGTGCGGGACCCACTGGATGACGCGACAAGCGTGACAGGACTGGACGCTGACGTGGCGTGCTCGGCTCGTTGCTTTTGACTGCGGTCGTGCTGACGTGGCGTGCACTGTTTTGTGTGCGGTTTGGCTTTTGAGACATAAGAGAAGTTTGTATTAAATTTTGTATTCTTTTTATTTATCTTCTTCTTTAAATTTCTTTAGATGCAATCCCAAACATTTATTTTTTAATTGCAAATTTAACATGAACTAAATTTATTGTTCTAGAGGCTAAGATGTAGCCGAGTTTTGTAGAACACAAATTTTAATTTCTTATTATTACTCTATTTTTCCTGGTTGTGTTTTAATTTTTATTATTTATGCGTACAAAATGGTGGATAGACATTTGTATGAGTTTTCAAAACATAAAGAGACCGAACAGGTTATTTGTGATTAATAAAAATTAACACCGTATATTGGAGGACGTGACCGTTAAGAAATCCAAATTTTCAATTAATAATTTGATGGTTAGGCAAAGAATTAGTTGAGAATAATTTTTAGACTACGTGGATAGAGTGGTTAATATCTTTAGGATTTTGGTCTACAATTTGGAAAGATAATATCTTTAATTCATAAGGAGTTATAATTTGTGTATGTGATAAACGAGGTGAACCAAGAGCCCTAGAACTAATTTTACCATTAAACAAAGTACAAGAGCTTCATAGTTTCACAGCCCTGTCCCTCTCCACCAATTTAGTTAGATTTAATTAGATTAAAGTAATTTAGTTGTTTTATTATTTATAAAATTTGATCTTCCAAATAGTGATTCATCTAGTGATATCGGTACTCAATATATCTAGTCCCTGTGGGTTCGACACTTTATTCACTTATCTATATTACTTGTGCGATTTTGTACACTTGCAAATATTCAGCATCATATTTTCTTCTTGTGTTTTGTTTTCTCACTCTTTAATTGTAGTTCCGGGGACGGAACTATTCTAAGGAGGGAGTGTTGTAATACCCTAAACTTTCATTTTCATAAAAATGTTGATTTTCACGTGTTGTGCACGTGCAAAATTTCGTATGTATATTTATTTTCTTTTTATAAAAATTTCATTTTGTAGTATGAACTATTATTTCTTTCTTTTCCTCTACTTTTCTAAAAAGCTTATTTTGTAAAGCCTAAAACATTGTTTTCTTATTTTGAGCCCACTTTAATAATTTATTATTTTATTGTTTTGGCCCACAAGTCTAAGCCCACTATTTGTGAAGCCCACAAACTTAATTAATCATTTAAATTTTCACACTTGTCATGTAGACACAATTTGTGAACAATTGATTAATTAAAATTGTACAAATTTTAAATAGGGGGGTACTAGAGGGCACGTGCATGCACATAGTGTGCATTGCACACCTTGGAGGCTGGGTGTATGCTTAAGGAGGAATGGAAGAGTGGGTGTGTGTGCATGGGTGGTTATTTGATTATGGGTGGTTGCTACAACTTCCCCTCCTATCCTAGCCATCCATCTCTAACCATCTAGTGAAATCCAAGCCCTCCAATCTATCCTAGAACTGGTATAAATACCCCCTACCTTCATGTATACTACACAAAAAATTATTGAAAGAAAGAAATTATATAGGAGAGAAATACATAAGGGAGTATATAGTTTGAGTGTAAGTTGTGTCCCAAGCTAGAGGCCGGCCCCATCCCCACACTAAGAAGCTTTTTGTTTTTTGCACAAGGAGCAAGAAGGAGGGCTTTTGTAACACAATTTAGGAGGAGAAGGCTACTCTCTTGCATTTTAGGAGACTCTAGGTGCTTTTATTTGGTTTTTCTCCAATGACGGTGGGTGTTTCTCATTGCTTCTAATATTAGAAATCGTGCTAGGTATGTTTTAATGAAATTATAGGAATTAACTAGTGAGAAATTGAAACCATGCTTGTTTAATTAAAGAAGAGTGGTAATATTAGAGATAAATTTATGGAATGATTACTAAGGGATATTTGCTAATTTATGTATTATAATTCTCCATTTTGTAAGTGCCACATGAATGTTAGAATAAATGAAAGAGACTGTATTTGCAAATAAATGATTGAATGCATCATGTGTAAATTAGTTGATAAAAATAGAATTTTTATTCTTTAGAAAAGATGATCTTTGTGTTCTAAAATATGATAGATTGATCATAAGAAAGAGAACAATAACGTAGTGATTTTTGTGGAAACCTAACCTTAATCATGAAGAGTTGTGCAATGGTTTTCAAATGTCAAAATTATGGACATGGAATACAAACTAGGGCTAAAATATATGTTTTAAAGAGCTAAAAATGCTTATAAAAGTACTGGTTGATGTAGATTTATGTGTATTTTAATTCTGAAAAAGTTGCTTTCAAAAGATAAGAGAAAGAGACAAATTTGTTATGAGAATTCATGAACATATGAACAGAGAACCAACTCAAAACCCAATTAATTTACCTTCAAATTGATATGGCTACTTAGACCATTTGGTCGGTAGAGTCTTCATTTGCTACAGTAGCGCGCGCGGGGGGGGGGGGGGGGGGGGGGGGGGGCTTGTCAGGGTTTTCGGGTTCGATACTGAGGCTTTTCGTTTTATTTTTTTTGTTAAAAATCCGATTGTCGAGAGTCGATACTTAGGGATTATAACCCCTAGTTATATCGCCTTGGGGCTTTGGCGCAGTGGTCTTGTGCGCTGTCTATTCGGCCGCTGGTTGTGGGTTCGAATCTGGTTGGGGCTTTGGATTAAAAAAAATTTGTTTTTTTATGGGATTTTAATATTAATTTGAGAATAAAAAATCGATTAAAAATTGCGAAAAATATGGAATAAATTACTGAAAATTATTTGGACTTTACGAGAAAAATTTACGTAACTTTTGATAAAGTGTAATTAAGAAATTGAGGCTCTTTTGCAAGAAAGGACTTCTTTTTGAAATTAAATTGTATTTTTAAATAAAGGAAAAAATAAATGAGCTTTTTCGAGTTATAAAGATAAAAATTAGTAATGAGGAATTTTTGAAAGTTGTGATTTGTGTGATTAATTGGACTTATAAATTGTACTCGTAATATGAATTGAAGTGAGGATAATAGATTCATGGAATAAATGAATTATTGATTACTATTAGTTGGAACTTATTCTTACGCATAAATTGCACGTGAAATTGAATTATTGATTGTGATGAGTTATGAAAGATGTGAATACATGAATACGATGCTTATAAAATGTGAACTGTGATTAATCATGAAATGACCTTATGAGTATGAAAAGCTCGATGTTGTAATTATGAGTTGAAATTGAGAACTAGGGTGTAGCTAAGCCTTATACCGACAATAAAAGAAATATGGAAATGATATTTGAGATGAAAAGACCAAGGTTTGGGTCATGTGAAATAAATGAATAAGACCGGTATAGTGGGAGTGCTAGCCCTAAGGGATTGATTTTATTCATGATTCAATTAAACTAATGATTAGATACATAGTGAAGATGTGATGAAAGTAAGAGAAAAATATTGAGTATGAAGGCCATTAGATTGGCGGCATGAGAGTATTCACAGGATGTCCCAAGATGCGTCATGATAGGGCGTGGATACTGCTCCAGAGTATCGTCCCGGTGGCACGCTCGTGGGGTGTTTGATGACTGTTGATGGTGTCATGTCTTTCGTAGGTGCTGAATTACCATAGGATGCCTGCATGATGAGTCATGTGTTAGTACATTAGAATTCCCTCCAGGGCGCCTAGACATGAGTTCGTAGGTCAGAAAACATCTGGGATACTTACCGTAGTTACAGTAGTAGATTACGTCATGACGAGGGATTGAACCCTACAAGATGAAGAACGGTTAAGGGCTTGCCTTCGGACCTATGTAGTATGGGCTGCATAGACTCTGAACAAGTGCGCATTAGTGTCAAATAATACAAATAATTGCATTAAGGACTAAGTGCACATTCACAACACGACATCATTAGGATTGTCCCTTTAGCATTGTTTGTGACAAGTTTGTGGTTTGCTAAGTATTGAGAATCGTTATACTGTTTCCGGCATAAAGAGGATGGCCGTGTATAATATTTCATCAGTTGAATGAACTGACGTGCCCACAGTTTTACATGTAGGGTAAAGATGCTTGACAAATTGAAGTATACATACTGCCCAAGATTGATTTAAATGTTGTTTCATGTAATTTATTATAAAATTGCTTCCGCTGTAATAATATAAAGGTATAATGTAACTCTGATGTAAGAAATGCTTTTATTTCCTTGTAAAATTGTACGAAAGAAGTGTGAAGATCCTGTGGAACTTCGAATTTAGTTGTATTTTGAAATTCAGGGTGTTACAGATCCCGACAAGTTCGGAGAGATAATTCTGAGACGGAGTTGAACGTTTGAACTTGTCATTTGTGCCCATTAAGTTTGTAGGGGCAACTCTGAGATGGAGTTGGTTGTAGAGCTTGCTATTTGATCCCAGCAAGTTTGGAGAGATAACTCTGAGACATACTTGAACATTTAGAACTTACCATTTGTGCCCAACAAGTTTAGAGAGGCAACTCTAAAACGGACTTGAGCGTAGGGCTTGCCGTTTGTTCCCGATAAGTTTGTAGAGGCAACTCTGAAATAGAGTCGAACGTTAAACTTTCCATTTGATCCCAGCAAGTTTTGTAGAGGCAACTCTTTGACGGAGTTTAACGTAGCACTTGCCATTTGATCACGACAAGTTTGGAGAGACATCTCTGAGATATAGTTGGTTGTAGAGTTTGTCGGTTAATCCCGGCATGTAACACCCAGGCCACAAACTCTGACAATTTAATTATATATTAGTACAACTGTCCACCACAGACTGCCTCTTAAAAGGTGTTTAACCCATTAGGTGACTCTTGATCATAGGCAATTATATTTATTATCATTTAATCTTATTAATCCCCTGATATGGGATTAATTTAATCCCCACACCTGTTCTCCCTCTGGCGTCAGCACAAGGCAGAGCATCCTGGGCCCCATGCCACGTCAGCATGCACAGCTATCCCATCACCTGGGCCCACACTCCACGTGCAGCAGCCAAGGCTCCGAAGCAGCCAATTCATTCTCATTTTAAATCCCATCATTATTACAACTTTGCCATCCATCTTATTTACCATTATGCCATTAACCATGTATTATATATATATATATATATATATATATATAATACTATATTATATCAATTGAAATTACGGGGTGTTACATACACCCCCTTTAGAAATTAGCGTCCCCGCTGAGTATGGGGCATGCAATCTAGTGCAGGATCTCCTTTCTAGTCGATGTAGAGTGGCATACCCTGATTTAGCTAATTCGAGCGTACTACCCCTGGTCAAACTGCCTGCGTACTGACCTCAGCTCCTTTTTAGGCATACCCACCCTGACCCACACTCGGTGTCGAAGCTTAGCTCTGATACCATTTGTAACACTCCAGCCCCAAACTCAGACAATTTATTTATTTATTAGTACAACTACCCATCACAGGCTACCTCTCAAAAGGAGGTTAACCAATTAGTTGACTCTTGATCATAGGAAACTTAATATTTTTAATCCTCCAATGTGGGATCAATTTAATCCCCACACCCGTTCTCCCTCTGGCGTCAGCACAAGGGTAGAGCCTCCTAGGCCCTATGCCACATTAGCACACACAGCTCTCCCAACACCTGCGCCCACACTCCACGTGCAGCAGCCAAGGCTTCAAAGCAGCCAATTCATTCTCATTTTAAATCCCATCATTATTACAACTTTGCCATCCATTTTATTTACCATTATTCCATTAACCATATATTATATATATATATATATATATATATATATATATATATATATATATATATATATATATATATATATATATATATATATATATATATATATATATATATATATATATATACCATTATTCCATATATATATCATATCATTATTCCATTAACCATATTATATATATATATATATATATATATATATATATATATATATATATATATGTATATATATATATATATAATACTATATTATATATCTTGAAATTACGAGGTGTTACACGGCAAGTTTGGAGAGACAACTCTAAAATGGAGTTGGTTGTAGGGCTTGCTGTTTGATCCCAGCAAGTAAGTAGAGGCAACTCTAGGATGGAGTTGAATGTTGAACATGTTATTTGCACCCAGCAAGTTCTGTAGAGACAAATCTGAGACAGAGTTAAATGTTAAACTTGTTTTTTGTGTCCAACAAGTTTATAGAAGTAACTCATAGACGAATTTGAATGAAGAGCTTGCTGTTTGATCCCAACATGTTAATAGAGAACTTTGTGATGGAGTCAGACATTTTAGCTTGCCATTTGGGCCCAACAAGTTTAGAGAGGCAACTCTAGACGGAGTTGAACGTTTGAACTTGATGTTTGCACCCAAAAAATTTTATAGAGGCAACTCTTTGATCGAGTTGATGTAAATCTTGTTGTTTGATCCCAATAAGTTATTAGAGAACTCTTTGATGGAGCTAAACCTTTGAACATGTTGTTTGCCATTAGCAAGTTTTATAGAGGCAACTCTGAGATGGAGTTGATGCCAAGTTTATTATTTGTAGATAAGGGGTTGTTGAAAGGACTCGAGTGGAGAGTAAGGCATTAAACTCGTTGTTTGGAGTTTGAGTGGAGTTCAAGGCGTTGAACTCGTTGTTTAGATTCGATGAGTTGCTGGTGGAGCTCGTGCGAGAAATGAGTCATCGAACTCATTGTTTGGAGTCAACGAGTTACTGTTGGAGCCTTAGCAAAGAGCAAGGTGTTGAACTCATTGTTTGGAGTCAGTGAGTTGCTGGTGGAGCCTAAGCAAAGAGTGAGGCAATGAACTCATTATTTGGAATCAACGAGTTGTTGATGGGGACTAAGTGAAGAGTAAGGCATTGAACTCGTTGTTAAAAGTCAACGAGTTATTGATGGAGGTTAAGCGAAGACCAAGGCATTGAACTCGTTGTATGGAGTTAACAAGTTATTGGCAGAGCTTCATGCGAGGAGCTAGGCATCGAACTCGTTAATGGGAGTCAATGAATTGCTGGCGGAGCACAAGTTTGAGCCCGAGCAAGGCGTCGAACTTGGTGATTGGATCCAACGAGTTGTTGATGGAGCCTGAGCGAAGAGCAAGACATTTAACTCGTTGTTTGAAGTTAAGGAGTTGTTGGTGGAGTGAAGAGCAAGGTATCAAACTCATTGTTTGGAGTCAAGGAGTTGTTGGTAGATCTCGAGCAAAGAGTGAGGCATCGAACTCATTGTTTGGAGTCAACGAGTTGTTGATGGAGTCTGAGCGAAGAGCGAGGCATTGAAATCGTTGTTTGGAGTCAACGAGTTGTTGATGGAGCCTGAGCGAAGAGCGAGTCAATAAACTCGTTATTTGGAGTGAACGAGTTGTTAAAGTAGTATAAGCAGAGATCAAAGCGTTGAACTTGTTATTTGGAGTCAATGAGTTGTTTATGGAGCGTAAGCGGAGAGCAAGGCGTCGAAATCGTTGTATGAAGTTAACGAGTTGTTGGCTGAGCTTCGTATGCAAAGCTAGAACCTTTTATTAGGGGTCAATGAGTAGCCGATGGAGTTTGTGCGGAGAGCAAGGAATCAAACCGTTGTACGGAACTAACAGGTTATTGAAGGATCTTGGGCGAAGAGCGAGGTATTGAACTCATTGTTTGGAGTGAATGAGTTGTCGATGGAGCCCGAGCAAAGAACAAGGCTTTTGAACTCATTGTTGGGAGTCAATGAGTTTTTGATAGAGTATTGAACTCGTTGTTTGGAGTCAACGAGTTGTTGGTGGATCTCAAGCAGTGAGCATGGCTTCAAACTCATTGTTTGGATTCAACGAGTTGTTGATAAAGCTCGAGCAGAGAGCAAGGCATCAAACTCTTTGTTTGGATTCGATGTGTTGTTGATGGAGCTCAAGCGGAGAGTGGGGAACCGGACTCATTGTGTGTTGTTAACGAGTTATTGATGGAGCTCGAGCGTAGAGCAGCACGGTGAACTCGTTGTTGATGGAGCTGGAGCAGTGAGCAAGGCATTGAACTCATTGTTTGGAGTCAATGATTTGATGATGGAGCTCAAGCGAAGAGCATGGCGCCAAACTCGTTATTCGCAGTCAATGATTTGTTGATGGAGCTCATGTAGAGAGCATGGCGTCGAGCTCGTTGTTCAGATTCAACGAGTTATTGATGGAACTCGAGCGAAGAGCGGGGAACCGGCTTGTTGTATGCAGTGAACGAGTCGTTGATGGATCTTGAGCGGAGAGCAGAGCGTTGGACTTGTTGTTAGGATTCAATGAGTTTCCAATAGAGCTCGAGCGAAGTGCAGGGCATTGAACTAGTTTTAGGTGTCAACGAGTTATTTGAACTTTTTTAGAGTCTTCTTGATTTTGAAGTGATGTCCTTTGTGTTTGTTCAGTGTTTGAGGTGATTTCATTCTTCTCTTTGCTGACTAGTAGTCATGTACACTGAACGAGGTCTTCAGGACATAGAGTTTGCTCTCATTCGCGATACGCTGCGCTGGACGGAGTTGGGACTCGTTCGTTTGTGCGGCGCTTCATGCGAGATGAAGTTGGAGCTTGCTCAGGTTAGGGTGGTAGGAAAAACATGGAGCTTACACAGCTAAAGAAGACTTGTAATGAATTTCATCATCAAGAATTGAGGCAGCCTTGGGGAGCTGTTAGCTTGTAGGAGGCCTGTGAAGAAGTTTGTCTCTTAGGCAGAACATCCTTTTACCGTGTAGTCGAAAGGATGACTTGTAATACAGTTTGTTGTATAGTGTTTGCAAAACTTTTGTCGTGATCCTTAGGCATGAAACGTAGGCTTATTGTAGTTCAACACTAGTAATATGGCCCATAGTTTTCTACTTGTAAATATTTGTAGTGGCACTGGATCTGAATACATAGATTTGCGATTGTATTAGGACTTGAAGAATTCTTTCATATGTTTGATCCTTGCGGTGTAACCTGTGGTAGAAGTTGATGTACCGTCTAATGGGTTCTTTTTAGCTGAAAGAACAGGCCTCGAACTTGTTGTTTGTAGCTAACGAACCGTCGATGGGATTCACACGATGTGTGTAGTGTTTGACGGAGTTAAAATTTTTCCATCTTGTACCCAGCTATTTGTAGGAGCAACTCTGAGAGATAGTTGTTTTTCAAATTTGCTATATGGGTCCTCCAACAATTTGTGAGAGTCACATCGAGTGACGAGTTGACCCCAAATATTTCTATTGCAAGTTTTATTGGAGTAACTACAATCCATGATTTTGGACCTCTAATCTGTCTTTAAGGAATTTTAAGTAGTTTCAGGAACAGATTGAATGGCGAGTTGCAACGTGCTTGGTTGCATGTTGCTAAAGTAACTCTGAGCCATTGGTATGGATTCTGAACTTGTAAGTTTAGGTATTAACGGGTTGCAGGAGTAGATAGAATGGTGAGTTGAACTCAAAATTTGCTTTGTTGCAAGTTACTAGAGTAACTCCGAGTCATGTGTATGGATTCCAAACCTGTTGTCAAAGCATTAACGAGTTACAGGAGAAGATCAAATGACGATCTGAGCTCTGAACATGCTTCATTACAGGTTGTTATACCAACTCCGAGCAACGGATATGGACTCCAAACTTGCCTTGTAAGAAGCTTCTAATGAGTTTTTGGTGTCATTTTAGAAGTAAGCTTGACATTTAACTCATTGTATGCATCCGTAGAGTTGTACAATAATTCTGCAAAAATTAAAGCAAAATTTTATTAGGAAATAAAACTAAGCTGCTGCTCTAGTGGCTGACCTTTATTACATGCTGTGACCGGTAGAGAAAGCGGTCTTTATTGAAGGATAAAACTAGACAACTGCTCTATTGGCTGGCCTTTATTACGAAATATTAAAACTAAATAGAGGAGGCAGGCATTATGTGCCCTTGTTGAAGTTCATGAGGTGTTCCACTTTCCAAGTCCCTATTGATACCTCCTTGCCCCCTGGGCCTTCAAGTTGATGAGCTGTTATGCGAACAACTTAGTAGACCTTGCCAAGACTTACCTATTTTGGAATGGGCTTCACTTTATTTTGAATAGAGAATGGGAGATCTTCAAGCTCGCTAATGTGTTAGGCAGGACTGTCTCTTTCCGTTGAATGAGCGGAGTGGCTTTAGGCAAGGGGTTCAAGTCTATTACTGTATTCTGATGAGAACAAATTTGTACCTAGTAGGAGATGATTTGGCAACTTTGGAAGTTCTTGGCAGGGTTTTCTATAGTAGTGTCTTCAAGCTTGTTTATGGTTTTAGAATTATCGTCATAGCTTTCCGGCGGTAAATCTAGGGCATCGAGGGCGAGAACCGAGCCCCTTTTTGTAGCTGTTTAACATGCTCGTGCTACCTGTTGGCTCCATAGAACTAGGCCTATGCCTGCTATTGTTGGGAACTTCATTTTCATATGGTAGGCGGAAGCAACTGCATGTAAGGCCGCTAGGCCTGGACAACCAAATCTTACGTTGTTTGTGGCCTTGACGTCAACTACCAAAAAGTCCAACGCATCCATTCGAATAGCGGGGGTTTTTCCTGCTAACACATCGAGTGTGATGATTCCTTATATTTGAACAGGTACATCGGAGAATCTGTGGAGTGTTTAACTGGTTGACTTGAGCTAGTCTCGAGAAAGCTTTAGGCCATTGAAATTGTTCATAAAAAGGATGTTTACTGAGCTATCATTGTCCACCAGGATGCGGCGTACCTCATAACTCACCATGCAATGGTTTATGACCAATGCATCGTAGTGAGGTGTTTAGGCACCTTCTATATCCTTGCCGGAGAAAGATATCGGGATCCCAGTGCTCTTGGCAGGCGGGATGTTATGTACTGAGTTGACTTCCCTTACAAATTCTTTGCGGGAGGAGTTTGAATCTCCCCCCATGGGGCCTCCATGATTAAATTGAAGAATGGCCATGCATTCTAAATCTTGTGATTCGGAGGGCCTCTCTTGACGCTTATTAGCCCCCGTGCTGGAGGGATTTCAGCATTGTGATTTTGTTGGACAAATTGAGAGAGATAGCCCCAACAAATTAGGCATTCAAGTTCTTCTTTGAGGGCTCGAAAATTGTCAGTGGTGTGTCCATGATCTCTATGAAATGCGCACCACTTATTCTTGTCACTTTTTTTGCTAGCTGTGGACATCTTGGTCAGAGGGCGGATTATTCCATCCTTCTCAACTTCCATGAGGATGGTTGGCGCACTTACGTGGAGGGGTACGAACATGTCAAAGCATGGTGATGAAGGGGGACGACATTGACATGCACCGTCTTTTTGAAACAACCTAGGTCCATCCTCGGTTGTATTCTTCCGTTTGTTCCCGAAAGATGAATCATCTTCCCTTGAGGATAAAGAGCTTTCTCGACTCTGATATATTTCTCACTCCTTTCTAGGAGTTTAGTAAAATCTTTTGGTGGCTTCTTCCCAATGGAGGCTTTCAAGCCTTTGTGAGCAACCTTGTGTCTGAAGTAGGCAGCTGCCACTGATGAGTCTAGAGAGGAGATAGACCTTGCTTTGGCTGTGAAGCGCTTGACAAAGTCTTTCTGTAGTTCTCTGTTTCTTTGCCATAATTCCAATAGGGAAGTAGTTATTTTTTTAGCCTTGCGACTAGTAACGAATTGTGCTATGAAGAGCTCATCGAGCTGGTCAAAGGAGAATATTGACTCTACAGTGAGCGGGAGTACCATTCCCTTGCTGATCATTTTAGAGTTGCAGTGAATGTTTGACACATGAGCGCATCAGTGATGTTGTGGTCCGCCAGGTCTGATTCTCCATCGTAGGATTCAAATTGAGGAGCTTTCATGTTTTTTGGAATGGGTGCATTGAGGATGGATTTACATAAAGGAGGTCGACTGGGGCGGTAAGCCCTGCTGGAGCCGTTCCCTTTATGTTTTATCGATTCCAAGCGGTATTCTACTTCTTGTATGTGGCAAAGGACTTGGTCGTCCTTCCCCTTGGATCTAGTTGAGTCGCAGGATTCTTCTCTTCATGGAGTAGAGTGGCGGCTCCATGAGCATCGACCCCGATGTTGAGTACTTCAGACAGCTTGGAGGATGTCATGCTTGAAGTCTTCTAATTCGGCCTTAGTGACTAGGACCTCTTGCTCTTTGTTTCTCTCATGATGCTTTTGACTCTCACGAGTCGGGCTTCTTTCTGCAGTGTGCCCCCCTATAAGAGGAGGAGTACCATGATCTCGACTCTCGGGGAGAGTTGCTTCTTCGGTTAGCTTGAATCCTTGAGCAGGAGGCCTCAGTTCGGGCATGCGTCTCATCGAAACGGATTCGTAGACTGGTTTCTTGTTGCCTGGAGCTGATGATTTGTCTGGAACCTCGTGAGGCCATTGAATCTATGGAAGGATTATGGACTGAGATTTGGTCGTGTAGAGGGCACTGTTCATGATGGCTTTGTCGGGAACCCTGCGGTGCCTCTCCGTTGATGGGAGCTTGATTAGGCTGTTGGGGTGGATCCAGATGTTGAGGAGGAATAGGGTCGTCCATGGGAGGATCTTGTTGATGAAGAGAGTTGGATAGACGACTTGAGGCCGTTGCTCTCCCTTTTAGTCTAGGTGGCATGGCAGTAAGTCCGCTCTTTGATGCAAATCTATGTAGTATCCCACAGATGGCCCCAATCTGTTGCTTCTTATTTTGGTGTGGGAGCGAATAGATAGTGAGTTTATATTTGAAGGAAACTACAAAAGATCTAACCATTGATCGTCATCGTAAAAAGTAGTTAGAGCTTCTAAGATTGTATCTAGATCGTTGATTGAATACCGTGATCTGAATCCGATGGTTGCTAACGCCACCGATGGACCTGCAAAAAGCCTGAAACACCGGGGGTGGCCTCGGCGACAGACCCTCTGATGCTTATGACAGAACCAGAGAGAGAATGAGAGTTTGAGAGAGAAATGGCGAGTTACCTTCTGGCTGAGGAGGGGGGAGGCTATTTATCAGCATGAGAAACTGTACAGGAAATTGATTGAATCCATTAGATTGATATGAATTCCTTATCTCCAATTGATTCTCCCCCTTAAGAGATCAGAGATTTGACTCACAGCCCTCACGGAGTGGGTGTCTCTCCTAGTGGGCCTCATTTGTCACTTCTAATGGGCATGAAAGTGGCCCATATCTTGTTAGATGAGCCTGAAGAAGGCCTCACAGCCCTCACGGAGTGGGTGTCTCTCCTAGTGGGTCTCATTTGTCACTGCTAATGGGCATGAAAGCGGCCCATATCTTGTTATGGTTAATCTGCCTGTAGAAGCTATAGTACGGCCCTGATGTACCGCAATTTTACCATTATCAGTCTCGATTATATCACTCTTCATGTGAGTTATGAAAATTTAAAGAATAATTGCGTAGGATGTGACTTGATTTATAGTTTGCGGTAATTCGAATGGAATAGAAGTTGAACTTTGGCTTTTATAAGCTGAATGACACACTAGATTCCAGAGGGTAAAACTATGTAAATTGTTATGTGAGTTAGATCGTGTAAAGTTGGGCTTCACAAGAATTGTAACACTAAGAAATAGTTAGATGAAGAATACATGTATATGCATGGTTGTACCAAGTACTTGGGTTAGGATCAAGTGAAGGTTGAATTGAAATTTATGACTTGGTCTTTACCAAGGGAGGTGTTGCGATTTGAGTGAGGGCCAGATCTTGCAAGGTTTAGGAACTCCGAGTGAGGAGTGGAATAGATTCGACATGACCAAGATTGCAGTTGGTGGTAATGTAAGTCCAAAATAGGGATCGTTCAGTCTGAAGTATAACTTTGCATCATTCAGATTAAGATATTGCATTATAAGAATATATGACGGAATAGTGATGGACATGTCCGGTAAAGAATGGAGGCTTCTAGGAGTGTTTGAAACCGAGGATATGCCCAGTAAACCCATATGTATGGGTTACGGGTATAATGCCTTTATTTCCATACACTTGGAAACCGTGATATAAGCCAGAATCTTTTCCTTCAATTAGCCACAATACACAGAAAAACAGGAAAATTTAAAACATTTTATTCAACACAAATGTATTACAAGTCCGAATGTTATAAAATTACAATACATTACATCAGTGTTACAATAATGTCATACAAGCCCAAGTGTTACAAACTTTCAATAAAAATTTAGAACAGATCGTACAATGAATAATAAATAACACTTGGTACTTCATTTGGATGCTTCTCAACAGTTAATAAATTTATAATTGATACAATGGTAACAAACATGTATTACAAGTGAAATAGAATCAACACTTTGCTTCTCTTGTCTTGAGTCTCCTGAATCATGTACCTATAGTTTTGCAGTCCAGTACCTATTGAAGTGGGGACGTGAATACATATATTGATGCTTGGAGGCTGATGACTAACAACATTCTCAACTTTAAACAAACATATTGATGAAAAGAGAAACGTGTATATATATAATTGATGTGTCAGTGTTTGCTTTGACTTAGACTCTAATGCAAGATTAACTAATGCAATGGTGCACTTATTCTAATGCAAGCAAGTCTATGAAACAGTATGCAGCCCATACTACATACATCCCATATCATGTCGTTTCTTCATATATAGGGATTTTAACCAGCGCCATGACTTCTACTCTTGTACTCAACCTGTTTCTGAAGATACAACATGACTGATGAGGTTGCCCTGAAATGGTCTAATCCTACCATTCGCAATCATATAGTGGTGTCTCTGTTTGCCACTATTACTCGGCATACCAGACCTCACCCAAAAACCTGACGAACCTTCGGAGTTAACTACAACACATGTTAGCTCGAAGCATCCCCTCTGGCCCCCTAGCAGATAGACCGTAGTCTATGGATTGTTCTTCTTTCTTGATATAGAGCATGATGGAGTTCCGGGGGTCCATCCCCCAGCTCCGACAGGATACTTTTCGCCCTTATCATGGCACTTCAGAAATTAACAGACGAGATACGGATCCCGTGCTCCCAACTCGTGAGAAGTCATAGACCGTATCCCTTTGACAGGAAGGTTACAACCAATAACACTACCTAGTGTTGGTCTATAGAACAGGTCAGATCATAAGGTATCACCCTTAACACCAACTCTTTCCCTTCGGCGAAAATGATAATAAATAAGGGTTAAATAGTAATAGCCATAAGTTACTACCCTAACAATGTCACTAACCATAAACAATATGAGGGATGACAACAGTTGTAACACAACATGTTAGGTCTTAAGTTAGACTTCGCAAGATAACTCTACTGGGTGCTTAACCTAGACTTACCAGAACCGCTAAGGACCCTATTCATAGCTCATCAATCCAAGACCCCGGAAATACGAACGTATTCGCATGCTACTGCCCTGAACCTAGATTCCGTCTACACTCCCGGTCCGCGATCAACCTACATCAGTTCAGATCTGACGGTGCACGAGGGGTGACTCGTCCACAGTCCACGAGGAGTAAAATAAATACACGTCTTGATGGTCGATGGCTCAAAGGGAAATGATATCACCCTAGATGAGCACAATAACTGCGTACTAGTTAATAAGCTACATGCGTGCAAAACAACTTACAAACGAGCCGACTAGTTACGTATGAGCCAAATGAATTACATACGAGCCAACTGGCATGCGATATGCGATAAATGAATCATATAGAAGCAACCATAAAAGTATTCTAACTACCTAGAAGCAGAATAACATGCTAATAGAAAAACTTGATCTTTTATATTTAGAAGCAACCGAAGAATCTTCTAATATCCCAATATAAACATACTACTAATGAGAACTTGATCATTTATACAAAAAGGCAACGTAAAATGCCTTCTAAAAACCAAGAAGCAATTAAACATGCTACTCAGATCGGAATTCAACAAAACTGGACTTTTCAGAAAGGTGAGAACATCTACTACAACTCTGTAGTTGAAAAATTTCTCAGATTAAGTCAACAAAATGATACAAAAACTTCGAACAATCTAAACAGCGAGCTTTCAGCCAAATGGCAAGCTGCTGTAATTTTGTAAGGGTCATAACTCTTGCTCTACTTATCGGAATTTAACAAAATAGGTCATTTTGGAAAGGTGGGAACACGTACTACAACTCTGTAGTTGAAAATTTTCTCAGATCAAGTCAATAAGAGGTACAAAAACTTCGAACAATCTAAACAGCGAGCTTTCAGCCAAAAGGCCAGCTGCTGTAATTTTGTAAGGGTCATAACTCTTGCTATACTAGTCGGAATTTAACAAAATAGGTGACTTTGGAAAGGTGGGAACATCTACTACAACTCTCTAGTTGAAAAGTTTTCCAAATTCCGTAAGGAACTCAAAATCCAACTCTTTAAACACAATACAAAAAGTAACAAAGACAGCCCAAAGCTGAAACTTCCGAAGCTCATAACTTTTGCTATACTTGTTGGAAATTAACAAAATAGGATATTTTGGAAAGTTGGGAACATATACTACAACTCTCTACTTGACCACTTTCTCAGATTCCGTATGGAACTCAAAATCCAGTCCTTTGAACACAATTCAAAATTGACAAAGCACAGCAATAGCTGAAACTTCCAAAGCTCATAACTTTTGCTATACTTATCGAAATCTAACAAAATTGGATATTTTGGAAAGCACAGAACATCTACTACAAGTTTCTAGTTGACCACCTTTTTCAGATTCTTTTTAGAGCTCAAAATCCTGCTCTTTGAACATAATTCAGAAACAACAAAAAGCACAGCAAAGCTGAAACTTGTAAAGCTTATAATTTTTTCTATACTTATCGGAATCTAACAAAAATGGGCTTTCTGGAAAGTGGAGAATATCTACTAAAAGTTTCTAGTCGACCACATTTTCAGATTCCTTATAGAGCTCAAAATCCAACTCTTTGAACACAACCCAAGAACAACAAAAAGCATAGCAAAAGCTGAAACTTGTAAAGCTCACAAATTTTACTATACTTATCGAAATCTAACAAAATTGGCAATTTTTGAAAGGGGAGAACATCTCCCATAACTTTCTAGTTGACCACTTTCTCAGATTCTTTATAGAGCTCAAAATCCAGCTCTTTGAACACAACTCAAGAACAACAAAAAGCACAGCAAAAGCTTAAACTTGTAAATCTTATAACTTTTGTTATACTTATCGGAATCTAGCAAAATTGGGCTTTATGGAAAGGGGAGAAACTCTACTACAACTTTCTAGTTGAACACTTTTTCAGATTCCGTAAGGAACTCAAAATCCAGCCCCTTGAATACAAGTCAAATCAACCAAAACAATAGTTTCTTGTTTGTTCTCGCTATTTTGGGGAAACGATTTGTTTCACCCATCTAGTTAACTCAAAAAAATCAACAAAAGTTAGAGCATAGTAATAACACATATAAGAACCTCTAAAATTAATTTAGGGTCAAAATTTCAACTTTAGATCAAGTAATTAATTCTAACTGTCTAAACTACAAGATTGAATCTTTACTGGTTTATTTTGTGTTCTACCACTTCAATATTATATGCCATTTATTATAGTCCATAGACATTCATATGCATGTGAAATTAGTCCAAGTTCTTCGTTTAACAAGCAAATAACAATAATAATAACAATTAAAAAGTTGAGAACCCCCATCCAAACTTTGTAGGAAGAACTAGCTTACTCTTCTTGCTCCTTGTTCTAGCTCCTCATGAAAAGAGAACCCACTCTTTTCTTATGATTTTGATCTCTCTTTCTTTTCTTTCCTTCTTAAATTTTTTTCTAAATTAAAACTAGTAAAAGAAGTAGAAGAATGAGATGAGAAAGAGATGGAGGACACAAATGAAAGAGGGTTTTTGCCCTTGTGGAATGTGGCCGGGCAAGGGGAGTTGGGGGGGGGCGGGGGTGGTTATAGGAGAGGGAGAGTTGGATTTGTGGTTGAGATGAGAACAAGTGTTCTAATTTCTCATGGTTCAACAATTTGATGTTCAATTTGCAAATTAATATTGCAATCAAATCCTAATCCAATCATAACCTTGTAATATCCCAGTCGGATATTGTATTTGTATTTTATTATTTTTAAAATTAAAATTTTTTTATTGAAATTTCTTTGTTTTTCTAAATAAAAACTTACCTGTGAATATATACTAGTAAGTACATACAGGTATTGTATCGGTTTTGTGCACTTGTACAAAATCGTGTAAAATATATTTTTGAGAAAATGTGTAGAAAATCCCGCCACATATTTAAAATTATTATTTTATTATTATTTATTATTATTTTCAAAATTGAAATATTTTTGGTGGATATCACCAGGTTTTGTTAATAAACATTATCTGTACATATATATTAGTCTGTATACATCTGTATGGTATCAAATTGGTACTGTATTCTTCCGAGATGATAGTAAAATTTATTTTATTATTATTTTCGGAGTTAATTTATTTTTATACAGATTATGCGGTTTAACAAACGAAAATTATCGGTATACATATATACGTAAGAGTATTGTACCGATTTCGTACGTTTGTACAAATTTTGTAGTATGTGTTTCGGACAAAAATATCTCTTTTTGTCATAATTAATCAAAATTGGATGGATTGGATTTGTTTGGAGACTTAAACCTAGGGTTTAAGATTAAATAAGGTACATAAGAGTGTTAATAGGTGTCCTCTTGTAGAAGCCTCTCTCCTCCACCTCACCCCTCCACCTCACCTCCCCCTCACCATGTATGGCCGGCCATTCCCTACCCCAAGGGGGTTTTTGCAAATCCCCTTGGTGCTTTTGCTCTCTCCCCCTTCTCTTTCGTCCTATAAACCCCCCCGCCCCTTCACCTCTTGTCTCATTTTACAAGAAATAAAAAGGAGGGGAAAAGAAAGAGAGAACGAAACCCTAACTAGAGAGTTCTTCATTTGTAGGTCTTTTTCTAAGGAGCTAGGAGGAAGGAGAAGGTTCTAGCTAGTTATTCCTTCAAAGAAAACAAGTTGGGGGTTCTCTACTTCTCTTGTTGTGTTCTTTTTGTTCTCTTTTATTTTTTGTATGTAGAAAAGAACCCATCTTTAAGGTGTTATTGGTTGTATGTGAGAAAGAACCCATCTTTTGATGGTTATTTGTTGTAGGATAAAAAAAACTCATCTTTATGATGTGTGGTTGTGTATTTTGTTTTATGTGTATGTTCCATAACCACTTGGACTAAACTCTAAGCATAAACATGATTGTAGGGATCAAAATGATCCCATGAGAAAGATGGAATAGTAGAACTCAACAAAATCACATAAAGATAGAATCTTGAACCTTGCTATGGTTATTATAATTATTTTGAACTACTTGGACTAAGATTTGTGCATAAGAATGGTTGAAAATCAAGGTGGGGTTTCTCTATTTTATTTGTGTTGATTCTTGTCCTCTTTTGCTGTGTGTGTTCTAAAAATAACTTGGACTAGTTCTTAAGCATAAAGTGGTTGTAGGGATCAAAATGATCCCATGAAAAAGATGGATGGTGGAACTTAATGAAACACATAAAAGTTGAACCTTTAACCTTGTTATGTTCATTGTTCTTGTTTTTGTTGTTTTGTTAACACAAAACTATAACATGGACAATAACTATGTGCATATAAAGATTAGTAAGGTGAGAATACTTACATACCCATTTTGGAGTTGTAAAACTCATCTAGCTATTTAAAGATAAGTCTTTTTGTTGTATGCTGCTCTTTACCTTGTTAAAAATCAAGTCCTTGGTAAATCTAGTTCATGAAAGATTAAGCTTCTATTTTGCTTCTAGATTGTAAAAGATTTGTTATTTTGTAGCATGTCTATTTTGCTTTTATGATTGAAATGATTACTTCTTTTCTTATTGTATGTAGGAGCTTGTAGGTGGAAGAAAAGTAGATTTTGTAACATGTAAGACTTGTAGATTAAATAAAAGTAGGTTTTGTAATATGTAGGAATTTGTGGATTCAATAAAGGTAGTTTTTGTATTATGAAGAACTTGTAGATTAAATAAAATTAAGTTTTGTAATATGTAGGAACTTGTAGATTTGATAAAATTAGATTTTTGTAATAAGTAGATAGTTGTAGTTCATAAAAGAAGTAGTCCTTGTAATAATTTAGGTAAAGTCTTTAGTAGCATGTTCTAAATTATTCTAGGTTGCTAGAAGACCCATGAACCCACCATGCTTGAGTTGCTAATTATTGTAGTAAAGAAATCCATCTTGCTTGAGTTGTATATGCTAAAAGAAAACCATGCTTAAGTAATTGTAGTAAGGATTTCATGCTTGTATAAGTGTTCTAGTTTCAAAAAGAACCCATTCATGCTTGTGGTGTATAAATGTTCTAGTTTCAAAAAGAATCCGTGAACCATGCTTGAGTATGTGTAGCATTTACTAAAATCTTAAAGGAACCCATAAACCATGCTTAAGTTTTAAACCATGCTTAAATTGTTGTAGGTTATTGTAATAAAAATCATGCTTGAGTTGTTGCTAAATAACCCACGCTTGAGTGGCTAATTATTGTAGTAAAGAGCCATGCTTAAGTTGTAAACCATGCTTAAATTGTTGTAGGTTATTGTGGTAAGAATCATGCTTGAGTTGTTGCTAAATAATCCATGCTTGAGTTGCTAATTATTGTAGTAAGAAACCCATCATGCTTGAGTTTGTGTGGTGGTTTAGATTCAAAAGAATCCATGCATGTTTAAGTTATATGTTGCAGTGGTTTTAGTTAAATTCTAAAAGGAACCCATGAGTTTAGCTTTCATGCTAATCCAATTGAACTATTAAAATGAACCAATGTTCCATAGTTGTCCCAGTTCGGTTTTTAAGAAGAAATCCATGAACTAGATCCATGATAGTTCTAGCTCGAATTGTCAAGGAACCCATGCATTTAGGTTTTAGGTGGTTCTAGCTCAACCTTGAGAAAGAACCCATGAACCTAGTCGCATGTTGTCTTAGTCCAAATTTGGGAAAAAGAACCCATGAATCCTAGTTCAAATTAGAGCATGGTAATAACACATATAAGAACCTCTAAAATTAATTTGGGGTCAAAATTCCAAATTTAGCACAAGTAAATAATTCTAACCTTTAAACTACAAGATTGAATGTTTACTGCTTTATTTTGTGTTCTACCACTTCAATCTTACATGACATTCATTCTAGTCCATAGAAATTCACATGCATGTGAAATTAGTCCAAGTTCTTCGTTTAACAAGCAAAAAAAAAAAATAATAACAATCACAGAGTTGAGAACCCCCACCCAAATTTCGTAGGAAGAACTAGCTTGCTTTTCTCCTTGTTCTTGCTCCTTGTTCTAGCTCCTCATGAAAAGAGAACCCATTCTTTTGTTTTGATTTTGATCTCTTTTCCTTTTCTTTCCTTCTCAATTTTTTGTCTAAATTAAAACTAGTAAAAGGAGTAGAAGAATGAGATGAGAAAGAGATGGAGGACACAAATGAAAGAGGGTTGTTACCCTTGTGGAATGTGGCCGGCCAAGGGGAAGGGGGGGGGGGGGGGGAGGGGGGGTTATTATAGGAGAGGGAGAGTTGGGTTTGTGGTTGAGAAGAGAACAAGTGTTCTCCTTCTCTTGGTTCAACAATTTGATGTTCAATTTGCAAATTAATATTGCAATCAAACCCTAAACCAATCATAATCCTTCATTTGATCATGAGTGATCAATAATAAGTGGTATTTTCCCAAAATCACATACTACACGATTTCGTAAAAACGTACGAAATCGATACCATACATATACGTACATATATCTGTCTATACAGATAATTTTTATTAGTTAAAACGAATAATATCTACCAAAAATATTTTAATTCAGAAATAATAGTAAAAATAATTTTATTACCAGCTCGAAAGATTTCAGTACCAATTTGATATAATACAGATGTATACAGACTAATATATATATATATATATATATATATATAATGTTTATTAACTAAACCGAGTAATATCCATAAAAAATATTTCAATTCTGAAAACAAAAATAAAATAATAATAAAATAATAATTTTTAATATCAGGCCCAGATATTTGAGACATTTTCTCAAAAACGCATTTTATAGAATTTTGTACAAGTGCACAAAACTAATACAATACATATATATACTTACTAGTATATATACAGATAAGTTTTTATTAGTAAAACCAAGTATTTCCATAAAAAATATTTTAATTTTAAAAATAATTATAATACAAATATAATATCCGACCGGGATATTACAACGGGTAGGCTGGTAAGGTCCGTAGTTACAGGAGATCGACTTGTTGGGGTTCATGACTGAGGATACGCCCAGTAAATCCACGATGCATGGGCTAGGGGTAGGCTGGTAAGGTCCAATATCTGTGAGTTCGACTTGCGTGTGACTATGCATTGAGTACTAGTCATGGGGTTTAGGCATGCATAGCAAGGAATTATATCCCAAATGAGAAGTACCGCCTAGTAGCTTGGATTCGGAAACTATGTTGTATGGGCGGCATAGCATTCCAAACAAGCATGGATTAGAATAGCATATCTGAATTGTGCATGTTAATATTGTAAGTATATGTTTAGCACTTTAGTAATTTTGTTCCACACTCACTCATACGCCATTGTATAATTGACTCTTCCCTTTTACATTTAACATACAAATTGATATATGTTTTACTTCAATTATACTATGCTTTGGGAGTTAATTGAGCTGTTGGGATTTTTACTGTCGGCCTCCTAAGCTGACAATCCAACATATTATGGTTTAGTAAGTAAGTTTGCTTGAGGAGTTAGCGTACAAGTGTAGCAACCTGAGAGCTTTTCACCGTATTAATCCATGTGATTTGGACATGTAGTAAGATTCTCTATATTTCCTGGTGTTATATTATGTTTATGTTTGCAATTGAAGTATTGATATTGTGAGTAATGCACGTTCCCCAGTGTTCGGGTTCCAGGGTGTTACAAATAGTATATGCCCAACTATTTGCCACTAGCCACCTTGTGGAAGAAGGTTGTGTTAGCATCTCCTTCTTTAAGCCAGGTCACCCTTGAACATTGTCTCCATTTACTATTTTTAATACGGTAGATGCAGGACATATCCTCACGAAGAGTTAGAAGTCTAGTATGTTCAACAGTGGTCAAGCCTCATGTCTCTTCTATTCGTTCCAAAGAATCTGTGGTCTCTAAAATTTCCTGCTTTGGTCTCCATAGATTCGCAAATCTCACACGATTCCATCACCTAAGTCTGGCTTGCAGTCTTCTATTCTACATCTAGTTTTCTGCCACTTCTTTGCTACCTATTAGGAGTTGCCAGTTTGACTAAACTATGTATGAAAAGCATTTGCTCCTAGCCATCCCGATTCTAAGCAGAATCTCGAAGGTTTATGTAGCTGAATTCAATAGAAGAGGAATGTGATTCGTGGAAGATTTAAGCATTGTGAAAATTCACTCTAGAAGGAAAAAAATATCCCTTTCGAAAGAGAAAAAGAACTTATCCAATTTGGCCAGAATGGAAGATGCTTGCATGTTAGACCAAGTGAACAGTTTATTTGAGATCGAGAGTTCCATCTAGTTAAGGTGGTTCAAAATGAGATTGAACTCTTCCCTTCCCCCGTTGAAACACCCCAAATCTCTATGTTCGAATGCAAAACTGGTGATATCTACGACCCAAGGCAATTGCCAATGTTGTGAAATCAAAACTAACTTTCCCCAGAGACTATCTCTAGATGCGCTCAGTGAAGGACCATATATAACAGAAGCCATTAGCTCTAAACAGTCTCTCATCCTGTGTAAGAGAAGAGTAAAGGAAAACATCCCTAGGCGTTCTCCAAAGTACTTGTAATCTTGAAGCCTCAACAAAAAGTAAAAGTCTCCAAGTGTTAATGCAGCTACCCCCAACTCGACAAAGACATTGGGCCGAGTCAAGTTTAGTCTCCACCAAACCTACTAAGTCCGCCTTGGTCGAATTGATAACATATCTTACAATCTCATGCTTGCCCTTCTGTAAGCCCTATTTTCAGTTTTTATTGTATTTTATATTCTTTTGATTATTGTAATTGAATTCTTTTATTATGGAGTATTTTGCTTTTTCTTGGATTTTCCTTATTCTCTCTTGATCAATCTATGCTCTTTGGCGTGATTCTGTTCTTTTGAGAATTTTGCTCTTTCTATTTTGAATTTGATTTGTTCTCCATTATGTTCGTCTCGTCTCATTGCACTTGTTGGTCTCTTTTTGGAGCCAGAACCGAAACCCAGAACCCACTAAATCTTAACCTAAACCGTAATTTTCCTGATCCCTATAAATACCACATTAATTAACCCTAATTACTTTTAAACCCTCTCTCTCTCTTACCGCCGCACTCTCTCTCCCGTAACCATCTCTCTCTCTCTCTCTCTCTGTTTTTCCGTAACCCAGACCCAACCACCCTAAACTCTCGACGCCCCCGTCCATCCTCCGATCATCGTCCATCCCCGTCATCACCACCGTTTCCGTCTCCGTCTCCTCTACATCCCTATCGTCGTCGCTCGCCCCCGTCCTCGCCATTAACCACCGAACCCAATCACTGAAGTTTCCCGTCACCATATTTTCATCTCCGTCGCCCTATTTCATCGCCGTGCCCTTCATCGTCTTCGTCGTCCCTCGTCGCGCCTGTGCACCCCTCTTAGCATCGCCGTTGAGTCCCCGATCATCGCGAGTTGCCGTCCCCTGTTTTCAACTGCGAAAACAGAGTTCCTTCGCCGGAGTTGTTGTCGCCGCTGTTGCTTCCCGACCGTGGTAACGACGCCGCTCCGCCGCAGTCGCCGCTCTACCGCAGTCATCGAGCGGCCAGTCCACCGCTCTTTTTCTCTCTCCATTCGCTGTTGAGAGGTTGAAGACGCACCACAAGTGGGCCGTTTCGCTGTTCGTTGTTTTGTCGCGTCGGATCCCCAAGCAGCTATCCGCTGTTCGGGTTGGATCCGGTGCGAGGTCGCATTTTGATTGGCCGATTTTTGCTGTCCCGTGTTCTACCGCACCCGGTCTCGCTTGCTGTTCGCTGTTTTGGGGCTAGATCAGGTGTGAGGTAGTGGATCTGATTGGCTGAATTGGTGTTCTGCATTCTGTCCAGATCCAGTGTATGGGATTTGCTCTAGGATCTTGCTATTGCGATTGATTCTTCGTGCAGTTTTTGGGAGATTTCGCCCGGGATTCTGATCCCGTTATTCTATTATTTTTATTAATATCTACAATAACAGGCAAGTCTCTTCTTGAACCCCTTTCATTATTTGTGTTCAAGATTAATTGATCTCATGCAAGTGGATCCGTCCTTTTCGTTATCAAAAATATATTTTTGACAATTCTGTTAAGATTATCTAGGGTTTACACGAGCTAACTCGACATATTCTTAACTTCGTGCTATCTCCTTGATCTTTAACCCAGTCCCCAATGTTTCATGCATATGCACAATTAAAATAACTAGATTTGTACTTAGAACTGCTTGATGAAATGGACATGAATGTACTGATTTGGTCTAACTGATGAATTGACACCATGATTGTAATAAATGTACCATGAACCTTAGAAATTGCATGTTGACACCTAGGATTCATTTTATTACAAATTTGCATGCTTTATATGATCATATGATTTATTTAATTACTATCCATGTTTAGACATATGCTGGACTGCTGTATATTTCATTTTGAAGTAGATTTTTGACCATAACAGAGACATAATTCGAAGGAACTTACTAAATGAGAAATATAGCCCTTGATGTCTAGATATTTTTCCCTACTCTGGATTTAAATTCCAATTTACCATCTGTTAGTTATCATCACTTTAATGCAACTGTGTTAGTAAATTCAGACTCAGATTTTCATGCATTTTCTGCTGTTGTTTATTTTATTTGACCATGCTAATAGTACAAGAAAAATCTGAAATAATTTAGGTTGGACCTAGACATGTATAGGTATAACCCAAAAGTTTTGTAGATTTTAATAATGAATTCTCTGACCCGAAACAATTAGTTGAACACAACCTACTGCATGCTGCCTGGACTTAAAATCTGATTAGAACAGAGTTTTCACCTTAGTTCTCAAACATCCTATATACCTTAATTATACTCGCTGGAATAGTGTGGAAGTCTATTTTCCAGATCTTCTAGCGGATTCAATTTTGCTAATTTGTAGTGCCCGCAATCCATGATTTGGTACAGCAAGGTCATGCTGTCCTGATTTTGTGAAATGTGTTTATTTGATGTGTTTGACCCATGCTTTGTCTATAATGCTTAGAACTAGTCTCACATAGTAATGAACAACATTGACACCCTCTTGCATGCTCACATAGGATGAAATAAAATGATAACAAGCCGGGGTTATATGGAATGACTTGGTAGTGAACAATCGAAGACTGTACTCGGTCGAGCCCTACTGTACTGACTGTACTGTATGGCCGTAAACACTGCTCGAGAAACACTGACACTGAACATGATACACTGATTTTTGGACGGAGTACATGAACCGTGAATTCACCATCAGTCTAAAGCGTTCACTGTGTTGTGTGGAATCTGTAGTATGGGATGCAGTAGTACGTGCACTAGTTAGATTAATAATGTACTTAATAACCTGCATTTCCTGCTTGATACTAATATCGCTCATTACATGCGTGATTTACTGTACACCTTTGATAATTTTCTTGCTCTTTGTTTTGTTTCTTTTCTTTGACCATGTCCTTATTCCATGATATCCATGTTTCCTTTACTCTTTGTTTTCTCTACGTGCCACCCACGACTTGCTCTAAGGCCACTCTTTTATTTCTTTTAGACCAGAAATTTACAGGTGCTGAAGAATCTAATCCTGAAGGTATTGGTGAGCAACATTTCTAGAGATGGATCCATTTTCCGCTTCATATTTTTTCTTATTGTTATTTATTTCTTTAACATTATGAAATTGTACTTGTTTTGGGCTCTGTGACCCGTAGTTTTGTTTTGATCCCGGATGTTGGATATTTATAATGTTGGTTTATTTCATTATTATTGGAATTCATCTTGTTTCATGTGATTATATTTTTCTGCGTGGTTGTATCTTGTTCTTTTATTGCTGAGTTAGTGTGGTACAGCTTATGGATGGTGTTTACATTGTTCGCTGGGCCTACCTTACATGCTTGTGTTCTCGTATCCTGGGAAGCGGGGCGTGATAGGGTTTTTAGTGGTATTAGAGCCCTGAGTTGAGTAATATATTAATCAAACATGACTATCTTTACGAGGGTTAGCTTTGATTGGTATATTAGTCGAGCTTGGCTCTAACCGGGATAACTCAGTGATTTACACGCCACGATAATCACATGAATGCATGTATAATGACCAACATATGATCTGGGTACTGACCATCTTTTGATCGTGTTCCAGACTATGGCTTGTGGGAAATCTTCTTCTCGCTCGGACAACGCTGCTATTCTCCAGACGGTTCAGCAAATGATGGCTCTTCAGCAGGAGCACAATGAGCTGATGAGAGCCACTTTGGTAGCCAATGGGAATGACGTTTGACCTTTACCTGGTGCTCTTCCACCTAAGCTTGGTACGGTAGCGGATTTCATGAGGTTGCACGTGGATAAGTTTTTGGGTACTGAATCTCTGTTGGAAGCAGAGCAATGGCTTATCCGGACGGAGCAACTGCTGGTTGCTGCTCGTGTTGCTGAGGTGGATCGTGTGGATGTGGTTCACATACAGCTAGTGGATCTTGCTCATATCTGGTGGCGGGTTGAATCCGAGAGGATGCCGCGACCCATTGAGTGGGCCACTTTCTCTCAGAGCTTCATGGTGAAGTTCTTTCCCAATGTCACCAATGCAGAGATGGAGCGACAATTTGTTTTCCTAACTCAGGTCAGCTAGATAATGTTCTTAATTGTCATTTATTGTTGCTTACTTCACTTGTGACAATGTTAATTAGAAAATTATCATAACAAGGGAAACCCGTTCCGTGGACAAGTATGTTGCAGAATTTACTCGGCTCAGTCGCTTCTCCCCTACCCTCGCTGCCACTAATGAGGCTCGGGCTAGTCATTTTCTGTCGGGCTTGAGTTTTTCCCTCCAAGACCGTTTGCCTGCTCTTCGGCTTCGTGTTTACTCCGACGTTTTTGATGTGGCTCGGATCCAAGAGCAGACTCTTAGCAGATCCAGTGTTTCTCAAAGGATAGTTTTTCACCCCATTGCACCTCGGCCTTTCGGAGGACCTATTCGGAAGCTAGTTCTACCCCTTCCCGCGAGAGCACAGCCGTACGCACCTGTTGTTCAAAAGAATATTGATACTTGTGGCTTTTTTCATAAGACTGGGCATTCACAGTGAGACTGTAGGAGGGCCAACCGGTAGTGTTTAGTGTGTTGAAGCAGTGAGCACATGGTACGTGACTATCCGAGTAGCAGAGGTTCTACGTCGGTTACTGGTGCTGCTCAGCTAGGAGCACCGACGCGTGGTCAGGGCAGGCGGTCTCTTTGTGACAGCTTTGCTGAAGAGTCCTAATGGTCATAACGCTATCTGGGTGATACTGGACCGGCAGACGAAGTGTGCTCACTTCATTCCTTTCCGTGTGGGTCAGTCTACGGAGAGTTTGGCCGAGCAGTACGTTCAGGAGATTGTTCGTCTGCAAGGAGTTCCTGTCAGCATTGTATTGGATCGGGATATGAGATTCAGATCTCAGTTCTGGGAGTTTGCAGAGGAGCTTGGGTACTAAGCTGAGCTACAGTACAGCGTTCCATCCTCAAATGGATGGGCAGTTAGAAAGGACAATTCAGATCCTAGAAGACATGTTGAGATCTTGCGTTCTTCAGTTTGGAATTTCGTGAGAAGATCATCTTTACTTGGCCGAGTTCTCTTATAATAACAGTTACCAGGCGAGTCTCAAGACTGCTCCATTCGAAGCTTTGTATGGACGCAAGTTTAGATCGCCAGTCTGTTGGGATGATATCAGCGAGAGGAAACTTTTAGGCTCTGAGTTGATCACGAAGACAGCTGATGCCATGGCTCAGATTCGTAAGCATTTGCAGGCCGCTCAGGATCGGCAGAAGATGTGTGCTGATTGTCGTCGGAGACATCTAGAGTTTGAGGCAAGTGAGCATGTGTTCCTCAAGGTGTTTCCTTGGAAAGGTGTTATCCGTTTCGGCAGTGGAGGCAAGTTGAGTTCTCGATTCATAGGTCCATTCGACATTGTGGAACGTATGGGCAAGGTAGCTTACAGGCTCGCATTACCGCCAGCTTTAGCAGGTGTCCATGATGTATTCCATATTTCTCAGTTAAGGAAATACATCAGAGATGACAGTCATGTGGTTGACTACTCAGACTTGTCTGTGAGGCCAGATTTGCCCTGGGAAATTCGACCTGTCTCTATTTTAGACTGTCAAGAGAAGTTGCTAAAGAATAGAGTTATCAAGTTGGTCTGAGTTTCTTGGGATCCTCGCTTGCCAGGGGAGTCTACTTGAAGGTTAGAGGAAGAGATTCGGGAGAGGTTTCCTCATTTGTTTGAGTAGTGGTTGCTTGTTTTGTTTTGCTTTGTTTGTTACGGGGTTTGCCCTATGCACCTCTTATGTGAATTTCGAGAACGAAATTCTTCTTGTAAGGTGGGTAGGATCTGTAAGACCTATTTTAAGTTTTCATTATATTTTGTGTTCTTTTGATTATTGTAATTGAATTCTTTTATTATGGAGTATTTTGCTTTTTCTTGGATTTCCCTTATTCTTTCTTGATCAATCTATGCTCTTCGGCTTGATTCTGTTCTTTTGTGAATTTTGCTCTTTCTATTTTGAATTTGATTTGTTCTCCATTGTGTTCGTCACGTCTCATTGCTCTTGTTTGTCTCTTTTTGGAGCCAGAACCGAAACCCAGAACCCACTAAATCTTAACTAAAACCCTAATTTTCCTGATCCCTATAAATACCACATTAATTAACCCTAATTAATTTTAAACCCTCTCTCTCTCACCGCCGCACTCTCTCTCCCATAACATCTCGCTCTCTGTGTTTTTCTGTAACCCAAACCCAACCACCCTAAACCCCCGAACCCCCGTCCATCCTCCGATCATTGTCCATCCCCATCTTCACCACCGTCTCCGTCTCCGTCTCCGTCTCCTCTACATCCCTATCGTCGTCGCTCGCCCCCGTCCTCGCCATTGACCACCGAACCCAATCACTGAATTTTCCTGTCGTCATATTTTCATCTCTGTCGCCCTATTCCATCACCATGCCCGTTCATCGTCTTTGTCGTCCCTCGCCGAGCCTGTGCACCCCCCTAGCATCGCCGTCGAGTCCCCGATAGTCGCGAGTCGCCGTCCCCTGTTTTCAACCGTAAAAACAGAGTTCCTTCGTCGGAGTTGTCGTCACCGCTATCGCTTCCCGACCGTGGTAACGATGCTGCTCTGCCAAAGTCGTCGCTCCGTCGCAGTCGTCGTGCTGCCAGTCCGCCGCTCTCTCTCTCTCCATCCGCTGTTAAGAGGTTGAAGACGCACCGCGAGTGGGCCATTTTGATGTTCGCTGTTTTGCCGTGTCGGATCCCCAAGCTGCTGTCCGCTGGTCGGGTTGGATCCGATGCGAGGTCGCATTTTGATTGACCGATTTTTGCTGTCCCGTGTTCTACCGCACCTGGTCTCGCTTGCTGTTCGCTGTTTTGGGGCTAGATCAGGTGTGAGGTAGTGGATCTGATTGGCTGAATTGGTGTTCTGCATTCTGTCCAGATCTAGTGTATGGGATTTGCTCTAGGATCTTGCTATTGCGATTGATTCTTCGTGCAGTTTTTGGGAGATTTCGCCCGGGATTCTGATCCCGTTATTCTATTATTTTTATTAATATCTACAATAACAGGCAAGTCTCTTCTTGAACCCCTTTCATTATTTGTATTCAAGATTAATTGATCTCATGCAAGTAGATCCGTCTTTTTCGTTATCAAAAATCTGTTTTTGATAATTCCGTTAAGATTATCTGGGTTTACACGAGCTAACCTGACATACTCTTATCTTCGTGCTATCTCCTTGATCTTTAACCCAGCCCCCAATGTTTCATGCATATGCACAATTAAAATAACTAGATTTGTACTGAGAACTACTTGACGAAATGGACATGAATGTACTGATTTGGTCTAATTGATAAATTGACACCATGACTGTAATAAATGTACCATGAACCTTAAAAATTGCATGTTGACATCTTGGACTCACTTGATTACAAATTTGCACGCTTTATATGACCATATGATTTATTTAATTACTATCCATGTTTAGACATTTGCTGGACTGTTGAATGTTTCATTTTGAAATAGATTTTTGACTATGATAGAGACATTATCGAAGGAACTTAATAAATGAAAAATGTAGCCCTTGATGTCTAGATAACTTTCCTCTACTCTGGATTTAAATTCCAATTTACCATCTGTTAGTTATCATCACTTTAAAGCAACTGTGTTAGTAAATTCAGACTCAGATTTTCATGCATTTTCTGTTGTTGTTTACTTTATTTGACCATGCTAATAGTACAAGAACAATCTGAAATAATTTATGCTGGACCTAGACATGTATAGGTATAATCCAGAACTTTTTGTAGATTTTAATAATGAATTCTCTGACCCGAAACAATTAGTTGAACACAACCTACTGCATGCTGCCTGGACTTAAAATCTGATTAGAACAGAGTTTTCACCTTAGTTCTCAAACATCCTATATACCTTAAATATACTCACTGGAACCGTGTGGAAGTCTATTTTCCAAATCTTCCAGCAGATTCAGTTTTGCTAATTTGTAGTGCCCGCAATCCATGATTTGGTACAGCAAGGTCATGCTGTCCTGATTTTGTGAAATGTGTTTATTTGATGTGTTTGACCCATGCTTTGTCTGTAATGCATAGAACTAGTCTCACATAGTAATGAACAACATTGACACCTTCTTGCATGCTCACATAGGATGAAATAAAATGATAACAAGCCGGGGTTATATGGGAAGACTTGGTAGTGAACAATCGGAGACTGTACTCGGTCGGACCCTACTGTACTGACTGTACTGTATGGCCATAAACACTGCTCGAGAAACACTGACACTGAACATGATACACTGATTTTTGGGCCAAGTACATGAACCGTGAATTCACCATCAGTCTAAACGTTTAGTGTGTTGTGCAAAATCTATAGTATGGGATGCAGTAGTACGTGCACTAGATAGATTAATAAAATACTTAATAACCTACATTTCCTGCTTGATACTGATATCACTCATTACATGCGTGATTTATTGCACACCTTTGATATTTTTTCTACTTTTTGTTTTGTTTCTTGTCTTTGACCATGTCCATATTCCTTGATATCCATGTTTCCTTTACTCTTTGTTTTCTCTATTTGCCGCCCATGACTTGCTTTAAGGGCACTCTTTTATTTCTTTTTAGACCAGGAATTTACAGGTGCTGAGGAATCTAATCCTGAAGTTATTGGTAAGCAACATTTCTAGAGATGGATCCAGTTTTCGCTGCATATTTTTTCTTATTGTTATTTATTTCTTTAACATTATGAACTTGTACTTGTTTTGGGCTCTATGACTCGTAGTTTTGTTTTGATCCCGGATGTTGGATATTTATACTGTTGGTTTATTTCATTATTATTGGAATTCATCTTGTTTCATGTGATTATATTTTTCCTGCGTGGTTGTATCTTGTTGTTTTATTGCTGAGTTAGTGTGGTGCAGCTTATGGATGGTGTTTACATCGTTTGTTGGGCCTATGTTACGTGCTCGTGTTCCCGTATCCTGGGAAGCGGGGCATGACACCTTCCCCTCCATCCTCGTCACATATTAAAATAGGCAATTCAGTGTGATGGTAAGGCATTCGGCATTTGAGTTCTCCATGATGGCTCTGTCCCTAGTTCCCAACTCCTAGTGTTTCTAAGAGCAAAGAAATTTGATCACTTAAATCCCCTACATGTAACTTACAAGATTTGGCTAACTGAACAACATCTTTATTAGACATAAAGTTGAAAATAGTTGCTAAAAAAGAGTGAGTACCTTCTTGCGAGGATGTAGGTGGCCTAGATGCCACTGCCAGCTCCAAGGCAACAATAAGTTCACCTTGCTGCGAGTGATCTGCTGCTAGACTACTGCGTGAGAATGAACCCTTCGCCCGCTACCTCTCGCTCTCTCTCACCCTATGATAATTCATTCCTAAACTGGGACCAAGACTAGTTGATCTCTTGAACAATCTTCCACTGATGCACCCCTCCTGTAACACCCAACAAAAAAAAAAATAATATTTTTATTAGTATTATTTTTGCTTACCGGGTTAGTGCATGCAACACATATGCATTGCAAAATGTGAGTAGCATTTTTATTATTATTTATTTATTATTGTTTTATAAATTTTATTGATATTGATGGCAGTATTTTTTTAGTGGGTTATTAATATTAATAAAAATTAGTATTAATAATAAGAAAATATTATTTGATCCCATGAAAAAAAGAAAAAGAAAGAGAAAAAGAAAAAGAAAAAAACTAGCACAACAGAAAAGAGGCACAAACCCTAACCCTAATTGGGTTAGGCAGGCTTTTATAAAGAGAGGGGGAGAGAGAGTCCCCTCTCTTAGTTTTTGTTTCCTTTTCTTTTGAAGTTGTTTCAGGGTTTGGAGGAGAAGGACTTTTGGAGGCTATTGATCAAGAATCTGATATTAGAAGCGGTGGGCATTCTTATTTTCTCTTCATTATTGTTGTTATTGTTATTTCAATTCTTGTAGCATGTTAGTTTATTGTCATGTAGACATGTAGATAGCATGCTAGGGGTTTTCTGAATACTTGTTTTAATTATCGAGATGATATGTATAGATGCATGACAAATACTGTTTGTATGTTCTTGATGAGTAGTGAATGATTAAAATAGACAAGAAGATCTAGTTGCCTTTGTGACGTCGAAAAAAGAAACCGAAACACACACACACATATATAGGAAATTTATCAGTTGAGCACTTCGTGAGCACATGCCCTTCTGGCCATCATATGAATGATCCAAATCATTCACATTGACCTACACGTCTAAATTAGTCTAAATATATAAAATCAAGTCATTTGAAATTCATTTGCCTGTCCATCATGTCATTAGAAAAAGAAAAAAAAAGCCATATTCAGCCATACAATTTTGTAATACTTCAATAGATGGGCAAATGAATTTTAAATGACTTGATTTTGCATACTTAGACAAATTTAGACGTGTAGACCAATGTGAATGGTTTGGATCATTATATGATGGTCGCAAGAAGGGTGAGTGCTCACGGAAAGGAGTGTTCAAACGAAGCCCCCCCTATATATATATATATAACATACAATAACACATATTTCAATTCTAAATTCCATGCCATTGATAACTATAAACTTGTTTATTTGGTATTGATTAATAACTTGATGATTTACTGATTATTAAATACATAAAATATCGATTTTGAAATAGTTAAATCTCAGTTTTTCGAAAGTTTTACTTGGTGTTTTTAGGGTTTCTATCGCTGAGAATTTTGGGTCTTGTTTGGATTTGGGTTTGGATCCAAAGAGGTTTCGGCCTGGGTTGAGATTGAATGCATGTTTGAGTCCAAATAGGGGCTCGGGTTTGGGTCATGTTTGAGCTCCGGTTCGGGTCATGTTTGAGTTCCGGTTCAGATTTAGATAGGGACTTAGGAATGGATCCAAGAGGGGCTCGGGCTAGTTTTAGATTGAGCTCGGGTTCGGATCCAGAGGAGCTTTGATCGGGTTAAGATGGAGCTTGATTCCGGGTTTGGATCCAGAGGAGTTCGAGCCAAGTTTGGGTTGGGTTTTTGGACTTAGAGTAGAGTTGTGTTGAGGATTGATTAATGTGATGAACTTAGAACGAGTTGTATAGTCTAGCTGACTTTCTTGTTTAATTTTAATAGTTGATAAACATGAGTTTTTCTTAATAACTAAAATATGATAACAGGACCTACTAATATTTGGAAGATAGATTGAAATTTAGAGGTTAGATTAATTGGGTGTAAGACCAAGAATTATACGACATTTTGCAAGTTGTGTAAAAGATAGACTTGAGATGTCAGTGAATCTACCTATTTGTGTTTCGACTTAGAAATTTCTGAGCAGTTAGAACTTCCAGTCATTCGAGTTATGTTAGCAAGTTAGGGTTTTCATAGGAAAACCTAGAGTGTAGCTTGATGTAACGTCCTAGTTGTGTAGAGCTATAGATGCTGAGCAAGACACATGGCGGAGGAAAGGTTGTGATTCATAGAAAGTTGGAATAAGTCGGGGCAGGCTAGTATTCCTAGTGTGGTTGAGTTCGGGCAAGTAGGGTGACGCTAGCTCTAGGCGATAGTTTTTTATATTTGACAATAAGAATAGATACTAGAAAGGTGTTGTGAATGAAGCAAAGAGAAAACGTGAGTATGGGGATCTAGTGTAACATCCCGAATTTTCATATAATTAAAAATAAAATTTTCATTTGATTTCACGTGTTTCACACGTACAAATTAATGTGTGCATTGGCTTTAAAATTATTTTTATGTCATGAATAAACATTTTCATTCTCTTTTAAAAAGTCTATTATCATTTTTTATTAATTCTTAGGCCTAATAGCTTAATTCTAGCCCACCCAAAAATTAATTAATTAATTAATTAAGAACCCATGGATTTTAGCCCGCATAATTAGCCCACTAATTAATTCTATTATTAATTAAAACATCTTGTATGGTAGACATGATCATGTAATAAATAAATTAATAAATTAATGAACAAACAACTAGGTGTGCATGTGAGGGCACGTGCATTACACATGCACATGCAATAGAAGAGAAGGAGGGGGCGGCCAATTCAAGAGATGGGGAGAGTGGGAGAGTGGAGAGTTGGTTGCTCACTAGTGGGTAGTTCTTCTAACTCCCGAGTGCATCTTAGCCCTTCATCCAAACACATCTCAACCCTTTATTTGTTCATGAGTTGTGTATAAATCCCCCCGTTACTCTTATCATTTGCACTCAGAAAATTTTTAAGAGAAAGAGAAAGAAAAGGCATTGTGAGAAAAAGATTGAGTGTGAGAAAAATTGTGTAAGAGAAAGAGAGTGTGTGTTCTTGTTCATTGGAGGCCGGCAAGCAAGAGTGGAGAATCCTCGGGTTTGTTCAAGGAGGAGGAGTTCGGTTGCACAAGCTAGGAGGAGAAGGCTAGGATCAAGGAGAAGGAAAGGCAATCGTGCTTTCAAGGAGTTTTCTTTAGGAGTTTTTATTTTTCTTCAAAGAGGTGGCAAATTCTCTACTTCTAATGTAGATATCATGTTAGTAAGTTAATTTTATGAATATCCTAAAGAAAGTAATTAAATTTGCCATGTGATTGCTTAAAGAGATTAGTAGGGAAAAAGAGAAAATTTTGATTGAGATTAGTTAATTAAAACTTATCATGGTGTCTTATTAATGTAAATCATGCTAGAATATCTATTTTTAATGAACCATGCTAGTGTGATGATTTTGCTTAGTGAATGAGTTAGTTGTAAATTGAGAATAATGAATATTGACATGTGTTAGTTGCTAAATGTCTAAATTGTTATTCTAATTATGTAATGTTGATGTGATAAAGGAAAAGAGAATGATTGCTAAACTCCTGTAGAATGGAAAGAGAAGAAGAACATACATTTAGTGGATTTATAATGGTTTTTGAGAAGGAACCATAGTTTATTTCAAAGTCAATCATGTATTTTTTAAATATAAATTGGAAAGAAAACTTATTTTAATGTCGAAATTAAGAGTTTTTAATTGCTGTTATACTGTATTTTTTTAAAGAAAATATTCTGGAAGGAATTTTGAATTGAAAGGTATAAATTCATTGAGAAATTGAAATTTGTAAAAGAAATTTTCGAATAGACAGAGAGTATAAAGTTTTTTTTCATTGCCTCTTCATAACAGAGGATTGGTTTGAGTATACTGGCTTTCGGTGTAAGTATATGGCGTTGTGAACTATGCATGTAGTCTCGGATTCGAGTTTTGAAGAGGCTCTATTTTTATTGAAAATTTGTTTTTTTCTTTTTCCAAAATACAGTCCAGTACGTATATAAAGTATTTGAGGAGAATCATATCAGCTAGCCGCCTTGGACTGCTTGGTCTTCGGGTGCAGTTTAAGTTAGTTACTGTAGCTAGGCGGGGGGGGGGGGGGGGGGGGGGGGGGGTGGGTCTAGGGTTTGAATCCGACCACTGCCCTTTTTAATATATTTTTGATATTTTTTGATATATTGGAGTTTTAAGAGTAATAAAAATTTGGAAAAAATTTTATTATTCCTCAAATATTATCTTGGCTTTATGAAAAATAAGTCCACAACATTTTAATATATTTTGTGAGAATTGGATGTGGTTTTTATATTAAAATGATGGGATGAAGAACTTGATAAATATTCTTTAAAATATGGCTTTGGTAAAATTAAAGAAAGAGGAAAATTTGAATGCAAGAAATTTGTGTGGAGATCAAATTATGAGATTTTGTAAGTTAGTAAATGGAATTGGTGTTTTGTACATATAATTGTGCATGGAAAATGAAATAAAAGGATCATGATGAAATATGGAAATTTGTGAGTATGAATACTCAATTTTTTTGTGAACATGAAAAGAGGTTATAAACTAGAGTGTAGCTAAATCCTTACACTGACATGAATGAGTTCTTCAAAGTAAATGTTGTAATAAAAGACTAAGATTGGGTCGTTGTTATCAATTGATGGTTAAGATCGGTGTAGAGGTAATACTAACTCTAGGGTGTTAATTTATTCATGATTCAAATATCTAAGGACAACACTATAGTGAAGATGTGATGAAGTATGAGGGCCTCGGATCCACAGTGTGAGAGTGTTCACAGGTTGTCCACATGATGCGTCATGTCATGACGTGAATACATCTCCGAAATTATCGGGATCGTGGCGACGCTTGTGGGGTTCTTGGTGACTACATAGTGCCATCATACGATGACGGAGGAGAATTGTCCATAGGCTATCTACATGATGCGTCATGTCATGATGTGGGATTCCCTTCTAGGCTATCTGGACATGGGCTCGTAACTCATAAAATATCTCGGATACTTACCGTAGTTACCGTAGTAGTTAAACTTATAACGAAGGATTCAACCCTACAAGATGAAGAACGGTTAAGGCTTGCCCTCGGATTTATGTAGAATGGGATGCATAAGTTCGAACAAGTGTGCATTAGTGTCATGAAATAATAAGTAACTGCATTCAGACTAAGTGCATAGTCACACACGACATCAGTCAGATAGTCCCCTTAGTTTTGTTTGTGACCAAGTGCGTGCTTTCCAAGTAAAAGAAATTGATGTATTATATCCCAGCGTCAGTTGTATGCAACTGACGTGCCCACAGTTTCTATGCAGGATAAAATAGATGAAAGGACTAAATAAAGAATGTTGCTTAAAGAAATGTTTCAATTGTTATTTTAATTATGTATCATATTGTAATTTATTTTTGCTGCGTTGATGTAAATATTGTTGTATAAAATTTTAAATTCCTTGTAAAATTGTACGAAGTAAAGTGTAATGATCTTGTGGAACTTCGAATTCAGACTTATTTGGTATTCGGGGTGTACATCTAGGATGATCCACGGAGTTAAATAATCCCCAGTATTCCGGTATGAGAGATGAAATAGGCCCCAGAATGATCTATGGAGTGGAATTGATCTCCATTATTCCAATATGAGAGTGACGCTCATGGGACGTTTGTATGATGAGGGCACCGGGGGAGTGAGATATTATCCAGAATTCCGAGATGAGATACAAAATAGGCTCCAGAACAATCTACAGATGTAGATTGATCTCTAGTTTTCTGGGGCGTGAGCCAATACTCACAGAATGTCTAAATCTTGAAGTTTGTCATGAACATAGGAATGCATAGTTTAAAATTATTCCTGTAATTTGTACTAAGTTTGTACTAAATTGAAGTAAAAGATTCTAGATGTGTTACGGATTTCCTGTGTATTGAATTTGGGGCATTATATATTTGTATCAGAGCCAACTTCAATTAGTAGTACTAAACATAAATAGGGAAGTAAACCTATGTGGGCACAAGATGAGTGCATTTTTGCATTTTGGATCATGAATGCCATAGTTTGTTCGAACATCCATTTATGATACTCGTTCGACTAAGTTAGTTTATTTTCGTGAGTGTAGGAATGGTAGGATCCATAACGAGGAACGGCGAGGCTGAAGAGGGAGTGATCTAGAGCAATAACAATGGACTTATCTCGAGACAGAACTCGGTAGGGTCTACCAAATTGTGAATGCATTCATGACGGTAGGTGTGGGCTGAAATGTCGTGGCAGGACTAGCAGCTCGAACTCCCGATCCAATCAAGCATGTGGAGTCATTCAAGCGAATGAATTCATTGGTGTTCGAAGGACATGCTGACTCTAATGCGTCAGATGACTTGGACAGGCAGATATAAACGGTGTTTGAAGTGTTGGAAACCCCATAGGCTAAAAGGTGAGGTTAGCGAACATTCAGTTGGTGAAAGATGCTAGTGCCTGGTGGCAAACAGTGACGAGAAATTTTCGCAATGGACCCGTGACTTGAGAAGCATTCTTGGAAGAGTATATGGATCACTACTTTCCTATGGACATCCAAGTGAAGAAGGCTATGGAATTTATGAATTTGCAGGAAGAGAGTATGATAGTGACAAAATATGAGAACAAGTTTTCTCAACTATCGAGGTACGCACCAGAACTGATTGTAGACGAAGCAGGAAGGTCAGGAAGTTTGAACATAGTCTAAGGCCGAGCTTGAAGTCCCACATGATACCCTTGGGGATTAGAAGGTTTGAAAAACTAGTTCATAGAGCAGTTATTACCAAGACATACATGGAGCAGTTCTAGCAAGCTATGAAGAAGAAAGAATGGTGGAACAAAGGCAAAAGGTCTGCAATGACAACCCACTATGAGAAGAAATTCCCGTAGAATAAGGGTAAGTTCAATAGGCCAATCAGCAAAGTGATCATGGCTCAGGGGATGAGATGTTACAACTACGGAGAGATAGGCCATTAAATGTTAGAATGTCCCAAGCAGAAGAAAGCCATAACTTAGAACAATTGTGGGAAGGAGGGGCATATCAGTCCAAATTGTCTGCAACTGAAACAAGGAGCTGTTAATGGTGATTTATATAGGAAAATGGAAAAGCCATATCGGCAAGAGTGAGTATTTGTGCAGACAGAAGAAGATGGAGAGAATTTAGTCGAGGTCATCAGCGATATGTAACAACTTGCTGATGACTTTGTAAGGAAATAATGTTGTGTTTTGAACAATGTAATTTTTGATGTTTCATGATATCTATTGATAAATAGAATAAAGGACAAAGTTTTCTTTGATACTGATATTCTCATACTTCCGTGTCTCCTAAGTTCGCAAAGAAGTTAGGTGTTGAACCTAAGATTTTCCCTGATAGGGTATTGGAAGTGGTCATGCATTCAAGAGACACACTGACTACCAATCGATACTAAGCTGAATGTTATATCAAAGTTGGGGAAAGAATTTATGGAATAGACTTTATAGAGCTGGAAGTTTTGGGAGTTGACGTGATCATTTGTATAGATTGGATGGCGACCTATAATGCAACCATTGAGTGTAAATGTAACAAGGTAGTAGTGAAAGCACATAGAAGACCAGATGTGGTATTCCACGGAAAGACAGAATACAAAGGAGTAGTAGCAGCTCGACTAGAGAGGAAGATTCCTGAAGGAGTCAAAGCGATTCCGGTGGTCCGAGTCTTTCCGATAGTGTTCCTTGACGACGTACCTAGATTAAAACATCGTCGAGATGTCGAGTTCAGTATCGACATACAACCAGGAAGTGCCCCAGTATCTAAAGTGCCTTACAGGATTGCACCTTTGGAGTAAGATAGAAGCAGATTAAAGAGCTACTACATACACAAAGAATTCATCAGGCCTAGTGCTTCTTGATGGAGGGCACCTGTATTGCTAGAGAAGAAGAAGGATGGTTCAATGAGGAAGTGCCTCAATTAATGTGAGCTAAATAAGGTGACGATTCAGAACAAGTACACGATTCCTCGAATCGACGATTTGTGTGATCGGATTCAGGGAGCAGTAGTTTTCCCCAAGATTGTCTACGGTCAAGTTATCACCAAGTTCGGGTTAAGGAGGAGAATATACAAAAGATAGCTTTTAGGACTCGGCATGGATACTATGAGTTTTTAGTCATGTCGTTTGTAGTAACTAATGCGCTGGCAATATTCATAGACATGATGAACCAGATTCTGCAACCGTTCATTGACTCATTTGTCGTGGTGTTCATCAATGATATTCTTGTGTACTCGAAGATGGAAGAAGATCATGCCTAACACTTTGCAAAGTGTTGAAGAAGTTGTAATAACAGAGAATGTACGAAAAATTATCCAAGTGCGAATTTTGGATGTCCAAAATTGCATTTCTAGGACACATCTTTTATAAAAAGGGAGTAGCCACTGATCTACAGATGATAGAGGCGGTGAAAGTATGGTCTCGACCTACGACAATGAAGAAAATCAGGAGTTTCTTAGGGTTGACAGGTTACTATTAACGATTTATCCAAGGTTACACACAGTTAGTTGTACCGTTAATAGGACTGACTAAGAAGAATGTGAGTTGCACTTGGATTGACAAGTGTTAAACAAGTTTCCAGAATTTGAAGGAGAAACTAACGACGACACGAGTATTGGTACTACCTCCGGCAGGCAAAGACTACGATATTTACAGTGATGCTTCACACATGGGATTGGGTTATGTCTTGATGCAAGAGGCAAAGGTTATAGCTTGTGGGTCCTGGCAGCTACGACCACATTAGAACTACCAAACTCATAATTTGGAACTTGCCACAATAGTTTTGCACTGAAGTTGTGGATGCATTATTGTTCTGCAATCTAGGTGATCTAAATAAGTAGATAATCTGGACACAAATTAAAAACCTCGCAAGTGTACGAATCGTTTTATAGAAGCGTAGTGAAAAGCAAGGGTCGATCCCACAGAGATTATAGAAATTAACTTACTAACCAATAAAACAGAGATAAGAATCTTGAAGTGTTGTTCTAAAAGAAAAGAAAAGATTAAAAACTATATCAAGAAGTTCTGAATCACAAATATCTATTAAGTAGCTGGGTTTTGATTTCCACCTATAGTCAGTAATGCTAAGTCACCTTCTTCACTACTCTAATTACTCATGTTCGTTCCTTTGAGGGCATGGTATCTACTCCTTAAAGTTAATGTTTCCCTAAGCCAAAAATTAGGCATGGTATCTACTCTAATTCGTTTCTTTCCTCAAGTATTTAGCATGATATCTACTAAGTTTCACTTAAAGAAAACATAAGAACAGTGAAAACGAACAAACACTCGAAGTTCCAGAAATTGGTATCAGATCTAGATCCTTCAAGTTGATTAAACCAAGAACCCCTAAAGATTCATGTGTTACAAGTTATGAGCACGAGATACGGGTCGTCTCTATACTCATATAACAGATTCAGATTTATAACATGCAAACTTGATAATCTCAGGTTCTGTATGGCAGTCGACTTGCTGTCACTCTCAGTCGACTGCTCTTAGAACTTCTGAACAAGTTTGTATATTATAAATCTATACCAATACTCTCAGGTTTAATCAATAAGTAACAGAATAGCATTCAGAAGAATATAAGCATTACATAACTACGGTTTCAATCTACCCAACTATGAAATTAGTTCCACATAGTAAAACTTTTATTGACTAACAGTTTCGAATACATGATGAAAATAAAAACTAGAAAGAGAAGAAATAAACTGATGATGTTTGGTCTGAGAAGTCGACTGCTGTCACTCAGTTGACTGGCTTGTTGCTCCAGTGTACTCGATCTCTTTCTTCTTCGATGCTGATAGAATAATCCTCTTGGTTGATGATTTGATGATTCAGAAGTTCCGTGATTCCGTCCCCCCCTCTAACGCCTCTTCTTGTTGATATTTATAGAACAGGAGAAGAGAATTAGGGTTTGCACTTTTTGCAGAAAAGTTCTCTTCTTTCGTTTATTTCTTTCCTTCTTTGATCTGCATTTTTATTTCTTTCTCTTTTCTTCTTTTCTTCCTTTTCTACTAACCACGTGCTCTTGCCAATCCCCGATCTCTAGCTTTGATTTGTTGGAGAAGTTGTTATTCGCATATAACCTGGGTTTAGATAACTAAATCTTGCTTCGTATTTGGATGAGGATGATTCTTCGCTGTTCTTATCTTTTGACTCTGCCGAATGCCAGTCGACTGGCTTTGGAAGCAGTCGACTGTGCCGAGCAGCTTCAGCCTCTCTGTCCAGTCGACTGTTGAAGAGCCAGTCGACTGTTGCTCTGCAGTTCCCTGTATATCATCCTCTCAGTCTGTATTAGTCTGGAATCTGCTTCGTTTTGCTGCTTTAGGTTGTTTCCTATGGAAAAGAGAAAAGAAGAGTAAAATAACACATAAAGAGCATTTAAATGTCTAATTGCACTAAGATTATTGCTCCTAAATGTGAATATTATTGGGTTCATCAATTATGTATATGGAGAGAAGGTCAACATGTACACCGACCATAAGCGTCTAAAGTACATTTACTAGGACAAGGATCTAAATCTACGACAGAGGTAGTGGTTAGAAGTATCAGAAGACATTCGCCCCTAAATCAAGTACTACCATAGGAACGCAAATGTGGTCGCTTATGCTCTTAGCCTGAAGAGCAGTTTGTCCAACCTAATTACAGCTCAGAAGAATTGGCGGAAGATTTAGATCGTTCAGGAATTGAAGTCATAGTACAAGGGCTGGAAGCGATGTTAGGTAGTTGAGACTTCAACCTACGTTTAGAGACCAGTTCGTCGAAGACTAGAAGTTCGATCCAGAGATGCAGAATATGAAGAAACAATTTCTAGCATGCAAGTTATCAGAACATCGGGTGAAGGACATACTGGTCTAGTTAGGAGAAATGTTGTATTTTCCTGAAAGGACGGAGTTGAAGGACAGCATTATGAAAGAAGCATACACCACCATGTTGTCAATACATCGTGGGAGTACCAAGATGTATGAGGACATTAAGCAACACTTTTGGTTGTCAGAAACTAAAAGGGCTGTAGCAGACTTCATGGCAAAATGTATCACTTGTCAGCAGGTCAAGACAAAGAATCAGAAGCCCAGAGATTACTGCAATAATTGCCTATTCCATAATTGAAGTGGAAGAATATGAGCATGGATTTCATCACTGCCTTACCTAGGAGTCTGAAGGGTAATGATTCGATATGGGTGATAGTCGATCGGTCAGCGCATTTCTTGGCAATGAAGATAACTTGGTTGTGGAAAAATTGGAAGAAATATACTTCAATGGGTTAGTGAGACTTCATGCAGTATCGGTATCAATTATCACAGATAGGATTGTAAGGTTCACTTCACGATCTTAGAAGAGTCTGCAAGCAGCCATGGGGACTCAGATAGACTTCAATACTGCTTTCCAGCCCCAAACAGATGGACATACTGAGTGGGTGAATAGAGTACTAGAAGATATGTTGAGATCTTGCATTATGGACTTTGGTGGGAATTGGGAGAGGTATTCAGCACTAGTAGAATTCGCTTATAACAATAGCTACAAGGCTAGCATTGTCATGGCACCGTATGAGGCAATATATGGGAGGAAATGCCGAATTCCTGTTTATTGGTTTGAAGTAGGGGAAAGGCAGATGTACGGACTAGAAATGGTACAACAGACTTCTGAAAAGATTGAACTAATCCTGAAGATACTGACTGAAGCTCAAAGTAGGTAGAAGAGCTATGTTAATGTTCAGAGAAGGGAGTTAGAATTCGAAGAAGGAGATTCTGTATTTATGAAAGTATCTTCAACGAAGGGGGTAATCAGATTCGGAAGAGAAGGTAAACTGGCACCAAGATATATAGGACCTTACAAAATACTGAAGGGGATTGTAAAGGCGGAATATAAGTTAGAGTTAACGATGAATTTGCACAGGTACATAATGTGTTTCATGTATTTATGCTAAGGAAGTATGTGCCTGTTCAAAATCACCAATTTCCCGAGGTACCGGAGGGGTTGCAGCTAAACTTTAGCTATAAAAAGCAGCCAGTAGAAATTTTTGATCGACCGAAAAAAGTGTTGAGGAATAAGGTGTAATGATGGTCAAGGTGTTGTGGAGCAATCATCTCTTCGAGGAAGCTACTTGGGAGTCTGAAGACCAGATGAAGTTCAATATCTTGAGTTGTTCGTTTAAGGTATGTATTTTTTTTTCCCCTTACTAAGAGTAGTTATGAGGATAAAATTATTATAAGAAGGGAGCAATGTAAGACCCCGCAAAAAAAAACATTTTTATTAATATTATTTTTGCCTACGGGTTAGTGCATGCAACACACGGGCGTTGCGAAGTGTTAGTAGCAGTTTTATTATTATTTATTTATTATTATTATATTTATTTTATTAATATTGATGGAAAGATTTTGTTAGTGGGATATTAATATTAATTAAAATAAGTATTAACAGTAATAAAATATTATTTGAGCTCACGAACAAGTAAAAAAAAAAACCCAGCCCGTCACAAAAGAGGCACAAACCCTAACCCTAATAGGGTTTGTCTGGCCAATATGAAGAGAGCGAGAGAGAGTCCCTCCCTCGCTTTTGGTTGTTTTTCTTTTCGAGTTGCTTTAGGGATTTAGAGGAGGACTTTGGAGACTATTGATCAAGAATCTGACATTAGAAGAGGTGCACGTTCTTCTCTTCTCTTGATTATTATTTGTAACCCCTATTTTTCCTATATTGGATTCTTATTGTATTTTTATTTTCTTTCTTGATTATTGTATTGGATTCTTTCTATTATAAATATTATTGCTTTTCCTGGGTCCATTTTTTTTTATCATTCTGTTCTCTATTTTTCTATTTTTGGCTCATTGCAAATTTTGTTCTTCATGATTTGAGATTGAGTTGTTCCGCTATATGCTTATCCGATTGTTTTATGCTTGTTTTTCTTTTTTCGGAGCCTAAACCTGTACCCTAAAACCATTAACCCGCAATCCAAAACCCCAATTCCTTAATCCCTATAAATACCCTATTAAATAAAACTTAATTTTACTCTCTCTCTCCATCGCTTTCTCTCTCCCCCATCTCGTCTGTCTCATCTTCTTTGTTTTGTTCCTTTCAACCCAACCGCCAACCAAGCCTCGCCCATTCTCCGACCACTGCCTCACCCTCATCACCCTGGCCCCTCCACCCACTACTCCTCGTCGATCCTCCCGTTGTCGTCTTCATCTTGTCGCCATCCCCCATCGACCTTCGAACCCATTGCCTTTTGCACCCATCACTTGCACCTCCCTATCCGCCTCACCGTCGACCAACGTGACCCTTCCCCACAACCACCGCAGAACCCTCGCTCTCTCGTCGTCTCCGTCCAAGCCCCAAACGCTCCGTCGTTCGTCTTCCCTGTTTCCGGAGCGAAACTAAGTTCGCTCGACGCCGCCATCTTTGGTCACTACATCAGTTCCCGACGGCATCGTCGCCTCGTCACCCCGAGCACCCTCGCTGCCATCCTCGCCAGTGGCCACCGTGGTTGCTGTCCCCTCTACCGCCAACTCTCTCTCTCTCTTTCAATTGGAGAAGAAGCACAGTGAGTGCTTGGGTGTTTGCTGTTCGTGACTATAGGGATCCGAACTCGGTGTTTATTGTTTTGCTGGAATCTTGAGTTGGTGTTTTGTTGTGCGTGATTTTCGTGTAGCTCGCACGTGTTCTCGGTTCGTCACCCAGGATTCTCATCCTGTTATTCTAAATATTCGAATCTACTAGTTAACAGGCAAGTCTCTTCTTGAACTAGTTGTTTGTTTTGTTCAAGATTTCTTTGATCTCTGCAAGTAGATCCAGTCCTTTTCTTTATCGTACCGCTATTTGAAATTCCGTTAAGTTTATTGAGGGTTCACACAAGGTTAACCCGATATATTCATAACATTGTGCCTACATCTTTGATCTAAAACCTAATCCCCCTTGAATCTTGCATACGCACAATTACATGAAAATATCTAGATCCATATTGTAGACTTGTTTGATGAGTTGGACATGTTAGACTGAATGTGATTTGATGAATTGATTAACATGCCTGTGAAATTGCATCTTAAAACTGAAATAATGCATGTTAAACATCTAGTATCACTTTGATCACTAATTAACATGAACTATATGACTTTATGATTAAATTTTTGCAGATTCATATCAAAATAAACTCTGGACTATTGTTTGTTTCATTTTGTATCAGATTTTCGACCCTGTTTCTGTTATATTTTGAAATAACTTTCTGAACATGAAATTCAGCCCCAGATGTCTAGTTTACTACCTTTTTATGGATTTGAATTCCGAGTTACACTCTATTAGACATCATCATTTTACTACAGTTGTGTCAGAATTTCAAGATTCACAAATTCATGCGTACCTTTCTGTCTCAGAATTTAATTGAACATGTTAACAGTAAAATAAAAATATAAAATAAATTTGGCTGAACCTAGACATGTGTAGGAACTACCCTGAATTTTTGTAGATTTAATTGATGAGTTTTCTGACCTAAAATATATATGTGAACACAATTTACAACATGCTGCCTGAACATAAAATCTGAAAAGAATATAGTTTTCACCATAGTTTCTGTAACTTTTATATGCCATATATATATTTTCAGGAACTGGCAGAGAGTCTATTTTCTAGAATTTCTAATGGATCTAGATTTTCTTTTTTGTAGTAGCGGTAATCTGTGTTTTAGTGCAGCAGTGTCACACCCCGCTTCCCAAAAATACGGAATACGAGCACGTAACAAAAGCCCAGCGAATGATTATTATCATCCTTAAGCTGTTTCAAAAATCTTTGCAACACATCACAGAATATATCAGAGTCGGAAGCCAAATGCACAACCATTCATGAATAATTGAAATAAATTACCAACAGAATTTACTTGAAATCAAATACAATATCCTTAAATAAAATTCAGAGTCTGGAAAAACAATATTCTGGGTCACATCGCCCAAATACAAATAATATTCAAGTCTCAAAATACCAGAGTAAACCAAGTTTCACGAATACAAAATAATGCTCTAACACGAAACAGAAATAATAATACTAATCAAAAGCAACTAATACTGCAAGTCTCCAATACCGCCTTGAACCTGTTCGCCATAATCTGCAATTCATCCAATGCAGGAAAAAAAGAAAAGAGAAAACACAAGTACCCGTTAATTGCAAGTCCGGGTCACAAATAGAGTAGGATACAAGCACATGGAATAAAGAACTAAACGGATCTAATTACTAGTAGAAACAGACCTAACATGGTATCCTAACATATGTCTTAAGTGTCAAGTGTCAGATAACAGATACGTCAGGTAATCAGATAACAGATATGTCAGGTAATCAGGTTACAGATAACAGATTCAGATTTCCATATATCAGATTCAGATTCAGACTTCAGGAACAGATTCAGACTTCAGGAACAGATTCAGATTCAGATTTCATATTCAGATTTATGTAAGTCTTGTGTGATTACTATCTAGGTAGCACGACATGCGAGATACTTTTATCATATGGTTGCTACATTCAAAACAGTTTCGTTTGTAGATTTCGTAGGGGATCATATAGGGCCGTGTACTCAGGGTTCAGACATATAACAGACGATCATATAAAATGATCTCAAACAGACGATCACTTAAGTGATCTCAAACAGACGATCATATAAAATGATCTCAAACAGACGATCACTTAAGTGATCTCAAACAGACGATCATATAAAATGATCTCAACAGATGGGAAACACGGGCCCCCTTCTAAGTACACATTTCTATGCTTTCCCTCTACTAGATCTTTCACATAGACACCGGCTTGATTACTTTTATTATGGTTATTAAAAAGACATGAATGTGTGTGAAATGGTGCCAAACTATCATCATATAATCAAGTTTAGGTTCAGGGAATCACATCAGCAAGTACCAGTAATAAGGGGTCACATAAACGAGCAAGTTAGCCTATGTTTATAATCAGGTCAGCAAGACCAATTAGTAGTAAAACAGAGATTCTGAGAGCTACAGACATGCAAATCACGATCCGTCAAAGGATCTGGAAACTAGACATCCACACGATTCCAACGCATATAATAAAATCACATACTAGTTCACAACATCTCAACTCAAAATCGGTTTGAATACAGATTTCATGTACAGCCAGAAAACAGGGGAACGACTCCAAACAGATAAAAACAGCATGTAAACTCATCAAAGAATTCCACGAAAAATCTGGGGTACTCCCCTATAGATATAGACTCAAAATAATAAGTTTCATAATATTCCAGGAAATATAGCTAAGTCGTCAAAAATGAAAAGCAACACAAAAACAGAATTTGACGAATCTGGAATTTCTCAACACTGCTGTACGAAAACAAACATATCTCGCAAACAGCGCATCGAAATCCAATTCCGCCAAAACGGCATGAAAATAGATTAAATTCTCCAATTTTCATACCTCACAAAAATTTCATACAGTAATAATAAATAGGGTGAAAACTGCATTCAATATAAAACAACACGCAATTTACAGCGAAAGTAGGTTATAGAAAAGGATATGAAACATCGCGCAAAACTCCTCTTTAAAATACACCAAAAATTTGGGAAGTCCCTAACATCATGATGAAACATTGAGAAAATATTATGGCATGATATTATGTCTAGCCTATATCTTGAAAATGAATAGTTCACAAAATTCACACAAAACTGCATCTGAAAACTACCGACACGACTGTACCAAAATTATCATATCTCGTTCATACGAACTCCAAACGCAGTGAAATCAGTGGGGTTAGAAAATAGATTCAGTCCTCTACAGTATACTACTGTGAAATTTCCACGTTGAGATTCGGACTCTAACCTAGGTGAAAACAGCAAACAACACCGCACAGCACGAAATTCCAGATTCCACAACTTATCTTAGAAACGTCATAACTTCTACAAAAATGAACCAAACTCATCCAAATTTGAAACGCAGCCTACCCATCATCTAAATATTATAATGAAGGGTTTCTAACATGTCAAAACCTAATAATTCTCATATGGGCAATCAATCCAACACATGGTATGCAATATGTCACATACACGATCAAAATGAAGTTTGGGTGAAACCTAGGGCATCAACCTATCAATTCTCATGTCCTAAGTCATCTATGACCTGATTTACACAATAGAGACAAAACCCATAAACAAATATCCAATTTTTGGCCGTCTCTAGTCTCAACTACCCTCTATGTGAACTTTTTGACTTGTATCAACCTAATTAAATTATGTACAAGTTACTTGCCTCTTAATGACGATGAACGCGACCAAACAAAGCCTAGCAATGAAACCCACGAACGAGAAGCCTTCCAACGTGATTCCAAGCGAACCCACGAACCGAAATGCATCTACGATCGAACTCCTTGATGCACGAACCAAAGCGGGCGATAGCCACTTCAAAAATCAGCCAAGGAGATGGTTGTGGTGCTGTTTTGGGATGGGGGGGGTGCTGTTTTGGTGATCGGCAACACAAGGGGAGGGAAAAAGGTAGGGTTTTTATGTGTCGAAGTTGTACTATGGATGGAGGAGGATGCTTGTGGTGGTCGGCAAGGTCAAAGGAGAAGAAGAAGGGGGTCGGACTGGGATTGAAAGCAGGCCGGGAGAGTTTGAGAAGGAGAGGGAGAAGGTTTCTATTGGGAGGAAGGAATAATAGGATTAGGGTTAGGGTTAAGGGATTATGGGGTGTTTAAATATGGGTTAATTGTGGGTTAATGGGTAGTGGATATCAATAGGAATTAATAGGTATACAATTGGGTAATGGGTATTGGGTAGATTTCAAATGGGAATACAAAATACAATAAATTCTATGGCTCCTAAAAATCTCCTTAAGGGCCAAAAAACACAAATCGATCAAATCACTACCAAAAGTCCACCACAACTCCAAAATAAATAATAAATATGAACGAGGCCAAAAAATTGAGAAAAAAAGCTGAAAATGGCGAAAAATGAATAAACAACGCACAATCAGCACAAGGAGGTCAAAAATGAAAGAAAAAGAAAATATATTGAAAATAATCCAATATATGGTTCCGAAAAATACAAGAGATATAAAAATATACAAAAATAATAAATACACTCCAATATACATAGAATGAATAACAGGGGTTACAATCTTACCCACCTAACAGAAAAATTTCGTCCTCGAAATTCAAAAGAAAGATACATAGGGTAACCCCAAAAAGAAAAAAAAAATAAACCAAACCACACCAAAACAAGCTACTCAAACAGGTGAGGAAACTTCTGCTGAATTTCCTCCTCCAACTCCCATGTCGACTCACTGGGCGAGTGAGGATTCCATGCAACCCATACCAGCTTGATAACCTTGTTCTTAAGCACTTTCTCCCGCCGATCCACAATAGCAACTAGCAGAATCTTACAATTCAAATCCTGCCTAACGGTCAACTCTGAGTAGTCGATCACCTGGCTCTCATCTCGGATATACCTCCTGAGTTGTGAGACATGGAAAACATCGTACACCCGTGATAAAGCTGGCAGCAATGCGAGACGATAGGCCACCTTACCTACTCGCTCTAAGATCTCAAACGGCCCAATAAACCTCGGGCTAAGCTTGCCTCTGCCACCGAACCGAATGACACCGCGCCACGGCGATACCTTGAGAAAAACATTTTCACCAACAGCGAACTCCAATGCCCTTCTATGAACATCAGCCCACCGGCTCTGCCTGTCCTGAGCTTCCTGCAAGTGCTTCCTGATATGAACCATTGCCTCAACCGTCTTGGTGATCATCTCTGGACCCAACAACTTTCTCTCACCAATGTCATCCCAGCACACTGGTGATCTACACTTCCGCCCATAGAGTGCCTCGAATGGAGCAGCTTTAATACTGGCCTGAAAGCTGTTATTGTAAGAGAACTTTACCAGATGCAAATGATCCTCCCAAGACCCACCAAACTGAAGCATGCTGGACCTCAACATGTCCTCGAGAATCTGAATAGTCCACTCTGATTGTCCATCCGTCTGGGGATGAAAAATTGTACTGTACTTTAATTTGCTTCCCAAACTGCTCTGAAGATTCTCCCAAAATGAGACCTGAATCTCGTATCCCTGTCGGATACAATACTGACTGGAACCCCATGAAGTCTAACAATCTCTTGCATATACCTCTCAGCAAGGCTCTCAGTAGACTGACCAACACGAAAAGGAATGAAGTGGGCACTCTTCGTCAAACGATCAACAATCACCCAAATAGCATTATGACCCTTCGGACTCCTCGGCAAAGCAGTCACAAAATCCATGGTGATATGTTCCCACTTCCACTCTGGAATAGAAAGCGGTTGAAGAAGCCCAGCGGTTCTCTGATGTTCTGCCTTAACCTGCTGGCAGATCAAACACTGAGAAACAAACCGCGCAACAGCCCTTTTCATACCATGCCACTAGAAATGAAGCTTCAAATCCCGATACATCTTTGTACCGCCGGGATGGATAGAATACGAAGACTGATGAGCTTCTTCAAGTAACCTCTGACGAACTTCACCTTTAGGGACACACAACTGGGAACCAAAACGGAGAGAACCATCTGAATGAATAACCATAGACCCAGACTCAATCTCAGCTCGAAATTTCTGCAACTGCGCATCACCAGCCTGCGGCTCTTTAATCTGCTCAACAAGAGACGACTGCAGCTGGAGCGCCAAACAACTCCGACCAGAATTCGGCAACACAACATCAAGCTCCAACCTCCTCATCTGCTCAAAGAGGTCTCTCTGCTGAGTAAGAAATGAAACTGCTGGTCTCATGCTCAAAGCATCAGACACCAAGTTTACTTTACCTGGATGGTATTGCAAACTGATGTCATACTCAGCTGTAAGTTCCAACCAATGCCTTTGCCTCATGTTCAACTCCTTCTGGGTGAAGACGTACTTGAGACTTTTGTGGTCAGTAAAGATCTCCACTCGGTCTCCAAGCAAATAATGTCTCCACAGCTTCAAAGCAAAGATCACCACTGCTAACTCCAAGTCATGAGTAGGATAGTTCTTCTCATGTAGCCTCAACTGCCTCGATGCATACGCAACAACACGGCCCTTCTGCATAAGAACTGCTCCAAGACCCTTACGAGAAGCATCACAGTGAACCACAAATCCACCTGAACCATCTGGAATAGTCAACACCGGCGCTGACGTCAGTCTGTCCTTTAACTCAACAAAAGCCACATTGCACTCATCAGACCAACAAAACTACTGATCCTTCCCAGTCAATTTAGTCAAAGGTCCTGCTATCTTCGAAAAATCCTGGACGAACTTCTGATAATAGCCGGCCAAACCCAGAAAACTCCTGACTTCTGAAACTGACTTGGGAATGGGACAATCCTTCACAACCTCAACCTTGACAGGATCCACCGAAATACCATCGCCAGAAACAATATGCCCCTAGAAAGAAATTCGGTCGAGCCAAAACTTGCACTTGCTCAGTTTTCCGTAAAGCTGATGCTCTCTCATAGTTTGCAGAACCACTCTAAGATACTCAGCATGATCTATCCGATTCCGAGAGTACACCAAAATATCATCGATAAAGACCACCACGAACTTGTCCAAATACTGCGAGAACACCCGGTTCATAAGACTCATGAATACAGTTGCGCGTTCGTGACCCCGAACAACATCACAAGATACTCATAGTGCCCGCATCTAGTCCTGAAAGCAGTCTTTGGTATATCTACAGCCTTCACCTTAACTTGGTGGTATTCAGAACGAAGATCCAACTTCGAGAAAACAGCAGCCCCACTTAGCTGATCAAACAAATCATCAATCCTGGGCAATGGATACCGATTCTTCACCGTAACTCTGTTCAGCTCTCGGTAATCCATGCACATCCGACGACTTCCATCCTTCTTATAACAAAAAGGACTGGAGCACCCCAAGGCGAAAAACTAGGTCGGATGAAACCCAAATCAAGCAACTCCTGAATCTGCACCTTAAGCTCTGCCAGCTCAACCGGTGCCTTCCTGTAGGGAGCCTTCGGTATCTGTTCTGTTCCAGGCTGAACATCAATACCGAACTCCACTTCCCTATCAGGGGGTAAGCCAGGCAATCCATCTGAAAAAACATCCATGAAATCCCGAACTACGAGCGGCACTGCCTCATAGCCTGATTGCAATTCCATTGCACAATCCACCTGTTCAACTTCAGTATTTGCTCGACCAAGAGAAGATTCTCCAGCATGGAACTCAAATTCTGCCCGATCTGGAATTCTGAAAACAACCTTCTTGGCATGGCAATCAATATAGGCATGGGCTTCTCCTAACCAATCCATACCGAGAATAACATCGAATCCTGAACTTCCAATTACAATTAGGTTGGCCTTGAAATCTGCATCTCCAATAGCAACGGGACATTGCCTGCACTCACGGGAACAACTAACAATTTCACCACCTGTCACGATGTTCTAAGCCTCTGCCATGTTGCTGCATTCCAACTGATGGCGAGCGACAAATCGAGAGGAGACAAAAGAATGGGTTGCCCCAGAATCAAAAAGAACATATGCAGGAAAAGAGCAAACAAGGATGATACCTAAGAAGATCAAAACAAGGAAGAAGCATAGAAGACCAAGGGTGAGAGGAAAACAACAATGCAGGGAACATAGAAAAACAAGCAAAGCAAAACTAAAGGAAATAACCAAATAAACAAAACAAGCAAAACAATAAAACAAAATATACCTGCCACAACTCCTTCAGCGGTCTCAACATCTGCGGCAGTCAAGTTGAAAGCTTGACCTCTCCTTGGAACAGCGGTCCTCTGACCGACAATCTGGCATTGAGGAGGAAGTGGTGGCCTAACTGAACCACGAGCTGGGGTTGCCTGCTGATCAGGACCCCTAGCTGGAAGAGCCATCTGCTGAAACGGTTGTGGACAATTTCGCACCTCATGATCAGTAGAGCCACACCTAAAGCATCGACGAGCAGCACGAAAATAGTTCTTGCGCTCATGCCCTGGAATCTGGCAATAGTCATAGAAACCGCCCCTAAGAACTCCAGCAGAAGGATACGGAGCTGCCCTGGCAGGATGGGCAGAAACAGACCTCCGAATCGGCCCACCAGAAGGCCTAGCAACAGCAACGGGAACAATCCGCTGAGAAGAAGACGAACCACCACGAGCCTGCCCCTGAGCTCGAGCTGCTTCAAGGGCCTCAACATAAGTACGCAGACGCAGAGAGACCAGATGCCTCTTGATATTCTGTTCAAACCCATTTGTGAATCTACGAGCCCTATCCTCTTCGGTTGCCACAAGAACGGAAGCGAAGCGGCTAAGCCTAGTAAACTCAACAGCGTACTCATCCACTGTCCTGGAACCATGTTGTAAGAAAGTCCACGTTACAACATTCATAATTATCCATGCAATATTGTAACAAATTCAAATTGGGACAAAGACTTAACCTGTTTTTGGGCCAGGAATTGTTGTTCCATCTCAACACGAGTACTGCTGGGAAAGAACTTCTCTAAGAATCCCCGAGTAAAAGTAGCCCAAGCAATTGGCCTTTCAAGGCGCTCAGACTCAGCCATCCACCAGATGTGAGCCAAATCTACCAGCTGGATGGAAACGACGTCCACCCGATCAGCCTCTGCAACGCGAGCTGCTACCAACAAACGCTCGGTCCGGATCAGCCACTGTTCAGCCTCCAAAGGCATCTCAGTGCCAGAAAAACGATAGGGATGCAGCCTCATAGAATCTGTAACAGTCCCTGGGCGAGGTGGTCGAGTTGCCTACACAGGCACCACAGGAGGTGGGACCCGAGCAGCTTCAAGTGCAACCATCACCAGATCGCTGTGGTTATGCTGCTGATTAATCATCCGCTCAAGTACAGCAATGACAGCTTCAATCGGATCAGCCTGTGACTGGGAAGTAGAACCTCTACAAGCCATAGTCTGCACAAACCAAAAACAATTAGCATCCAGAATCTGAGTTGGTATTATGTTTCACTTATGCATGCATGATTGGTGAAGTGTTGTGCAGATCCCAGTTCGAGCCAAGCTTGTTTAATATATTAGGCAACTAATACATTAGCCAAACCTAATGCTCAGATACCACTAAAAACCCTGTCACGCCCCGCTTTCCAAAAATACGGAATACGAGCACGTAACAAAAGCCCAGCGAATGATTATTATCATCCTTAAGCTGTTTCAGAAATCTTTGCAACACATCACAGAATATATCAGAGTCGGAAGCCAAATGCACAACCATTCATGAATAATTGAAATAAATTACCAACAGAATTTACTTGAAATCAAATACAATATCCTCAAATAAAATTCAGAGTCTGGAAAAACAGTATTCTGGGTCACATTGCCCAAATACAAATAATATTCAAGTCTCAAAATACCAGAATAAACCAAGTCTCACGAATACAAAATAATGTTTTAGCACAAAACAGAAATAATAATACTAATCAAAAGCAACTAATACTGCAAGCCTCCAATACCGCCTTGAACCTGTTCGCCATAATCTGCAATTCATCGAATGCAGGAAGAAAAGAACAGAGAAAACACAAGTACCCGTTAATTGCAAGTCCGGGTCACAAATAGAGTAGGATACAAGCACATGGAATACATAATTAAACAGATCTAATTACTAGCAGAAACAGACCTAACATGGTATCCTAACATATGTCTCAAGTGTCAAGTGTCAGATAACAGATACATCAGGTAATCAGATAACAGATATGTCAGGTAATCAGGTAACCGATAACAGATTCAGATTTCCATATATGAGATTCAGATTCAGTCTTCAGAAACAGATTCAGATTCAGATTTCAGATTCAGATTTATGTAAGTCTTGTGTGATTACTATCTAGGTAGCACGACATGTGCCATACTTTTATCACATGGTTGCTACATTCAAAATAGTTTCGTTTGTAGATTTTGTAGGGGATCATATAGGGCCGTGTACTTAGGGTTCAGACAGATAACAGACGATCATGTAAAATGATCTCAAACAGACGATCATGTAAGTGATCTCAAACAGACGATCATATAAAATGATCTCAAACAGAGGATCACTTAAGTGATCTTAAACAGACGATCATATAAAATGATCTCAACAGATGGGAAACACGGGCCCCCTTCTAAGTACACATTTCAATGCTTTCCCTCTACTAGATCTTTCCCATAGACCCCGGCTTGATTACTTTTATTATGGTTATTAAACAGACATGAATGTGTGCGAAATGGTGTCAAACTATCATTATATAATCAGGTTTAGGTTCAGTGAATCACATCAGCAAGTACTGGTAATAAGGGGTCACATAAACGAGCAAGTTAGCCTATGTTTATAATCAGGTCAGCAAGACCAATTAGTAGTAAAACAGAGATTCTGAGAGCTACAGACATGCAAATCACGATCTGTCGAAGGATCTGGAAACTAGACATCCACACGAGTCCAACGCATATAATAAAGTCACATACTAGTTCACAATATCTCAACTCAAAACTGATTTGAATACATATTTCATGTACAGCCAGAAAACAGGGGAACGACTCCAAACACATAAAAACAGCATGTAAACTCATCAAAGAATTCCACGAAAAATCTGGGGTACTCCCCTATAGATATAGACACAAAATAATAAGTTTCATAATATTCCAGAAAGTATAGCTAAGTCGTCAAAAATGAAAAGCTACACAAAAATAAGGTTTGACGAATCTGGAATTTCTTAATACTACTGTACGAAAACAAACATATCTCGCAAACAGCGCATCGAAATCCAATTCCGCCAAAACGGCGTGAAAATAGATAAAATTCTCCAATTTTCATATCTCATAAAAAATTTTCATACAGTAATAATAAATAGGGTGAAAACTGCATTCAATATACAACAACACGCAATTTACAGCGAAAGTAGGTTATAGAAAAGGATATGAAACATCGCGCAAAACTCCTCTTTAAAATACACCAAAAATCTGGGAAGTCCCTAACATCATGATGAAACACTGAGTAAAATATTATGGCATGATTTTATGTCTAGCCTATATCTTGAAAATGAATAGTTCACAATATTCACACAAAACTGCATCTGAAAACTACCGACACGACTGTACCAAAATGATCATATCTCGTTCATTCGAACTCCAAACGCAGTGAAACCAGTGGGGTTAGAAAATAGATTCAGTCCTCTACAATTTACTACTGTGAAATGTCCACGTTGAGATTCGGACTCTAACCTAGGTGAAAATAGCAAACAACACTGCACAGCCCGAAATTTCAGATTCCACAACTTATCTTAGAAACGTCATAACTTTTACAAAAATGAACCAAACTCATCCAAATTTGAAACACAGCCTACCCATCATCTAAATATCATAATGAAGGGTTTCTAACATGTCAAAACCTAATAATTCTCATATGGGCAATCAATCCAACACATACACGATCAAAATCAAGTTTGGGTGAAACCTAGGGCATCAACCTATCAATTCTCATGTCCTAAGTCATCTATGGTCTCATTTATACAATAGAGACAAAACCCACAAATAAAAATATAATTTTTGGCCGTCTCTAGTCTCAAATACCCTATATGCGAACTTTTTGACTTGTATCAACCTAATAAAATTATGTACAAGTTACTTGCCTCTTAATGACGATGAACGCTACCAAACAAAGCCTAGCAATGAAACCCACGAGTGAGAAGCCTTCCAACGCGATTCCAAGCGAACCCACGAACCGAAACGCGTCTACGATCGAACTCCTTGATGCACGAACCAAAGCGGGCGATACCCACTTCACAAATCAGCCAAGGAGATGGTTGTGGTGCTGTTTTGGGATGGGGGTGCTGTTTTGGTGATCAGCAACACAAGGGGAGGGAAAAAGGTAGGGTTTTTATGTGTCGAAGTTGTAGTGTGGATGGAGGAGGATGCTTGTGGTGGTCGACAAGGTCAAAGGAGAAGAAGGAGGGGGTCGGTCTGGGATTGAAACCAGGCCGGGAGAGTTTGAGAAGGAGAGGGAGACGATTTCTATTGGGAGGAAGGAATAATAGGATTAGGGTTAGGGTTAAGGGATTATGGGGTGTCTAAATATGGGTTAATTGTAGGTTAATGGGTAGTGGATATCAATAGGAATTAATAGGTATACAATTGGGTAATGGGTATTGGGTAGATTTCAAATGGGGATACAAAATACAATAAATTCTATGGCTCCTAAAAATCTCCTTAAGGGCCAAAAAACACAAATCGGTCAAATCACCTCCAAAAGTCCACCACAACTCCAAAATAAATAATAAATATGAACGAGGCCAAAAAAATGAGAAAAAAAACTCAAAATGGCGAAAAATGAATAAACGACGCACAATCAGCACAAGGAGGTAAAAAATGAAAGAAAAAGAAAATATATTGAAAATAATCCAATATACGGTTCCAAAAAATACTAGAGATATAAAAATATACAAAAATAAAAAATACACTCCAAACTCCAAAATACATAGAATGAAAAACAGGGGTTACAAGCAGTGTCATGGTGTCTAGATTATGTACATTGTGTGTAATTATTATGTTTTCTTCTTGCTTTGTCTGTAACGAGTAGAATTAGTCACACTTAGTATCATACATCATTGACACCTTCTTGCATGCTCACATAGGATGAAAATAAACTATTAACAAGTCGGGTTAATATGGGATGACTTGGTAGTGAACGATCGGAAATTGTACTCGGTAAAGGCCTTCTTGCTTGCCTGATCTATAACTTGGAAGGAGGAGAATTGATTGTCATTGTGTGATCACATTGTCATGGTATCTTTTCATCCCAATACCGAGTACACGATCCATGAATTCACCATCAGTCTAAACGTTCACTGTGTGCTTGCACTATAACTGTGGTATGGAACATATGGGACGCAGTAGTATGTGCACTAGATAGGTTAATAAAATAATTAACAACCTGCATTTGATATCTTATGCTTGATCCTGTATATCGTCATCAAGATAGAATTGAAATTGACATCATTGACTACATGCATGCTTAAATATAGACCATTGATATTATTGCCTATCGTTGCTTTGTTCTTTGACTTTGATCCAGTCCCTTATTCTTGGTATACATGCTTCCTTTATCCTCTGTTTACTCTACTTGTTGTCCACGACTTTCTCTAAGGACATCATTTTCTTTCTTTTAGATCAAGAATTTACAGATACTGAAGGATCTATACCAGAAGGAATTGGTGAGCAAGGATTCTAGAGATGGAGCTGGATTGCGCTGCTTAATTTGCTTTATTGCTAAATTTATTTCTTTGAACATTGTTATGACGTTGTACTTTGTTTTGGGCTTATGTTCCCAGAGTTTTTTTTCCAAGATGTTGGATATTATTATTGTTGGATTATTTAATTTATTATTGGAGTTTATCTTGATGCATGTGATTATATCTTTCTTGCGTGGTTGTGTTATTGTTCATATTGCTGAGTTAGTCTGGTACAGCTTATAGATGGTGTTAACATCATTCGCTGGGCCTACGTTACGTTCTCGTTACGTACAGGTTTCTATGGTATCAGAGCAGCAGGTTTGGATAATATATCAGTTAAACATGACTATCTTTATGATGTTTTGGCTTTGATTGATATATTAGTCAAGTCTGGCTCTAGCCGGGTTAACTCAGTAATGTGCATACCATGATGATCACATGAACATATATAATAACCAACATATAATCTGGGTATCTTTTGATCCTTTTCGGTCCCTTCCATTCATTGACTTTTTTCTGGGTACAATTTCATCCTTTTGTACCCATATTTTTTTGAGTCTGGAAACATCATTTCTTTTTATTCCTGAATGTTATTCCTTTTTCCTTTAGCATAATTATTCGTGCAAATATCCTGCTAGCACCTTATTCTTTTGTTTGATCTTCTTCTTCTAGGTGTTATTTTAGTCTTCACTCTTCCAGCTCATGTTTTGTTTGATTCTGGTGCTACCCACTCTTTCATTTCCTCCCGCTTCGTTGATCAGCATAGTTTGGCATGTGATGCTATGCCCACAGCTTGGGACATCACCATAGGTGGAGGTATCATTGTCTGTTCTAGGGTATGAAAGCAGTCTTGTAGCACCCCGAATTCCAAACTTAGGAACTCGTGACACTCTCCAGGATCTTTTTTCAAATGAGTCACAACACAACAAAAATCACAGGAAATTAAAATCTTTTATTACATCAAATTGTTATTACAATGTCTAATGATTACAATAATTACAATTAATTGTTACAACAAGAATGTACAATAAAAATTTGGACAGTAACTTCCACTTGGAGGCTTTTCCTTGCTAGAGCTTTCCCGCACTCCCAAGTTGGCAATCTTGCACTGATAATTGTGGGCACGTCAGTTGATTACAACTGACGAAATACTATATTCGGCAATCCTCTCTTTGCCATAACATAGCGATTCCAACCTCAACAATCACAAATAATATTTGATGTAAAGAAAAAGGTGATGTCAAACGAGTGTCGGTGTATGCCATGGCCTAAACTAATGCACACACTATGCACACATGCTCCTAAGCCTAATGCACGCTTGGTTGAAAGATATGCATCCCATTCTACACACCCCCCAACGAAACGACGTTCTTCAGTTTAATGGGCCTCAATCCCCCTGCTATGCATCCTACTCTTGTGATCTCTCCTATTTCTGATGTCAGTGATGGTGAGGTTGCAGGCTTACCCTGCTAGTCACTAGTGGTGTCCAATCCTTATAGTTTTACCCACTACGCCCAAGACTCCAGCCCGTAGGCTTACCCTGCGTGACTGAAACCATGGTTAGTTGCAAGCTTATCCTGCGTAACTGTAATCAAATCGGCTTACCCGATACATTGACCGTATTCCAAATCGGCATACCCAATATGTTGTCTCTCCGGACTTCTCCAAAAGCTGATATACGAGCACCAGGGCCCCTCCCGCCAGAGGAGTTATGATCTTTCCCGTAGTCACTTTCTGTGGGGACTTCCTCTAAGAACCTCCTGCCCGCATTGGTCAACAAAGGACATGATGGATATAAGATTTTCCCAACCCCGCTACACTCGTCCTTACACTAGAGCAGAACTTGCAGTCGAGACAACGTCCCCCTGACAGGCGAATACCCTCGCTAGTGCCTGTCCTTACAAACAACCAAGACTCGATCTGGCCCTACCAAAATATCCATGCTACACTTCTCCCTTACTTAGGCGATCTATCTACCATAACCAATCCCTAACTTGGTAATCAACTTGCTTGCCATGATCAAGTAGTTCAATTCCTATAGTAGACTCTTCCTAGCAGTCACCTTTACCTAAAAATTGATCTCAACCCATTTAACACTAGGACTCAACTAGCCCTCTAGTCCGGCCCAAGAATTAACCCGCCTCGGCCCACACTGGGCACGAACCACGACGAACCGACTCCGTCGATCACCACGACCGTCATTTATGCTTGGAGTTCGATTGCAACCTTGCCCCGACCAACAAGTAACTCCCGCTAAACTTAACGCTCCACGGTCCTGACAAGTGGTAGCTCCAAACACAAACTATGGAATCCATCCATGCGCAGTGAGTACGTCGATGCACGAGTCATCTCCTCCAATGCATTCGATGTACATTCCACCCGTCTAGATCTGTCAACAAGACTAAGTCTTAGGGTATCAACTTAACCAATGTATCCCAACAAGGTGCATTACACTAGGAGTCCTAACCCATGAATCCACAAAACGGGGTTCTAAGAGTCCTAATACGACAATTTAAGTTTCCAAATACCAAGCACACTCTTGGCGTTTATCCGAAAACGGAGTCATTCCCGGTCCCGTTCACTCCCCATGCTTCTACTCAAAGCAGACAGTAAGTACATGCACACAATGGGCATGAATTTCGTCCCAAAGTGATCTACAACAATACCCCAACATCTAATACAATTTTTACTTCAAAACATTTGAACAATGTTGTTATATCGGGGTCTACAAGCAACTATGGGCTACTCTTAGCAACAAACGTTAGGTAACTTAAGTCCTAACCCAAGTACACATCTATAACATGTGTCTGGACCTCAAACAACAACTCTAAGCCACCAAGATATAAGTTTAGACTCATCTCAATGATCATGGTGCAAAACAGTAAGCTCTAAGATTTACTGTGTTTCTGTCTTCGCTTGTAAAAATCATATAAAATCGAATCCTTGTCCAAATCATGATTTTTGGTCAATCCAGAAAAGTCTGTGTCTACTAAAACTTCTTAGTTTCAAGTTTCTTCATATAAGGTCGTTTACAAAGTCTTATGGTCTCATCTTTAACAAGTGTATAGAATCTCAGAACAGAACATCATGTCAACACAGTCATGGGGTAAAATCAGATTAAAACAGTAAACGATGTCAGATCATCATGAAATTTTAGAATCTAGTCACTGACACATGATTTTACAACTCTTCCAAAAATCAAGTGATTCTACAAAGTATTTTCCAATTATGTTCATTTGAATATCATCCAAAAATAGGGCAGTAACAATAGCAGATCTGTTCACTAAAATATCTAGTTCAACTTGCATGATTTTATTGACATAGCTACAGTGGTTCAAATCTCATGAAATTTAAAACATAGGTCTTAGATATATCCAACAATGACATACTAAAAATTCAGATCATTCCCATAAGCATTTAGTGAGATACATGTCATTCTTTCCACAATAGTAACAATAAAAACTGCTTCTTTCTATTCTGACCAGCATGCAAGTTCGTAATTTATTTTAATAGCAGAAAAACTTATAAAAATCCATAAAAATTTCTCAAGGTGTAAAATACCTATATGATCATCCTCTAAAAATTTTAGATCAAAATTCCAAGTGGTGTTCATGAAATGAGCTATGGACTGACAACAAAAATTCAGTCTTTTAACAGGATTTTCTGGTTTGATCTACTTAGCAAAAAACAAGTTGTTAAAGTTCATTCCTAGGGCATGCATGTAACTTTTTCAGTCATCAAACACCATTAAACCATCCAAAAACAAAACAAGAGATTGGAAACACCCACTGTGGCTTGTAGCTTGTTCCTTTTTACTTGAAGGCCCTCCTTCTTGACTCTTCTAGCTCCTTGCTTCTTCTCCTTTGCTTTGGCTCTTCGTTCTTCTTCTCCTTGGCTTCCCTTCTTCTTCTCTTCCTAAATCAGTAGCAAAGTGTATTAGGAATGGAGTTTTGGAGGTATAGGAAGAGAGTAAGAGTAGTAGGAGTTTGTAAGAGTGAATGGAGGAGTGGAGGGGTTTTTAACAACACAAAAGAGAAGAGAGTCAAGGGGGTGGCCGGATTTCATGGCATGGGGAAGAAGGAGAAATGTCTCATCAAGCAATAGGTTGGCTCTCTTGGGTGGTGATGTGATGGGGTCTTTTCAAAACTCATCATGGTGTTTTTTGGTTGAAACCCTAACCCTAACTCATCTTTCTCTCTTTTTTCCCTTCACAAAGTGCCCGGCCAACTTCTAAGGCTTGTCCCATGTTGGTTTGGTTCAAGTGTGGTGGGTTTGTCTTGTTCCATTTGGGCTCACAAGTCCAACTCAACATGTACATACATACATATATAAATCTATACATATATTTGTATGCACAATGTAGGCTATTAGTGAGAAAAATAATTTCCTTTACCAAAAATATAATTTCCACAACTAGTAGCACTCAGTTCGTTTACAAGATGCATTCATCAAAAATCAGGGTTGTTACGAGTCTGTTGCTGATTGGTGGTGTGGATTTCTGGGCTGATTTGATTGTGATTTCCAATTCCGGTTTCGATGTCGTTCTGGGCATGGACTGGTTGGGTGTTTCTTGTGCCTTGATTGATTGCCGAGAGAAGAAAGTGACTTTCAGGCCTTCTATTCAACTAGAGTTTTTTTTTCATGCGGGTGAGACACCTTCAGGGCGTGTCAAGAACTCGATAGATCCCAAGATTGTTTCGCTTGTGTCGTTGGGCTCTGATGGGGTTGTTGCACCCTTAGTTGTGCAGGATTTCCTTGATGTTTTTCTGAGGATTTGCCCGACTTACTACCAGACCGAGATGTGGAGTTCAGCATTGATATTCAGCCTAGTATGACACCTATTTCTAAGAGTCTGTATCGTATGGCACCAGTTGAATTGGCGGAGCTGAAGGTGCAAGTTCAGGAGCTGCTTGATAAGGATTTTATCAGGACTAGTATTTCGCCTTGGGTAGCCCCAGTTCTGTTCGTCAACAAGAAGGAAGGAAGTCGCAGGCTTTGCATTGACTACAGAGGGTTGAACAATGTCAATGTCAAGAATCGGTATCCATTGCCGAGGATTGACAATTTGTTCGACCAACTGGAAGGTGCTTCGGTGTTCAATAAGTTGGATCTTCGTTCTAGGTATCATCAAGTTAAAGTGAAGTCAGAAGATGTTCTGAAAATGGCTTTCCGAATGAGGTACGGGCATTACGAGTTCTTGGTAATGCCTTTCGGAGTGACTAATGCACCGGCAGTGTTCATGAGTCTGATGAACCGGGTGTTCTCGCCGTTCTTGGATTAGTTTATCGTGGTCATCATTGACGAAATATTGGTGTATTCTCGGAATAGGGAAAATCATGCTGAGCATTTGAAGGTAGTTCTGCAGACCTTGAGGGAGAACCAGCTGTATGGGAAGCTGAATAAGTGCGAGTTCTGGCTAAATCGGGTTGCTTATATGGGCCATATTATTTCTAGTGCTGGTGTTTCTGTGGACCGGCAAAGATTTCTGCGTTCAAGGATTGGCCTCTTTTGAAGTCTGTTCCTGAGGTGCGGAGTTTTCTTGGTTTGGCCGGCTATTATCGAAAGTTCGTTCATGATTTTTTGAAGATTGCTGGGCCTCTGACCAGTTTGACCAAGAAGGAGCAGAGGTTTGATTAGGATGAAGCTTGTGATGAAGCTTTTTCTGAGTTGAACCATCGGTTGACGTCAGCGCCTGTGGTGACTATATCCGACAGTTCTGGTGGTTTTGTGATCCATTGTGATGCTTTGAATAGAGGTCTAGGAGCAGTGCTGATGCAGCGAGGAAGGGTTATCGCTTATGCATCGAGGCAGTTGAGACCTCATGAGAAGAACTATCCCACACAAGATCTGGACCTTGCGGCCGTGGTTTTTGCCTTGAAGTTGTGGAAGCATTATTTGCTTGGGAATAAAGTGGAGATATTCACAGATCACAAGAGCCTCAAGTATGTGTTCATGCAGAAGGAGTTGAACATGAGGCAAAGAAGATGGCTGGAATTGATGGCAGATTTTGACATCAATTTGCAGTATTACCTGGACAGAGTGAACTTGGTTCCTGTTGCTTTGAGTAGGAGGCCTGCTGATATGTTCCTTACTGTGTAGAAGGAAATAGTTGAGGATATGAGCAGGTTGAAGTTGGATGTGCTACTTCCTGGATCAGATCGGCAGTTCATGATGTTGCATTTGCAGTCTTCTTTGATTGAGCATATTAAGGGAGCTCAAGTGGGTGACTCACAGTTGCAGCAGTTTCGAAGTGAGGTGGAAGCCGTTTTGAGATCTGATTTGGTCATTCATGCTGATGGATCGCTTTGTTTTGTCTCTAGGTTGTGTGTACCTAGGGGAGATGTCAGGCAGAAGCTATTGGAAGAAGCTCATCGTTCCTCGTATTCTATTCATCTAGGTGGTACCAAGATGTACAAGGACTTGAAGCAACATTTTTGGGTGGCATTGCATGAAGAGAGCTATGGCTAGATATGTCTCTCAGTGCCTGATTTGTCATCAAGTGAAGGCAGAGCATCAGAGGACCGCGAAACTTTTGCAAACTCTTCCGACCCAAAGTTGAAGTGGGAGCATATCATGATGGAATTTGTGAAAGCATTGCCGAGGAGTCCCAAGGGTCATAATGCCATTTGGGTGATAGTGGATCGGCTGACGATGTGTGCTCACTTCATTCATATCCGTGTGGGTTAGTCCACGGAGAGTTTGGCTAAGAAGTATGTTCAGGAGGTTGTTCATCTGCGTGGAGTTCCTGTTAGTATCGTATCGGATAGAGATACGAGGTTTAGGTCTCAGTTCTGGGAGAGTCTGCAGAAGAGTTTGGGTACTAAGTTGAGCTACAGTACAGCATACCATCCTCAGATGGATGGGCAATTAGAAAGGACAATTCAGACCCTAGAAGATATGTTGAGATCCTGCATTCTTCAGTTTGGAGGTTCGTGGGAAGATCCATCTTCACTTAGCCGAGTTCTAATATAATAACAGTTACCAGGAAAGTCTCAAGGCTACTCCATTTGAAGCTTTGTATGGGTGCAAGTGTAAATCACCGGTCTGTTGGGATGATAACGGTGAGAGAAAGCTTTTGGGTCCTGAGTTGATCACGAAGACAGTTGATGCCACGACTCATATCCGGAAGCACTTGCAGGCCGCTGAGAATAGGCAAAAGAGGTGGGCTGACTGTCGCCGTAGTCCTCTAGAGTCTGTGGCAGGCGACCACGTGTTCCTTAAGGTATCTCTTTAGAAAGGTGTTATCCGTTTTGGAGGTCGGGGCAAGTTGAGTCCTCGATTCATCGGTCCATTCGATATTGTGGAACGTGGGGGCAAGGTAGCTTATAGGCTCGCATTGCTGCCAGCTTTAGCAAGTGTCCATGATGTATTCCATGTTTCTCAACTCAGGAAATACATCACAGATGAAAGTCATGTGATTGGCTACTCAGACTTGTCTGTGAGGCCGGATTTGTCCTGTGAAATTCAACCAGCCTCTATCTTAGACCGTCGAGAGAAGGTGTTGAAGAATAGAGTCATCAAGTTGGTTCGAGTTTCTTGGAATCCTCACTCGCCAGGTGAGTCGACATGGGAGTTGGAGAAAGACATTCGGGAGAAGTTTCTTCATTTGTTTAAGTAGCTGTTTTGCTTTGTTTTGTTTTGTTTTGTTTTGTTTTGTTTTGTTTCGGGGTTGTCCTATGTACCTCTTGTATGAATTTCGAGGACAAAATTCTTCTTGTAAGGTGGGTATGATTTGTAACCACTATTTTTTCTATTTTGGATTTTTATTGTATTTTTATTTTCTTTCTTGATTATTGTATCTGAATTCTTTCTATGATAATTATTTTTGCTTTTCATGGGTCCATTTATTTTCTTTGATCATTCCATTCTCTTTTATTCTATTTTTTGTTCATTGCAAATTTTTCTCTTCATGATTTGAGTTTGAGTTGTTCCGCTATATGTTCATCCCATGGTTTTATGCTTGTTTTTCTCTTTTTAGAGCCTAAACCTGTACCCTAAAACCATTAACCTGCAACCCAAAACCCCAATTCCTTATTCCCTATAAATACCCTATTAAATAAACCCTAATTTTACTCTCTCTCTCTCCACCGCTTTCTCTCTCCCCCATCCCGTCTCTCTCATCTTCTCTGTTTCATTCCCTTCAACCCAACCGCCAACCAAGCCTCGCCCGTTCTCCGACCACCGCCTCACCCTCGTCACCCTATCCCCTCTGCCCACTACTCCTTTTCGATCCACCCATCGTCATCTTCATCCCATCACCATCCCCTATCGACCTTCGAACCCATTGCCGCTCGCACCCATCGCCTGCACCTCCCTATCTGCCTCACCGTCGACCACCGTGGCACTTCCCCACAACCACCGAAGAACCCTTGCCCTCTCGTCATCTCCGTCCAAACCCCGAACGCTCCTTCGTTTGTCTCCCCTACTTTTGGAGTGAAACAGAGTTCGATCGACGCCACCATCTTTGGTCGCTGCGTCGCTTCCCGATCACAGCGTCGCCGTCATCACCCTGAGCACCCTCGCCACCATCTTCACCAGCCACCACCGTGGTTGCCGTCTCCTCTCCTGCCAACTCTCTCTCTCTGTCAATTGGAGAAGAAGCACAGTGAGTGCTTGGGTGTTTGCAATTCGTGAGTGTAGGGGATCCGAACTCGGTGTTTGCGGTTTTGCTAGAATCTTGAGTTGGTGTTTTGTTGTGGGTGATTTGCGCGTAGCTCGCACGTGTTCGTGGTTCGTCGTCTGGGAATCTCATCCCGTTATTCTAAATATTCAAATCTACTAATTAACAGGCAAGTCTATTCTTGAACTAGTTGTTTGTTTTGTTCAAGATTTCTTTGATCTCTGCAAGTAGATCCAGTCCTTTTCTTTTATCGTACTGCAATTTGAAATTCCGTTAAGTTTATTGAGGGTTTACAAAAGCTAACCCGATATATTCTTAACATCGTGCCTATATCTTTGATCTAAAACCTAGTCCCCCTTGAATCTTGCATATGGATAATTACATGAAAAATATCTAGATCCATATTGTAGACTTGTTTGATGAGTTAAACAAGTTAGACTGAATGTGATTTGATGAATTGATTACCATGCCTGTGAAATTGCATCTTTAAATTGAAATCATGCATGTTAAACATCTAGTATGACTTTGATCACTAATCTACATGAACTATATGACTGTATGATTAAATTGTTGCATGTTCATGTCAAAATAAACTCTGGACTGCTGTTTGTTTCGTTTTGTATCAGATTTTCGACCCTGTTACTTTTATATTTTTAAATAACTTTATGAATATGAAATTTATCCCTAGATGTCAACTTTACTACCCATTTTACGGATTTGAATTCCGAGTTATCCTCTGTGAGATATCATCATTTTAGTACAGTTATGTCAGAATTTTCAGATTCAAAAATTCATGCGTACCTTTCTGTTTCAGAATTTAATTGAACATGTTAACTATAAAATAAAAAAATGAAATAAATTTGGCTGAACCTAGACATGTGTAGGAACTAACCTGAATATTTGTATTAATTGATGAGTTTTCTGACCTGAAACATATATGTGAACACAATTTACAACATGCTGCCTGAACATAAAATCTGAAAAGAATAGAGTTTTCATCATAGTTCCTGTAAATTTTATATGCCATATATATATTTTTTGGAGCCGGCAGAGAGTCTATTTTCTAGAATTTCTAACAGATCTAGATTTTCTTTTTTGTAGTAGCGGTAATCGGTATTTTAGTGCAGCAATGTCATGGTGTCCGGATTATGTAGATTGTGTGTAATTGTTATGTTTGCTTCTTGCTTTGTCTATAACGAGTAGAATTAGTCACACATAGTATCATACAACATTGACACCTTCTTGCATGCTCACATAGGATGAAAATAAACTATTAACAAGCCGAGGTAATATGGGATGACTTGGTAGTGAACGATCGGAAAATGTACTTGGTAAAGGCCTTCTTTCTTGCCTGATCTATTACTTGGAAGGAGGAGAATTGATTGCACTGAAACTGTGGTATGGAACATATGGGATGCAGTAGTATGTGTACTAGATAGGTTAATAAAATGATTAACAACCCGCATTTGATATCTCATGCTTGATCCTATATATCGTCATCAAGATAGAATTGAAATTGACATCATTCATTACATGCATGCTTAAATATAGACCGTTGGTATTATTGCCTATCTTCGCTTTGTTCTTTGACTTTAATCCAGTCCCTTATTCTTGATGTACATACTTCCTTTATCATTTGTTTTCTCTACTTGCTGTCCACGACTTGCTCTAAGGACATCATTTTCTTTCTTTTTAGATCAAAAATTTACAGGTACTGAAGGATCTATACCAGAAGGAATTGGTGAGCAACGATTCTAAAGATGGAGCTGGATTGCGCTGCTTAATCTGCTTTATTGCTAGATTTATTTCTTTGAACATTGTTATGACTTTGTACTTTGTTTTGGGCTTATGTTCCCGGAGTTTTTTTTTTCTCCTGATGTTGGATTATTTCATTTCTTATTGTAGTTTATCTTGATTAATGTGATTATATCTTTCTTGCGTGGTTGTGTTATTGTTCATAATGCTAAGTTGGTCTGGTATAGCTTATGGATGGTGTTTACATCATTCCCTGGGTCTACCTTACGTACTCGTATTCTGTATTTTGGGAAGCGGGGCATGACATTATTGTTATTGTTATTTCAATTTTTGTAGCTTGCTAGTTTGTTGTTGTAACCCCTATTTCCGATTATACAAATTTTCATTTCTTATTTTTCTTTTCCTTGTATTCTTGTATTTCAATTTCTGTATAAATTTCTTCATTTGCATTTAAATTCCCTTTGAATCTCCTATTGAAACCCATCCTAATATTTATCAAAACCGATATTCACATTCCAGACTATAATCTTGGTTCTCTTCTTTTTATTATTTAATTTGAAGCCCATACCAAGTCTTTTTTCTATCATCTTATAAATATTACTTTGATTTATTTGAAGCCCAATTTTAACCTATACTATCATATTATTTTATTGATTATTTTAATTCATGTAATGCCCCAAACAAATACTAATTCAGCCCAACCCAGCCCAACCCAACCCAATATTATTATTATTATTTTATTTAATCATGAGTCCAACTATTGAAGCCCAATCTTTAACCATCCTATTGTTGGATCTCTTTTGGATGCCCAAACAAACCCATTAACCCAAACCCAATTACCCTATTGCATGCCTATTGACAGATCAAACCCCTCTTACGTTCCTCACTCTCACAACTGCACACATAACTCCACCCCCTTCTTAATATCTTCCATTATTCCATTAACTACCCATTAATCCCTCACTCTCCTTAACTACCCCCTCCTTAATCTCTCACATCATGATGATTGACGGCCCATGATCAAGGTGATCAACACCCAACAGCAACACCAAAGGCAATGGGGATCGCACTGTGATCGACAAAGGGCAGCAAGGCTGCGGCCGGTGGACGGCACACAGGGGCAGTGCCGACGTCGGGAGGACAGGCCGGAGGGGGGCTGGCTCTGGCTGGCATGCAGTGCACTGGAAGGAGGCGCAACACATGGGTCGAGGGTCGCGGCGACTGGGAGTCGCGAGATGGTGGGTGGCGGTTGTCGGAGTCTACTGGGGTCGTGTCTGCTGTCGCAATGTGGAGAAGGGGAGGTCGAGGGTGCGGCGACCAGCCGAGGAGATGAGGATGGAGGGGCTGTGTCGTCGGTGCTTGGGCGGAGCGACACAGGGATGAGGGGAGACATGGACTGTGCGTCGCTCTGGGGCTGCTGGGGGGTTTGGGTGCTGCTGCAAGAGACGGGGAGAGGAGAGTGGAGGAGCGGAGCGACGATGCAGGGAAGCTGCACCGCGATTGCTGCAGACTGCGAGAAGGCGCAGGGGAACGAGAAGGAGTGGGAGGTAGACGAAGGGGGACGGCTGGAAGATGAACAGGGTAGGAATATATGGGTATATATAGGGTAATAGTAAAGTTAGGGTTAGGTGACGGCTAAGAGAGATAGAGGTTTCGGGTTGGGGTGCATGTTAACGGGTTGTAGGGTTATAGGAAACAGGGTAACGGGTTAAGAATAATGGGTATGGTGTTTTAAATAGGATGGTAGATTTAAAAAGAATTCAATCGGTTAAAAGGGTAATGGGTATTAGAAGATTAGAATAGGATTAATGGGTAAAATCCAATAGTGGAAAATAGGGTTTATAAATTCAATAGAAAAATAAAATGACCAACAAAAATATTGTTTATAATAAAATATAATTTGCATTACAATATAGAATTTATCAGAAATAATTACAAGTACAATTAGTACATAGAAATGGATTTTTTCTTATAACCAGTCAAAATTAATAACAATAATAGTAATAACAATAATAAGCTTTTTATTACAACATAAATTCAAAGAAAATAGTTACAAATAAAATTATTGATCAAAAATATATTTTAATAGAAGATCCAAAAACAAATTTTAACAAAAAACGTTTAAGAGCGGAAAAATAATTTACAAAAATAAAAAATCCGAAAATAAACAGAAAATACGTATTTAGGAAAGCAGGGATTACAAAAACAACATAAAAACTAACTAATTAAATCCATGAAAAACCTGGGGTATTACCTAGTATGTCTAGTATCTGAACAAAAAAATTATTAATTTTCCAACATAGATAGAATAGTTAAGTAAAATCAGAAAACAGCGAGATACAAAAAGTTTGTAAATCTGGAGTCATAAATACAGCAGTACTAAAACAGCAATAGATTACAAATATAAATCAAAATCCAGATCCGTCAAAAGGGTGATAAAATAGATACAGTGGGCTACAATTCATATTGACAAAGTTTTTATAAGCAACAAATAGAATCTGGTCGAAATTAAGGTTCTTCACTGAACAACATGAAAATTCTGCAAGTATAGTAGTTGTTTGCAAGCATAGCATAGTGTATAAAAGTTATCAATTAAATTCACAAAATTAGTGGTTAATTCCAATCAAGTCTATTGGTGATCAGCAAAATATTGGATCAAAATATTATTTTTAACATCAGTAGAAAAATAAATTACTCTCCAGAATTCACATAAACCAAATCTGTAATTTTTCTGCACCTCTGTAGGAAAATAACCATAACTTGCAACTCATAAATCGAAACTGAGATCTGTTAGAAAATATGAAAAGTAGACAGAATTCTCTTTAATTCATATTCACAAATAATTGTCATATACTGACCTTAACAGGGTCTAAAATACTGAACAAAAACGGGATAACAAAAAAGACAAAAATATTCTTCATGCATAAAATCAACTAGTTTATATGTAACACATCCAAATCATAACCAACATGAAATAGGGTATACTAGATGTCCAAGCAACATGATATAGGGTATTTAACAAGTCTACAACAAGTTATACTACATCGAACAAATCACGCATACAAGATCATACAATACCTTATAATCACGAACACATGCATGTATACAAGAATTGATTATCTCTAAGTCTAAATTCATGTCGTGTGTGTAATGAGACAACTACGGATAGATCAACACATAGAGACAAGATATAACAGGGGTTTTGCACAAGAACTGTCTCTAGAACACAACTACACTACAGGCGGTATTTAGTACTTGTATCTGCAATAGAAATTAATACAAGTTACTTGCCTTATAGTCGACGACAGAAATGATGATGCAAAAAGAATAACGGGAACGAATTCCCGGGCATGAACTCAACGAGCAACTCCCGAACGAACACACGAACTACGAGCACACGAGATCACATGCAACCCAACAAACACTCGCACACAAGGGGGAGAGAGAGAGACCGGGCATGAACGAGGGAACAAACCGAACGACACAACGGCGAGGGTGGCGCAGTGCTTGCTGCTGCCGTTGTTGTCTACCGTCAAAGGGGGAGACAGGTACTGGGGGCTATCTGAGGCGCATGCACAGCGGTGCTGCTGCAAGTCGCGATGCCAGGCAGGGGATGCTGGTGCTGGCTTTGGGAGGAGACGGGAGAGCGAGAAGGAGGGAACCAGGGGGGTTGCTGTGCCTGCAGGTGGCACTGGCTGGCTGCTCTCGACAGGAAGGAGGAGCACAGGGGCGCGAGCAGGAGGGAAGTTGAGGCGGCGCAGGGGGCTGGCTTGGAGGTCGGGAGTATGGGGTTTAGGGGGATCGGGAGGGCAGGAGAGATAAGGGGCTGCTAGGGTTTTGTGAGGGGGAAGATGCACAGGGGTATATATATATAGAGTAGGAATTGGGGTTATGTGAAAACGGGGCAGGGGTGTTATAGGGTTTCAGGTAAACAGGTTAGTGGATCCAATAGGGTATTAAAATGGGTTGATATAATTGGGTAGAAGAAATGAGGATCCAATAGAATAAAATGGGAACAAAATGACTAAATAAAATAGGACATGAACAATTATAGAATAGGGCTCAAAATAATAGCTCGAACAACCATAGACGAAACAATAGAAGACAATAGAATCAAGAAACTCAAATAAGAAGACGACAAATAAAGTAAATGGATATAGAGAATGAAGATCCAAAACAAGGTCCAAAAAGAGATACAAGCTGAATAAATACCTAGAAAGAAAAGAAATTATATCCAAAAATACAGAAAATGGAAACCAGGGGTTACAAATAAATTGGAACTTTTTAAATGAATGTTGTACTTTTGTAGATCTAGTTTCCAAGATATTCGACGGATTCAGATTCGGAGTTATAGACATTGAGATATCATGTTTTTCGTATTGCTAGGTCTGTACATTCCAGATTGTCACTTATAGTACATCATCATATTTCACAAATTAAATTATCATGTTAATAAGTGAATTAAGACTTGATATTTATTAGCACACTACTAAACTTGATTAGGAGCCATAATATGATTTTTATGAGATTTTTGAATAGGTTTTCAGACCCTTTTACAGATGTGAACTTGACTCCAGAATCCTGTCCGTACACTATACCAGTAGAGAACCCAAGGTTCGACCCAATATAAGTTAAAACCAGCTAGAAATCTAAATAGATGGCATAACCCTCTGTGTTAGGAATCCAGAACACTTTGCGGATTTGGAATCCGACTTATGGATAGCAAGTTATCCTAATTTCACCAGTGTACAATCATAACTCCAGTTTCACTACTTGTTTATACATCATCTTGTTCTAATAATTCAATAAGTAGGTTTATGTAAGATTTTGAACCTGCGAACTATAGACAACGTTGTTGAATAGTCTCAGGAGTTAAACATAAGTTTTTGTGAGAATTTAATAAAGTTTCTAGTTGAATTTCCTGTAGTGTAGTCTCCTGATGAGTTGCTGACTGCGCAACAAACTCATAAAGAACTAGCTAGTAGGCCTTATTTTTGTAGTTGAAATGTATAGTGTGAATATGCGTCAGAACCGGTAGAGAGTCTAGTTTCTAGAACTCCTGAAGGAACTAATTTCACTTTCTTATAGTGCGGGAAAGTGAGTTTTTGTACAACAACGTCTTGCTGCCCAGTGTTATGCCTACATGTTTTTAAATACATATATGTTTGTTCATTGCATTTTATGAACTAAATTATATTACCTGCACTGCATAGACCTTGACACCCCTTGATCCTGTCCCTTTACCTGTTATCATGTTTACTATTCATGTTAATTATTGTAAAAGAATAACAAGCCAGGGAATAAGGGAAAGACCTAGTAGTGGACAACATAGGAGATTTTACTCGGAGGGGGCCTGTGTTTTCTGTGTTACATGTTCACCGACAAAGTCACCGACCAAGTTTACAGACCAAGTTACCACCAAGTTTACCGATCATGTTTTACAGTCATGAGAAGACCCGAGTACATGATCTATACAATTTACTACTACAGTCTAAACGTTCACTTGATTGATATGCAGTCGAACCTTTGGTATGTGATGTAGGATTGCATGCATTAGATTGGACTGATTAAATGAATAGACTTAAGATTTACACTGAGCACATGCATTTTCCTGTTACAAGTTATATGATCCCTATTACGAGTTTCCCTGATTCTCATTTACATGTTACATGTTTCAGTCTACTAGTTTCATGATTCCTGTTCATAAGAAAAGTTACCTGTAACGTCCAATAATTTTTAATATAATATTTTGAATTAATAAATAATATTTATATCAATTTATTTAATTATTTTGAATTTGTGTAAAATGGACATTTTCACACGTGCAAAACAAGTCCAAATATTTTCGTAGTGTGAATTTAAACTTATGTGTTGATGAACAAATTCTATTATTTATTATTGGGAATATTAGAATTTTTGGAATTTTTCTGAATAAAGAAAAATACTTTTGTAAATTTTCAAAGGAAATGGGCCTTTTAGTAAAAACTCGTTTGGAGGTGAATTTTGAACTAAAAAAAATTCGTTGACTATGTTTTAGGGCCGGCTATCAGTGTAGGGATCTAAGAAATTAAATTATATCCATATTTGATTTATTTTTATTGATTTAATTGAATAAATATATAATTACGTAATTTCGGGATTGTTGGGCATTTATTGCAAATATTTTTCTTGGGAAATAAATAAGTTAGAAAATTTATTTGGAAAACCTAATATTTATTTGTAGATAATAATTCTAAATTTTCTGGAATTTTACGAATAATTTTTGACATATTTACAAATATCTCAAAGTAAAGGGGTTTTTTTTTCTTCTAAAATCACCACTCAGGGGCCATTTTGGGAAAGAAACGGAAATCTGGGATGCTCTAGAGGCCGGCCACATTTGGAGGGATTGGAGGATTAGACTTTCACTCAAATTTGTTTTGATTAAATCTAACAAATTGATTTGGAAGACTTGATCATATAAAAATATATTTTCCTAAAGGGGTTTTTTTGTAAAATCTTCCTATTAAACCCTAGAACAGCCCGACCTATATCTACAGCAGCAATTAGCCACCCCACTGTTTTGAACACAATTTTCTTTCCAAATTATATTTTTTTTGGAGTTTGGAGTTTTGGAGATCCAAATTTTTGCTAGGAGGAGGAGCATCGTTTCTCATTATTATTACCTTCTTTTTGTCTTCTTTAAGGTGGGTAATCTTCCTATTCTCTTGAAGTGTTTTCTTTTTTTGTTATGTTTCATGAACAATAGAGATCATGCTAGCATTTGGATTTGGTGAATTGTGATATTATATTGGCATGATTATGATGGTAGTTTATGAATTGATGGTAGAGATAATTTGTTAGATAAAGATTTATGTTAAAAAGATAAAAATCTAATTTTGATGACATGACACTCTTATTTGATCTTCTTTTTGTATGATGAATATTGTAGTACATGAAGGATCGTGTTTAATTGTGGAATTTTTATGAACCCATGAACTTTTGTTGACAATTGGAGTTGTCTTATGTACTAAACATTCATGTTGATTAAAGATAAATTAATCTTGAGTTTTAGAGTTCCTTTTCTATCCTTGCTATATCTAAAATTTTATTTTTGAACCTATATATGAATGTAGATGTTTATATTTATATGGGTGGCTAAAGAACATGTTTGAATTGTAGAAAAGATGAAACTTTGACAAATTATTCGCTTTTTTTTTTTTTTTTTGAACTTATAATCGGTTGAAAGTTTGAATTTTTATGCACAATATAGATCAAAATCTTCATAAAATACATATACATACAAAGGGGGATAGGGTTCGGAGGTCTAATCCTAGGGTGAAGGTTTGTAGGCCTCGGGTGAACAGTAACCCGATGGTTACTGTTCATCCACAAGGCAGCACACAGCAGCAGCTTGTTGTTTTAAGGTTTTTAGTTGGATTTTTTTTGGTGTTTTCGAGTGATTTTTTTCTGTGATTATGTGTGCTGGAGAACTATAGTATACATATAGAAGAATCTACATATGGGCTTAAACAAAATTATATAAGTGTGTTGATCGAGTTTGAATGAGATTTCGAAGTTGTTATTTGCTCTGGACTGCTCTCTGCTCCATATTGGAACGAGAATTCGACACAATTATTGATGGTATTATCTAAAACTATTCAATAGAAATTGTATCATACTGCGTCTCGTTTCTAAAATATCTGACAGATCCTCAATCCGACTCATAGATTGTAAATTATGCAATTTCTACCACTGTACTGTCATAGTTTCAAATTTTATGAAAAGTGTGAGTTTCAGTTTATTGAGGATTTGGAGATACTGTTTTCATGCGAATGACCTATAAATTTTGCAACAAGTTCTATGGTTATTAAGGAAATAAAAACTCAATTTTCCATACTTTTATATTAATTTTTGAATGGACTACTTTTAGGGAAAAGAAGATACAACTTTCAGATTTCTAAATAATGGATGATTCTCAGAAATTGTTGAATACAAACTCCTTAAATAAATTTATTTGAGTTTAGATTTTTGTGGTGAGTTCCCTATTATGTGCTGGATTTAAATGAATTGAAAAAGGATCTTAGAGTGTCTAGGGTTGGGCCAGGAGGGTCTCTTAACGCCTTCTTTTTTCTTCCCGTCGGAATTCTTTCACAAAGACTTGCCGTGGTAAGGGAGAAGGGGGAACAATCTGATATAGGTAGGTACTGTACTACGGCCTGTCACAAGTTTCGAAAAAAGGCTTTATTTTAGTATTAGTAGGCGCTTCCTCCTTTCTTTATATATAGTTATATAGTTTCTAGTGAAAATTCTAGTTCAAATATAGTGAAAGAGTGAATTAAGGACTTCCATAATTTAATAATGATTTTAGAGTGTAATGTTTTGAATACCGAAATCATGTAATTTTCAGATTTTGGTGAAATTCTAGTTCATTTTTTGATACATTCAGGTAAGGGTTGTGGGGAATAAATCTAAAATTTTTGTACATGAAATTCTCAGTTTTTAAGAGATTTATTTCAATTGAGATCGATTAAATTTGTAGTTGAATTTATTGAACTTTACGAATAAATGGAGAGTGATGTTTAAAAGTTGATTTTCAAGAAATTTCTTAGTTGGATATATTACCACATATGAAAGAGTCTTTCATGGCAAAATTGGTTGATTTATAAGAATGTGACTAATGAAGAATATTTTTGTGTAATAAAAACCAAGATGGGGTTGATTTGTGACTTAGGGTAATCATGTGGACCCTAGAAGGATTATTAATGACATTTTGAATCTTGAGACCCTAGAGTTTGAGTGGGACCCTTGCATGCTGACAAATGAGATTTGGTTGAAATTGGGCCAGTGAGGCTTTTGTTTGATTCAGTAAAGTTAAGTTCGATGGGGTACACCAACTTTAGGGAGACTGTGACCCTAATTAATCAAACATAATAAACCTAAGGACAGACACTAGATGGTGATATAATGAAATGAGAGCAAACGTGAGTTATGGACTCCAGAATGATTTGCGGAGTGAGATAATCTACAGTATTTTGGGACAATGGATGAAATAGGCCACATAATGATCTACGGAGTGGGATTGATCTCCAGTATTCCGGGACGAGAGCGATGCTCATGGGATATTTGTGCAATAAGGACTCCAGAATGACCTGCGCAGTAAGACAATCTCCAGTATTCCGGGACGATGGATGAAATAGGCCACAAAATAATCCACAAAGTGGGATTGGTCTCTATATCTAAGGGTGAGAGCCAATACTTGCAAAATGTCTAAATCTCGTAGTAGTCATCGTGGTAGGTTGCATAACGAGTGATTGAACCCTATAAAGAGGAGAACGATAAGGGCTTGCACTGGAACTATGTAGAATGGGATGCATAGAATCTGACAAGAATGCATTAGAAATCATTGTGTGCATTGTGTTTTCTTGAACATTGTTTTATGGATTATTCTTTTGTTATTTTGACACACTTACTTAGTATAGTTTCACTTGTTGTTTATTGAATCTTTCATTGTTATTTTATTTCATGTTATGAGGCAAGTTTGTGGTTGTGAGACTTGGGAAGGTTACTATTACTATAGTTGATGCCAGTTGCATCTAACTGATGTGCCCACTTTTCATTCAGATTTTTGTAGTATTTTCAGTTATGGATAGAGTTGAATCAAGAAAAAAAAAGGGCTTGGAGTTAACTGAGAATTTTAATTTATCATGTTGTAAAGAGATTGTAATTATAGTTTTTATTTCCACTGTGTTGTAAAGAGATGATGTAATAAAAAGTTTTAATTTTCTCTGTGTTTTGTACTATGTTTATAATTGTAATTGAAGTTGATGCTGGTGATTGTGCCACTTATTTATAATTTTATTTATTGGAAATTTGGGGCGCTACATTACTTGATTCTCGATTACATGTTTGTATTCCTTGTTACATAATTTATTTCCTATACACATGATCCTCTGCTCTTGCTATATTTCTATTCTTGTTACCTGCTTACTTGTACTACTTGCGGCCCGTTACTTGCTCTAACGAGTTTTCTCCTTCCCCAACTCAAGATGATGAATTTATAGGAGTCGGAGAAGAATTGCCAGAAGGAATCAGTGATCAGGTGTTCTGAAGAATGGAGATGGATTCCACCCTGCTTTTACTTGCTTTATGTTTTTTATTCTCAGTTCTATTTATTTTCTACAAACTTTGTATTCCGGGTTTTGTTGTCCCGAAATTATTTACTTTCCAGATGTTGGTTATGTATGAGACACTTCATGGATTATTCATATTTATGTGATATTTTATTGTATGCATGGTATTGTCATCTTTCATATTGTTGAGTTAAACTGTTACAACTTATGGATGATGTACCCATCATTTGCTGGGACTCATTTGCGTGCCCATGTTTCCATATAATGGGAAGCGGGGCATGACAGTTGTCATGTAGGCATGCTAGGGTTTTTCTAATACTTGTTTTAATTATTGAGATGATACGTATAGATGCATGATAAATATTGTTTGTATGTTTTTGATAAAATTTGAGTGATTAAAATAGACAAGAAGATCTAGTTGCATTTTTGTTATCAAGAAAATATATATACGTTGTTAAGAATTCATAACATACAATAACTCATCTTTCGATTCAAAATTTAAAGCCATGGAGGATTGTAGACTTCTTTATATGGTATTAATTAATAACTTGAAGATTTACTTATTATTAAATACATAAAATATCAATTCTTAAATTGTTAAATCTCGGTTTTTTGATAGTTTTACTTGCTTTTTTTTTGTTTCTATTGCTGAGAATTTAGGGCCTTGTTTCGATTCGTGTTTGGATCCGAAGAGGCTTTGGCCTGGGTTGAGATTGAATAAGGGTTTGAGTCCAGATAGAGGCTCGAGTTTGGGTCATGTTTGAGCTCGGGTTCGGGTTCACATAGGGGCTAAGGTATGGATCCAATAGGGGCTTGGGTCGAGTCCAGATTGAGCTTGTGTTCGGAACCAGAGGAGCATGGACCAGGTTCATATGGAGCTTGGGTCCAGGTTTGGATCCAGAGGAGTTCGGGCCAAGTTTGGATCAAGTTGTTGGACATAGAGCAGTGTTGTGTGGAGGAGTGATTGATTTGCTCAACTTATCCCTAGTTGTATAGTCTAGCCCACTTTTTTTAATATTAATAGTTTATAAAAATGAGTTGTTTATTAATAACTAAATATGAAAATAGTACCTATTAATATTTGGAAGATAGTTCGAGATTTTAATGTGAGAATAATTGGGTTTGAGGCCAAGAAATATACAAGAATTGCATGTTTTGTACTTACTTAAAGTTGTACTTGAGATGTGCGTGAATCAACATATTTGTTTTTCGACTTTGAAATTTCTGAGTAGTTAGTTCTAGTTATATGGGTTAAGTTAGCATGCAAGGGTTGTCTTAGAATACCTTGGAGTGTAGCTTGGTGTAACATCCTGGTTGTAAGAATTCTGTTAGCTGAGCAAGACCCAGGGTTCCGACAAGATTGTGATTGATAGAAAGTGTGAATAAGGCGGGTTGCGCTAGTATTCTTAGTTTTGTTTAGTTCGGGCTGGTAGGGTGACGCTAGTTCTAGTTAGTAGTTGTTTATATTTGACCATAAGGACATGCACGAGAAATGAGTTGTGACGAAGCAAGAGCAAACTTGGGAAGAGGACTCCAGGATGATCCACGGAGTGAGATAATCCCTATTGTTCCTTGACAATGGATGGAATAGGCCCCAGAATGATCTGTGGAATGGGATTGATCTACTTTATTTCGGGAGAGCGACATTCATGGAACAATTTTGTGATGACGGTACCTGGATGACCAGCAGAGTGAGATATTCTCCAGAATTCTTGGACGAGAGACGAAATAGGCTCCAGAATAATATATGGAGAAAGATATCTCTAGTACTCTGGGACAAGAGTCAATACTCACAGGATGTCTAAATCTTGTACTTTGTCACGAACATAGGAATGAATAGCGAGGGATTAATCCCTGCCATGCGGAGAAATGTTAGAAACTTGCATTCAGAACCTATGTTGTATGGGAGAAATAGAATTTCAAATAAGCATGCATTAGAAAAGTGCACTGTGTGCATATCTGTTTGTGCATTAAATTTCAAGGATCATGACATACAATGTTACACTTAGAACATATTTACTTTATCGCATTTATTTATTGCATCGAATCTTTCATTGTTGAGAATTAGAAGATCGCTATTATTGTGTAATGCCCCGGACCCGGCTCAGCTGCGTACGTGACTACATGTGCACGCATGTGAAAAAACGGATACAAAACTCTAGCCACGCCCTCCACAGGGCACAATCAAAAGGTGGGTATACCCTATAGGTGACCTTTATCATTTGGATTTCCTAATATATACACTTACTCTTCTCATTCACTTCCGATATGGGATATAATCCCCCACGCCCAAGGCACCAGCACCCACTTCCTTCTTCTCATTTGATTTTTTTGTCATCTAGTGCATTTAATTGCCATAGCCCCATAATAATTCTATAGGCTACTTGATTAATTCCATTAATCCAAGCCCTGTAGAATCCAACTATAGGCCAACAACCAACCATCTCATATTATCATTATATATATATATATATATATATACTAGATTTGCCCGTGGGCACGTGCCTACGGCACGTCTTCAGAACGATACAAAACACGAAAAGCCATGTAAACAGTAAAATAATAATTATGTAGCTCAAGTTTGAATAGTATGACAATAATTAGTTATAAATAAAAAGTCTATGTTTCCATTAGTATATGTTGAAAAATAATTATAAATGGGGGTATAAAATATAACTTCCTAGAACTTTAAGTGTGGAAAATAATGAAATTTAATTGTTGAAGAGATATTTGCTATTAAAAATTCTGAAATTTTACAAAACCGAAATCTTAAAATCAAAATTTCTAAGTAAATAAAGAAAGAATGGGACAGAGAGATAGAGAGAGAGAGAGAGAGAGAGAGAGAGAGACAGAAATATGAAAAAGTAAAGAGAGAAGAGAGAGATAGTAATAAAGTAATAAGTTTTTCACGGAGAAAAATTTGGTTTTGGGGTTTGAAATTTTGGAGGGAAAATGTGTTTTGTGAGATTTGATATGGGCCTTTGATTTTGGGGGGAATTGATTGTGAGCCACTTGATAGCTTTCTTTGTAATTTATTATATAGATATATATATATATATATATATATATATATATATATATATATATATATGTCACGCCCCGCTTTCCAAAAGGATTACGGAATATGGATACGTGACTCAGTCCAGCGAATGGCTTTCACCATTCATAAGATGTAAGGATCTTTACAACACATACAAGAATAAACAAGAGATATACAGGAGAAATAATCAACCACGCATGAATAACTAAATTAATATAGTCAACAAGATTACTTAAAACAAGAAACAAGGATACTAAATTTCAAATAATCAAGTCTAGAACAAAACATAAGTCTGGGACAAAATGTCCCATACAGATATCCATATAACAAATTACAATTATTCAAGATAAGAAAAAAAATTAAATAAATGTACCACGAACTCCAGCCAACTAGAATCTCTGATCACCTACTGTATCGGGCAGCTGATCACCAAAGTCTGCAATTTAACAAATTGCAAGAAAAGGAATGAGAAACAAAACGCCCGTCAATGCAAGTTACGGGCCGCTTGTAGTGCAGGCAACAAGTACAGGAAAAGATAAACAAGTATAGAGTAACAGCGGAAGCAAGTATAGCATGGAATAGATATGACAACAAAATAGAATTACTAGCATAAATCATGAACAGAATCAAGTAATGTGGTGAGATAACAGGTACATGTGACATGTGACAAGTAACAGGCATCATGCAAGCAAGTAAACATGTAACAAGTATCAGGTAGCACGTACAGGTAAATATGTAACATGAATATGCAGGTGATCATGTTATTTAAAATCTTGTATTTATTTCTATCTAGGTAGCACTTCATGCGTCCCAAATTTTTACCATATGATTACTACGTACATGCAATTTATGTTTAGATCTAGTGGTGGGTTTCTATAGGGCTATTTACTTAGGCGTCATGTAACATGCAATAGGCACGAATCACGTAATAGTGAAATCGCGGCATCATGTAATCAGGAACATGATTGAATCAGGTAGTCATGAAATAGGGTATCATATAATTATATATTAGTAACAGGCATGAATCATGTAATCACGAATCATGGCATCATATAATCAGGTAGTAATAACATGCATGAATCATGTAATCATGAAACATGGCATCCATGGGAAACACGGCCCCCTTCTGAGTACACATATCTATATTGTCCACTACTAAGGTCTTTCCCTTAACCCCGACTTAGGTTACTTTTTATTATTATCAAAGTAGGAATATACGTGCACAAAACAGGAAAAGAATAACATGGTATGAACAAGGGATAGGTTCTGGTCGGAACATAAATATTTACAGGTGATGGACAACTCATAAAAGGCTAGGACAATGAAACTTTCAATTCTGAGCAGCAAGACACTACTGCACCAAATCTGAGATTTTCGTTGGCCACAGACATACAAATATGGATCCATTAAAAAATCTAGAAACTATACTCTCGTCCGAATCTAGCACATATATATAAGTTATATAATGACCACATAAACAGGACTCAAAACAGAATTATATACAAAAAACATGTTCAGCCTAGAAATCACAAGGTTGTATTCATAAACATGAAATTGGCATAAAAACTTACTGATTAAATCCAAGAAAAATCTGGGGTATTCCCTAATATGTCTAGTATCAGCAAACATAATTTCATAATATTCCAACATATATACTATAGTCAAATAAAGTCAAAAGGCAGCAAAATACAGCAAGTTTGTAAATCTGGAATCTTAAACACAGCAGTACTAAAACAGCGATAGGTTACAAAGTATAACTCGAAATCCAAATCCATTATAAGGGTGATAAAATAGATACAGCAGGCTACATTTTATGTTTATAAGGTTTATCAACAGCAACTTGAATCAGGTTGAAATTAAGGTTCTTTATTGAACAACGTGAAATTCTGGAAATAAAGAAATTGTTTACAAGCATAGAATAGTTTTTAGATGTCATCAATTAAATCCACAAAAAGTTGGGGTTAATCCTAGTCAGGTATAGTTAAACCCAGCAAAATATTAGATCAAAATCTTATTTTTAACATCAGTATGAAAATAAGTAACTCTAAAGAATCCACATAAAACCAAATCTGGAACTTTCAACACGTCTGTAGTAAAACAGCCATAACTCGCAACTCACAAATCGAAACTGAGATCTTGTATAAATTCTGGAAAATAGACAGGGAGGTCTATGATTTATATTCACAAATTTATTTGATTTACTGACCTCAACGGGGTCTAAAATATTGAAGAAAAATGGGACAACAACAAAAACAGAAATCTTTTCATGTATTAAACCAAATAGTTCATGTGCAACAAATCCAAACTATAACGAAATACAAAACATGGTATGGGTGTTTTGCAAACCTACCACAAGATGCTACGGCTAACACATCAAGCATGCAAGAATCATACGACACATCATGAATTTCGAACAACATGCATGCATACATCAAGAATCAATTAGATCTAAGTTAATTTCATGTCGTGTGTAACCAAAAACGACTATGGATTGATCAACAAATAGAGACACGATCTAACAGGGGTTTTTCATAAGAATGAATCTAGACACAAAAGCTACACTACAGGTAGTATTTAGTACTTGTATGTACAACAAAAGAATACAAGTTACTTGCCTTGAAATTGACGATGAAAGCGATGAGGGGACGAGAATAACGAGAACAGATTCCCGGGTACGAACACGATATCACGAGCGGATCATGAAATAACTCACGAACACAACGCCCATATCCAATCACCCAAGAACAACATGTGCACACAAAAAAGATAGGGAAGTAGCCGAGGGTATGTGAGCACGGCGATGAGAGGACGACGGCGACCAAGGGCAACGGTACGGCAGTGCTGGTTGTTGGCCAGCGCTGCTGTCGCTGCTGGCTAATGACGCAGCGGGAAGAGATGGGAAGGAGGACCAGCGCTGGGGCTTCGCTGGCGTCTGGGTGAGGCATCACAGGGAGGATGTTGTCGTTGGGGGCTGGTAGATGGTGGTGTCGAGGCTGCTGCAGGCGTGCGGTGCTCGGGAGGAGGGCGGCACAGATGCAGGTCGGGGGGTTTGCTGGGTTGTGGAGGCGCACAGTCGGAGGGGGGGACTGGCGGATGCAGTGGTTGGAGGAGAGGCCGAGGTGCACACAAGAGGGGGAGGGATCGGGTGAGATGAATAACAAGGGAAAAATATAGCGGCTAGGGTTTGTAGGTGCTTAGGGTTTTGTGGGGGAAATAGTAGCTAGATATATATAGGAGATGGGTTGGGGTTTGCATGGCGTAACAGGTTCGGTAGTTGGGTAGTAGGGTATAGCAAGATCCAATAAGAATTAGAATAGGTTTCAGGGGGGTATAAATGGGTTTTGGGTATAATGCTATTGGGTTTTAAAAGATCCAAATAGATATAGGGTTAAAGGGTTATTAGGGTGAGATTAATTTATCAATGAATTAGGCCATGAAGCAAAAATACATAGAATTAAGCAATTTGATCCGAGACAATAATTTGACAGAAAAAGAACGAAGAACAAATACATGGCTCAGAAGAAATAGAAGAGTACAATATGAATAAATTCTCAGAAAAAGGAAATACATCCAAAATACAAGAAAATGAGAAACAGGGTTACAATATATATATATATATATATATATATATATATATATATATATATATATATATATATACTCGCTTAAGTACGGGGGTGTTACACACACCCCCCTTAAGAACTCAGTGTCCTCGCTGAGCCCGGCACCCGCAAGCTAATACAGGACCACCTTTCTAGCAAATGTGGAGTGGAGTACCTTGCTAGCATACTACCCCCGGTCTCTACCAGCGTACTGTCCTCAGCCAGGCGTACATCTCACCTACTTTTACCTACAATCGGTGTCAAAAGTCGACTCTGATACCATTTGTAATGCCTCGGGCACTGCCCAAATAAATTCTAACAATTGCCCACCACAGGCTGCCTCTCAAAAAGGTGTGATCATAGGCAATCCTATATATACACACACAATCCTAACTCACCTTCTATGTGGGACTAAGTCGCCATCACCTACCATGAACACCATGGCCCCTTAGTAATTAATTCATTTTTTCTATAGGCTATATACACACACTACCAAAACTATAGGCTCATCTAACCATGAATTAATTACCATGCCCACCATAAAGGCCACCATGAAGGCTCATCTCATACGGGATATTACATACACCCCATCTTAAGAACTCAGCATCATCGCTGAGTCCAGAACCCGCAAGCTAACATAGGATTGCCTTTCTAGCCGATGTGGAGTGGAGTACGCTGCTAGCGTACTGCCCTTGGTCTCTACCAGCGTACTGTCCTCGGCCAGGCGTACATCTCACCCACTCTTACCCACGATCGGTGTCAAAAGTCGGCACTGATACCATTTGCAACGCCCCAGGCCCTGCCCAAATAAATTCTAACAACTACCCACCACAGGCTGCCACTTAAAAGGAGTCATGACTAGTTGGGGCCACTTGATCATAAGCAATCCAATATATACACACACAATGCTTACTCACCTTCAATGTGGGACTAAATCACCACCACCTACCATGAACACCATGGCCCCATAATAATTAATTCATTTTTTCTATAGGCTGTATACACACACTAAGAAATCTATAGGCTCATCTAACCATGAATTAATTACTAAGGTCACCATAAAGCACACCATGAAGGCTCATCTAATACGGGGTATTGTCGATTCTTGGTTTTGATGATTACAACACAATGCAAAGTTGTTGTGCTACCTCTTATATATTACATGTTGTATCAATACCATGTATACACAAAGGCAAAGTGTTCAAACGAAGCTCTCAAAGCAAATTGATCAAGAAAGTTAAAAGGTTATAAAGCTCAAGATTGATCAAGCAAGCTTCAAAGACAAAGACAAAGGCTAAAGCTCCATCTCAAGACTCAAGACTCAAGACAAGACCTACGCTTCAATGTGTTGTATTACATGTCTTGTAAAACAATTGTAATTTTCCTTTTTTGAGTCGTAGATTGATGTAACAGCCTTGTCACACACTTACACTCACACATCTTTATAATTGAGTATTTTTCAAAAGATTAAAGGTCGAAACAGTTTGAATTAAATCAGCTGTTGAGTACCAGTCGACTACCTTATGGCACCAGTCGACTGTATCAGTACGAAACTGTTTGAACTCTTTCAAATTCTGGCCAGTCTACTAATCATGACAACCCAGTCGACTGTTCATGTCGTTTCAGCAGTTTTCTGATTTCAAAACTTGTTTTTCGAATTTCAAAAGAATATATCTATTTTAAATCAGTTTTATAAATTGATTTACAACGTTCAAGGGATTCCTCTCTATAAATAGAGCCTAGGAATCACCATTGAAAGGTTCCAAGCATTTGATAAAAAGTTTAAGTTTATTGCTTTCAAAAGAACACGTATTCAAACTAGCACTCTAATTTTTTAAGTCTTGGTTCTCTGATTTTCAGTCCATTATAACATTGAATTCGTTTTGGACTAAATTTAGAATTGACCGATTAGCCACTTACAAAAATCACAATTACAAAATAAGGCTATAGGTTGATTGTAACTTTTTTTTGTTGTTCTTCACTCTCGGGTTGTGAGAGTGGTCCCCTCGGTTGGAGAGTAGGGCTCTAGGTTTTAGAGTCAGCTTTTCACACTTGGTAGAAGAGTGGGTTTGCTCTCTCTAGTGGTGAGAGAGGTGTACGTGTTGGACAAGATTGTTGTCTAAACGCCATAGGGTATTCTTATATTCTTTTCAAGAATAGTGGAAAATTTCAAGTGGGTTGCTTGGGGACTAGATGTAGGTCAGGAGGACCGAACCAGGATACATCGTGTGTACTCTGTGTTTGTATTTCTCTGAACTTGCATTTTCTTTACTTGCTTTTTAATGACTGTGAAACTTGTCTGGACAGTCAACTTACTCTCTTATTTAAGTCGACTGGACAGACTGATATAGCATACTCTTCAAAAACTTGTCTGGCAAGTCGACTGGTTTCCGCTATAAGTCGACTGATCAGACTTGTCTAAAATACTCTTCTAATATGATGCCTCAGTCGACTTATTTCTCTTTTCATGTCGACTGAACAAAAGAAAATTTTAAATTTTGTTTTTTATTTTTATACAACACTATTCACCCCCCTCTCCTTCTAATGTTGTTGCCTTGCCTACAGGATCCAATACTTGGTATCAGAGCCTGGTTGAGCGCAATGGCAACTACTTCCAATGCAAACCAATACCATGAAGGCCAATCCACACAAAGACCACCCCTCTTCGATGGAACCAAATATAACTATTGGAAGTGTAGAATGAAGATCTACCTTCAGTCCACCAACTATGAGATTGGAACATGACGGAGACCGAGTACACCACTCCTACCATTCCATATACACAATGGAACGATGACATGAACAGCCAAACAATGAACAATGCAAAGGAGATTAACGCAATGTTTTGTGCCCTTACAAAGGAGGAGTTCAACCGTGTGTCCAATGCAACAACCGCACATCAAATTTGGCACACACTCGAGGTAACTCATGAAGGAACAAATAAAGTAAAAGAATCTAAAATATCTGTTCTTGTTCACAGGTTCGAGATGTTTCGCATGAAGGAGAACGAGAATGTGTCTAAGATGATTACAAGATTCATGGACATTACAAATTCACTTGTGGCACTTGGAAAGACGTACACTTAAGCCAAAATGGTGAGGAAGGTTCTTCGTGCACTAACCCCTGAATGGGAGAAGAAGACCACCGCCACAGAAGAGGCCAACAATTTAACACAACTTTCTATTGAGAATCTTGTGGGAAATCTTATGGCGTATAAGGTACAACTTGAAGAACGCAAGAAGGATCTAGAACCTCAACAATCAAGGAAGAAGACACTAGCATTCAAAGCCATGTCGGACTCCGAGGATGAAGAAGAAGATGAGGAAGAGATAGCCATGTTCACGAGAAAGTTCAAAAAGTTCCTAAGGAAAGGTAAGTTTAATTCAAAATCTAAGGATACTAATGAACTTCCAACTTGTTTCAGGTGTAACAAAACAGGTCATATGAGTAAAGATTGCCCACTAGAGAATGCTAAATCTAAAGGAAAGGCTTTCAACTTTAAGAAGGACAAGTACATAAAGAACAATTTCATAAAGAACAAAAAGGCGTACCAAGCAACTTGGGATGACAACGACTCTTCATCCGAAGAAGAAAATGAAGAGACAAATGAGGTTGCTAACGTTTGCTTTATGGCGTCTCAAAATCAAGTAAATGATGATTATGATTCTACTGATTTACTTGATGCTTTCAACGAGATTTTTCTAGAGCTTAAGAAAGAAAAAAACTAGAGTTAAGAACTTGGAGAAAATAAATCAAACACTTTTCCAAGAGAATCTTGACCTTGATGAAGAAGTGAAATCTTTAAGTTCTCGTCTTTCTAGTTTAGATATAGATCTTGTGTCTTTAAAGAAAAAATTATGAAGAGATATCCAAGAATGTATCTAAATTTAATAAAGGAAAGGAGAATTTAAAAGATGTTCTCCAAAATCAAGTGCAATCCAAAAAAAGGTTTGGACTTGGTTTTCAAAAGTCTCTTGAAAAACCTCATGTCTCTAAGAACACTAGTGTTAATAAATTTGTATCTATTTCTAGTGTTAAGAATAAAATGTATGAGTTTTTTGAAAAACCTAAAAGTGTAAGTTTTAATGATAAAGATAAATCTATAATTCAGACCAGTCGACTGAAACCAAGTATTAGTCGCCTGTCCAGAGGTTCTGAGTTTCATTCAAAGAAATGAAAACCTCAGATAAGTCGACTTATTCTACCTCCCAGTTGACTGGATTTCAGTAACAGTCGACTGAAAGGTTCGGTAAAGTCGACTGAACAGAGCAAAAATATATGGGTTCCAGTCAATCTGAGTCCCAAAGATAGAATTACTTACATTAATTCATACATTCTTTCTGTATGTAATTCTGTTAATTATATTTCTGCATTTGGTGGAAAATCAAACTCTCTTTGGGTTTGGTTTCCCATAAACTAATCTCTTTTGGACCTAATGAAAAGGGTACCATATTCACATTGAAAATTTTATAGGTACCTAAAAGAGATCGTTGGATACTTGACAGCAGATGTTCAAAGCATATGACTGGTCATGCCAACCTCCTATCTTCCATACAAGAAATTGATGGAGGAATAGTCACATTCAGTGACAACAACAAAGGGAAGGTGATTGGAATAGGCATGGTCGGTAAGCATACTAACCCTTCAATAGAAGATGTTTTTCTAGTTAGTGAACTTAAGCATAACTTGTTAAGTGTTAGCCAACTATGTGATAAGGGATATAAAATCATGTTTTAAAAAGATGCATGTTTAATATATGACTCTACCATGCAAAATATAATTTTTCACGGATTTAGGAAGAATAACATTTATGAATTGTGTTTAAAGTCATATGATTTTTCGAATGATTTCTGCTTAGTAGCTTCTAATAATGATTCTTGGCTATGGCATAAGCAATTTAACCAGGTGAATATGAAAACTCTTGCTAAGTTGTCTAAGTACAACCTAGTTAAAGGGCTGCCAAGACTATCCTATAAAAAGGATAAGTTATGTGAGTATGTCAGCCAGGAAAACAAATTAAATCTACTTTTAAAACAAAACAAGTAATTTATACTATTAGGCCTTTCGAATTAATCCACATGGATTTATTTGGATCTACTAGAGTTGCTTCTTTAAATAAAAGTAGGTATGTATTTGTTTTAGTAGATGATTTTTCACGATTCACTTGGACTTTCTTTTTAAAACGTAAGAATGATGCTTTTGTTGAATTCGCTAATTTTTGTAAATGAATTCAAAATCAAAAGTCTCTAACCATAGTCACTATTAGAAGTGATCATGGTGGAGAATTTGAGAATGAAACATTTGCAGAATATTGCAACAAGAATGGTATAACTCATTCATTTGCATTTTCTAGAGCCTCACCACAAATTGGAGTGGTCGAAAGAAAGAATAGGACTTTGCAAGAATGTGCACGTACCATGCTTGTTGAAAGCAGTTTACCTAAGTATTTTGGGCTAAAGCCGTTACTACAACTTGTTATGTTTTAAATAGAACTTTGATTAGGCCTAAGCTTAAGAAAACATGTTATGAGCTATTTTTGATAGAATTCCTAAAGTATCTTACTTCAAAATATTTGGATGTAAGTGTTTCATTTTAAGCACTAAAGATAATTTAGATAGGTTTGATCCTAGATCTAATGAGGGTATTTTTATAGGATACTTAAATAGGAGTAAGGCATATAGGATCTTCAACAAGTCAACATTAACTATTGAAGAATCCATTCATGTTGCATTTGATGAATCTCTGCCTTCATCAACTTTAATTAAGGATAATGAAACTGATTCATCACCTTTAAATAAGGTTATTACATCTTTAGAGAAAACTACCCTTGCGGATAGGTCAACTGATAAGAAAGTCAATTCGACTGATGGACTAGTCAAGTCGACTGATCCGATTGTGATGTCTCCAACTTTACCAAAATCTTTTGTTGAAATTAGAGATCATCCTCAAGACTTAATAATTGGTGACATTTCACGTGGTATTCAGATAAGATCTCATGTTAACATGATTTCTCACACGGCTTTCTTGTCGGATTTTGAACCGAAGAAAATACAAGAAGCTTGTGAGAATGAGTTCTGGATGAATACCATGCAAGATGAGTTAAACCAATTTATAAGGAATGATGTATAGAATTTAGTTCCACGATCTCCTGATCATACTATAATGGGCACCAAATGGGTATTCAAGAATAAGTTAGATGAATCAGGACAAGTCGTTACGAACAAAGCTAGACTAGTTGCTCAAGGGTATAATCAAGAAGAAGGCATAGATTTTGATGAAGCATATGCTCCTGTTGCTAGACTAGAATCAATTCGTATTTTATTATCTTTTCCTTATTTTATGAACTTTACACTTTTCCAAATGGACGTGAAAAGTGCTTTCTTTAATGGGTTTATAAAGGAAGATGTTTATGTTAAGCAACCACCTAGTTTCGAACATGAACAATTCCCAAACCATGTTTTTAACTTGAAAAAGGTTGTATATGGTCTCAAACAAGCACCTCGTGCTTGGTATGATCAATTGAAGACTTTTCTTTTAGAAACGGGTTTTGAAATAGGTAAAGTAGATACTACTTTGTTTATTAGGAGAACTGAGACCGATATTTTGATCATACAAATATATGTAGATGACATAATTTTTTGTTCTACTAATAGTAATCTATATCAGGAGTTTGCTAATACCATGACAAATGAGTTTGAAATGAGTCACATGGGTGAACTCAATTATTTTCTTGGACTACAGATTAAACAATCACTAAATGGCATATTTATTAATCAAGAAAAATATGCTAAGGAATTACCCAAACGATTTGACATGGATAGCACAAGAAGTAAGACCACACCTATGGCTACTACAACTATCCTTGACAAAGATGAATTAGGTAAGTGTCAATCAAAAACTCTATCGAGGTATGATTGGCTCACTCTTATATATAACTTCTAGTAGACCAGACATTATGTTCAGTATATATTTGTGTGCTAGATATCAGTGAGTCCTAAAGAGTCTCACTTAAAAGCTGTGAAACGTATTTTAAGATATATTAAAGGCATATCTGAGTATGGTTTATTTTATCCACGCACCGATAATTTTCAACTTTTGTCATATAGCGATGCGGATTTTACCGGTAGTAAAACTGACCGAAAAAGTACTAGTGGAACATGTCACTTTTTGGGTCATTCCCTAGTATCTTGGTGCAGTAAGAAGCAAAATTCGGTATCCCTATCTACCACAGAAGTTGAATATATCGCTACAAGTTTGGCTTGTGCCCAAATTTTGTGAATGAAACCAACCCTATTAGACTACGGTATTTTATTTTCGAAACCTGCTATAATGTGTGACAATCAGTGCCATTAACTCATCTAAAAATCTGGTTCCACATTCACGTACAAAACACATTGATATTAGACATCATTTTCTACGTGATCATGTTTTAAAGGGAGATATTTCTATAGACTTTATTTCTACTGATAAACAAGTAGTAGATATCTTTACAAAACCACTTAAGGAAGACACTTTTATCACTTTAAGAAGAGAACTAGGAATTTGTAGTTTTCATGATGTTTCTTGAATTTTTAACTTTGGTAAGTGGACTTAAAACTCTATTTCAGTCGACTGAACAGTATTTTTCGTTACATCTATTTTCTTGAGTTTTTTTTTCCTCTGGAAAGTCGACTGTGAACAGTAATCCAGTCGGCTACCAGTTGTATTTTTGCTATTTACGTTTATCTATTTTTTCTCTCGACTAAGTCGACTGCCCTAACCATACAGTCGACTGTCGCGAATCAGTTTTCTGCAGATTCAAAATTTGGTACTTCTTTTGAGGCGACTCTTTTATCCTGTTTTCACCTTTGACCAATCTCATCCCTGGATGTTCTCCAGATATGATCCTAGCGCTTTACCCTTGAGTAAAAACCCTAACTTCTACCTTTCTCTTTTTCACTTTACTCTTCACTGTCTCTCTCCCTTCCGAGGTCTCCCAGTCGGCTGCTGCTGCTGCTTGGAGATTCCAGAATTTTTGGAGCCCCAAGATTCAACCCTTGATCCAAAATCTTTTGTTGCAGAATTCCTCTCAAAGATCCCCGAAGTCTTGTGCCTCTCTTTGTGTCTCTTTGTTGGTATAAATCCCCCATCTCTTTATTTCTAGAGTTTTTGCGTAATGGCTCCTAAAATATCTCGTACCTCTAATGCAGAAGAAGGAAAATCCTCAAGAGAATATGTTCAGTACTTAAGAAGTCCTAGTCTTATTGATAAATGGTACATTATTTGTTCAATTATCATTTTTCAGGTTGTAAACTTTCCAGATCTTGATAGGTTTCCTCTAGCCTCATTGTTTGAACAATGTGGGTTATTTAATTTATTGTCTTTAGTAAACCAACCATCTTACTACCCTCACCTTATATATTTATTTTACACAAATATGAAGGTTGTTACATCGGAGGATGGTAGCGAGATATTTATTCTATCATCTGTCAAAAATAAATGCATGAAAATCACCCCTGCTAGATTAAGTCTTATTTTGAGTTTATCTGATGAAAGGATTGATTTAGGAGATGTTGAGATGAATGATGACACCATATTGTCAAGAATCTATTTGCCAACTCGAGGTCCTCCTATGACCAATCAATCAATTACTCATATTGCTAAGTTAGTTGCACGCATACTGTCATATAATATTATCCCCAAAACAGGGAGTTATGACCAGTATTCCCATGAGTTACAACTAGTCGTTTATGCAATTTTTGGCAATATAAAAATAAATTGGGGTCAAATCATCTTTAATCGTCTTAATAAGACTCATTCTTCATTTCTTCCTTTTGGTGCTTTACTCACTCACATCTTCTCTGCTTATGATGTTGATCTCGATTTGGAGACGAGTGTTGTAAAACACTATGAGTCCTTTGATCGTGCAAGTCCAGCACGTATGAAACTTCTCACCTCTCCACCTCGTAGGAATACACCTCCTATCCCTTTAGCCAGTTCAGCTCGTCGGTCTTCTGCTTCTAGTTCATCTCGCCCTCGTGCTGATTTTGATGATCCTAGGAGTCTTTACACCTCTGTCAATTATATCACGGATCATCAAGATGCTCATGAAGCCAGTCTTTCCCATCTCCCTCACTTGTTCACCTCTCAGTTTCCTCCACCCTCTCAATGTGACCAAGATGACGATGAAGAAGATTGATTAGCTGCATTTTAATTTTTTTTGTATTTTTCTTCTTATTTTGTATTTTCTGTTTTTATGTAGTCGTTTGAACAATGTATTTCAAATTTCTATGCATAAACTTGCTTTTGGTATTATGTTGCAAATGCTCCTTTGTGTTTACTATTTTTCTCCTATTTTTTGTTGATGACAAAGGGGGAGAAAAATAGCTATGTGTATGTGCATGTTTGTGTCTTTGGTGCATGTTTTTCAACATATGCATATTGTACATTAGTTAGGGGGAGCATTGAGCATGTGTAATAATTCTATTATTGTAAGCTACTGTGTTGTCAATATCAAAAAGGGGGAGAATGTTGATTCTTGGTTTTGATGATTACAACACAATGCAAAGTTGTTGTGCTAACTCTTATATATTACTGGTTGTATCAATACCAAGTATATACAAAGGCAAAGTGTTCAAACGAAGCTCTCAAAGCAAATTGATCAAGAAAGCTACAAGGTTCTAAAACTCAAGATTGATCAAGCAAGCTTCAAAGACAAAGACAAAGGCTAAAGCTCCATCTCAAGACTCAAGACTCAAGACAAGACCTATGCTTCTGTGTGTTATATTACATGTCTTGTAAAACAATTGTAATTTTCCATTTTTGAGTCTTAGATTGATGTAACAGCCTTGCCACACACACACACACTCACACATCTTTATAATTGAGTGTTTTTCAAAAGATTAAAGTTCGAAACAATTTGAATTAGAACAGCTATTGTGGAGCAGTCGACTGCCTTATGGCACCAGTCGACTGTATCAGTACGAAACTGTCTAAACTCTTTCAAACTCTGGCCAGTCCACTCATCATGGCAACCCAGTAGACTGTTCAAGTCATTTCAACAGTTTTCTGATTTCAAAACTTGTTTTTCGATTTTCAAAAGATTATATCCGTTTTAAACAAGTTTTATAAACTGATTTACAATGTTCAAGGGATTCCTCTCTATAAATAGAGCCTAGGAATCAACATTAAAAGGTTCCAAGCATTTGATAAGAAGTTTAAGTTTATTGCTTTCAAAAAAACAAGTATTCAAACTAGCACTCTAATCTTCTAAGTCTTGGTTCTCTAATTTTCAGTCCAATATAACATTGAATTCGTTTCGAACTGAATTCAGAAGTTGACCGATTAGCGCTAACAAAAATCCCAATCACAAAACAAGGCTATAGGCTGATTGTAACTCTTTTGTTGTTGTTCTTCACTCTCAGGTTGTGAGAGTGGTCCTCTCGGTTGGAGAGTAGGGCTCTAGGTTTTAGAGTCAGGTTTTCACTCTTGGTGGAAGAATGGGTTTGCTCTCTCTAGTGGTGAGAGAGGTCTACGGGTCGGACAAGGTTGTTGTCTAAACGTCGTAGGGTATTCTTGTATTCTTTTCAAGAATAGTCGAAAATCACAAGTGGGTTGATTGGAGACTTGATGTAGGTCGGGAGGACCGAACCAGGATACATCGTGTGTACTCTGTGGTTGTATTTCTCTGAACTTGCATTTTCTTTACTTGCTTTTTAATTACTCTGTGAAACTTGTCTGGACAGTCGACTTCCTCTCTTATTTAAGTCGACTGATTAGACTGGTATAACATACCCTTCGAAAACTTGTCTGGCAAGTCGACTAGTTTCTGCTATAAGTCGACAGATTAGACTTGTCTAAAATACTCTTCTAATCTGATGCCTCGGTTGACTTATTTCTCTTTTCAAGTCGACTGGACTATAGAAAAATTTCAATTTCGTTTTTAATTTTTATACAACACTATTCACCCCCCCTCTAGTATTTCTTGCCTTGCCTACAGGATCCAACAGGTAGGGATGGCAAGTGGGCCGGGTCAACAACCGACCCGCCCGCGACCCGCCCGGTTAACCCGGCCCGTTTGAGTGCGGTGCGGGTTCGGGTCGAACCCGTGAACAATAACGGGTCGACCCGGGTTGCCAAAACACTGAATCGAACCCATCTAACCCGACCCGCGAACTCGTTAAAAATGCCCCAACCTGCCCGCCAACCCGCGGTCGACCTGCAGGGTTGCGAACCGTTTGACCCGAACGGGTCAAACATTCCACCCACCCCGTGTCGACCGTTGACCCGAACGAGTCCAACAGGTCGCAAAATGGCCGTTAGCCTGATACTGTAGCACAGAGAGCCGCAATGGCTCTTTTAGCCATTTTTGTGGGTTTTTTTTTTTTTTTTTTTTTTTTTGTTTTTGGTTATTTTAACCCTATAAATACCCCCCCAAAATCCTATCAAAAAATTCACAAAAAACTCTATTACTCTCTCTACTATTATAACTCATTTCTAAGCAATTTGTGAACAATTGAAGTATTCAACAAGCAAGTCTTCAAGGCATATACACGATCAAATTCCGATCGTATCAAAATCAAAATTCAATAACGTCTTCAACTCTTCAACTCTCATCCAACTCCAAGTGATCAAGTCTTCAACTCTCCTTCAAGCTTTCCTCAACTCTTCAATTCCAGAATCGCTTATTTCTACTTCTACTTCTATTGTTATTTTCACGGATTTTTTTATATATGTGTATCCACGGTGAACGATATCAATATTTCATACCTCTGTTCTTATTTAATTTTTTTTGTAGTTATAATTTATGTTGGTTTTTTTATCTTCTCTATCTCAACCCTCTTGTTTTCTAGATTTTTTTTTATAACTCATCGCTCCTACATTGTGTATTTTCTTTTTACATACATTACTACATTATATCTAGATCATGCGGTAGCGGTCGTAGCCAAAGTGGGTAAGATTCCACCGGCACTTCCCGTAGGCTACCAATTGTCCCAATTAGTGAGCCCACCGAAGAGTACCAAGATCCTCCTACCCAACAATGGGGTACACACGATGATGTTGTAGGTGACATACAATTAGAAGAAGAAGAACAACAACAACAACCAACCAAAACCACACAACCCCGTAGTAGTAGGAAAAGTATAGGAGAAAGTAGTGATTGGCATAAGTTTTATGATTATATCCCGGACGAAGAAACACCAGGTATAGGTTTGAAAGTTTGTAAAACATGTTCTAAGGCATAAAAATTCAAAAGGGATGATGGCACTGGTACAATTAGTAGACACATCCAAAATAACCATAAAGACCTTCTTATTGACCTACCCGGCCAACAAAAAATCAACCCTAGGACCGGTCTAGTTGATAGCCACCCTTATGATCCCGATCTTGTTCGTCGAGAAATGGCCCAATTAGTAATAAAGGAAGAGTTACCATTTTCCTATACCGAGAGTAGGGACTTGAAAAATTTTAATCAAACGGCCTTAAACCCTCATTTTAGAAGAATTCCGAGAAATACTTGCAAATCGGATTGTTTTAAAGTGTACAATAAAATGAAGGACGCTTTGATTGCAATTTTAAAGAGTTTAACTTCGGATTGTTGGACGGGTGTCAACAATATTCCAACGATGGAAATAACCTGTCATTGGATCGATAATGGTTGGATTCTTCAAAAAAGAATCATATCACTTGCGGCGTTGCCGTATCCCCATAGTGGCACTGAAATAGCAAACCGTATTTTAGAAATTTGTGATGTTTTTCATATTCGCGATAAAATTATGTGAATTAGTTTTGATAATGCATCTAACAACAATGCAGCAAAAACTACTTTAAAATCTGCATTAAACCCTCCATCTGACAATATTTTTCATATTAGATGTGCATATTATATTTTAAATTTATGTGTTCAAGATGCATTAAAAATAGTTGATCCATATATAGTTAAAATTAGAAATTGTGTACATTTCAAGAATGAAAAAATTGGTATAGGATTTCAAATATACCTTTTAGAAGATTTCCAAAGGATGTTGAACACCGATGGAACTCTACTTTTGATTTACTACATGTTGTTACCGAATATAAAGCAGTTGTAAATGATTTTTGTATCGCATAAATATGCGAAATTTTGAAATGACTCCCGCCGATTGGTTTTATGCCGAATCTTTGTTGAAATTTTTACAACCTTTTAAAACCGCAACTTTAAAATTTTCAAAAACATATGAATCTACTTCTAGTAGCATTTTTATTTCATTAGTTAGCATGATGCAAACATTTAACGAAATGTTAAAAGATACTTATGTTGGTGATATTGTAAAACCTGCATACAATTTTTTTTTAAGTATTATTTTCCTCTTCCTATATAGATTTGTGTTGCTACCGTTATGGATCCTCGTATCAAATTAAAGGTACGAAGAGTTTGATTGAAATATTTTTTGCATTACTTGGGAAAATTGTAGAAATAGTAATTGATTGCGCTACTTTTTTAGTTAAATTTTAATCTACATTAAATAACTTGTATGATTATTATGATAGATGTTTTGCTTCTAATAGTACAACTTCTGTAATTAGTTCTTCTTCTGCTACTTCTAAAAGTAAGGGTAAGAGTAAATTTGATGATAGAACATTTAATTTACTTGTACAAATTCAATCCAAAAAACCTAGGATTAATCAACCAAATGAATTAAATTGGTATAACAACCTAAGATTCTGAGTCTTCTTCTTCTCCACTAGATATTTTACAATGGTGGAAAGACCATGAACACACTTATAGTATTCTGTCAATTATGGCTAAAGATTTTGTAGAACCCCGTATTTTCAAATATTATTTTTATATTTGAAAATGTATTTAAATTGATTTTTTTTGGAGATTTAATTAATATTTTCTAAAAAGATTTATCTTTTTACACGTGCAAATGACTTTTGAGAAGTTTGAAAGTTAAATTTTCTTTATGAAAAATCATCATCTAATATTTGGGAATTATTTAGTATTTTTCTAGATTTTTTCTGAAATTAATTGGAACTGTTTGCAATTTTTGAGAAAAGAATGACCTTTTTGCAAAACTGACATTTTTAAGGGTTAAAGTGTAAACTGTATATTCTGGACGTTTTGGATCAGTATTGGTTGAAATTTAGAAGTATGTTTTCTTTTAAAACCAAATTTAAATGAGTTTTGATGGAATTTCCAAAGAGTGATCCATATATGTAAATTGTATTTTGGAAAGGGTTGTTTTGCAAAGTGTGGGTAAAACCCTAATATTCAATCCGGGATCTTTAAGAGATTTTCCTCCCAGTCGTCATTTCTGATAAAATACAGAAATTTTTGGAGATCTATTTTGGTGGAGAAAGGAGTCTTTGGATCTAGCAAAAGGAGGATTCTTTTTCGTGGACTTTTCTCAAAATCTAAGGTGAGAGATATAGAAATTGTTTTGTTGTTTAATTCATGTGAGTGACCTTGTTTTGATTATTTGATTTTGTGAGTATTATAATTTGTCTTGTTGATTGATCTATGCATGCAAGTACCATGATGTAATGATTGGACGTTGTGAACAATATAGATCTTGATTTGTGGTATGAATCACGTGAATAATTGTGAACGAAATAGTAGATCTTTATTATCGAAATTGTGTGCTAAAAACATGTTGAGATTGAGTATGAACATCTGGGCATTAGTTTATGAATCAGATTTTTATTTAGATTTGTGAAAGATATCTAGATCTTGTAAAACCCTAATGATAGAATTTGTGATTTAGAACGTGAGAACTTGAATTTTGACATATTGATGTTTTGAGTGATATATATACATATACCTGATGAAGATTCGTTGAGATTTATTATTTTCCTGAATACGAACTATTTTCATAAGCATTGATCATTAGAAAGCTTCAGATTTCGATTTTTGTAATCAGACCTAATTTTGAAATCTGTAGGTCGACAGCCGAGTGGCTACTGTGCAGTCGACTGGTACGAGCCTGACACTTTATTTTAGAATTGTTGAAAAAGTTGTTTTAGACAGTCGACCTAGCTCATAGGCAGTCGACTGGTCCACTGAAGAAATTATTTTTTGTAAAAATTATTAGTCCTTCTGGACAGTTGACCTATAACCCTTTAAGTCGACTTATTTACTTAGAATATTTTTGAGAAGATTATCGGAAATTACTTCGGGTAAGTCGACTGATCCCTTCTTAAGTCGACTGTTAAATGACTTAGTTTATTTTTGTAAAATCTTGAATTTGGTCCTCTGGACAGTCGACTTATCATCAGTATGAGTCGACTAGTACTGAAGGATATTTGTAAACTTCAGTGTTAATTCGAATGATTGTTTTCTCAGATAAGTTAGTACATACTTGTCATTCAGTTCAGTATATGATTAAGCAATTGACTTTGAAATACTCAGATAAGTATTTCATTTGAGACATTTAGTTGAGCCACTTGGTTTAGTGGAACCTTGTTTGGATATTTGAGTTGAGTCTCTAGAGGCGTATGACCCTAGTGTACCGGTGTTGAGTTATTTGTTGAGGCCCAGTGAGGCATTTCAGTTATTTGGATTTGAATTTAGGCCGGTAGGGTATACCACTCTAGGAGATTCGTTAAGTAATTAATTAACCCAAAATATTAAGGACAGGCACTAGTGGTGATATGATGAACGGGAACATGAGTCAAGAACCTCAGTATGGCTTTCGGTGTGGGATTTAATCTCCGGAATTATCACAGTAGATTATTAGTGGTGTGGGATATGTCTCCGGAATTATCACAGTCTTGTGGTGTAGGACAATCTCCGGAATTATCACGGTAACTATTTGTGGTGTGGGATTGATCTCCGGAATTATCAGAGTCGAGGTGAAGCACATGTGGTATATTGTGGTGACGTGTCAATGTTTCGGTGTGGGATGATCTCCGGAATTATTCAAGTGAAATATCTTGGGTGTGGGATCCATCTCCGGAATTATCAGGCATGAGATACTATCCATGGTTTATCTTTATCTCGTAGTAGTCATCGTGTTAGGATTAGTTCATAACGCGGGGATTGAACCCTATGAAGAGAAGACGTTAAGGGCTTGCACCGAAACTATGTAGAATGGGATGCACAGACTTCGACAAGTACGCATTAGAGAGTCTGCATCTAGAGTAATTGTTTCTTGGCTTGATTTTATGCATTTGGTTTTCCTGTATTCTACACCCGACACTTAGTTTAGCTCCACTTGATGTCTTTATGTTATCTGTCATTTCGTATTTCCCATATTCTTATTTAGTACCTGTAGTTTAAGAATTTATGAGGTATGATCTTTTATGTTGTTTGTTTGTTTTTATATCTCTCACACCATTTATGGCTGACCCCGTTAGTTTTGGGGGTTAGGGATTCTCTCTAGCCTCACATGTTGCAGGTAGTTGCCTAGTGATGGAGATTTGGATGCTAGAGGCCTATTTGAGATAAATTGATTCTTAAGTGTTTGAGTAAAATTGTAATAACGTTTTGAGATAAATTTGTAGTTGAGATATTTGAATTCCGCTGTGCAATGTAAGGTTTTGTTGTAATAAATGTTTGAAAATTTTTAGTGGTGTTGGTTATGTTTAATATTGTATTGAAGTGGATCACTGGGAATGTGCCACGTATTTTCTAAGATATCTTATTAGAAATTCGGGGCGCTACAGATTTACTATCTCCTCCTGTCTCTACAGTTACTTCTGAAAGTGCATTTTCTTCAAGTGGCAGAGTTCTAACTGATTACAGGAATCGCTTGAAGTCCGACACGTTAGAGATGCTCGTTTGCATAGAAGACTGGCTAAAGGATAAAGATAGGACTCAAGGGAAAGCATTATCAACGTTCACAAGTGGGAGCAACTCGCCGGAAGAACAACAACAACAACAACAATAACAATAGCAACCAAAATGAAGAATTCAAGACCAACAACAAAAATTTAAGGCCATCAACTTGAAGACAATTGTAAATTGATAAAAAAAATTGTATTATATCTGTGCTTGTTATTTCAAATTAGAAAAATTGAAGTAAATTGAAATTGTATATAAGAAATATGTTAGTGTATAAAACATATTTGTGAATTGAATTCTTCATTTCATTAGAAATTGTGAAACTTGTATGACTTAAAATCATATAAATAATATTTCAATATTTTTTGCCAATTTCACTTTTTCAATCTTATTATTATTATTAAGATTTTTAATGTTTATTATTATTATTATTATTATTATTATTATTATTTTAAGTTTAAAAAAAAAGCCTATCTATCTAAACGGGCCAACCCGCGGGTTGACCCGACCCGACCCGGGTTGGGCCCGAAAGGGTTCACGGGTTGGGCGGTTCGCCATTTCCAATATTCAGCCCGGCCCGGCCCGGTTAAGCCACCCACCCAGCCCGAACTCGCCCAAGTCACCTTCCAACCCGGGCGGGTCCGGCCCGGCCCGTTCGACCCGAATGCCAACCCTACCAACAGGTATTACATACACCCCTTCTTTACAAATCAGCGTCGTCACTGAGTATGGAGCATGCACAATCTAGTGCAGGTTCTCCTTTCTAGCTGATGTGGGATTGCATAACTTGATTCTGCTAGCTGTACAATACCCCGATTCTGTGTGTTGTCCTGACCCCTAGCCCACCTCAGTGGATCTACCGGGCGACCTGACCCAACCACGCTCCCTCTCAGGCATACTTTCCAGTACGCCTGCTAGCTCCATTTCAGGCATAACCACCACTTTGTACCCACACTCGGTGTCAAAAAGTCGGCTCTGATACAATTTTGTAATGCCTCGGACCTGGCTCAGCTGCACACGCGACTACACGTGCGTGCACGTGAAAGAACAGACAGAAAACTCTAGCCACGCCCACCACAGGAAACATCAGAAGGAGGGTATACCCTATAGGTGACCTTTATCGTTTGGATTTCCTAATATATACACTCACTCTTCTCATTCACTTCCTATATGGGATATATTCCCCCACGCCCAAGGCACCAGCACCCACTCCTTCTCATTTGAATTTTTTGTCATCTAGTGCATTTAATTGCCATAGCCCCAAAATAATTCTATAGGCTACTTGATTAATTCCATTAATTCTAGCCCTATAAAATCCAACTATAGGCCAACAACCAACCATCTCATATTATTATTATTATTATTATTATTATTATTATTATTATTATATTTATGTATATATATATATATATATATATATATATATATATATACTAGGTTTGCCCGTGCACGTGCCTACAGCACGTTTCTGCGAACGATGCAACATATAAAAAGGCTTTAAAAAAATTAAATATATGCATGTCTTCGTGAAGAATGATTTATATATATGTGTATTTAGCTGAGACATTGATGTATTCTAAATTAAGTTGTTTATTGGTTTATATCTTGCAGGGTTATTTGAAAAGAGTACTGTGAATCTATAACAATAGTGGATCAAAATCAATTGCTATGTGTGACTTAAACATAAGAGATTTCATATTTGATTTGTAGCATGTTATAAGTAGCAATTTAGTTGGTAATGCAGTTTTCGTCTCAAACTGCATGAGTTAATTCCCCGTTGTCATATTTTCATGTAGTTAACCATATATGATTTTAAAAGAGGTTAAAATAAGAGAGTGGGAGAGAGAGAGAGAGATAGAGTGTTGTGATGTGTATGTGAAGATCTTTTGTTAAATGTGATCAGGTACAATTACATCTCCATATTAATATATTAGTATCCAGATACTGGAGAGCCTACTGCAAATTTGATCTAAAATAGGTTTGTTAGCCCCAATTTTTTATATATTTTAGTGTATGAGATATTTTACATGTTTTTTTTAAAAAAAAAATTTATAACTTACATCATTTCATATACAAAATACATAACCCCAACTATTAGGCATTTCAAATATTAAGTGAACATGAGAATTGCATTTGAAAAATCATTATAATGAAAAACAAATTAATCAAGTCAAACCAATGGTCATTTCTATTGTAGAATACTAATAAAAATTTTAGTAAAAATTTCGACATATCTCCCTTAAAATATTAGCCCTTTTACAGCAAATCCTTACGGAATTCTGCTAACAATTAAAAATATAACATCACAGGCAGTTAATATCAATCCTCCCCAGGCCAATCCAAGCAACATCACATAGTCATTATATATATAAGGTTCTGCGGTTGATATGATGCAAGATACAAAATAAAAACAAAAAATTGGTTTGAGGGGTGCACAATATCAGACCCTAATTTAACTATATATATAAGGTTATAAAAAAGAATAACTAAGTATTTAAGGTCCAAAATATATTCCTGATAACCACAACAAATGACAGTACTGATTCCTGATAGACATCAAAAGCACAAAATCACATCTTTTTTAGAACAGAACCGAATTAAACATTCGCATGATTTTTTTTTTTTTTTTAATGCATGAAGCCAAGCTGTCACCAAGCTTTTGGAATTTTTGCCTGAAAATTCTTCAATATATTGGATATCCATTAAACTTGAACACATTGATCATCTTCATAATCATCTTCATAATCATACCTCATGACTTTCTTCCTGAACTCCAGGAAAAATTTCCAGAAAACCTATCGAAACAATTCCTCCCCCAAAAAAGTAAAGATTAAAGTAAGCAGATTATGTATATATGTATTTTTCCTAATAACCTACCAATATATATACATGCACATTATCTCAGACTTTGTTTAAAACTTTGTTTCAGCTGTTTATCACATACAATAAAGATCAACATATGTCTGACTTTGTTTTAGTTGTTTAAAACTTTAAAGAAAACATCAGCTTTCAGAGGCCTTCTTAGCCTACATTATCTCAGACCGGCATACTGGACACCATATCCTCTTCCTGAGCCATTTATCAATGCACTACAAAACCAAACAAAGGAAAAGCAGGTCAACAGTTAGCTAGTCAAAAAACTCAACTTCACAAACAGTTTAAACAAATAATATTATAGGATTCTGTACTTCTTTATGTAACTTATGTGTGCATGGCAAATGATGGATACTGTCTCCAACTGAGGGGTTCTCCAAGCATATAGCACAAATTTCTTGACTATTTTCACTCTGCACATAACAATGAAGAACATAGTCAAGATATATTGAATGTATGCTTCAAACTGTGGAGTCCATGTGGGAAACAAATAAACATGGAATCTGCACCTGGACCAGGAAACAGCAATAATAAATATATAGAAAAAGATTTATATAGCACAAAACAGAAATCGCAGGACCAAGAAAGTTTATACAGTCTCTTTTCTCTCGGCACTCTTAGCATTTCTAATAACTTGCCTTTTTTAAAATTAGAACAGACATCTACAATATGTATAAATGTCTTATTAGCTTATATTTCTTTTAGGTTGTTGACATTTTAGACAGGTTGTATAATTATCTTAGGGAAGACAACTTCAGGGAGCTGAAGGATCCTTCTGCAACATGTCTTCAAATGAGTACTTTAACTCTTTTTGAAAGTCTATTATTTTAAACGTGCAACAAAATCTGATATTTGATTCAGTTGAAAGTTGGCTCTCTCTCTCTCTCTCATTACTTCACTTGAAACTACTCATTATTTTACCTGAAACAACTGTCTCTGCTTTTGGAGGAACAACTCAATGCAGGTTGCACTGAGAAGAGTGACAATCCTGTACTAAGGAAAAAGAGGAAAATACCTCCAACTAAAAAGGCTATATCTCGGTGCTCTAATTTAAAGCAAGCTCGACATGAAAAAGAGGAAAATACTTCCAATTGTTTACTTGTAACAATATAGATGAATTATATTTTTGGACTTTAGTGTTTCATTTGAGAATTCTTGGTAACTTACTGTATCGGTATTCTCTGCAGAACTCTGTAGGACAACAGCCTGGGAGAACAGAAAATGATAGTCCCCTTCTGATAACTCCACAGCAGTATGCTTCTCGCAGTGCACTGATGTCAGCTATCATTGTTGCATGGTCACCAACTTTAAAGTCACATGCGGTCAATCACTTCAACTTTACAAAAAATTGCTCTATACTTGCTGTGGGTGGCAAGTCGGGTAATATTTCTTTCTGGAGAATATATGAACCTCAGTGCTATACTATTGAGCATGGCAGTGTTCCTGTTGATCCAGAGCAAATTGGACTTCTTCAGGCCCATAATTCATGGATCACTGCAATTAGCTAGGCAGTAAACAAATGTTATACTTGTATGTTCTGGTTGTACCGGTACTTTAAAGAAACCATATTTCTCTACAATAAACAAATAATCATGATAAAAGAAAATTTGCATATAGGAAAAGGCATGCTTAACAATGTTATACTTATGCTAGTCATATAAAACACAGCCGGAAACTCATTGACAAAACCTAGAGCAAAAGAAAACGACAACTAAGTAAAATACCAGTAAAATTAGTACAGAAACAAAACCAAAAAAAATTAAAAAATGGAGTAGTTTCCTTTGCATTTATTTTTGATGAATCTAGCTATGCTTTAATATTTGGACATTAAATATGTGAAAATTATGTCAACCAAATGCATACAACAACCAAAGTATTATCATTTCCACACACAAAGAAATGAAACAAAAAAATTACCGAAAGCTAGCAATCTCGATCTTCCTTATGGATTAAGGATCCTATTACCACACTTGCAATTCCAGTTCATAAGCTTGTAATTAGTGTTGTCATCACCTCTTGAATGCTCAACGCATTGTTGATGACGACGTCGGAATTACTCACTCCAGTTCTATGCTGTGGTGGAACTACATGCACTTGAATTGGCTCACAGTGGCCACATGAAATGCACCTCCTCTCACATCTTGGTGGCATTGAACCAATCATTCTGCTGGTCACCATCACCATCTCTTTACCTTCTTCATGCTTCATAAAAATTCATCTCAAATAAGAAACCAAACCCAAAATCTAGCAACTACCCATTACAGGATTAGAGATGGCAAGAGGATAATTGTTGCCAAAATCTCACCTTGGAAATTTCTGCATGATTTTTTTTAAGGATAAAATCTGTGCATGAATGAAAGTTGATCCCCCTGCAAAAAGAAAAGAATATTTAAAAATAATTTATACTTTTGAAAACTCCACTGAAGTGTGATTAGTTACACATTACCCTCAATAACATGAGCAGAGCTGAAGATGAGGAGCAATATGAAGATAGAGCTATCTGCAAAAACTGGAGTAGATACGGAGAAAAGAGAAGAGCGAGGGTGAGATATATATAATAGCTCCGCGAACAAAAGCTGAAAAAAACTATATAGTTAGTCTGAGAAATTCACACTCTAATTAATTTAATGCACGGGCTACTGAAGGACCAAATGATATATGTAAATCTGTCGTTTAATTTATTCCCGTGTCGTTGTTATGAGAGAAATCTATGTTGAAGGATTATCACTCTTTCAACACCTCAACCAAAGTGATATTTTCCAATTAAATAAAAAACACGTAAATAAAATTTTGAACTAAAATAAGGCTTCTAGCAAAAGATAAATCTTAAATGAGATAAAATAATAATTATGGGAACATCACTACCTTAATCAGTCTTCACAGAGCAACTCTAAACTCCCAAAAAAATGGTGGGCAATTCTAAAAGTTCCACATTAGCATGCACAAAAGCTCAAAACCCAATGATAAAAAAATTTCTACATGAAAAATTCTAAAATAATAAGAGAAGATACCTGATTAATAGCTTGAGTATTATCAACCTTGACTTGAAGAGAAGATATTGGATATTAAGTTTACTACTAAAAGGTACGACATAAGAACATGAGAATGAGCATCAAAATTGAAATTGAAATTTACATGAGAATGAGCATCAAAATTATATCTCAAACTATCAAGTTTAACTAACCCATAACTAACCATCATGATGAGTAGTGATGGATTTTTTCCGTCCAATTTATACATGAGAATGAGCATCAAAACTGGAAATTGGAAATTGAAAACTAACCCATAACTAACCATCAAATTTCAAAATTGAACTTTTAACCCATGAGAATGAGCGGGGATCGGGAAAAGCTATTAGAAAAGCTAATAGAAAAGGAGTAGGTGCTGATTTCGTAGAAAACAGTTAACAAAAGAGGTAAAAAGAGCTAAAAAGCACGCGTAAGTAGCTCGAAGGTGCTTTAGCGTAATTTTTGGGTTATAATCAAATTGTTATTCGTTAATTTCTTAGCCATTTCTGCCCGACCCATTCACAATATTTAAATACACATGCTCCAAATGCCCTAATCATGTGTTTGTTTAGAAAATAGCTTAACGCATGTTTTTGCTTAGCGTTTTTTGAAACCTTCATTTTATTTTGATGAATGCTGCACTATATTAAAGTTCTCAGTTGATCTTTTAGATCAATGGGAAGTGTTTTTAAAGCTTGTAAGCCTTTTAGGGAATCATTAGGATAACTGAAATCAATTTTTCAGGCAAAGTACAGATATGCTAACTTTGGTTTTATACCTCTATCTCCATTCTCCACCTAAATTAATTATCTTTTAAGCAAGAGACTTCTCTATAGACTAAATCCTATCCTCGCACGATTAACAGCTCATTTATATCTCCATTCAAAAAATCTCCACCAACAAAATAACCTACATTACGAACTATAACTGTCACATAAAAAGCACGTACCACAAATACAAACTCTTCGGATATTTCTTCTCTGAATCTGATCCTCTATAGTTTTAGCTTCAAACTCTTCAACATCAGCTTCTTTTGTAACCTACACAGCCAAAAGAAAAAGGGATCCGTTATGTGCAGAGTGAATATAAAAGAGTCCACGGGCAATTTTATTATCTCAGTTGTTACAATATAACTCAATATTCCTACAATAACCATGAATGCATACCTCGCACATCCATATTATACAAACAATAACCATGAATATTCAACACATAAAGATGGAAGATATTTAGATGCAAACACACTGACAAAAGAAATTGCAACATAATTCAAACTAATTGAACAATCAGAAGAATGCATACCTCGCACAGAACCGAGGAGTACAAAAGGCCCAGAAGGTGCTAGATGATATTCCCTGCATTTGTTTCGCACTTGACTAACAAAGATGCAAAACTGAACAGAGAACGCACCAACAACCAACAGCCATGAGCATCAGATTAAAAAAGAATTCTCAATTAGAAGAACAGAGTTAATATGAACAGAAAGAATTACAATTCAGAGTTTTCTGGATGCATTATTCATGATCGAGGCATCATTTATAACAACAGAGATGATTATGTATAATATATTATATATACACCTTTGGTAGTAATCAGTATAATTATAGGAAGTAAATCAAAAACAGAAATCTGATAATTAATAACATTAACACCAACTGTTTCACCGCTGAAAATATCCAGTTAATATGTCATAACTCTTGAGGCATCTGAAAAGAAGATGCAGAATGATCACCTGTTGTAACTCAAGGAGCTGCTTCTCTATTTCTGTCACAGTTTCATGTCGATTTTTAATCTCTGCTAGGGTGTCTGTTATCTGCAAAAAAAAATAATATATGAATAAATACTTCAAAATTCATGATTTATAAATTCAAGAGGTAAAGCAGGTAACTTTTAATACTAAACATGATTCAACTCTTGAAAAACTAATGGTAATTTGTGAAATAATTAGATTTGTTAAGTAGATGCAAAATTCATGATCTATAAGTAGATTTGTTAATTAGATTTGTTAAGTAATTTGTGAAATAAACATGATTCAACCTTACGGATCGGTTGAAGTGAGTCTAATTGTTAAGTAGATGCAGAATGTTCATAAAAATCTGCTTTTACAAAACAAAAACCGCAACTCAACAACAGAAGAAATCATAATTTAACAGGCTAAGATAGTTGCAAAAAATAGATCTACATAAGATTTTTTGCGTGAATTGGCCTGTGTGATGGCTAAATCAGACACTACATCTTGAGATTTTAATGAATTTCTCGTTGTGGCATTTTGCCGAATAGTTAGCAAGCGGAATTTCAATAATCCTAAAACCAGCACGAATGAGAAGGAGATACCCTGATAAAAAATGGATTGCGCACTCCAAAACCACCAAGAATTAGAATGCAGAACTCGAAAACCCTAGCCATCACTTTCACTGCCGAAACCCTTGCCATCTCCTTCACCGTGTTGCCAAAACCCTAGCCCATCGCTCAATTAGTTTATACCTTGAAACGCATTAGAATAGGGCAGCGCCAGGAGGTGGGGTGTCGAGGCTGGCTTCAGGAGGCGGGGCACTGAGATAGAGAGAAGGGGAGCGGGGCGTCGAGGCTGGAGAGCGTCAACCAGCGAGGCGTCGGGAGAGATCGTCGAGGCTGGCTTCACCCAGCGGGGCGTCTAGAGAGAGGGGGGGGTTGGGAAGTGAGGAGAGAGAGAGAGAGTGGGGAGATAGAGAGAGGGAGACAGTGAGAGAGAGAGTGGGCGGGAGAAAGAGAGAGAGAACAGGGGAGAAAGAGAGAGAGAGAAGGGGTGTTTTTTATTTTTTTTGGGAAAAAGAGAGAGAGTGTGTGTGTGTGTTTTTGAATTTGTGGATTTTGAAATTTAGGCGGGAAAATATGTTTTGTGAGAGTAGATCTGGTCCATTGATTTTGGGATAGATTGAATGTGAGCCACTTGATAGCTTTCTTTGTGTTTTATTATGTAGATATATATATATTATAGTATTATATATTTCTATATAATATTATATATATACCCGCTTATGTACGGGGTGGTACACAGACAATTTATTTATTTATAGTACAACTGCCCACCACAGACAGCCTCTCAAAAGGTGGTTAACCAATTAGGTGAGTCTTGATCATAGGCATTATTATTTATTAATTAATAATCTTGTATTACTTTCGATATGGGACAATCTCAATCAATGCCCACACTTTCTCTCTCTGTGCATCACGTGGGCCCCTCTATCCGAGCGCCACATCACCCACAGATAGAGAACTTAGGGCTCACGCCCCCCTTTTCCTGTGCCTGGGCCGCACGCCTTTGGCACTCCACGTGCACTTCAAGAAACAAGCAGCCAACAACCTCTCACAATCCCATCTCATCTCATACACATCCTATATAATTTCCTATACAACACCCCCATAGGAAATCTATATGGCACCTCCAATTTATATTATATTATATATATATATATATATATATATATATATATATATATATATATATATATATATACACACTATTATAACTCTTGAAATTATGAGGTGTTACATACACCCCCCTTTAGAAATCAGCGTCCTTGCTGAGTACAGGGCATGTACAATCTAGCATAAGATCTCCTTTCTAGCCGATGTGGAGCAGTCCCGTGAGCACCGCCTCGATCCTGATAATCAGGAAGACTAGGCACATCGCAAGTGCCACACATCCCGACAATCAGTGAAACTATCTCCCATCGCAGATCAAATGAGGCCCCCTACTCGTGTCCTCTAGACACTCGGTGTTGAAAGTCTGCTCTCATACAATTTGTAACGCCCTGCCCCAATACGCAGATAATTTATTTATTTATAGTATTATTTATAGTACAACTGCCCACCACAAGCTACCTCTCAAAAGGTAGTTAACCAATTAGGTGACTGTTGATCATAGGCATTATTATTTATTAATTAACAGTCTTGTTTTACTCCCGGTATGGGACAATCTCAATCAATACCCGCTCACTCTCTCTGTGCGTCACGTGGGCCCCTTTATCCGAGCGCCACGTCACCCGCACACAGAGAACTCAGAGCTCACGCCCCCCTTTTTCCTGTGCCTAGGCCGCACGCCTTTGGCACCCCACGTGCACTTCAAGAAATAAGTAGCCAACAACCTCTCAGAATCCCATCTCATCTAATACACATCCTATATAATTTCCTATACAACACCCCCATAGGAAATCTATAAGGCACCTCCAATATATTATATATATATAATATATATATATATATATATATATACTATTATAACTCCTAAAATTATGGAGTGTTACTTATTGCTAGCTTTGCATCAGTTGCATTCAACTAACTTGCCAATAGTTTGTAAGATCTGCAGGATTGGTGTTCGGTGGGTGGTATGGATTCATGTTTGTCGTGGACGTTAGTGGAAGAGCGAAGCTTGAGTATTGGAATAAATTGTATTTTATTGTGTAGAATTTATTGAAGTTTGTAATGGATGATGAAGTAATAAAGTTTAAAATTTTCCTGTAATTTGTACTATGTTTATACTAAAATGAAGTAAAATTTTTTGGATGTGTCACGAATTTCCTGTGTATGGAATTTGGGGTGTTACACCTCTCCTCTCCTCGCCTTCTCAACTAACAATCCTTTCAAACTCATGTCATCCTCCCCTTCTGACGTCGTCATCTGCCAATCACTCTCCCCAAGCACCAAATACAACAACAAGCACGAGCAAATATATAATGCTTGAGTGAATGTCCTAGTCGAAGTATTCATCACAACTCTAATAAAATGCTTGACGAAGGCAGTAAACCACAACAAGCACGACTAGCATCTTTGCCTATCCAAGGCTTTGTCGGCATATCACATTACAGATCGTATAGCTACACAAGCACCCCTTACTCATTGGTATTCGGTGTGGAAGCAGTCCTCCCAATCGAACAGGAGATCCCAAGCCTTCGCATAGCAGTTTAGTAAGAAGCCAAACTTAAAGACAATGTCAAGCTCCGCTTGGAAGTGAAACACCCCGTAATTTCTAAACATATAAATATATAATATATATGTATATATATAAGGGGAATGGCAGATTTGTAAATAAAGAGGAATAGGGGGCCCACACATTGAAGCACGGCAGATGCTGTAACCTGCTGCCGTCACCCTGGTGACTTGGAGGTGAGAGGAGGTAGGGCCCACCCGGTTTGTGAAGGCTAAAAGACAGAGCACTATCTTGGTTAAGGTATTGCTGCTGACGTGGGCGATGGGGCCTACAGGCTTCTTCGACTGTGCTTGAGAGAGACAGCGGAAGAGAGTTTATAAAATAATCCCATATAGGGAGTAAACAATGAATAAAATATAAATAAATAATAATGCCTATGATCAATAATCACCAATCCGGTTAACCACCTTTTGAGAGGCAGTCTGTGGTGGGCAGTTGTACTATACTATAAATAATTTGTCTAATAAATTGTATAAAATTGTCTAAGCTAAGGGTAGGGGTATTACAAATGGTATCTGAGCCGACTTTCGACACCAACTGTGGGAGAGCCGTGAGTTATGGACTCCAGAATGATCGGCGTAGTGAGACAATCCCTAGTATTCCGGGACAATGGACGTAAGGGCTACAGAATGATCCGCAGAGTGGGATTGGTCTCCAGTACTCCATAGACGAGAGTGACGCTCACAGACTGCTCCACATCGACTAGAAAGTACATCCTGCACTAGATTGTGCATGTCCTGTGCTCAGCAAGGACGCTGATTTCTGAAGCGGTGTGTGTGTAACACCCCGTAATTTCTAAACATATAAATATATAATATATATGTATAGATATAAGGGGAATGGCGGATTTGTAAATAAAGAGGAATAAGGGGAGGCACACGTTGAAGCACAGTCGGTACTGTGTGCTGTTGCCGTCACCTTGGTGACATGGAGTTGAGAGGAGGTAGGGGCCCGCCTGGTTTGTTAAGGGGAAAAAGACAGAGCACTGTCTTCGTTGAGGTATTACTGCTGACGTGGGTGATGGGGCCCACAGGCTTCTTCGACTGTGCTTGAGAGCGACAGCGGAAGAGAGTTTAAAAATAATCCCATATCGGGAGTAAACAATGAATAAAATATTAATAAATAATAATACCTATGATCAAGAGTCACCAATCTGGTTAACCACCTTTTAAGAGGCAGCCTGTGTTGGGCAGTTGTACTATACCATAAATAATTTGTCTTCTAAATTGTATAAATTGTCCGAGCTAGGGGCAGGGGCGTTACACATAGTGTCTGATATGACCTAATGCCTAATTCAGATTTTATACTACGATTAAACTAATGCATACTTGTTCGGATTCTATGCATCCCATACTACATAGGTCCGAGGGAAAGCGCCTACATACTCCATATTATAGGGTTAGATCCCTCGCCATGAATTACTGCCACGGTGACTAATGTAGGGTTTGGATATTCTGAGCGTACCTAGTGTAACATCCTGAATTTATCAAAATAATAAATATGAAGTTTCTTTTATTTTTTCACGTGTCTTGCACATGCAAATTTAATATGTGTATTTTAGCTTTAAAAAGTATTCTCATATCATGAATAAACTTTCTTCTCTTTTTAATTAAAGCCTGTTTTAATCTCTAGGCCTAATAGTCTTATTCTAGCCCACTTAAATAAATTAATTAATTTAATTAGAGAGCCCATAGACTTTAGCCCACCTAATTGGCCCATTAGTTATTTTTAATAATAATTAATACAACTTGTAGTGTAGACTTGATCAGGTAGTAAATAAATTAACATTTTAATGTACAACTAATTTTGTAGTATGCATAGTGTGACACTTGCTTTGCACAAGCATGTGGAATGCATGAGAGAAGGGGTGGCTGGATTATGCATAGAGTGTGGAAGAGATGGAGAGAGTGCTGAGGTGGTTGTGTGATGGTGGGTAGTTGTTCTAACTACTAAATGCATCCTAGTCTCATCTCAACAATCCATTTGAGCTTGAGTTGTGTATAAATACCCCCCTTATCTTCTTCATCGCTTACACTAGAAATTTACAAGATAAGAGAAAAGATAAAAGAAAAGAAAAGAAACAAATTGTGAGAAAAAGATTGAGAGCTGTGTGAGAAAAAGATTGACTGGTGTGTTTGTGTGCCCTTGCAACCATTGGAGGATGGCCATAACATCAAGGAGGGAGAGGAGCTCGATTTCACACTAGCAAGGAGGAGAAGGCTCAAGTTTGTGGCACAAACTAGGAGGAGAAGGAAGCCATTCGTGCGTTCATGGAGTTTATTAGGAGTTTCTATTTGTTTCATCATTAAGGTGGACAATTTCTCAAACTTCTAACATAGATACCATGCTAGGATTTGAAATTGTGAATATGTTAGAAACAAGTAGGAAAATTTTGCTTTATACTTGTTTGAACAAACTAGTAAGAAAAGAAACTCTAGTTTAACTACATGAAAAGTTAGTAAAATAAATTGAAATGCGTTAATTAAGATTTGTTATGGTGATTGGTTAATATATTTGCATGCTAGATTGATGAAACATGATTATATGAAATTTTGCTATGAATGAGTTGTAAAATGCAATATGTGAAAAATTGCTCTTAAGAATGAATTGTAGAATGCAAAATAATGTTTATGGATTGCGGATAAGTTGATTAGTTGCCATAAGTGTGTTTTAATTGCATTTTATGAGTGATATTATATTCACTAGATTATAATTTTTTGTCTCTTTGAAACAAAAGAAAATGGTTAGTTTGTAAACAAAAGACTAGGTTGAGAGCCTTGATTATGTTAAAAGAGAAATTGTATGAACACATTGTGAATAAAAGGGGAATATGTTGAGATTCATCTAAAAAAGAATTTTTCTATGTCAAAAATGTATTCATGATCCACTTTAACTGCAACCTGTTATAATTGATAGCCGACTGAACTAAAGTCGACATTCGACTGTAAGTTATGGAATTTCGGATCTTGTTTGCAATTCGACTGCTTCGTCTTGGAACTAAAGTCGACATTCGACTGTCGATTCTTGAGTTTTGATTTTTTGCAGGACAGTCGACTGGCCATTTTCAACAGTCAACGGTCATTGTCCTGACTGTCGGTTCTTGAGTTTTGAATTTTCACAGTACAGTCGACTGGCCATTTTTCAACAGTCGGCTGTCAATGTCATGGCTGTCGGTTCTTGAGTTTTGAATTTTTGCAGTACAGTCGACTAGCCATTTTCAACAGTCGACTGTCACTGTCCTAGCTGATGGTTTTCTAGATTTTCGGATTTGATTTTTGACATGTAAAAATTGAGTAAGATTAAATATGAGATTGTTGTTTAAGATTATGCCAATTGTGCATGGAAAATGAAGTAAAGGAAACATGATGAAATATGGAATTTGTGAATAAGAATACTGTCTTTTTGATGAACATGAAACGAGTTTGACATTAGAGTTTAGCTAAGTCCTTGCATCGGCATAAATGAATTTTTTGAAAGAGAAATGTGATGATAAAAGACTAAGATTGGGTCATGATAAATGATTGATGTTTAAGACCAATGTAGAGGTAACTCTAATTCTAGAGTATTAATTTTATTCATGATTCAATTATCTAAGGATTTTTTCTTCAAAAAAAAATTATCTAAGGATTAGACACATAGTGGAGATATGATGAAAGTAAGAGAAAAATACAACTATGAGGGCCTCGAATCTATGGTGTAAGAGTATTCATAGGCTGCTTGCTTAATGCGTCATGTCATGGCGTGGATACATCTTCGAAGTTATTAGGACCGTGGCGATGCTTGTGGGGTGTTTGATGACTACGTAGTGCCATCGTTCCATGACGGAGGCGAATTGTCCATAGCTCTGCACGATGCGTCATGTCTTGACGTGGGATTCCCCTCCAGGCTGTCTGTGCATGGGCTCGTAACTCATAAAACATCTAGGATACTTGCCGTAGTTACCGAGTAGTTTAACTCATGGCGAGGGAATCAACCCTACAAGATGAAGAACGATTAAGGGCTTGCCCTCGGACCTATGTAGTATGGGATGCATAGAATCTGAACAAGTGTGCATTAGTGTCATTAAATATAAATAACTACATTAAGGACTAAGTGCACATTCACACACGACATAAGATAATCCCCCTTAGCTTTGTTTGTGAAAAGTGTGTGCTTGCTAATTAAGAGAAATTGATGTATTATATCCTAGCATCAGTTGTATGCAACTGATGTGCCCAAAGATTCTATGCAGGATAAAGTGATTGATAAGACTAAGGAATGAATGCTGCGTAAAGAAATGTTCAAGTTGTTATTTAAATCATGTATCATGTTGTAATTTATATTTTCACTGCGTTGATGTAATCATTGTTGTACAAAAGTTTTTAATTCCTTGTAAAATTGTATGAAGTGAAGGGTAAAGATCCTGTGGAACTTCAAATTCAGATTTACATGGAATTCGGGGTGTTACATCTATCCCATGCCCTGATAATTCCGTAGGTCAGTCTCTAACCATAGATAATTCCGGAGACTATTTCACTCACACCGTGGAATCTTCGAGAATACCCCACACCGCAAGCGATGGCTCCTCGCTACACACAGACATCACATGAGTGTCGCCTCGATCCCGATAATTCTGAAGATCAATCCCACACCGTTGGTAATTCCATAGACTATTTCACTCACGCCTTGATAACTCAGGGGATTATCTCACACCGCAGATCACCTTGAGGCCCTCATACTCACATTTTCCCACACTTCATCACAACTCCATCTAGTACATGTCCTTAAGTTTAGTTATAATCATCACAACCTAGAGCTAGCTTACCCTACCGGGCATAAATCAACACGTGAGAAAGTTAGCCCAAACTGGCTACTTCTCAAGGGAAACTTAACCCACACTGGTTAGTTCTCAAATTTTCATATTCACAAATGCCGGTTACTAAGGGTCTCGCCTAGCCTCTAGATTCCAACAACCATCTCACTATAGAGGTCAAATATGTTATAAAGAACCTCAACATAAAACGTTTTAATCACCATCATTGTTTCTCTTTAGCCACTTTCTTCACATTTATAGATCAAGAAGTATTCACCATCTATAACAACATTCATTAACAAAATCTCAAATCCAATTCTTTTAGACAAATCATTGGTTAAAGATCCGGTTCATTCACTTTAATAATATTTTATACTCTTCCAATTAATCACCAATTCTTAATACAAAAAAAATTCTTACGATTAATCACTAGAAATTCATTATTTAAATCTCACTGTCGTACTTTGTTTTTATTTTAAACCAACACATAAAATCTTTAATTATATACAATTTCTTGAATTCAAATCTCATCTAATACAAGAATGTGATCTTTAAATTCTCAAAATATATCTTTAAATTCTCATAAAACAATTCCTAAGTGTTCTAATAATATTTTAGAATATTTCTATGAATTTTCCCAATTTTTAAACCTTGTAAAAGCTAAAAAGTAAAATAAAAACTCAAAATAGGCTACCCGGATTCGAACCCAAGACCCATTCGTAATCCCCACAGTATCCCAACCAGGGAGCCATCTCGCTTTTGTGTTAAGAAGCTTTCTGAATTGCTTTTATAACCCAAAAATACTCTTTGATTTTATTTCAAAAAAAAGACAAAGAAAAACAGAGCCAACCAATCTCGAAGCCGCGACCAAAGATCCCCCAGGCGACACGTGGCAGCACCAGCCGCGCTGACGCCTGCGCTAGCCACCAAAGCCAAGCACACTTACTGATAGTATATGTGTTAAAAATTTTAAAACTCGGTTCTCTGTTAAATCTCTTTTTTTACTCTTTCAACTATTTTTGATTTCTAATCTCTTTTCTCAGTTTAATTGTTCATAAAACACATTCCTCAGTTTCCAAAAATAATTTCTCATTATTTTCCTTCATATTAACATAAAGTTATTCACAAATTTACTCAAATAGTCAATTTTATAAATCTTGTACTCATATGTTTTGATTAGAAAATTTAACTACTATCATTGTTACCGCTAAATCTGGTGTGGAGGCATACACATAGAATTTGTGGATTCTTAGGAAAACCGAATAGCAAACGTGGAACCTTTCCACCGGAGTTTGACTGTTGACTCCCGCCGTTCACCTACAAAAAGTGCGAGACACCGGGGTTGATCTCGGCGACGCACCCTCCGACGCTCAAGTCAGTAATCAGAAAAGATTATGAAAGAGGGTAAACTGGCAAAAGATTGATTACCTCCTAATGGTGGTGGATGGGGGATATTTATAGCCGCCTTTGGGATCAGTTTAGGAATGAAATCCATAATTCCCAGTGAAAGGATAGAGCGAATCAGGGCAGATGATTGAATACAATTAGAAACCCTAATTCTATCCAGTAGAACCAGGTTTCTTGCGGGTTGGGACCCTCACCCAGTTGAGATGGATCCGTTGGTGGGTTAATGGGCTTTTGGAGAAAAGACCCAGAACCCATTTCAGACCCATTTGTAAGTGAAATTACCATCTTACCCCCAACCTTTGAGATTGCGCCTGATTTGGACGGTTCCGATTTAACCCCATTTTTAGCCATATCACGAGCCCCCCCACTTCCGAAGACTGAGTTTGATCAGCCTTTGAGGAGTAGTTTTACTGTTTTAATGGCTTGCAGAGTTGGATCGGAGTCCAAACAAGGGGTTTTGAATCTTTGTTTGAGGTATTATGGTGATTTTCGAAGCTATTTGCTCGCTCAAGGTTATTCTTGAGCTCTCTTGGTCTTCTAGTGATTTTTCTTAACTTTGCGAAGTGGTGATTTGTCATTCAGGGGTCTTAATTAACCTTTCTAAGCAATAATTATTTACCCAGGGGCTCAAAAATATTTTCCCAGATTTATAATTATTTTTAAGAATTTTTAATTAATTTTCTTGAATTTTAAATCATTTTTTCGCAGTATTTAGGTAAATGATTCGATGTTATTTTCGTCGTTTCATGGCTTAGACGCTTCGGCTTTGTCGCCGACCCCCTCCGAACTCATGCTATGAAGAAGGCCGAAGTCCATGGGGGTTCGGCACATTCTGTCGAAGAGCATAGATACCTTGGCCAGGCTGCAGGCGCGTTCGGCGAATCATTGCCGAAGTCCGGAGTGATTTTCTCCATGTAAGAGGGTCGGTGGCAAGAGCGCTCGGCAAGGTGTGCCGAGGTCCAAATTTTCCACGTAACAAGGTTGGTGGCAAGAGCGCTCAGCAAGGTGTGTCGAGGTCCAATTTTTCACGTAACAAGGTAGGTGGCAAGAGCGCTCGGCAGCGTGTGCCGAGGTCCATTTTTTCCATGTAACAGGGTCGGTGGCAAGAGCGCTCGGCAGCGTGTGCCGAGGTCCATTTTTTCTATGTAACAGGGTCGGTGGCAAGAGCGCTCGGCAGTGTGTGCCGAGGTCCATTTTTTCCATGTAACAGGTCGGTGGCAAGAGCGATCGGCAGTGTGTGCCGAGGTCCATTTTTTCCATGTAACAGGGTCGGTGGCAAGAGCGGTCGACAGTGTGTACCGAGGTCCATTCTTTCCATGTAACAAGGTCGGTGGCAAGAGCGCTCGGCAAGGTGTGCCGAGGTCCAATTTTTTCACGTAACAAGGTCGGTGGCAGGAGCACTCGGCAAGGTGTGCCGAGGTCCAATTTTTCTACGTAACAAGGTCGGTGGCAAGAGCGCTCGACAGTGTGTGCCGAGGTCCATTTTTTCCAAGTAACAAGGTTAGTGGCAAGAGCGCTTGGCAGCGTGTGCCGAGGTCCATTTTTTCCATGTAACAGGGTCGGCGGCAAGAGCACTCGGCATCGTGTGCCGAGGCCCAGAGCAAGATTTTTGGCAGCTTAGGAAACGACAGGCTGGGCTGGTGACTGTTGAACTTCTACCACTCTGACAGATGTGATAGCCATTAATGTGACAGTACACTTTGGCGCAGTAAATAATGTGACGGTTCAGCTTATTTTGTCATCTTGTGTGAATGGGCCTGTCTTTTTGGGCCCATTATCATCGTTTCGTGTGCCAACCTCTATAAAACTCCACCCCATCCCTCATTTTTCACTTCTTCGAATTTTTACTCAGGCGGTGATTTTGCGCTAGTGAGAGCTCACGGTGATCGTCGATCGTTTTCCTGTGAATTTTCTGACCGCACACGTCACTTCAAGGTAATTTATACTTAGTCCATTTCCAAGTATAAATATGTCTCTTTCCCCGTCTCCGAGCCCTCCCCTCCTGCCGCCGAAGCTCCTTCTCCGTGTCAGAGAGATTGCAAAGATAAGGGCAAAAGGGTATTTGATAGAGACACGATTGTAAAGGACCCAAAGCACAAGGGGCCATTCGGCAGGTTGTTGGGACCATTGACAGGGCTGCAGAGAGTTCGAGAACTTCCGGAGGAGCATGCCGAACGCATCATTCACGGGAGGGGGAGGACCTTCAAGGAGAAAGCGGCAAGGGAGACCTCCGAGGCAGACGAGACGGTGTCCATCCTCAGCGTAGAGGACTTGGAAGCGATCCAGGATTGTTTCCAAATCCTAGAGGAGTACGAACTGATGCTGCCGGGTCCTGGGGTTAGGGCCAATTCACCGCTGCCAGTAACCATGTATTTCTGGCCGGTCGATGCCTTCATCGTCGGGGCTCGGCTACCTCTCCACCCATTCGCGATCCAGGTACTTAGATGGTTTGGGGTTATCCCCATTCAACTAATACCGAACGCATGGAGAGTAATCAACAGGTTCGTGCTCCACTGCCAAATGGCTGGGTTCGAGCCGGAGTTGAGGGTGCTTCGGACGCTCTACCGGCTTCATCAGCAGAACCGGTCGGAGTTCCAGTACTACCTGTATCCGAGGCATGGAGGTCGGCTCATCGTTTGCCCCGACTCCATAAAGCACTTGTGTGATAAGTATCTCATAGTGCAGAGTGCAGAGGCATGGCCCATACCCTCCGGTTGGGTGGAGGAGGTGACGAAGTGAGTCAGGGAGTTGCCAGTGCTTCACCCTCAAGAAGAAGAGGCAATTTCGATTCTTCTAGATCGGTCGAAGTACGATTGGCGGGATCTGACCGAAGACATCCTTTTCAGGGGAGGGCTCTACCGCGTAGATCCTAGTATGCGGCTTCTTCTGTGTTCCTTTTTACTTTTTGCTTTTCCTTTTATAACTTGTGTTTTTTTAACCAACTTCTTATTTGATGCAGAGGCGATGGACTACGAAGCAGTGCTGGCACAGAGGGCTGCCCTCGAAAGCAAGGCACTGAAGAAGCGCAAGAGGTTCACCACCAAACTGTCGTCCGCGAAGACCCAGAAGGTCGCGAGCGTAGGCGAGGAGGTGGAGGCACCGGTGGATGTGACCCCGACCCACGCCCCGACAGTAGCCTCGGCGTCGGCCGGGGGAGGGGAGTTCCCGATCGCCGCCATGCTCGGGATGGAGGTGCCCCCACTGATCGTGGCGGCCGAGGAGCTCTTGACGGAGGAGCACAAGAGGATTCATGTTCCGGACTGGCAGGTCCGGAAACTAGATGGGTTCCTCGGCAACTCCTTGGTGAGCATGCAGGTGGTAAAGCACCTGGCAACGCCAAGGACCGAGCTGCCATGGATGCCGACCAGGCAGGCGACGATGCCATCGAGATCGCTCGCTCGGCGGTATCGGTAAGTGTCGACTTTTCGCATTTGAAGGTAGCTTTTATGTTTGATTTTCTAACTCCTTGCACTTCTCATTTTGCTGCAGATAACCATCCACTTTGGTCATCTCATGGAGAAGATGACGGAGTTGGAGAAGGAGCTCAAGCAAGAGTCCGACCGAGCTCGGGCCGAAAAGGCTCGAATGGGCAATGAATTCGACAAGTTGAAGGTCGAGTTCGAGGGGAAGGCGACGAGGCTCGAGTACCTCGAGGACCTTGTCACAAGGCTCGAGGGGGACCTTTTCCGGCAGAAGGAGGAGTGGCCAGGCAGCTGACCGAGGCGGCGGAGGCCAAGGCTGCGGCGGTGAAGGAAACTGAAGCGGCCACCATGACGAAGACGCAAGGCTTCCTCGCCGCAAACATGGCCAAGGCGTATGCCCAGGCCATCACTCAGGTGTCGGAGCGTTACCCTGAGGTCGACTGCTCCGGGTGGCGGCTCTTCCCGGACCACGTCGACGGCTTCGACCCCGAGTTGGAGGAGGAGGGAGGGCACGACAAAGATGTCGCTGAGGTCGAGGTCATCGGTGAGGTGCAGGGGTCAGTGGTGACTCCGCTGGCGATGATGCCTCCTTCAGGGGAGTCTGACCCCGCCAAGTCTCGATGCCCCGGGAAAGAGGTCGCCCCCTGACTTTTTCTTCTTTCTTTTGTTTTTCTTCTTTTTTTGCTTTTCGAGCTATTGCTTGTACTGCCTAATTGCGGACTGGCCATCACATTTTTGTGATGAATGGAAATACAACTTTTGAGCTCGGACTTGTCTTGTCTTGTTTTTTTTGTAGTCTTGAAATTTGACTAAGTGTTTGAACACAAGATTTTAGTCTTCATTAGATGCATGTAGCTTTGTTCAGGGGTCAGATGCAGAGTAAATTTGTGAATATTTACAGAGTGCTCGTTGTTTGCTTTGAATATTTTAGCTCGCCGAGGTGACCCAGTCTGCTGAACCCACCCGCTCTGGGGAGGAGTTACGCTCTGAGGCCGGCTTAGGGGCGACGAGGTTGTGTTTGACCAGGTGCCGAGAGCGCCTCTACGAAGTCGAGCTGGGGCTGCGTAGGGCCGAGAGTGAGCAGAACCATTATTAGCTGATCTTAAGCCGAAGAGAAATCGAGATTCGGTGGCTAGAGGGTTGGCTCGCTGAGATACCTCCCGTAGGCGAGGGCGACGGCTCGTCGACTGCCTTCACCAATGGGCTAAGGCTTAAGTGTCTCCAACATTCCTTATCGAAAATGACAGCAGAGAGGGATGATATGCTCACTGAGGTTCACCACCTGCAGATTGTGGAGGCAGAGCTTCTGGCAGAAGAAGAGGAGTTGACGACGGCGGTGGGTAAGCTGATGGCCGAACGCGATGAACTGACGACGGAAGTCGACGCGTTGAAGAGGGCCACAGCGGACAGGGGCATCGAAGTCACTCTGCTTCGCCGAATCATTGCCATCCGTCCTAGCATCCCGAGCCCCGCAGTGCCTCCTCGCTTCGAGGTGGACGTAAAAGATGACTCTCTGAAGGAACGGATAGCCGAGCTGGAGGTGGAAGTGGCTCGCCTCAAACCGTGTTCAGGACCGATCAACGTCCGGAGCACTTCGTGCACTCGTGAAGAAAGCGAACGAGGGATTTCGTTCTACGAGCTTGCGACCCGTTTGCCTGTTGCTCGACAAAGTCCGGGTGATGCCCAAAGTGGTATGGCGATATCATCGAGTGGAGCGTCCTTCGGTGCAACTGTCTGGAGCAGTACCGAAGATACGTCTCAGTTCGCCGGTTTAGGGACGAACTCCGGGGTGAAGCGCCGCCGATCCTGGGTATCTTTGAAGAGGAACATCCCTGTGCCTAGGAGGCGTTGAAGATCTCTTGTTCTCCAAGTTTTGTAATTTGTCTAAGTGTTACAAGTGGGCTTTGTAGTTTAGCTTTTCAACTTGTATACTTCATTGTAAAGAAGGGCACCATCTTGTACTGTCTTCCCACACTTAATTGAAATGAAGCTTTTTTCATACTTGGACTTGTGCATTTTTGTCAAGCTTGTGTCGTTGTATTACTCGTTACTATCTTCAGCGTGCCGAGGTCCCAAAGCAAGATATTTGCTCGTTTGGTCTTCGGTGCCAAGAGCATTCGGCGAGAATTGCCGAGGGCCCAGAGCAAGATTTTTGCTTGTTTGGACGTCGGTGCCAAGAGCGCTCGGCGAGATTTGCCAAGGTCCCAGGGCAAGACTTTTGCTCGTTTGGGCGTCGGTGCCAAGAGCGCTCGGTAAGGCACGCCGAGGACCTAGAACAAGAATTTTTTCTCGTTTGGGCATCAGTGCCAAGAGCGCTCGGCAAGGAGTACCGAGGTCCAGAGCAAGATTTTTGCTCGTTTGGACGTCGGTGCCAAGAGCGCTCGGCAAGGGATGCCGAGCACCGCTTTGAATCTCTTAACTCGTGAATTTGTAAGAGTGAGCTTCTTGCAGTGGAGAGCAGCCTCTTGGAGGATTATTTCAACTTTAAACGAACCATAAGAACCAAAGGTTAGCTCCTCCAAGTCTTTGCATCTGCCTATTGCCCTCGAAAGCGTTTTGAGGTTTTCCGATTAATGAAGCCAAGATGGGCCTTGGTCGACAGTATGTCGCAGATTTTTGACTCCGCTTCGTGATAAAACTTAAGAATTGTCCAGGCTAGGAATTGTAACACCCCGCACTCAGCTCGTACGCACACAATTAACTAAATTCTAGCCACGCCCACCACAAGCTACCTCAAAAGGGTGTCCGGACGTTGGGTACACCTTTCTCATTGGCTTCCTAATATATCCCTCTTTTCATCCCTTCTTATGGCCGATATGGGAGTATGTTTCCCAAGGTCAACCCCGGTCAAACACACCACACACACTTCTTCATCTTTCATTCATTCATTTAATTCTTTCCTATGTCCCATAGGAAATCATCTAAGTCCATCATGTCATCACATCTCATAGGATCATCCTATAGGTCACCACTAATTAATACCTTCTCCACCTTCTTTTTCTTTCCTTCTTTCCTTCCACTTCACCTTCCAATCCTTTCCATTCCTTCCTTATCATTCTACTACTTATTATATATACTAGTATATATACTATATACTATATACTACTCTCTAGAAATACGGGGTCAAACATTCACCCCCTCTTAAGAATTCAGCGTCCTCGCTGAATACGGGACGTGCAATCTAGCACAGGATCTTCTTTCTAGTCGAATGTAGACTTGTCTCCTAATCGCTACCCTCCCAGGGTCTTATGCATCTCATACATATATTGCGTCCCACGCACTTCCTATATACAAGTCCTACATTCGATGTCGAAAGTTGGCTCTGATACCATCTGTAACGCCCCGCACTCAGCTCGTACGCACACAATTAACTAAATTCTAGCCACGCCCACCACAAGCTGCCTCAAAAGGGTGTCCGGACGTTGGGTACACCTTTCTTATTGGCTTCCTAATATATCCCTCTTTTCTTCCTTTCTTATGGCCGATATGGGAGTATGTTTCCCAAGGTCAACCCCGGTCAAACACACCACACACACTTCTTCATCTTTCATTCATTCATTTAATTCTTTCCTATGTCCCATAGGAAATCATCTAGGTCCATCATGTCATCACATCCCATAGGATCATCCTATAGGTCACCACTAATTAATACCTTCTCCACCTTCTTTTTCTTTCCTTCTTTCCTTCCACGTCACCTTCCAATCCTTTCCATTCCTTTCTTATCTTTCTACTACTTATTATATATACTAGTATATATACTATATACTATATACTACTCTCTAGAAATACGGGGTCTCACAGAATTCACCGAAGCCTTTAACAAGTTCATGTTTGAAGCTGATATCTCTCGAGGAAACACGAAGAATATAGCGAATTCATATCAATGACCTTCCAACAGCACGGATCAAGAGACGGAGTGTACCAAGACTAGCATACAAATGGCAGACCTAGCATCAGCTTCTCCCATGTTTAGTATAGTTGTAGGAACTTCGTGCGCGACGGGGGAGCGCGTTCCGACGGTTGTGGGACCAATTTCGAATGGCGAAACACTTCTAGCACGCTTAAGAGCAGCTTGCGAAGCAGAGCCGAGCCAAGTGTTGGACTCCGAACTTGTCGTTTGAGTATGTTTCAACGGTTGTGGGAGCAATTCCGAATGTTGAACCACTTCTAGCTCACTTAAGAGCGAGCTTGCGAAGCGGAGTCGAGCCAAGTATTGGACTCCGAACTTGTCGTTTGAGTATGTTTCAACGGTTGTGGGAGCAATTCCGAATGGCGAACCACTTCTAGCTCGCTTAAGAGCGAGCTTGCGAAGTGGAGTCGAGCCAAGTGTTGGACTCCGAACTCGTCGTTTGAATATGTTTCAACGGTTGTGGGAGCAATTCCCAATGGCGAACCACTTCTAGCTCGCTTAAGAGCGAGCTTGCGAAGCAGAGTCGAGCCAAGTGTTGGACTCCGAACTCGTCGTCTGAGTATGTTTCAACGGTTGTGGGAGCAACTCCGAATGGCGAACCACTTCTGGCTCGCTTAAGAGCGAGCTTGCGAAGCAGAGTCGAGCCAAGTGTGGGACTCCAAACTTGTCATTTGAGTATGTTTCAACGGTTATGGGAGCAATTCTGAATGGCGAACCACTTCTATCTCGCTTAAGAGCGAGCTTGCGAAGCGGAGTTGAGCCAAGTGTTGGACTCCGAACTCGTCGTTTGAGTATGTTTCAACGGTTGTGGGAGCAATTCCGAATGGCGAACCACTTCTAGCTTGCTTAAGAGCGAGCTTGCAAAGCGGAGTCGAGCCAAGTGTTAGACTCCGAACTCGTCGTTAAAGAAAGAAATTAAAAACATAGAGATGTACACAATCACAAAAAATATGGGAAAAGAAGCTTTTTATTGATAACTAAGTCGGCTGCTTCTAAGTTGCAAGCTGCTATTACATTGGGAAAATAAAGAAGCAAAATACAAGTAGAAGGAAAGGAACGGTTCGACATATGAAGGTACTTAGAGGCGCTCAGGCGCTCTCTTGGTACTTCAATAGATGGTCAGCATTCCAAGTCCTAGGAATCTCTCTGCCTTCAAGATCTTCAAGGCAGGTATGTTTCGGGCCGAACTTCTTTGGTGATCTTGTAGGGTCCTTCCCAATTCGGAGCTAGCTTACTCTTCTGGCTGGGGAAGGAGATAGCTAGTTTTCTAAGGACTAAGTCCCCTTCTTTGAGATTGGTTGGTCGGACCCTTTTGTTGTAGTCTAACTCGATCCTCCTCCGATAGTTTTGTTGGCGAATTGAAGCTCTTTTCCGTAGCTCATCAATCAAGTCCAAGTTTGCCCGAAGCTCTCTAGCATTCTGTTCTTCTTTATAGGTCATGAGGCGAGGAGATGGTAGGTCGACTTCCAAGGGGATCACAGCTTCGGACCCATAGGTGAGATTGAAAGGCGACTCTCCTGTGGGGTCTGTTTCGTAGTGCGATAGTTCCACAGTACATTAGGGAGATGATCTGCTCATAAGCCTTTGGCGGACTTATCTAACCTCTTCTTGATGCTGGAGAGGATTTGTCGGTTGGCATTTTCCACTCGGCCATTTGATTGAGGATGGGAGACAGAAGAGAAGCATTGCTGAATGGCGAGGTCTTCACACAGAGATCGGAATGCAGCCCCTGTAAATTGTGTTCCGTTATCAGTTATTCGGACTTGAGGCACCCCGAACCTACAGATTACGTTCTTCCAAAAGAACTGAAGCACTTTTTTCAGTGATTGTAGCCAAGGGCTTGGCCTCTATCCACTTGGAGAAGTAATCGATTGCCATGACTAAGAACTTGAGCTGTCCGGGAGCTGGTGGAAACGGGCCGAGCAAGTCCATCCCCCACATTGTGAAAGGAATCAGACTTGAGAGGGAGGTGAGTTGCGCTTGGGGTAGACGACGAACGTTGGAGTACTTTTAACAAGAGCTGCATTGCCGGATACGCCGTTCGGCATCTTGGAGGAGGGTCGGCCAGAAGTATCCATAGTTCAACACCTTTCTGGCGAGGGACCTTGACCCTGAATGTGCTCCGCCTACACCTTCATGAAGCTCTTGCAAGGCATATGAAGCTTCTTCTGGGGAGAGGCACCTTAAGTAGGGTCGGCCGTCCACTTGGGTGAAGGAGCGTTTGTACAAGACCCCCTAAACAAGGGTGTACCGCTCCGCTCTAGTTCGGACTCTACAAGCTTCCTTTGGGTCTTCGGAGAGGATCCCATCCCTTAAAAATTCTATCAGAGGTTTCATCCAATTGTTTTGAAGTTGGACGGGCAGCGACTCCATCGAGTCGGGAGTTTCTTCTTCTATGCTCGGTCTGAGGAGTACTTCAATCCAGACGGTCTGCTCGAGACCCTGAAGGGAGGAGGAGGCTAGCTTGGAGAGGGCATCTGCTTGGGAATTTTCTTCTCTGGGGATTCGCTGAATTAGCGCCTCTTCGAATGAAGCCATGAGATTTTGGACCTTGGCTAGGTACTTAGCCATTCGGTCATCTCTTGCCTCATACTCAGCCAAGATTTGATTCACGACCAGTTGCGAGTCGCTAAATATCCAGAGGCGTTGTGCCCTGCCTTGCGAGCCATACCCAGACCAGCTATAAGGGCTTCATACTCTGCTTCATTATTGGAGGCTTTAAAGTCAATGCGGAGGGAGTATTAGAGAACGAAATCATCTGGGCCTGCCAGAATGACCCCGGCTCTGCTTCCCTCGGTGCAAGAGGACCCGTCTACATATACTGTCCAAATATGAGGCCCGTTTGCTACTTGGCTAACCTCTGGGATGGTGCTCTCAACAATGAATTCAGTTAAGGCTTGAGCCTTGATTGCGGTCCGAGGCTGGTATGATATGTCATGCTGATTCAGCTCGATCGACCACTTCATCAGCCGGCCCGAGGTCTCGAGTTTGTGCATAACTTGCTTAAGCAGCTGGTTGGTAAGAACGACCACCAAGTGGGACTAAAAATAAGGACGAAACATCCTAACTACCATGACCAAGGCGTACTCCATCTTCTCAAATCTTAGGTAGCGGAGCTCGACATCTCGAAGTACCTTGCTCATGTAATAGATGGGCTTCTGAGCCTTGTCTTCTTCCCTCACCAAGACAGCACTGAGGATTTGTTCGGAGGTAGCTAAGTAGAGGTAGAGTGTTTCTCCAGAGATAGGCTTGCTGAGGAGAGGGGGGTTGACTAGATCGGCTTTAAGTAGATCGAATGATTCCTGCTGTTGTTGACCCCATTCGAAGCCCTTAGCCCCCCTGAGGGCTTTGAAGAAGGAAAGATACTTCTCCCCTGACTTGGACAGAAAGCGCCCTATGGTTGTGAGGCACCCCGTGAGTTTCTGAACATCTTTCACACTCTTGGGAGGAGCCATGTCCAGTATGGCTTTGATCTTCTCGGGATTGGCTTCAATTCCTCTTTGGCTGACCATGAAGCCTAGGAATTTCCCGGACGAGACTCCGAACGCACATTTATTTGTGTTGAGCCTCATATCATGCCTCCTCAATACATCGAATGCCTCTTGTAGATCGGCCACATGATCGGCCCTATGGATGCTCTTGACCAGCATATCATCAACATATACTTCCATGTTTCGGACAATTTGGTTCTGAAAAACTTTGTTGACAATGCGTTGGTAGGTCGCACCTGCATTCTTCAACCCGAAGGGCATTACTCTGTAGTAGTAGAGCCCCTGATCAGGTGACAAAGGAGGTCTTAGGAATATCCGGGGAGAACATTCGGATTTGGTTATACCCGGAGAAGGCATCCATGAAGCTGCAACTCATGACCCAAAGTGGCGTCAATTAAGGTGTCGATGCTTGGGAGAGGAAATGGATCTTTAGGGCATGCCTTGTTCAGGTCCGTAAAGTCGATACAAATCCTCCAACTCCCGTTAAATTTCTTAACCATAACAACATTGGAGAGCCATTCGGGGTAGTTGACTTCTTGGATGAACTGGGCCTTAAGGAGCTTGTCCACTTCTTCCTTGATAGCATGCTGGCGCTCAGGGGCAAATTTGTGCCTTTTTTGTTGGACTGGTTTGGACCCCGGAGCAACACTCAAGTGGTGGACAAGGAGCTCTTCGGAGATTCCTGGCATGTTGGCAGCCGACCATGCGAAGATGTCGCGGTTCTTTCTAATGCATTGGACTATGTCGGAACATAGGACAGATGGGAGGGTCTTGCTGATGAGGAACTTGCGGTTCGGATCTTGCTCGGAGAAGAGCACTTCCTCCAATTCATCCACCGATTCGGACGTTGGCCGGACATTCTCATGGGGAATCTCAAGAGTCTCGAGGGATAGGACTAGTCCCCCGGTGGAGGTCATGTAACATTTTCGGGCCATCTCTTGACTGCCTCTTACTTTCCATACTCCTGCCTTGGTGGGGAACTTCATCTTGAGGTGATAAGCCGAAGGGATGGCCTCTAGAGCAGTTAGGCCAGGTCGGCCTAGAATCACATTATAAGCAGCGGAAACATCGACGACCATGAAGTCCATCGGCTCCGTTCGGGTGGTAGGAGTTTTGCCAGCGGTTACGTCGAGGGTGATTACCCCTTCGATAGTCACTGGCACTCCCGTGAACCCATGGAGTGTGTAGCCGGTGGGCTTAAGCATGTCCTGGGATAGCTTGAGCCCTTTGAAAGCAGTGAGGAAGACGATGTTAACGGAGCTACCATTATCCACCAGTATCCTCTCCACTTTAAAATTCGCCATATGGAGGTTGATCACTAGGGGGTTGCAATGGGGGGTTCGGACACCCTCCAGGTCTTCGTCTGAAAAAGTGACCGGGACCCCGAGGCCTTTAGGAGGGGGCATGCCATGTACTGAGTTGACTTCTCTGATGAAAGCCTTTCGAGAGGAGTTGGAGGTGCCTCCCATGGAGCCTCCATGAATGAAATGCATAATGCGTTCCTCTTCGAACTCGGGAGTTTCCTCGTGCCTTTCAGGATGTTTGTTCGCCCCACTGGGGGGAGGAGGAAGATCGATCCGGTCCTTCCTCACAAATTTAGACAGCCGCCCCCTTTCGATGAGGGCCTCAATTTCGTTCTTCAAGGCCCGACAATCATTGGTGTCGTGGCCATGGTCCCGGTGATAATGGCACCACTTCTCTTTGTCCCTCTTCTTGCTAGGGGTATTCATCTTCGGGGCAGGAGGTATAACCCCTTCCTTCTCAACCTCCATGAGAATAGTGAAAATGTTGGCGTTAAGAGGAGTGAACTTCTCCAACCTGAGAGGAGGGCGGCACTGGCCGCCGTTGTCTTTCTGGAGCTTCAGTCATCTTTCTTTTAGTTCCGGAGGAAGGCCCCTCAAAGGTGGGACGATGCTCAGCTTCCTCAGCCCGAATATACTTCTCGCTTCTGAGAAGAAGGTCGGAGAAGTTTTGCGTGGGCTTCTTGGCTAGGGAGGACCGAAGGCTGGAGTTAAGGACATTCGATTGGAAGGCTGCTGCAGCGACTGACTGGTCGAGGGAAGCGATGGACCTAGCTTCTGCGGTGAATCTTTTCACATAGTCTCTGAGCTTCTCACCCTTCTTCTGGTTGAGGTAGAGTAGCGAGATGCTGGTCTTCTTTGTGCGGCGGCTACTTACGAAGTGGGTGACGAAGAGGGTCTCAAATTGTTCAAAGGAGAATACTGGAGGACGGGGCGAGGCAAGAGTACCACTCCTGAGCGGGACCTTTGAGAGTGGCCGGGAAGGTTTTGCACAATAGAGCATTGGAGGCTTGGTGTATCAGCAGGAGGGTCTTGAAGCTCTCGATGTGGTCCACGGGGTCTGGCTCCCCAGAGTAAGTTTCGAACTGCGGGGGCTTAAAGCCTATTGGAATAGGCGCCTCCATGATTGTTCGAGAGAAGGGAGGTCGGCTCGGATGGAGGGTCCTTCCTCTAAGCTCCTCTTCCTTGTCTAGCTGACCCAAGCACCTCTCCATCTCGTGGAAACGATGGTAGACGGTGTCATCCCTTCGACGGTAGCCAAACGAGCCTCTGGACTCGTCTTCGTACGAAGGGGAGCGGGGGCTACGACGACGGTAGCTCGGGGAGTAACGAGGACTAAGGTCATGATGGCAGTTGGTAGTAGCTGGGGGAGGAGTTAGGGACCGATGGCGAGGACTTCGGACCGGAGGAGGAGTGGGGACCCCCTGAGCATTGTTGTTGTTGGGTCGAAGATGGAGGGCTTGCAAGATGGTTGCCTGGAATTGCTAGAATTCGGCACGGGTGATAGGAGCATTATCATCCCTTGGGGGTTGCCGACCAGTAGGGGAACGAGGCCTTTTTCTATGGTGCTCAGGGGACTCTCTCCGTCTTCGGTGAGGAGGAGACCTCTTATGTTCTCGACAATGAGGAGATCGCTCATTTGGACGTTGTTGGCGGGAGACTCCCTCTCGGGCCCGCCTATCATCCAAATGGCGGTGAAGATCCTCTTCTTTATGCCGATTGTTGAAGGTGTTGCGGAGGTCATCGGAGGCCCGGGGATTGTGAGATGCCATGGAGTCGGTAGAGGGGTTGTGCACGGAGACGTGGTCATGTTGGAGAGGTTGTTTCTGAGGATTGGACGGGAGCCCCTCGCACCGATATTCTGAGGCCCGGTTTGACTGCGAGGGGGTTGAAGATTCTGAGGAGGAGGTTGGTCCTGCTGCGGGGCCTGATCAGGTTGAGGAGGAGGTCCTGTTGGCTGGACGGTTTGGAGGGGGATCTCCTGCTGTTGAGGAGGAGTAGGTCCACGGTTGGACCCTCTGGATCTCATTTTTCGGAGAGGCATGGCTGGAGATGATCTTAACCAATAGGAGAGGAAGGATTGCTATTCATGGTTTCCCACAGACGGCGCCAATCTGTTACCGCTAAATCTGGTGTGGGGGCAAACAGATAGATTTTGTAGATTCTTAGGAAAATCGAATAGCAAACCTAGAACCTTTCCAGCAGAGTTTGACCGTTGATTCCCGCCGTTCACCTGCAAAAAGTGCAAGACACCGGGGTTGATCCCGGCGACGCACCCTCCGACGCTCAAGTCAGTAATCAGAAAAGATTATGAAAGAGCGTAAACTGGCAAAAGATTGATTACCTCCTAATGGTGGTGGATGGGGGGTATTTATAGCCGCCTTTGGGATCAGTTTAGGATTGAAATCCCTAATTCCCAGTGAAAGGATAGAGCAAATCAGGGTCGTTGATTGAATACAATCAGAAATACTAATTCTATCCAGCTGAACCGGGTTTCTTGTGGGTTGGGACCCGCACCTAGTTGATATGGATCCGTTGGTGGGTTAATGGGCTTTTGGAGAAAAGACACAGAACCCATTTCAAACCCATTTATAAGTGAAATTACCATCTTACCCCCAAGCTTTGAGATTCACGCCTGATTTGGACGGTTCCGATTTATCCCCATTTTTAGCCATATCAATCATGAATGTATTTCTTTTAGCAATTCACCTTTCCCATCGATTTTAAAATTCACTCATAATATTTACACAATTTCTTAAACACAAATTAACAATTTTATGTATTCATATACATAATTCATAATGTCTAATTATGGCTTATTATTTGTGCCTAACAACATTACAACATGCTTTTAAATAAATTTTCAATTGACAATCTATCCATTCTATGATGTAATTTTCAATTAGCATACAGTAACTCTCATAATTAATTACTACTAACAATTCTAACAACACGATATGCATCATAAAAGTAATTGAAGAACTCATACTAGTTAACAATTTCAAACATAAACTACCTACACATACATATTACATTGATTTATAAAGTAAAAGAGACACATACCTTGTTTTGATGCAAATGAAATTAGGACTCCTAGAAAAATTGCACCAACACAAACTCGCCTCCTCTCCTCCTTAAGCCAAAAATGCAAGCCAACTTTGTTCCGTCTAACACCAAAACCGAAGCTATCTTTTTCCTTCCCTCTTTTGATTTTCTTTTGATTTTAGTGCATTGTTCATACAATAGGAGGGGGGTATTTTTAGGAGTATTGTGCGGATGAGAAGACTCCCACTATCAAATAACTACCCACTCTAACACATTCTCCCTTCACTCTCCCCTCTTCTCTTTGATGTGGCCGACCAAGTCTATGGGTGCACAACACGTGCACGTGCACCCAATGTGCACACACTTCTCATTCTTTTTATTAATTGTTAGTAATTTAATTGTAGGTGTTTGTTACATGACAAGTTTGTAGGATTTAAAAGTGTTCATTTGAAAAAAAAATTAATCATGGGCTTCTCTTTTTAATTAATTTTTTTAATGGGCTTTAAAAGATATTTTAGGCCTAAAGATTTAATTAAAAATAAAATACACAATGTGACAAATAAAGTAAGAAGAAAATTTGTGCATAACTCTTAGAATTTTTTAGGGACTAAAATGTATAAAATTTTACGTGCAACACGTGCAAAATTTCTTTAAAATTAAATTAATTTTTTTGGGATGGTACCTCACTCCCTCCTTAGAATAGTTCCGTCCTCAGAACTACGCTTAAAGAGTGAGAAAAACTAAAGAAAAAGAATGTTTACAAGTTTTAGTCAAAAAGCTCAGGATGGTCTCTCATCATCCCCTCCTCAGATTTTCATTTGCTTTCCTCAACCAGTTGATTCCTCCACACAACCTTGACCACAGGTATAGTTTTAATCCTCAAAACTTTTTCCCATTAGTGGACAATCTCTATTGGACGCTCCTTGTAGCTTAGATTTAACTGCAAATCCTCTGGCACTTCCGGTAAGTGATGACTCGGGTCCGAAATGTAGCATCGCAGCACAGACACGTGAAAGACATTGCGTACAAGCTCTTTCGCTCCGATAAGCTGTCTTCCCAATCCTCTTCAAATATCTTGTAGGGTTCTATGTATCTCAGGGCTAACTTTCCTCCTTTCCCAAATCGAGTCACACCCTTAGTTGGAGATAATTTCAGGAATACATAGTCACCTTCTTCGAACTCCATATCTCTTCTTCGACTGTCAACATAACTCTTCTGTCTACTCAGTGCTCAACCAGCCTCTTCCGACCTCATGAGAAGCATTTTCCGTCCGATCTCCCATATCTTCACGCTAGATAATGATGGACGGCAGTGATCTGATCAAGGTATTTTCTTTTTAATTATTTTCTTTATTTAAATATTAATTCAAATTAATTATTTAAAACTTCCCAAAATTAATAAATAATTGAAATAATTAATTAAAAAAGAAGTTATAAAAATAATTATTAATTATGAAAAATATTTTTATATCCCAGAAAAAATAATTTTATGTTTAGAATAATTAATTAAAATTTCAAATTTTGATTATTAAAATTCGTAAATTGAATAAAAAATTCGAAAAACAATTAAAAATTTTGAAAAAGTTCAGAAAATATGGAAGGAACAAAAGTCAAAAAAATTCTAAAAATAATTCTAAGTGTTTTGCAAACTCAGAAAAGCATTGTTACACCCAAAGTGAGATCTAAACGTCCCCAAGAACGTCGATGAACTCTATAAGTCATTAAAAATGGGCAAACTACTCCTCAAAGACTGTGAAACTCAGTCTTTGGGAGTGGGGGGCTTGTGATATGTCTAGAAATAGAACCAAATCGGGATCGTTCAAATTAGGTACGAATCTCAAAGCTCTCAGGGGTAAAAACAGTAATTTCCACTACAAGCGGGTCCAAAAATGGGAACTGATTCTTTTCCAAGCCCAATAAACCAAAAACGGGTCTGCCTTACTGGGTTAGGGTGATAGCCCATTATAAATAAATCCAGCTAATTTAAAGAGTATTTTTATTCATGATTATCTCTAAGAGACGCTTTAAACCAAATCTCTAATCATGAAGGAATTTAAACTCTATTTCTTATCCAAAAACACCGGGAAGTGGAGATAAATGATTATCTCGAAACTGTTCCTAAAGGCAACTATAAATACCCCCTCCCCCCTTCAGGATCAGGTAATCAGTATTTTTTCTACACAAAAGCTCTTTCATAATATTTCAGTTTACTGACTTGAGCGTCGGAGGGTTCATCGCCAGGATCAATTTCCGTGTTTCCAACTTTTTGCAGGTCAGCAGAAGCATTGAGAACGATCAACATCGGCAAGTGGTAAAAATATTAGCTTTTATTGGTTCCAAAATAAATCACAAATCATCTATTTGCTCCCAGGCCAAAATTAGCGGCAACAGCGTTGGAGGAGTTTCACTCCGGGACAGTTTCAAGATGGATCTATTGCGCAGCCTGAAAGAGCTTCACTTTTCTATGGAATAAGTCAAAGCAAAAATTTGGGAACTCGAGAGGACAAGGCACCAGGACAAGATGAGTTGCCAATCTTGTTTTACAAACATTTTTAGGAGGTGGTCAAGATGGATCGAATGAAGGTGATGGAGGTGTTTCACTCGGGGCAACTAGACATTGGAAGATATGCTACTGTCACACTAACCCCTAAGAAGATGGAAGTTAAGAGTGATAATAATCTAACGCCCATCAGCCTACTGAATTGCTCGCTCAAGATCTTTTCCAATGTTATGGCAACTAGACTAAGAGAGATCATCCACCTAAAACTGATCGAAGAATACCAAACAGGGTTCATTGCTGGGAGATAGATCAGATTTTTCCAGGTTTGGAAGAAAATGGAGGCTCTTCGTAACAACCTTGATGACTATGTAATGTGAGAACTTGAACTTGATTATGCAAAATTAACTCAATTAACTTACTTAACTATTCCATTTAACACTTAACAAAACTCGGTTAAGATCTAAAAGGAACCATATCATATTTACATTTATAACAATCAAATTAGATTTGAAATACGGCCGGATTCTGAGTTACTACACTTTTAGAAAATATTACAAGTCCAAATACTTTATTTTACTGAATGATGTAGTTCATATACTTTTCACTTTTATGTTCTGGACCATTGACTAACAATCCAACAGGTACAGTTACAATTAGGATAAAGATAATGGAACACAAGAAAATAGGAGATCTCTTTTATCCTAAAGTTTAATCGATAAAATCCATATAAATGTTTCCTTTCCATATAGGGATCATTGTTAATCCTATGGATGAATCCATCTCCAAAACTTTAGTCTTTAAAATTAATTTATGGTTTCATGTAGGGATACAGATATATCTGAACTTGGAAACATGACCCTCTAGGTGCCTCTATATAAATCACATCAAAGTGATAATCCTGTGGATGAATCCATCTCCAAAACTTTAGTCTTTAAAATTAATTTATGGTTTCATGTAGGGATACAGATATATCTGAACTTGGAAACATGACCCTCTAGGTGCCTCTATATAAATCACATCAAAGTGAGCAATCTTTAATCCTATATTTTTTCATCTCTAAATCTCTTATCAAACTTGCCATGGCTCCTTCGCGTAAAAGAAATCTCCTCTTAAAAAACTTTCTCAAACTCACTTCTGTAGCCTTCATCATCTCCTCTCTCGTCATGGCTGGTCCCTTAGCATCCGCATCGTTCTCCCAATTGTTGGGATTGGGGCGTCAACAAATGTCCTCTGGTCGTAGCGGAACTAATTAGAGCAATGAGGAAGTCGAAGTAGACGAGGCGAATAAATTGAGCAAGCAAGTAGATCCACCAAACTAACACAAACACAACAACGATGACTTATCCAGGTTAGCTTTTGCTTAATCCGGGGGGAAATATAGGAAGATCTTATATTCAACTAGAAGAGATTACAAGGAATTACTGATTCACTTGATATAAGGAATTAAACTCACCCACCAAGAACTATCTCTCCCTTGAGCTTCTCTTTGCAATGGAGAAAAGAATCTATGAAGTACTCCCTCTCAAATTGGAGGAGTTTACAATATATATAGAAGAACAGAAAGAAAAATATGTCTAATCTTGATCCTCAGTCGTCCGATATAACATGGAAAAGAAGTAACTGAATAGGAGCCGCACAATCTAACTTGGAGTTGAAGATTGGGCAGAAACGACCTAACAAATTGAAGCCCAAAAATGAACACAATGCCGCGGGCGGTCGACTATCCAACAAGACCGGTCGACCATACCACTCTCTGACATTCCCTGTACTACGAGCGGTCGGGAGGCTCGGTCGGGGGTGCGGTCGACTGTCACCAAGACCGGTCGACCGCAACTAGCCTGCACCCTACTGTTGTTGTTTCTCATTCTACTCACTTTGATGCTTCGACCTCCGTGCTTCATTACCTTCTTTTAATCTGAACAACGAGTATTCAAGACACAATCCTAACAAACTCCACCATGGATTGCATACGAGTGCTATCACATGATGTGTTACTCATCTCCAAACTCTAACAAATTTCACTTGCGAAGAAAACTTAGAACTATAGCTTCTTCTTCTAGTTGAACTAATCTCTACCCAATCTCACCAATTCCAGTATACCCCTTCAAAAGTACACCTCCGTAGATGTACTCACGAAGTTGCCAAACTCCGCACGAACTCCACCTACCCGTAAGCTTTCTCCACCACTCGACGATATTCGAACGTCGTGGTCTTGTGTCGATGATTCTATTTGCGGCAAACTAGTTGAGCTTGCGGGAATAACGGGAAAAGGAGAAACCCTTGCGCAAGTATTTCGGATTCCCAAAGTTGGTAGAGATTTTGTTGGCTTGGCCCAACCATTCTCATACCTCTAATCACCTTACGACGACCCTGAAAAATAGACAGAACTCCACCATGAGCTGTGTACCTACAGCCCCGTGCATCAAGAGTTTCCAAGGAAATCAGATTCCGTTTTAGTAAAGGAATATGCAAAACAACCCTTAAAGTGAACATATTTAGACCTGGCATATTCAACTCAACTGTCCCCTCACCCACTACTTCACAAATCTTCCCAGTTCCTGTTGTCACAACGCCTCGTAGTAGACTTATAAGTAGAAAACAACTCCCACTTGGAGAAAATATGAGAAGAACTCCCTAAGTCAAGAAACCAACTAGAATCCACTTCTAAGGAATTTGAAACAAGAAGAAATAAACCACTTGAATCAAAGGCACCAAAGGCACTAACGACATTAGCGGCTGAACTCCCATTTTTGGCGCTCTCTTAATTCTGTAATTTCCCATAGTCTTTCTTGATATACCCTGGCCTCTTGCAATATCGATAACGGATCGAATTCTTTTGCAAAGCACTTTGTCTTCCCCTGAAGGACCATCCATCTCTAGACAACTTGTAGGATTAGACGATGAAGATTTATGGGTCTCCATTCTAAGTTGATTTTCTTTCAATGCTTTGATTACATCATCTACCGAAATACTCTCCTTGGCAGATCTACCGTGTAGCATGGTCGTGATCAAAGGCTCGTACGAATCTGGTAGTGAATATATCAGGTTGAAAGCTTTATCTTTCTTACACACATCTGCGTTGATCGCCTTACATTCAGATAATACCTTATTGTACTCTGTAATGTGGTTTTGGTGATCGGTACCTTCCTTCATAGATAAACGGAATAACTTTATCTTCCAATGCATCCGATCTAATAACGACGAACCAGAGTAGTCAGTTATGAGTTTTTCCAACAAACTCACTGTGTCAGTTTCTTCAAGAAATCTGCACTTGACCTCGTCCGCCAAGGATAGTCGGATCAGACTTATGGCTCTTTCACGAATATCTTCCCAATCGTCATCCTTCATATCAATTGGCTTTTCTTTCTTCTTAACAGCTGACAGCAGCCGTTCTTGAACAAGAACATCATACATGTCAGTCTTCCAAAGATTGAAGTTGATCTTTCCATCGAACTGCTTGATCTTCAAAATACTGTGGCCTGTCATCTTAACCAAGGAACTCGGCAACCTGATGCTCTGATACCAGTTGTTGGGATTGGGGCGTCAACAAATGCCCTCTGGTCGCAGCGGAACTAATTAGAGCAATGAGGACGACGAAGTGGACGAAGCGAATAAATTGTGCAAGCAAGTAGATCCACCAACCTAACACAAACACAACAACGATGACTTATCTCGGTTAGCTTTTGCTTAATCCAGAGGAAAATATAGGGAGCTCTGATATTCAACTAGAAGAGATTACAAGGAGTTACTGATTCACTTGATACAAGAAATTAAACACACCCACCAAGAACTATCTCTCTCTCGAGCCTCTCTTTGCAATGGAGAAAAGAATCTATGAAGTACTCCCTCTCATATTGGAGGAGTTTACAATATATAAAGAAGAATAGAGAGAAACCTAGGTCTAATCTTGATCCTCAGTCGTCCGATATAACCTGGAAAAGAAGTAAATGAATAGGAGCCGCATGATCTATCTTGGAGTTGAAGATTGGGCTGAAATGACCTAACAAATTGAAGTCCAAAAACGAACACAGTGTCGCGGGCGGTCGACTGTCCAACAAGACCGGTCGACTGTACCACTCTCTAACATTCCATGTACTACGAGCGGTCGGGGGGCACAGTCAGGGGGTGCGGTCAAATGTCACCAAGACCGGTCGACCGCAACTAGCCTGCACCCTACTGTTGCTGTTTTCCCTTCTACTCACTTTGACGGTTCGACCTCCGTGCTTCATATTACCTTCTTTTAATCTGAACAACGAGTATTCAAGACACAATCCTAACACCAATGTTCTCCTTCGTCCATGCCTTCTTGATACTCTCCTCTATTCGACCAGTTATAGAGACAATCATTGACAATTGATATGGCTAAAAATAGAACTAAATTGGGACCGTTCAAGACGGGTACGAATCTCAAAGCTCTCACGTGTAAAACATCAATTTATGCTATAAATGGGTTTGTAAATGGGAACTGGATCTTTTCCAATGCCCAATAACCCAAAAAGGATTTGCATTACTGGGTTATAATGACAGCCCATTATGAATAAACTCAGATTCTTTAAAGAGTTGTTCAAATTCATGATTACCACTAAAAGGCGGTTTAAACCGAATCTCTTATCATGAAGGAACTTAAACTCTATTTATTATCCAAAAACTTCGAAAAGTAAAGACATATGATAATCTCGAAACTGGTCCCAAAGGCGACTATAAATACCCCACAACCTCCGCCATAAACAGGTAATCAATTTTTTGCTCCAAAAAAGCTCTCTCATCTTCTTATTGATTTATGACTTTAGTGTGGAGGGTCTGTCGCTGGGATCAATCCTGGTGTTTCAGACTTTTTGCAGGTCATCGAAAGCGATTGTCACCACACGAATCAAATCCTAAGGCGTAAATGATTCAGATCGTCAAGTGAATCACAGTCAAAGGTAGTCAACACCGTTGAAAGTCAAAAGGTTAAATTCTTACTTGTTTCTTAAAAAAAATCCACTTCATTTGATTGCTCCCACACCAAAAAAAGAAGCAATAGATTGAAGCCGTCTGTGGGAACAACAATGAAAATCTGACCAAACCTCACCGGTGAGAATAAGCTTCTCGCATGCCTTCTAAGGGGAAAGGGAATGTGGCAGCCTCAAGCCGACGGGCCAACCATCTTCCTCCTCCTCCTCCTTTAGAGGAACTCCCTCCTGCCTTTCAATCACAGCAAAAGGAGCCCCTCCTTCAGCTCGCCCTGCCTTCACTAGAAGAGGCCCCGCTGGGGGGCTTTCGCCGAAGGCCCTTTGTCGAAAATAGGAGATCAACATACACCTCTATCCCTTCCTCACTCCCTCAACCACAGCTTGACCTCCGTCAAGTTATCGTAGATAGCCAGCAAGAGTCGGACCTCCGGACCCATCTCAATGAGAGCAGAGCTCATAAGGAAGTCTCTCGTCCCGAGCAGAGGAGTAGCAGAAGAAGTCTCTCTCCACATAGACGAAGGATATCCCACTCTCGTAGGGGATGTGAAAGAAGTCCCTCTCCTCGTAGATGAAGAAATCCCCTTTTCCCAAGGGACGGAGGGGTCGTCGTTCCCAAAGAGATCACAGAAGAACTCCGCCCGAGAAAGGAGGCTTCCAACTCCAACTAGCAGGATGGCTCCTAGGACGGGAATGAATGGTGAAATGCCATTCACTAGAGCCGAGTTTGGAGAGTGCATGGATAAGTGTAATACCCTAATTTTTATTTATGAAAATTATTAATTTTTTTGCACGTAGTGTGCACGTGCAATTTTTGTAGTGTGAAATCTTATAATTATTTTCATTATGGATGATGTGTGTGTGTGTATATATATATATATATATATATATGTGTGTGTGTATATGTGTTCTCTAATTACTTTTATAAAGGCCCATTTTTCTTCAAATAAACATAAGCCTTTCTTTTTAGCCCAAATCAAATTTATTTTTGTATAACTATTATTTGGCCCATTAATTAAAGCCCATGAGTTATTTCTCTTTTAATTACAACTTGTAATATAGGATATTTTTATAAGATTATTTTTATAGAAAATATAATGTACAACTTTTTTTAAATGGAGAACTAATGAATGCACGTGCATTGCACGTACACGTGCAAAAAAGCACACTAGGAGGCCGGTTTTGGATTGGAGGGAAAATGAAAAAAAGAGACGAGTTATGGGTGGTAGTTGTTTGATCATGGTTGGTTACTACAACTTCCCCTTGAATCCTAGCCTTTTATTTTTAACTCCTAGATTGATCCTAACCCTTCATTTGCTCCAAATTTTAGTATAAATACCCCCCCCCCCTAGCCTAGTTATTTTTGTACTCTTCATTTCTTCAAAACCTATAGTAGAAAATAAAATTGTTAGTAGTATAGTAAGTGAGATAAAAAGATTGAGAGTTGTGTGTGAGTGTGTTTGCACCAAGGGAAGGCCGGCATCATCATCAAGGAGCTCTCGGGTTGGCATCTTTTGAGGCTCGGTGGTGCACATCAAGGAGGAGGAGAAACGCTCTTTTGACAAGGACTCTTGTGTTTAGGAGGTGTTGCAATTTTATTCTCTCCAAATAAGGTGAGTTATTTTCCATATTTCTAATTAGATAGCATGCTAAGAGTGAATTGAAATGATAATGCATGAAAAAGATTAATAAGAGTGCATTTAAATGAAAAAAATGGCTTATTAGTTGATTGAAATGTTGCTAAATAGCTTGTATTTTATTCCATAATCAAACTTAAGTTGTGTGTGAATTATTTATAGCTATAGAATGCTTGAAGTAAAATTCGTTATTAGCATCAAAATTAAATGCAAATGTTAGTAGATGAAAGTGTTGTCTTATGTGCTTGGATGAACCCTTTGTGATAATGTTTATAATGGATGACTTAAAATATATTTTTGGGTTTGGAAAAAGGAATATAAACAGGGAATTGATATAGAAAATATTAATGCTAAATTGTATAAGAAATATCGAAATGAGATGTGGTAGTAGTAGCATACAATTTAAACTAATTATATGAAGAATATGTGTTTAATTATTGGAAAAATTATTTTTAAATTACTGGAGTATCAAATATTGTTTGAATAATTATTCTGGAGATTTACAAGAAATTTAGAAAAAACAAAACTCAAATGAGAGCTTTTGAAACATCGAAATGTTCTATTGAACAGAGGACTGATTTAATTAAAATATAAGTTGTATTCAAGACAACTTGAGCCTATAGCTCAAGTGGTCGGGAGGCTTCTAATGCTACACTGTGTGCGGCTTGTGTCCCACGGATCGCTGGTTCGATACTGGATGACACCATTTTATTTTGTGTGCATTTAAAAATTAAATCAAGTTCAGTCCGAGAGTATATAACTCTCCAATCCTTCTTTATACCGATGAGCACAAGTGGCCAAGTGCCTAGTGTGTGCGGTTGGGTTCTCTTTGGTTGCTGGTTCGAATCCTGGTCTCGGCCAGAATTCTACTTTGTGGAAAAAATGATTTTTTGATGGGTTTTTGATGTCTAAAAATTATTTAAAAAATACTATTATTATTCTAAAAACATGTGTGATTTATGAAAAATAAATTGGGAGTTATTAGAATGAAATGAAGTACATTTTGGGAATAAAAGTGTAGTTGGAACTATGGTTCTACACTTGTATATTTTTGTGAAAGATGTGTTTTGCAAAAGAATTGAAATAAGTGCTAGAAAAGCAAAATAAAATGTATATTGTGAAGTTTGCGTGAATTATTCTTATTGAAGAATAGTGTGACAAGAATGAGTTGTGAATATTCATTTTGACCATATAATTGGTGATATGATTTTAATGTGGAAATAAATATTTGATGAAATACATGATGAATAATTGAACTCCATGTATGGTTATTGACTCATGAATAATTTAGAAATCATGTGATTGGAAAAGAGAAATGTTATTGAGCATGACAACTCTAACATGTGAATTTGTGAATTGAAATTGGAAATTAGGGTGTAGCCAAAACTCACACCGGCAAGTGAAAAGTGATGAATTATGATTATTGACATTGAAAAGACCAGTTTGGGTCATTGTGAAATGAAAGAAATAAGACCGGTAGTAGTGAGAGGGCAAACTCTAAGAGATTGATTTTGTTTATGATTTCATTAAATTAAGAATTAGTACATAGTGAAGAGGTAATGAAAGTGAGAGAAAAACACAAGTATGAGGGCCTCGAGTTTACGATGTGAGAGTGAGCCACAGAATGCATGCTTGATGCGTCAGGACATGGCGTGGGCACTACTCCGGAATTATCGGGACCTTGGCGACGCTTGTGGGATGTTTGGTGACTGCAAGAGGATCGTGTGCCATGAAGGAGGCTGAATTGCCACAGAATGCATGCTTGATGCGTCAGGACATGGCGTGGGATTCCCCTCTAGGTTTTCTATACATGAGCTTGTACTCATAGATCATCTAGGATACTTACCATAGTTACAGTAGTAGATTAAGTCATGACAAGGGATTGAACCCTACAAGATGAAGAACGATTAAGAGGCTTGCCCTCGGACCTATGATGCATAGAATCCGAACAAGTGTGCATTAGTGTCATATAATATAAATAATTGCATTAAGGACTAAGTGCACAATCACAACACGATATCAATAGGGTATTCCCTTTAGTTTGATATGTGACAAGTTTGTGTTTGTTAAATATGGAAAATCAGTTATACTATTTTCAGCATAGAGAGGATGGCCGTGTATAATGTTCGTCGGTTGAATAAACTGACGTACCCACTGTTTTGTATGCAGGGTAAATGACATGATAAATATTAAAGAAGCACAGATACTTAGAGATTATTCAAATGTTGATGTATATTTATTTAAATGTTGTAAATTTGCTTCCGCTGTAAAATGTAAAGTGTAAAGTTTTCATGTAACTCTGATGTAAAGTGAAAAGTTTTAAATTCCTTATAAAATTGTACGAAAGAAGTGTAAAGATCCTGTGGAATCTCGAATTCAGTGTATTTTTGGAATTCAGGGCGTTACAATGAGATCCTCCAGGCCCTTAGCATAGTTTCACCTCAAATCCGACAACCTAGTTCTCACCATCCTTCTCCTCCATGATGCGAAGAGTCTCGTGGATCCACCAGATCTGATCAACAGGAAGACGTCGTCCTCTGGCGTCTCCAAAAGATGGAAGTGTAAAGCCCCAAATTTCCAATAAATAAAATTAGAAATAAGTGGCATAATTTTCAGAATCAACTTTAATTGCAAAATTTAAACACAGTATCAAATACAGGAAAAATTAAAACTTTTTATTACATATTCTCTTTTTACAAAATATAGCGAAATTAAATACATTAATTACAAATATTTACAACACATAAAATCTTCAACTTTCATTTATACTCAAAGATTTATTTACATCGATGCATTTCATAACTGAAAACCCTGGAAGAGTCTATTGAAAAGTTCACGTCAGTTAAATGCAACTGACATCAGCTATAGTAATAGTGATATTTATAAATCTCACAATGATAAACTTGATGCATATTAATAAAACAATAATAAATGATGCATAAACAAATATAAATAGAACATAGAACAATAAGTGAAGCTAGGCTAAGTGTCAAGTGTATGAGATGGAAATAGAAAGCAAGCATGCATAAAACAAGTCAAGAAACACAAATGTCTATGATGATTTCTAATACATACTTGTCGGATTCTATGCATCCTATACTACATAGGTCCGGTGCAAGTCCTTATCGTTCTCCATTTTAGAGGTTTACTCTCGTTATGAAACTAACCTGCTACGGTGATTACTTTAAGATTTAGATTATTCTGTGAGTGTCTAGCACCATGCCCCGATCATTCTTGAGAATGAACTTCCCACCGCAAGTATTTTGGGTACACTCCTTCAAACCCCGATCAATCTAGAAATTGAAACCCACATCGCAAGACAAATGGAACCTCATCACATGAACATCCCATGAGCATCGCCTCGATCCTGATAATTCTAAAGATGCATCCCACAACGCAAGTGATCACACCCTGATCATTCTTTAGAATCAACTTCCCAACGCAAGTAATTTTGGGTACACTCCCTTACACCCCAATCATTCTGGAAATTGAAACCCACACCGCAAATGATTACGCCCCGATCATTCTTGAGACCATCTCCCACCGCGAATCATATGAGGCCCCCTACCCATGTTTGCTCTTATTTCATCACAACTCCAACTAGTGTCTGTCCTTATGTTTATTAAGTTCAATTAGATTCATCGTCTCCCTAGAGTTAGTGTACCCTACCGGACTTAACTTTACTGAATCAAACAAAAGCCCCATTGGCCAAATTCCAACAAAATCTCATTTGGCGGCTTGCTAGGGTCCCACCCCACTTCTAGAGTCTCATAACTAAAAAAAAAACCATCTCAACAATTTCTTTTAATCATATAAATTTAAAATTGACTAACTCACAATGAGGATTTCCCTCAAACTCATAGTCAACCAAAATACCTCCATGTACAAACCATATCCACGTAATCAGTAAAGAAACTAAAACTAATCATCAATTATACTGGGATTTTACATCTTCAAAACAGTAGTAAAATCTGAAATGTAATACTCTTGGAATTCGAGAATATTTACTTTCTAAAACCACGAAAATTTGAGTTAAATTGTATTAAAAATAGAAAGTACACACTCTCTGAAAGTAGTAGAATCCAAGACTAATTTCATTGGAAAATTGAAAATCATCATTTGCGAATTCGAAGAAACATTCGTCCCAAGAAAAGGAAAAATGCAATAAAACAAATAGTGAACAATTCAGCCATGACAGTCGACCGACTGAAGTAGTATAAACAGTGGCGGTCGATCGACTGTAGTCGAGTGGCACACAACCAATCGCTGCAGTCGACCGACAGACCAATAGTGTAATACTGCGGTCGACTGACATGTAGTCTGTGGCAATCAATCAATCAGTGCACGACTGTAAGTAATGATACAACTTCAAGCAAATATAAATATATATATATATATATGTGTGTGTGTGTGTGTGTGTGTGTGTGTGTGTGTGTGTGTGTGCACTATATTGTTCGGAAAAAAACACTGAGAAATCCGTGCATGTACATTCATATTTAAACTCCAGAATCTTAATATTGAATAGAGAGATTATAAGGAAAACTTTTCTTATGAACACTGTGGATATTAACAATGCAGTCATGATTCTTTCACATACAGAGATATGGGTATATACGTGTCAATATTAAAATCTAATTACTTTGGAAAACTGAGAACCATCATTTGCAAATTCGGAGAAACATTCGTTCAAACAAAGAAAAATGCAGTAAAATAGAGAGTGGCAAGTCCAATCTCGGCAGTCGACCGACTGCAGAAGCACAAGTGGCTGCGGTCGACTGACTGCAGTCGACCGTAGGGTCGATGATATGAAGTCCGTGGCAATCAGTCAACTAAAATTGAAATCCTCCCTGATATGGGTAAAAATAGGATTAAATCGGGACCATTCAAATTAGGCACAAATCTTAAAGCTCTAAGGGGTAAAACGGTAATTTTACCTACAAACGGGAACTGGGTCTTTTATCAATGCCTAATAATCGATAAACTGATCTAACATATTGGGTACAGGTAACAACCTGCTACAAACCAATTCAGATAATTGGAAAGTAATTCAAATTCTTGATTATCTCTAAGAGGCAGTTTAAGCCACCTCTCTTATCACGAAAATGAGTTTTAAATTATCCATCTTATCCATAAACATTGGAAAGTAGAGATAAATCCTTATCTTGAAACTGGTCCCTAAGGCGACTATAAATACCCCTCTCCCCCCACCGTAACAAGGTAATCAATCTTTTTCCACATAAAGCTCTTTCATAATCTTTCTGATTACTGACAAGAGCGTCAGAGGGTTCGTCGCCGCGATCCATCCTGGTGTATCGAACTTTTCCAGGTTCACAGCGGCGGCGAGAAACCAGTCAAACACCGATGAAATTCAACAGGTTTCCTTACTTGTTTCCTTCAAGAATCCACAAATTCATCTGTTTGCTCCCACACCAAATTCAGCAATAACAGATTGGCACCGTCTATGGGAAGCGAAAAGCAATTCAGTCCTATTTCATCAGCAAAAGTAGTTTCAAGCTATGCCTCCAAAGAAGGGGAAGACGACGGTCTCTAACCGCAGAGCCACTCCCGCTCCTTCTCCTCCTCCACTCAAGGAGGTCCCCCCACCCCCCCCCCCCCCCCCCCCGCCGAGCAAGTCTAGCAACCACAACCTGGACAGCCTCTCCCTCAACCCGTCCAGCAACTGCAGCCTGGACGACCCCTTCCTCAGCAACCTCAGCCCCAGTAGGCTCCTCAAGGGCCTCAAGGGGATGTCGCGGGACCCTCCTGCCAAAGTCGGCAAGGGAAACCTCCTCATCATGACCATGTTTCGATACATAACCCCTCATCCAACTCCATGGCCTCTTACAGTCTCCCAAAGCTGAAGGATCTCCGATACATTATTATCAACCGAGAACATGGGATAAATCTTCGGACCAGCTTGGATGAGAGGCGGATCCATGAGGGATACCCTACCGTGAACATCATTGGGATCCGGCGATTTGGTCCCCTAGAGCCCGAAGATCTAACTCTCCCAGGAGGCGAAGGAAGTCACCCCAGCGTTGTCAAAGGAGGAGCCGCTCTCCGATTGGCCGACCCGCCCAACAGGACCACCGAGAGCGAGAGGCACCGATCACAGCGGCAGATTTCCAGCAGTTTCAAGAAGCGATCCTGAGGGCCCTCAATGTTGTTCCCGACCATGATCATCGGGTGCCCAGTCCTCAACCTGTCCCAAGATATCATCGTCGCACTCCCAGTCCCCTTCCGCATGCGGACGTGTGTGAGGGCTCAGCAAGATATGACCGAAGGAAAGATTCGGTCTACCTGACACTTACTACATGTTTACATGATACTTGATACTTGATGCTTGTTTACATGATACTTGTTCACTCGACACTTGTTACATGCTACTTGCACTTGCTTACCTTACCATGCTAGTTTCTATACTTGATATCATGCATATTCCATGTTATTAGTTAGTTTTTCCTATTTACTTGTATCCCGCATTATAAGCGGCCCGTAACTTGCATTGACAGGAGTTTTTTTTCTCTTTCCTATTCCTGTCATTGTTAAAATACAGATTTTGGAGAACAGGTACCACATGGTATTGGTGATATGACGTATTATTACTGGATTTTGCTATTATTATTTCTTGTTGCTTGCTTTGAACAATTGTATCTTGTACTTGGATTTATTCTTATATTTGGGCAATGTGACCCAGGATATTTGACTTATTCAGATCATGATTATTTGAGATTAATATATTTTGGTTTCAAGTATTCTTGTTGGTATTTTGGTTCATATGTGCATACTTGGTTGATTCTTTTGCTTCTGACTCTGATTATTCTTGTGAAATGTTGTAAAGATTCTTGAACAATATATGGATGATAAAAATCATTTACTGGGCTTTTGTCGCATATCCGTATTCCATATTCTTTTTGGGAAGCGGGGCGTGAAAAGGTTTTTAGTGGTATCAGAGTACCAGGTTTAGCTAATGTATTAGTTTGACTGATATATTAGACAAGCTTGGCTCGAACTGGGATCGGCTCAACATTTCACCAACCATGCATGCATAAATAAATTATTATCAACTTTGATATGGATGCTAATTGTTTTTGGTTTTGTGCATACTATGGCTCGTAGAGGTTCTTCTCGTATCTCGGATGATCAGTCTGGGCTCGAGGCTATCACCACTATGCTTGAGCGCTTGATTAACATGCTGCAGAACCACAATGACTTGATGATGGCTGCTTTGGAAGCTGTTCAGGTTCCTCCGTCCGTTGTGCCTATGCAGGTAGCTCTTACATCCCGTCTGGGTATAGTCACAGACTTCATGAGCCTGCATCCCGACAAGTTTTCAAGAACTGAAACGCCTTTAAAGGCTGAACAGTGATTGATTCGGATAGAGCAACTCCTCTTGGTAGCTAGGGTGGCTGATGCAGATCATGTGGATGTGGTAGCCATCAAGTTAGGTGGACTTGGCTCATATCTTATGGAGGTCCAAGTCCGAAAGGCTCGAACAACCGATCACTTGGGCCACTTTTACTAGGAGCTTCTTGGAGAAGTTCTTTCTAGCAGCACTAGAGTTGTGATGGAGACACAATTCTTGGCCCTGAAACAGGTTGGTCGTTATTTCTAGTAATGGAATTTTGTTTCATATTGTCCATGCAATGTTGTAACATGAGACTTTCTTGAAACAGAGCTCCAAGTCTGTGGACGAGTACGCAGCTGAATTTATGAGACTTAGTTGCCTTACAGCCGTTCTTGTGGTGAACGAAGAGGATAGGGCTCGTAGGTTCATTTTGTGGCTTAAGCGAGACTTCAATGTGCAGCGTGTCTCTCTTCGCTTGCGTACTTATGCTGAGGCTCTAGAAGCAGCTAGAGCTAAGGAGCAGGCTCGTGGTGGATTGGCTCCTTCTCAGCGAACTGTTCCACACTCAGTTGTTAGGCCTTCTGGTGGGCCTGTTCGGAGACCTGTCCCAGCCCTCTCCGAGCAGAGCAGCTCCTTACTCTTCTGCGGGTCCTCCGAGAGTTGGTTTTTGCTACTTTTGCCAACTTCCAGTGCAAGAGTGCAAGGATTGCCGACATGCTAATCGTCGCTGCTTTGGATGTGGTTCTGCTGACCATTCGGTGCGGGACTGCCTGCAGTTGGCTCTTCCACCCAGGGGTCCTGTTCAGCCATTTGTCGCAGCTCGTGGTCCAGTTAGACCACCGCTTCCTCCGCAGTGCCAGATTGTTGGTCAGAGGACCGCTGCTCCCAGGAGAGGTTAGGCTTTCAACCTGACTGCTGCTGATGTTGAGTTAGCTGAGGGTGTGGTTGTAGGTATCTTTTGTTTTTGTTGTTTTGTTATTTCTGTTTTGTTTTCCTTTTCCTTTTTGCTTTATTTCTTTCTATTTATTTTTCTGCATTTTTTTTCCTCACCCCTGTTCAAGCACTTTTCTTTGTCTTTTTTGATTTCTGTCTTAGGTGTTGTCCTTTTCTGTTCTTTCCCTGCTCATATTCTTTTTTATTCCGGGGCAACTCATTCTTTTGTCTCCTCTCGATTTGTCGCTCGCCATCAGTTGGAGTGCAGCAAGATGTCAGAGGCTTGGAACATTATGATAGGTGGTGGAGTTGTCATTTGTTCCCAGGAGTGCAGATAGTGTCCCGTAATTATTGGTAGCGCAGATTTCAAAGCCAATCTGATTGTAATTGGGAATTCAGGATCGACGTTATTCTGGGTATGGATTGGTTCGGTAAAACCCATGCCATTATTGATTGCCGTGCCAAGAAAGTTGTATTTCGAATTTTAGATCGCACAGAATTTGAGTTCCATGCTGGGGAGTTGTTCCTTGGCTGAACTGCAGTTGATCAGGAGGTTTGTGCGATGGAGTTGCATTCAGGCTGTGAGGCTGCACCTCTAGTAGTTCGGGATTTCCTGGATGTTTTTCCAGAGAAGTTACCTGGCTTACCCCCTGATAGCGATGTGGAGTTCAGTATTGAAGTTCAGCCGGGTACGGTGCCTATATCGAAAAGTCCCTACAGGATGGCACCGGTTGAGCTAGCTAAGCTTAAGGTGCAGATTCAGAAGTTGCTTGATTTGGATTTCATCAAACCCAGTGTTTCTCCTTGGGGTGCTCCAGTCCTTTTTGTCAACAAGAAGGATGGTAGTCGTCGACTGTGTGTGGATTATTAGGAACTGAACAGTGTTACTGTTAAGAACCGGTATCTGTTGCCCAGGATCGATGATTTGTTTGATCAGTTGAGTGGGGCTACTATTTTCTCATGGATCTTCGTTCTGGGTATCATCAAGTCAAAGTGAAGGCAACTGATATACAGAAGACTGCTTTCGGGACCAGATATGGCCACTATGAGTATCTTGTGATGTCGTTCAGGGTTATGAATGCACCTGTTGTATTCATGAGTCTTATTAACCAGGTCTTTTCTCACTTCTAGCATAGATTTGTGGTGGTCTTCATTAATGATATTTTGGTGTATTCTCGGAATCGGGAAGATCATGCTGAGCATCTTAGAGTGGTTCTACAGACTTTGAGAGAGAATCAGCTTTATAGGAAACTCAGCAAGTGCGAGTTTTGGCTCAACAGGGTTTCATTCTTGGGGCACATTATCTCAGCCGATGGTATTTTTGTGGATCCTGCCAAGGCTGAGGCTATGAAGGATTTGTCTGTTCCCAAGTCAGTTTTAGAAGTCAGGAGTTTTCTTGGTTTAGCTGGCTATTATTGAAAATTCGTCCAAGATTTTTCGAAGATAGCAGGACCATTGACTAAGTTGACTAGGAAGGATCATAAGTTATGTTGGTCTGATGAGTATGGTGTGGCTTTTGTTGAGTTGAAGAACAGATTGACGTTAGCACCTGTGTTGACTATTCCAGATGGTTCAGGCAGATTTGTAATTCACAGCGATACTTCTGGTAAGGGTCTTGGAGCGGTTCTGATGTAGAAAGGCAGAGTCGTTGCGTATGCATCGAGGCAGTTGAGGCCGTATGAGAAGAACTATCCGACTCATAACTTGAAGTTAGCGGCAGTGATCTATGCTTTGAAGCTATGGAGACATTATTTACTTGGTGACAGAGTGGAAATCTTTATAGACCACAAAAGTCTCAAGTACGTCTTCATCCAGAAGGAGTTAAACATGACGCAAAGGCATTGGTTGGAGCTTATAGGCCGATTATGACTTCAGTTTGCAATACCATTCTGGTAAAGTAAACTTAGTACCAGATGCTTTGAGCAGGAGACCGACAGGTTATGTTCTTGACTCAGTAGAGGGATCTGATTGAGCAGATGAGGAGGTTGGAGTTGGAGGTTTTGTTGTCGAGTTCCGAATGGAGTTGTTTGGTGCTCTAGCTTTAGTCATCTCTTGTTGATCAGATTAAAGAAGCGCAAGCTGGTGATACACAGTTGCAGGGTTTTCGAGCTGAGGTTGAGTCTAGGTCCAGGACGGACATGGTTATTCGTTCTGATCGATCGCTTCATTTTGGGTCCAGGTTATGTGTTTCGAAAGGTGAAGTTCATTAGAGGTTGCTTGAGGAAGCCCATTAGTCATCCTATTTTATCCATTCCGGCGGTACTAAGATGTATCGGGATTTGAAGCTTCATTTCTTGTGGCATGGTATGAAGACGGTTGTAGCTCAGTTTGTTGCTCAGTGTTTGATCTGCCAGCAAGTTAAGGCAGAGCATCAGAGAACCGCTGGACTTCATCAACCGCTTCTTATTCTAGAATGGAAGTGGGAACATATCACTATGGACTTTGTGACCGCTTTGCCGAGGAGTCCTAAGGGTCATAATGCCATTTGGGTGATTGTCGACCGTTTGATGAAGAGTGCTCACTTCATTCTTTTTCGTGTCCGGCAGTCTACTGAGAGCCTTGCTGAGAGGTATATGCAAGAGATTGTCAGACTTCATGGGGTTCCAGTCAGTATTGTATCCGACAGGGATACGAGATTCAGATCTCAGTTCTCGGAGAGTCTTCAGAATAGTTTAGGGAGTAAATTAAAGTACAATACAGCTTTTCATCCCCAGACTAATGGATGGTCAGAGAGGACCATCTAGATTCTTGAGGACATGTTGAGGTCCTGTATGCTTCAGTTTGGTGGATCATGGGAGGACCATTTGCATCTCGTAGAGTTCTCATACAATAACAGCTTTCCAGCCAGTATTAAAGTTGCTCCGTTCGAGGCGCGCTGTGGGCGAAAATGCAGATCACCAGTGTGCTGGGATGACATTGGTGAGAGGAAGTTGTTGGGTCCGGAGTTGATCACCAGGACAGTTGATGTTGTGGTTCAGATCAGGAAGCATTTGTATGCTGCTCAGGATAAGCAGAGGCGTTGGGCCGATGTGCATCAAAGGGCTTAGGAGTTGAGGTTGGTGACCATGTTTTCCTAAAGGTATCGTCGTGGCGCGGTGTCATTCGGTTTGGTGGTGGGGGCAAGCGTAGCCCTAGGTTTATTGGACCTGTTTGAGATTTTGGAACGAGTAAGCAAGGTGGCCTATCGTCTTGCATTGCTGCCAACTTTATCAGGAGTGCACGATGTTTTCCATGTCTCACAACTCAGGAGATATATCCGAGATGAGAGCCACATGATCGACTATTCTGAGTTGACCGTTCGATCGGATTTGACTTGTGAGATTCCATCAGTAGCTATTATGGATCGGCCGGTGAAAGTGCTTAAGAACAAGGTCATCAAGTTGGTTCGTGTTACTTGGAATCCTCACTCGCCCAGTGAGTCGACTTGGGAGATGGAGGAGGAGATTCAGCAGAAGTTTCCTCAATTGTTTGAGTAGTTTTTGTTTTGCCGTTTTTGGTTGTTTTGAGGGTTACCCTATGTATCTTCTTATTGAATTTCCATGCTGAAATTCTTCTTGTTAGGTGGGTAGGATTGTAACCCCTATTTTTCATTTTCTGTATTTTTGAGTGTATTTTCTTTTTCTTCGTATTTGATTCCGATGTATCTCTTTTGGACTAGTATATTGGATTTTATTTTCAATGTATATATTCTTTTATTATTTTTGGTCTCTTTTATTTGAATTCTTAATTCTTATTTGTCTCTTGTTTCGTTCCTTTTGATCGAGCTGTTGTTATCTTCTCTATTTTATTTGCTCATACCGTAAATTATATTTTCCTATTGTTCTGTTCATTTTTGCCCTATCTATATTTTGCTTGAATCCCTAATAACCTTTTTTAATTTCCTAACTATCCACTTAAACCAAACCCCATTTATTTACCATGCTCTACTGTAATTAAGCCTATACCCAATTTCACAAGTCCTAATCAACTAAAATACCACACTAACCATTCCCTAATACCCTGGTTATTATCTATTATATATTCAATTACCCAAGCCCCACCTATTCTACTACCCGCACCCATCCATTTCTATTCCCTTGCATACCCAACCCGCATTATCCTATTTTCTGTGCCGCTATCCCTCTCTCTAACCCTAATGCATTTACTCCCTGTATATATATATCCCACTATATATATATATATATGCACCCATCATCCCTTGCCTACCTCCCTTCTGTCGCTCTTTTACTCTCCCGTCTGCACCTCCCCTACTCCCGACCCCTTGCTCCTTCGCCCTACTCCACTACACCTAACCACCCTTGCACCCTAGCCCGTGCACCCATCTCCCACCGTCTCCATCTCTCTCTGTCTCTGTTCGGCGAGCCCAGCAATAGCGAGACAGTCGTCGAAGTTGTCTTTCCCCCACTCGACCGCAGCAAAAATAGCAGTAGCACCGCCATGCTCTCCGCCGACACCGTTCCTCGTCTCCCTCGTGTGAACAAGTGTTGGTTGCTCGTTATTGATTGTGTGTTGTGTGCTCGTTGTTGTGTTCGCGGGCTCGTTATTGGGTTCGTGGGATTCGTCGTTCGTTCGTTGTGTTCGTTGTTGGTTTCGTGGTCTGTCGTGGTTCGTGGATTTTGTTCTTCATTGAGTTCGTGGTTTTCGTTTGTGGTTCATTGAGTTCATTGGTTGGGAATCCGTTCCCGTTATTCTTGCTTGGAGTCATTTTCGTTGTCGGTTAAGGCAAGTAACTTGTATTAAATTCCTTTGCAAATACAAGTACTAAATACCGCTTGTAGTGTAACTGAGTTCTGGAGACAATTTGTGTGTGAATTCTCTTGTGGATATTTATCTATAAAGATGATTCGACCATAGTTGCCTCACGACATACTTGCCATGATATAACCTGGGATTGACCACTTCTTGTTGGATATATGCGTGTTGTTCATGTGAGATCTTGTGCTCGTTCATGTTATTCATGATAGACTTGTCTTGGACTTGTGAAATACCCTATATCATGTTGCTTGGACATCTAGTATACTCTATATCATGTTTGATTGTGTTTTGGATGAGTTCTATGTGAACTAGTGGATTTTGTGTATATGCAATATTTTCAGTTTTGTTGGCTTTTCAGTTTTGATCACTAATTTAGACCCTATTAAGGTCAGTATTTGAATATATTTTGTGAACATGATCTTAGTTTCGATTTTTTGTTTGTGAGTTATGCCTATTTTACTACAGTGGTGTCGAAAGATTTTCAGATTTTGTTTTCTATGAATTCTGAAGAGTAATCTATTTTTATTCTGGTATTAAAATTAATATTTTGGTCTGAAATTTTTCTCAGCACTTATAGACTTGATTGGGATTTACCCAGAATTTTGGTGGATTTATTTAAGGAGTTTTACAAACCTTTTCATGCTTGCAAATAAAGATTTTAACTGCAGAATTTTACTACTGTTCAGTAAAGAACTTGATTTTTGACCTATTTCTACTTGCTGTTTCCAAAATATTTCTGAATATGAAAGTTATCCTACTGTATCTATTTTCTTACCCTTTTGGCAGATTTGGATTTTGATTTATGGTTTGCGAGATATTGCTATTTTTGTATTGCAGTGTTTGTGATTTCAGATTTACAAATCTATCGTATCTTGATGTTTTCTAATTTTACTTGACCACTCTATTTTTGTTGGAAAATTATGTAACTTGATTTTGTGTTACTATACATATAGGGGAATACCCCAGTTTTTTCGTGGATTTATTTCATGAGTTTTCATGCTGTTTTCCTATTTTTGAATACGATCTGCTGATTTCTGGCTGAACATATTTTCTGGTTTCAATTCAGTTTTGAGTTATGTTTTTGTGAAATACTATGTGACTTATATACATTTGCTAGATTCGGCCGGGAGTCTATGTTCTAGACCTTTCGACGGATTCAGATTTGCATGTTTGTAACAACGAGAATCTCAGTTTTGGTACAGTATGGTCTTGCTGTCATGAACTAGAAATTTGGTTATTTTATTCTTTTATGTGTTATCTTGCACTCGTACATATTTATCTTGCAACTTGAACTTATTACGTGATCATGCCATGATATTCTTTCTATGTTTGGTTCTTGCACATGCTTGTTTGACACTAATAATAAATAACCAAGTTGGGGTTTAAGGGAAAGATCTAATAGTGAATAATTCAGAAACGTGTACTCGAAAGGGGATCCACTGATCCAACGTGATTACTTGATACATGATACTTTACACGTGATTACTTGACACTTACACGCAAGACACGTACTTGCCACTTGCACAACTTGACACGTGATTACATAATACATGATACATGATACTTGGAGCTTGGAGCTTAATACTTAGTACTTGTCCCTAAGTACACTGCCCTCTATGGTCCACTATTGAAATCTAAAGCGAAACTGTTTGTTCAGCAACCATGTAGTAAAAACCAGGATGCGTGAAGTGCTACCTAGATAGTAATAACTACAAGACTTGATACATGATACTTGAACATGATACATGCTTACTTGATACTTGATTACATGATACATGAGACTTGATACTTAGCACTTGCTATATGTTTACATGATACTTGATACTTGATACTTGTTTACATGATACTTGTTCACTCGATGCTTGTTACATGCTACTTGTACTTGCTCACCTTACCATGCTAGGTGTTAGACTTGATATCATGCATATTCCATGTTATTAGTTAGTTTTTCCTATGTACTTGTATCCTGCATTACAAGCGGCCCGTAACTTGCATTGACGGGAGTTTGTTTTCTTTTTCCTACTCCTGCAATTGTTAAATTGCAGATTTTGGAGAACAGGTACCAGATGGTATTGGTGATATGAAGTATTATTATTGGATTTTGTTATTATTATTTCTTGTTACTTGCTTTGAACAATTGTATCTTGTACTTGGATTTATTCTTATATTTGGGCAATGTGACCCAAGATATTTGACTTATTCAGATCATGATTATTTGAGATTAATATATTTTGGTTTCAAGTATTCTTGTTGGTATTTTGGTTCATATGTGCATACTTGGTTGATTCTTTTGCTTCCGACTCTGATTATTCTTGTGAAATGTTGTAAAGATTCTTAAACAACTTATGGATGATGAAAATCATTTGCTGGCCTTTTGTCGTGTATCTGTATTCTGTATTCTTTTTGGGAAGCGGGGCGTGACAGCATGCAACAAATACACCACATATCATAGATCACGAAGCAACATATATACATGCATCAAGAGTCTATCTATATCTAGTTTATTTTCAGGTAGTGTGTGTGACAACAATGATGGATGATGACTATGAATGGATCAAACAACGAGATCAAGATTTATCAAGGGATCATCATGAGAATAAACATAAAAAATGAGAGGGAGACTACATGCGGTATTTTGTACTTGTATACTAACAAAAATATTATACAAGTTACTTGCCTTGAGATGACGATGAATCCGACGAAAAGAGAATAACGGGAACGAATCCCGGGAGACGAACACAAACACACGAATCTTGATGTTGATGAAGATGGTCAAGATCACGATCGGGAGGAGATCGGATGGCTGGGGTCGAAGATCAAGATCTAGATCAAAAGGACGGTCTAGATCAACGTGATCAAGTTCAGATCTGATGATGATCACGATCACGATGAAAGATCAGATGGCCCAGATCTCCATGATGATGAAAATGATGATGATGATCAAGAGGAGATCGGATGGCCAGGATTCACTTGATCAAAACCATGATCAAACATCAAACGCCATGGTTTGGCTATAGCGACGACGGTCGAGAGCGGCGGTGGTCGCCATGGGGTGACGTCGGTTGGGTGCAAGCGACGATGATCGGCACAGGGAAGATGAAACAGTGGCTATGTTTTTGGGAGGAAACAGAGAAGGAGGGGAGCGGCGGTCGAGGAGTTGCGTTTAGGAGGGTGACGAGGGTGCACAGGGAGAGGGGTTGCGGGTGGTGAAGTCGAACACCAGCTGAGGCAAGGTTAGCTGTGGAGGTGAAACGGTGGCTCGAAAGTGAAAGAGACAGGGCGAGGCTGATGGATCGATTGAGGAGAGAAATGGAGGGGATCGAAAAGGTTGCAGGCGAGGACGGGTTCAAGTGGAGCGAAGTTGAGGTTGATGATGACAATGGTGCAGTCGATGATAGAGGGCGATCGGGGGAAGAGGTGAGCGCGAGGCAGCGTCGGGAGGTTGAACGAGAAGAGGGGACTTGGGTTTTGGCGGCCTGGAGATAATTAGGTTTTAATGAAGATAATTCGGGTTTGGTTAAACAGGATTAGGGTTTAGGAGGGCTAAACAGTGATTATATAGGGTAATGATGTGGGTTAATGGGTAGTAGGGTTATTGGGTAATATGGTAGGATCCAATAAGCAAAAGGATTTGGGTTTTAGGTAAAAAATCAATAAATAGGTTTAAATCCAATAGGGAAAATAATAAGCATTATAGAGGCTTATGAAATATACATATATACATGTACATTAAATCATGAACAACCAAACTAATAATAGTAATAATAATAATAACAGTAATTGTAATAACAATAATAATAATAATGGTAATAATAACAATAATAATAATAATATAAATATCAAAATATGGTTTAAGCCTAACAAATTCATTAAAATCCAAGTAGCAGTAATATAATTGGTTTGGGCTAAAATGTAAATAGTCGATCAATTAGAAATATAAAATGCACCGTTATTTGAAATAAATATAATTTTTGAATAATGAAAGGAAATAGAAAATTTCATAGGAACAAGAATAATATTTTGTTCAAATTCGATCAATTGAAAATGTAATTGTTGGAAAAAGAATTAAAAGCGTGAAGAAAGTTCAAAAAATTTTAAATATAGAAAATACACGGAAAATACATATATACGTGAACATGGGTTACAATGTTACTCTAGGGAAAGCTCAGACTGCTCGCACAGAAGCGTTAGACTTTATGGTGGTCGACATAAAGTATGCATACAATGCTATCTTCGGCTGCATAAGGGTTAGCGGCCCTCCAAGCGGTTACATCAGCATACCACCAAAAAATGAAATTACCTACAACTGCAGGAGTGTGGGAAGCCAAGGGAAGTCAAGAGGCCACTCGGGCCTGCTACACAGCTACCATGGGGGGCACGGTTCTTCCCCTCAATGCCTTCGAACTCCCCCTTGATACGGGAAAAGCTAGATCCGAACCCGTGGACGAACTGACAGAAGTCCCTTTATCCGAAGAGGTTAAAGCTAAGTGATTCCGGGTGAGCAAAGCACTCCCTGCCGAGTGAAGGAGTAACTCATCATCGGCATCAGGAAGAATCGGGACCTGTTCGCTTGGACCGCCGAGGATATGCCGAGTATTGCCGAAGATCTGATTGTACACCGCTTAAGTGTGGATCTAAAAGTCAAGCTTGTCCAACAGAAGCGTTGCAAATTTGCACCCGAAAAGCAATAGGCCATCAAAGAAGAGGTTGAGAAGCTACTAGAAGCTCGATTTATCCAAGAAATTAGTTACCCCGAGTGGCTAGCAAATGTTGTATTGATCAAGAAGGCCAATGTCAAGTGAAGAATCTGAATAGACTCTACCGACCTCAATAAAAAATGTCTGAAAGATACCTTCCCTCTCCCGAGCATAGACGCTTTGATAGATGCCACCACAGGTCATGAATTATTAAGCTTTATGGACGCCTCTCCAGATATAATCAAATCCGAATATTCCCGCCAGACATCCCGAAGACATCCTTCATCACTAATCAGGAGCTCTATTGCTACCGAGTCATGCCCTTTCAGTTGAAGAATGTCGGGGCCACATATCAATGCTTGGTGAACCAAGTCTTTAGAGAGTAGATCGGCTGAAATATGGAAGTATACGTGGATGATATGCTCGTAAAAAGCCTCAGGAAAGAAGACCATGTCGCCGACCTCCAAGAAGCGTTCAATGTACTCCAGATCAACAATATGAGGCTGAACCCTTCTAAATGCACCTTGGGGTCTCCTCAGAGAAGTTTTTAGGGTTTTCAGTAAGTCAAAGAGGAATTGAAGCTAACCCTAAAAAGATCTAAGCCATCATCGACATGTCTCTCCCAACTACGGTTAAGGAAGTCCAGAAGCTTACAGGCCGCCTGGCTGCCATTAGGCATTTCCTCTCCAAGTCGGGATAGAAATGCCTACCTTTCTTCAAAGCTATATAAGGAGCAAAGAATTTCGAGTGGGGGGAAGAACAGCACGGAGCCTTTGAAAGCCTTAAAAGGCATATCACCAATCCTACACTCTTAAGCAAACCCACACTGGGAGAATCCTCTACCTCCATCTATGTAATGCCCCTGCCCCAACCTCAGACAATTTATACAATTTATCAGACAAATTATTTATTTATTAGTACAAATGCCCACCACAGGTTGCCTCTCAAATGTTGGTTAACCGGATTGGTGACTCTTTGATCATAGGCATTATTATTTATTAATTATTAATCTCTTGCAATTCCCGATATGAGACAATTCTCAAACCTTCTCTTCTCTCTCCCCATGAGCACAGAGCCCCACGCCCACGGGCCCCATGCCCACGTTAGCAACCGCACAGCACAGCTACCTTCACAAATCCCCAGCTGGGCCCCACTCCTCCTCCACGTCAGCAAGGCTGACGCCACATGGGCGCAGCAGCAGCATATGCTGCAAACGTGGGCCCCCACTTTTTTTTTCAAATTAATTACATACAAAGCCCCTATAGGAACTCCTATAGGGCAAACTCTAACCTTTTATATTATATATATATATATATATATATATATATATATATATATATATATATATATATATATTAAAGATCTTTGAAATTACAGGGTGTTACATACACACCCCCTTCAGAAGTCAACGTCCTCGCTGAGTACGGGAGATGCAATCTAGCGTAGGATCCCCTCTCTAGCCGATGTGGAATGGGAGTGCACAGATTCTGCTAATTCCGGGCCAGTGCAATAACCACAGCTCCCTCTCAAGCATACCCTGATTCAGCTAATTCTGGTCCAGCGCATTGACCACAGCTCCCTCAGGTATACATCTTGCCGATGTGCATGGAGTACACTGATTCAGCTAATTCCAGGCCAGCTTACTGACCACAGCTCCCTCTCAGGCATACACCGCACCCACTCTTTCCCACACGGTGTCGATAGTCGGCTCTGAGACCATTTTGTAATGCCACTGCCCCAAACTCAGACAATTTATACAATTTATCAGACAAATTATTTATTTATTAGTACAACTGCCCACCACAGGTTGCCTCTCAAAAGGTGGTTAATTGGATTGGTGACTCTTGATCATATGCATTATTATTTATTAATTATTACTCTCTTGCAATTCCCGATTTGGGACAATTCTCAAACCTTCTCTTCTCTCTCCCATGAGCACAGAGCCCCACACAGCGGGCCCCATACCCACGTCAGCAAATGCACAGCACAGCTGCCTTCACAAATCCCCAGGTGGGCTCCACTCCTCCTCCACATCAGCATGGTTAACGCCACACGGGAGCAGTAGCAGCATATGCTGCAAACATCCCCCCTGCTTTTTTTTCAAATTAATTCCATACAAAGCCCTATAGGAACACCTATAGGGCAAACTCCAACCACGTTTATATTATATTATATTATATTATATATATATATATATATATATATATATATATATATATATATATATATATATATATAGGCTTCTTCGGTTGCAAACGGGTCTGTGTGCACAGACCCGTGAGAACTTTAATCTGGGCCGTTGGATCAAAATCCAGCGGCCCATATTTTTTATATAAAATTTTGCCTTAACCCGCCGTTTCCAACGACGGGTTAAGGCAAAATTTTATTAAAAAAATTTCCTTAACCCATGTTGTCAAGGACAGGTTAAGCCAATATTTTTATTCTCAAATCTGTATGCAGTCCTTCTTCCTCCTCGATCTCCCCCTCCCCATATTCAGTCGTTTTTTTGGCTAAAAACAAACCCAAGAACCCTAACCCTAATCAAAACTCCTTCGTTTGCCTCTCCGTTTGCTGGAACTCCTCCGTTTGCTCCTCCTCCTCCTTTCTACTCTCATACAATCTCTCCCTCCAAATATCTACATCGAAAGCAAATCAAATCCCTAGTTCGGCCACAAATCGATCTTTTTGCAAAATTCGGAGTTATTTTGCAAGGTATTGACTAATTCTTTGCCTTATTAGAGTTAATTATGTTGATTTTTAAAATTTTAAACAGTAAATTATTTTGAAAGTCCAAAAAAAAAATTTGTCCAAAATTACTTAGAAATATAGAAATATTTGGCTTACTAATTTAGTTTTATTTGTGCTGATTTTTCACGTTCAATTTATACAGAAATAATGACTTAGAATTTTTTTGTGCGGTTAGAGTAGAAAACCTTGCAAATGGCCTCCAAAAAATACGAAACTTTGTGAGTTGGTTGATATCACGCAGCACAAGCCACCCCAACTTGTAGAAATGGGTTTCGATTCACGATTCGAGATATACGGCCGTGTATTGCTTTTGGTTAAAAAAAATAATAAAGCGGTATACGGACGTATCTCGCAAAGCGTGAGTCGAAACTCACTTCTACAAGTTTGGGTGCCTTGCGCTACGTGAATTCGACCAAGTTGCAAAGTTTTATAAATTTTTGATGTTGTTTATGCGGTTTTCTCACGGTTCTTCGCATTAGAAGTTAATGACTTAGAATTTTTTTAGTGCGGTTAGAGTAGAAAACCGTGCAAACGGCTTCCAAAAAATACGAAACTTTGCGAGTAGGTTGATCTCATGCAGCACAAGCCATCCCAACTTGTAGAAGAGAGTTTTGATTTCCGGTTCGAGATATACGGCCGTGTATCGATTTTGGTTAAAAAAACCTAATAAAGCGGTATACGGATGTATCTCGCAAACCGTGAGTTGAAACTCACTTCTACAAGTTTGGGTAGCTTGCGCTACGTGAATTCGACCAAGTTGCAAAGTTTTATAAATTTTGGATGCCGTTTATGCAGTTTTCTCACGGTCCTAGCATTAGAAGTTAATGACTTAGATTTTTTTTAGTGTCGTTAGAGTAGAAAACCTTGCAAACGGCCTCAAAACAAATACGAAACTTTCTGAGTAGGTTGGTCTCATGCAGCACAAGTCACTCCAACTTGTAGAAGTGGGTTTCGATTCACGGTTCGAGAAATACGGCCGTGTATCCCTTTTGGTTAAAAAAACCTAATAAAGCGGTATACGAACGTATCTCGGAAACCGTGAGTCGAAACTCATTTCTACAAGTTTGGGTGGCTTGTGCTACATGAATTCAACCAAGTTGCATAGTTTTATGAATTTTAGATGCTGTTTATGCGGTTTTCTCACGTTCCTCGCATTAGAAGTTAATGACTTTGAATTTTTTTAGTGCGGTTAAAGTAGAAAACCTTGGAAACGGCCTCCAAAAAATACGAAACATTGCAAGTAGGTTGATCTCACAGAGCACAAGCCACCCCAACTTGTAGAAGTGGGTTTCCATTCACGGTTCGAGATATACGGCCGTGTATCGCATTTGGTTAAAAAAAACCAAAGAAAGCGGTATACGGACGTATCTCGCAAACTGTGATTCGAAACTCACTTCAACAAGTTTGGGTGGCTTGGGCTACGTGAATTTGACTAAGTTGCAATGTTTTATAAATTTTGAATGCCGTTTGTATGGTTTTCTCACGTTCCTCACATTAGAAGTTAATGACTTAGAATTTTTTTAGTGCGGTTAGAGTAAAAAACCTGGCAAACGACCTCCAAAAAATGCGAAACTTTGCGAGTAGGTTGATCTCACGTAGAAAAAGACACCTCAACTTGTAGAATTGGGTTTCGATTCACGGTTCGAGATATACGGCTGTGTATTGCTTTTGGTTAAAAAAACCTAAGAAAGCGGTATACGGACGTATCTCGCAAACCGTCAGTCAAAACTCACTTCTACAAGTTTGGGTGGCTTGCGCTACGTGAATTTGACCAAGTTACAAAATTTTATAAATTTTGGATGCCGTTTGTGCGGTTTCTCACGTTCCTCGTATTAGAAGTTAATGACTTTGAATTTTTTTAGTGCGGTTAGAGTAGAAAACCTTGCAAACAGCCTCTAAAAATACAAAATTTTGCGAGTAGGTTGATATCACGCAGCACAAGCCATCCCAACTTGTAGAAGTGGGTTTCGATTCACAGTTCGAGATATACGGCCGTGTATCGCTTTTAGTTTAAAAAAAAACTAATAAAGGGGTAAAAGGCCGTATCTCGCAAACTATGAGTCGGAACTTACTTCTACAAGTTTGTGTGGCTTGCGCTATGTGAATTTGACCAAGTTGCAAAGTTTTGTAAATTTTGGATGCCGTTTGTGCAGTTTTCCCACGTTCCTCGCATTACAAGTTAATGACTTATAAAATATTTAGTGCGGTTAGACTAGAAAACTCTTCAAATCATCTCCAATAAATACCAAACTTTGCGAGTAGGATGGTCTCATGTAGCACAAGCAAGCCTAACATGTAGAAGTGAGTTTTCATTCACGGTTCGAGAGATACGATGTGTATCGGTTTATTTGGGTTTTTTTACAACCAAAAGCGGTACACGCCCGTATCTCTCCAACCGAGAGTTAAAACTCACATTCACAATTTGGGGTGGCTTGTGCTACGTGAATCCGACTAAGTTGCCTTGTACTGCTATTTTTTGTTGTCATTTGTGCAGTTTTTTCCGATAATTTCAGGTATATTTATTGATGATAAATAAATGGATGTAACACGTATCTACTATGTTTAATTTTTTTTGTACATTCATAAATGGCTAGAACAAGGCAACCGAGAAGCCCCTCCGGTACCACTAGTGCTGCACCAACTACGGAGGTAAGATTGATTATTATTATTGGTTTTAAATACGAATATGTAACATTATCTCAATAATAACATTTCTTATCTTTGTTCGTGTAGGTTGGTGGCCGTCAATCTATATCTGCTGAGCCAGGTTCGTCGTCCTCGATTCCCATTACACCTCCTGGACCCGTGGACACAAACATACTCACGTTGCAACCCAAACACCGATCCGAAGCCGTGTGGAATGGGTGGCGATAAGAAATGTAACTTCTGGAAGCACGCGGTTCTTCCTTTGGACCCCCGTATCACGCCGTACATAGCTAAGGCCGGTTTCTACGGAGCTAGATTCATGGGGGAAGTGAAGCTAGATCGGCCGCTACTTACAGCTCTTGTCGAGCGATGGAGGCCGGAGTCCCACACATTCCACCTACCAGTGGGTTAGATGACTATGACCCTCCAAGATGTAGCAAAAGATAATTGGGCTACCAATAAATGGGGTCACTATGACGAGGTACATGAATTGCGATCGAGTTGAAGTTGTTCGTGATTTGCTCGGTATCGACCTCCAGTTATCGGTTGCCCAAAAAAGAGAGGACGCTGAAAAAGAAATCCTTGCAAATGTTCCCGCAGATTATGATGAAGGTTTATTGTATGAACAAATAGACATTGCGAAAGATAAAGCGGAAGCTAAAGTTTAGGATGAAACTTTCAACGGTAAATCACTGTATATTAGTTGGTTGAAATTTCAGTTCGAGGAGGATTATTTGACCCCCGATTCGGACGAGAAAACCCTAACCTACTATGCTCGTGCGTACATTTTTAGTATAATCGGGGGAGAGATCTTTCCGAACTCATCCAGATCGACCGTGCCGCTAATGTACCGACGGTTGTTGGAAAATTTCCTTTATGCGGGCCATTTCAGTTGGGGGAGTGCGGCATTGGCGCTACTGTATAGAATTGGTGCGCATGTTCATTAGGTGTCGTACAAATGGGTGGCCCAATGGTACTACTGCAAATCTGGAGTCGGGAACACATCCACATTGGACGTCCCCGTATAATTAAACCAAAACCGAATTGGTTGGCCGACCCGAGGGTGCCAGAGTTTTTACCTCCGCTAGGAGTATATTGGGTGGGGCGGCACACGTGGGTTGATAACCCACGCTAATCTTTAACCTACAACAGAGATGAGTTAGATAATCTGCGGGACAAGTTCGTTAATTGGGAACCGTACTCGACCGCCAGGTTGTAAAGGGTGCCACCGGTCTGTTTAGACAGTGCGCTTTGGTTGACGACTGCACCACTTGTGAATTTCGGTGTTGTTGAGTTCCAGTATCCAGATAGAGTGATGCGGCAATTCGGATATCAACAGAAGATTCCTAATGTCCGGTGCTTTGGTAAAAAGTTGCATGAGGTGAGGGGAACGGGACGAGTGTCCAACTTCGATTGGGCTGATTTCCATCGTTACCATGTGGCTAATTGGAACACCATGCGGCATCAAATGACACCAAATATGATGTTCTTCATGATACCATATGATGGCTCCCTCCAACAGGTATACATGATGTGGTACAAGTAGGTTACACGGTTGTATGTTTCTCCAAAGGCCGCTGTACCAGCCAGTGTGTAGATTCCGATTCCCCCAACCGAGGCAAAACCACCTTCAGCATATTCCTCCTCACAGCTGATGTACCAACCGAAGGTGTCGACGTATCGGAACTTGGCTAGTCAAATTTAACGCAATTTATGACATTTAGTATGCATGTACTATTATTTGATGAGGTGAGTGATATATTTAGTATACATGTTGTTTAAATTGAAATTTTCACCTTAATGTAGATTGAAAATACATGGGAGAACGTTCGGACAGCTACTGCGTATTGAAGAGTAAGGTACCCAAGAGCATTAAGGAATTAATGCGGGAGATGCTACAGCCGTGCCGCCGTAGTCTTGAAGAGGTGGGTGAAGGTCCGCAACTTGATGCGTATTTGAGAGCCAACGTGCCAACAGGTTCTCGGCGCAAGAGCGTGACAAGGTCAGGAATTCACATTGCCGAGCCACAACAAGTCCAACAACCGCAAGCAAGTGAAGAAGTTGTGGAGGAGCAGTTGTCGGATGACCCTCAATCCCCCGCACACAAGGCAGGCAGCAAAATCCCCAAAGGAAAAGGAACCCGCCTGATCAATTCACACCAAGCGGTCGCAAACCGCGTGGTCGTAGAAGGTAGTATGTAACAATTGGTTCATTGTTATTAGTTTAGTATTTGGTTGATGATTCTAATCTTCAAATAAATAATGCATAGTTTGTTTTTATGTTGATAAATTATTGTAGATAAATAGCAGGCATGCATGGGGGCCATCCGGAAGAAGCTATTGATAAAGTTTTTTATATTTGCAAAGTTTCGGGTTGTATAAGTGATGTGAAAATTCTGGAGAACTAAATTAGTTATGAACATTTTGATCGTGTCAATTTATGCTTCAAAAATGTTTTAAGTTATCTGTTGTATCATATACATTATTGTGAGGTGAATACATCGCTTTAGGTCTGTGAATGAACGTGAACTCATTTTGTGAATGAACTTATTCTTGGATATGATGTGAATTGCTGAATTGGTGTGAAGGAACCGGAAAACATTTAGTGTGAATGAACATAATTTTTGAAGTTGTATAAGCACATAGAAATTGTATCTGTATCCAAAGTTAAACAGAAGTTCTGTATAATTACTGTGAAAATTTTTGGGGACTGTATTGATTTGAATTAGTTGTGTATATTATGACATTGTGAATTTGTGTGCTTTAAAATTGTTCTGAAGTTATCTGTTGTATTATATACATTGATGTGAAGTGGATTCATGGCTTTTGGTCTGTGAATGAACGTTATTAACTTTTTTTGAATGAACTCATTATTTGAATTGATGTAAATTGCTGAATTGATGTGAATCATCTGTAGAAGTTACTGTGAATGAACAAATTTTGTGAAGTTGTATTTGTAGAGCCGACACAGACAAAAGTTCTGTCCAAATCTCTGTACTTAATCTGTTAAATGAGTTTAATCCGTCATCACCAATAACGGGTTAAGTAGAGAGATCAAGGGCAGGACTTCATCCCCTACAAATCAAGTATTGATAAAGTACTGCCAATATCTCTCCTAACTTGTTATTGGAAATAATGGGTTAAGATAACTTAACCCGTTATCCTTAACAACGGGTAGGTAGAGAGATATTGGCAGTACTTTATCCCCTACATACCAAGTTTTCATAATGTACTGCCAATATCTATCTACTTAATCTGTTATTGGTGATGACGGGTTAAGTGATCATAACCCATTATCCCCAATAACGGGTTAAGTAGAAAGATATTTTATGTTTTTTACAACTTTCTCTTCACTCTTTGCGAACAGTGTCTGTGGAAGAAGATACCAAAGACAGATAATCTATGCTTGTATATCGTTATATATTTTAATAATTTCCTGACTTCCATAACTTGCACCACATGTATATCCCCACATCTACAACCCAATAAGTAAACAGATTCAGTATGCTTTTGAGCGGAGAGTCATTAGATCCAATATAGAAAAAATTCTAAAGTCTCTCCACTCTTTACGAACATTGTCTCCTGAACTCTGCAAAGTGGCATTCATATGCTTGTAAATTGTTTATATTTTTTATTAATTTCCATTTATTGCCACGTAACTAACCAATATAAAATCGTTAAGATTAAATGTGGAAAAAAAATTTAAAAAATAAAATATTATAAGCTAGGGTTAGGGTTAGGGGTTAGTGTAGGGTAATGTGTTGGGGATAGGGTAAGAGTTAATATTTGTAGTAAGAGGTTGTTTTGGGTTTTGATTAATTAGGTTAATATTTGTAGCTCTCCAATCTAAAGTGCACTGAATCTTTTCCATTATTGGGTTCTACATGTGGTGCCCACTTTGAAGAATGAAATGTAATAGTAGGCAAGTTATGGACATGTCTTTTTCCCCCACAGTTGGTTCTGATGACTCTCTGATCTAAAGCACACTGAATCTTTTTTAATATTGAGTTCTACATGTGGGGTTCTACATGTGGTACCCACTTTGTAGAGTGAAATGTAATAGTAAGCAAGTTATGGATATATTTTTTTCCCCACAATTAGATCTGATGACTCTCCGATCTAAAGCGCACTGAATCTTTATCATTATTGGGTTCTACATGTGGGGTTCTACATGTGGTGCCCACTTTGTAGAGTAAAATGTAATAGTAGGCAAGTTATGGACATGTTTTTTATCCCCACAATTAGATCTGTTGACTCTCCGATCTAAAGCGCACTGAATCTTTACCATTATTGGGTTCTACATGTGGGGTTCTACATGTGGTGCCCACTTTGTAGAGTGAAATGTAATAGTAGGCAAGTTATGGACATGTTTTTTTTTTCCACAGTTGGATCTGATGACTCTCATATCTAAAGCGCACTGAATCTTTTCCATTATTGTGTTTTACATGTGGGATTCTACATGTGGTGCCCACTTTGTAGAGTGAAATGTAATAGTAGGCAAGTTATGGACATGTTTTTTTTCCCCACAATTAGATCTGATGACTCTCCAATCTAAAGTGCACTGAATCTTTACCATTATTGGGTTTTACATGTGGGGTTCTACATGTGGTGCCCACTTTGTAGAGTAAAATGTAATAGTAGGCAAGTTATATACTTTAGGTTTTTCCCATATTGAATCTACCCGTGGGGTTGGAATGGAGTTTTATCAACTCATGGATTCCATAACTTGCCTACTTTTACATATCACTGTGTCTGTGTGGGCAGCACATGTAGATCCCCACATGTAGAACTCAATATAGCATCCTCGTTCCTTTCTCTTTTTCTCTTCATAGTTTCTCCTTCACTCAGATAGATTTTGCTAAGTCTATATTGAGGAATAGAGTGTTCATTTTGTTTAAGATAACTTTGCCTACTATTATTGAAGACTCTACAAAGTTGGTACCACATGTAGATCCCTACATGTAGAACAAGTCCATAACTAGCCTGTAACACCCCGTTTTGTACGATACCTGAATATATGTATATGTGTATGTATATTGTTAGTATGCGTGCAATTGATTGTAGTATTATGGGTCGATTTTGCTATCCTGGTAGATGGTTAGGGCTACGGGACGGTTCTTGGGAGAGTTGCATTCCAAAGATGCACGAGAACGAGACGGATCGATACTAGTATAAACGCTAGTATTCGGCATGACGCACATGCAAATATAACACGGTATGATACTACAATGAATATAGATTGCGTGCGCTCGTTAAACCACTCGTCTCACACTTGTTGGAACTCGTTAAGGGCTATGTTGGGCAGCCAACATAACAAACACAAAACCAATGGGCTTGAGCCAAGGTTTTGGTCTACAAAACCACCTATATCCTAACCCTACCCCCCCTTGTCAAATCCGGCCTATACCCCTCCCATCACCTTCATTTCCCACTTCATTATCTCCCTTTAACTCTGGAAATTTTAGAAAACACCTCAAGAGAAATAGGAGAGAAGGAAGAAGAAAGTGAAGAAGAAAGATCATGAGGAGATTTCTAAGAGAAGAAGCTTGAAGAAGTTCCTTCCACTACTACAACCAAGGGTGGAAAATTTCTCGAAACCTGATTTTCTTGTCTTTTAATTGATTTTGATTGCATTCATGTATGGTAGGATGCATAGGGTTGATCATCTAAAGGTTAAAAGTTGAAATCAGAATTGAACCAGAAAAACTGATTCGGAGTACCATTTTGTGGATTTTTCCGAGAGCAAAATATGATGAATAAGACCATGAAATTAAAAGGGTTTGTTCATATATGCGTTAGGATCGTTCATGATTTATTTCAGATTTTTCTATGATCATTTGATATGCTAATACAATCATGAGATGGAGCTGTGTCCTAAGGCTAACTCAGAAAAAGATAAACAGGATGGCTGATATTGTAGGAATTTTCATGATTTATGGAAGCATGCTATTGATCTAAAATTTTTACCCACTGTTCCCGCATGCATGTTGATTATTTAAAAAAATCAGTAAATTATTTGAATGAGTTTATAGACATGAGAAAAATCGATCTATAACCAGTAGCTGATGATGAATTAGAAAACTTGATGGTTTCTGTGCTAACTTGTAATAGATAGTACTCACTGTATAATTGAAATTTTGACATGAGGTTTTTTGCATGATGTTGGGTATAATGTCTAGTTTTACCACCATAAATTTTATATCATTTGGACAAGTGTGAAATTTACTATGATTTTGTGATTAAGAACTGTACTGTTTTCAGCCAGTTTTGATACTCTGTAAAGATTGGGAAATTGAGACTTGTTGGAAGCACATTTTGAGGATCATGACTGATTAGAGAGTTGTAGTGGACACCTAGATCTTTCCAACAAAACTAATTTGAGACAATTCTAGTAAACTGTTGAATTATTATGATTTTTGTAAGACTGGACAGAGGACTAGAGTAGAGCTGAGTGCTCTGAATTGGAGAGACCAATTGTGTGAATTGGTGTATTGATGATAGATGAGTGTGTTAGTGTGACTTAATGGTATAATTTGGACTCATGACCAACTAGAGAGTTGTTCAGCACACCCACACCCTTCTACAGAATTTGAGCTGTGTCGTTCTGATGAACGAGTAGGATTTTGTGTTACTGGTAAGGTGCAGCCCGTGCACAGGAAGCACGCAGGCTGGAGCTTGAGAAGCAATTTCGAGGACTTAGATGTTTGAATCTAAGCTCTTGATCAACTAGGAAGTTGTAGCCTAGGATCTTACCTTTCCAGGTTGGGCTTGTACACTCCAATCGGAGTTGTATCGAGAGAGATATGACCATTTTGAGATTCGGACAGAAACCCCTAGGTCGCTTAGTCTAGGTTTAGACTAAGGGTTGTGAAAGCATTTTTCTCTTGTGTGTGAGCTGAGTCGGTGACTCATGTCTAGGGATGTTTGATCTTCGTTATTGTGGTTGTTGATTCCCCGAGTGGGATGTGTGACTCGAGTTAGTCACTAGGGTAAAGGATACCCTGCACCTATCAAGCATATATTATTAGACTTTTACCGAGCGTAGGACGTCCGAGCATGCTAGTGAGTGGAGCTCACGGGACAGTTTTATATTTACAGCCGGGGTAGCGGCAGGCGTAGGCCATTATGCTGGACGAGTCCAAGTCGGGGAAGTGGCGAACCGGACCGGTGTCGCCAGGGGCTAGAGGTTGATAGGCAAGTGTGGAAGTAATTAATTCTTACCCGAATAATTAGAGTAAGGTAAGGGTTAGAATGGTTTATTAAGGGATTGGAAAATTACATTAGTCCTAGTAAACCATAGTCGGTGTTGTATCTTCAAGTCGTAGGGATACGTTCTCGGCCGCTAATGGATTGCGTCCCCGGCTCGTATCTCGATCTGTTGATTCCCAAAGTTTTACCGAAGTAAGGTGCGGGAGGCCCGGAGGAATTGACCTCCCGTGGTGCTCACGTCACTAACGCGCGGGTTTTTGTGTTTTAGTATATATATATATAAGTTCATAACCCGGGCCAGGGGTGAACACGCATGCATAAGTCCATGGGTGGACATGTGGAACCAAGGGTCATAAGGACCAGGTTCAATGCGGTTTCTAAGGAGGTTCGTGTGCGGGTACCAACTGGCGGTGACCACTTGGGTACTGCAGGGCGGAATTTGATCGACCGCTGCAATCTCCTTGGGCGACGGACAGTCTATTGGGAACTGGAGTGTGTACAAGAGTAGGGTGCATGGCGAGGGTTCGAATCCCTATATTGTGGAGAAAGACGGCTAGATTTGGTGGCGTATGTAGTGTGGGATGCATTCGTGCTTCAAAGTCTTGCTTGCATTAGAGTCAGGCATGTGAGTTTGCTGCATCTAGACTTAAGGTCATGTCATAACACTGCACTAGAACCCGAATCTACTAAACCCTTGTTTTGGCACATCACCTTTCTATTTTGCATAAATTATTGGTTGTGATTGAACTTTGAAGGATCGCTGTTATCACCAGCTTTGCATCAGTCGAAATACTGACGTTCCCCACCTTGTAGGTATTCGAAGCCGATCTACAGGTACCACGGAACTCGAGTTGGTCCAAGGATCCAAGGGACATATACAAGTACTGTTATATTGTTGTAAATATTGTAATTTTTGTTTGGACATTGTAACCCTTGTAAATGTAACATTTATATGGAATAAAAGATTTTAAATTTCATGTACTTCTGTGATTTGGCTATTTTGAAGTTCGACTCCTGGAGTAGGCTCTCAGGTTCCCGGTATAGGGATTTGGGGCGCTACAGAAGTTGGTATCAGAGCAGACTTCAAATATTAGTCCCACACAGCAGAAAAATTAAAACTTAGATGCATTGCAGGAGTTGGGTTTAGTCAGATAGCTGATGGTTATAATTCATAATGTTGCTTTTACAACTTATGCCTTATAATTTTTTCGTATCTGTACAAATTCCCATATTTTCTCTTGCAGATGCTAAACTTGGACCACGGACACTCGAACGGATGGTCAAATGGACATGGTTCTGTACCCCCACTTCCACCTCCACCCCCACAGCCCACAGCCTTAGCACAAGTTATCACCAGGATGTCCCAGGAGCTGGCTGCCTATAAATGGAGTCACAGACAGCTAGAGGATAGTTTTGTGAACCTCGCACGGGTGTTGATAACCGCGGAAAGGAGAGTGGCCAAGCTGGAGAGGGCCAAAAGGAAATGGAAGACAAGGGTAGTACTGTTGAAGCACCGATACGAAGAGAGGCTGGGTCAACTGCAGAGCAGGTATCTGGCACTGAGGACACAGGTCTGTGACTTGCAGGATCTGTTGGATCGTATGACTGCCGGGGACAGCTCCGAGGTTGGCGACTCGCTAGGAGCAGAAGAGCAGTAACTTCCTCTAGTGTTATAGGATCTCTTTTTGAGGTGTATAGATGACGACCTTTTTGAATAGCTAGGCTGACTTGCTATTGTTTTGGATGGGTGTAGTATGAACCCATGGGATGATGATGATGGTGTGATCATGTATTGACAAATCTTTGTAAAACCTTTTTGAAATGAATGGAACTAGTATGTTTGACTAGTGCTAGTGTGTTATGGGGTTTTGCATTACGATTGTTGGTTGATGGTGTCTGTGTTAGCTTTTAGATGGCAGGAAGGATTAGAAGCAACCGAAGTGACCAGACTGAAGCCGAAGGCAGTGGAGCCAACGGTACTGGCCTTGATGTAAGGGGAGAATTTACTCAGGTATATCAGATGATTGGAGCATTTGTGGCTAGCAGGAACCAAGCCCTGCCACAAAAGGCACCAGGAGTTGCGGTGAACACTGATCCAGTGAAGATGGTGGAATCATTTAGGAGGATGAAGCTGCCAGTCTTCGAAGGACAGGCTAATCCCACAACTGCTGATGACTGGATACATCAGGTAGAGACAGTGTTTGAGGTGATGATGACTCCCGAAGATAGCAATGTACGTCTTGCTACAATCTTGCTAGAGAAGGACGCCGGAGTTTGGTGGCAGTCCATGAAGCGTGGTCTCGGAGAGGGACAGATCACTTGGGAAGATTTCCTTGAGAAATTCCGACAGCACTATTTCCCTTTGGATGTGCAAGAGGAGAAGGCAATGGAGCTCCTTAGCTTGAAGCAAGGAAATATGACAGTAAGAGAATATGAGACGAAGTTTTCTCAGTTGTCAAGGTATGTGCCGGAGATGGTCCAGGAGGAAGTGAAGAAGGCCCAAAGGTTCGAGCAAGGACTTAGGCCTGGATTGAGGTCGAAGATGGTTCCCTTGGGCATTCGCCGATTCGACAAGCTGGTGAGAAGAGTCGTAACGACAGAGGCAGATATGAATCAAAATCAAGGAAGGACAGAGTTCTGGAACAAAGGGAAGAGAACCACCCCAGCAACAAAGTTCAAGAAGCAAGGCAAATACCAGAAGTTCTGGAAGATCAATCCCAATGCAGGAGAATTCAAGCCCAGAAGTTGTTATCGTTGTGGAGAGCAGGGACACTTTATGGATCGATGCCCTAGGAAGAATGCAGTGAAATGTTTCCAGTGTGGACAAGAAGGGCATATCAAGCCAGAATGTCCCCAATTGGCAAGGAACAACCACACGACAGGGTCGGGAGCAACTGACAAAGGGAAAAAGCCCATGCGTCAAGGAAGAGTATTCGCCTTGACTAAGAAGGATGCTGAAAAGGATGGAAGGGTAATTACTGGTATGTAAGCAAATGGTGTATGAGTTTAAGTTGTATTTTGGGTTTTTGAGAGCTGATGGATGATGTACTATTGTAACAGGACACATATATATAAATGGAATTTTGGCAACAGTCTTGTTTGACAGTGGATCAACTCATTCTTTTGTGTCAAAATCTTTTTCAAGAAAACTAAGATACACACAAAAGGCAATTCCACATTTAGCTTTGACGGTAGCTACGCCATCAGGGGCAAACCTTACTACAGATCTATGCTATAGGGGATGTAAGCTCCAGATTAGCGGAGAAACCCTAAGTATCGATTTGATGGAGTTGGGTTTTGCTGGGACGGATGTCATTATTGGCATGGATTGGATGTCGAGGCACAAGGCAAGCATTGACTGCAAGGAGAAGAAGGTAATCATTTCAGCTGAAGGAGTGGAACTTGTATTCCACGGGGAGCAGAGATCGGAGGCAATGACTTTCGCAACTACTAGTGAAGTACGGGTACCAGAAGAGGTGAACAAGATACCAGTGGTGAGGAATTTTCCACTTGTATTGTTAGAGGATTTACCTGAAATTCCCCCACACCGTGATGTCGAGTTTAGCATCACAATTCAACCAGGAAGCGCTCCAGTATCCAAAGCACCCTATCGAATGGCACCAGTAGAGCAGAATGAGATCAAGAAGCAGATTGAAGAGTACTTGCAGAAAGGATTTATTAGACCAAGTGCATCACCTTCGGGAGCACCAGTATTGCTTGTTAAGAAGAAGGACGGGTCGTCCAGGATGTGTATCGATTATCGGGAAATTGAATAAAGTCACTATTCGGAACAAGTACCCAATTTCCAGGATCGACGATTTGTTCGATTAGCTTCAGGGAGCAGCAGTATTTTCCAAGATTGATCTACAGTCTGGATATCATCAGGTACGAGTCAAGGAAGAGGATGTACCTAAGACAGCTTTTCGAACTCGACATGGACACTATAGGTTCTTGGTAATGCCGTTTGGAGTGACCAACGCTCCAGCAATTTTCATGGACTTAATGAACAAAATTCTACGGCCGTTTATCGACTCCTTTGTCGTGGTCTTCATCGACGACATTTTGGTATATTCAAGGACGGAAGAGGATCATGCTGAACATCTAACCGCAGTCTTGAGCAAGTTACAAGAGCATCAGTTGTATGCCAAATTATCTAAGTGTGAGTTCTGGAAATCGAAAGTTGCATTCCTAGGCCATATCCTTTCTAAGGAGGGAGTGGCAACGGATCCTCAGAAGATAGAGGCGGTCAAGGAATGGCCACAACCAAAGACGGTGAAGGAAGTAAGGAGTTTTCTGGGTATGACTGGGTATTACCGGAAGTTTATCCAGAATTATGCAAGGATAGCTGTACTCCTTACAGCTTTGACCAAAAAGAACTAAAGTTTCGACTAGACGATGATGCAGGACGCCAGTTTGTTGGTTCGAGGTAGGAGAGCGGCAGATGTATGGACCAGAAATCGTGCAACATACGTCGAAGCAGATCGAGCTTATTCAGAAGAGGCTTCAAGGAGTGCAAAGCAGGCAGAAGAGCTATACGGACAACCGCCGAAGAGAGTTGGAATTTGAGGAAGGCGACTCTGTATTTCTCAAGGTATCGTCGACCAAAGGAGTTATCAGGTTTGGAAAGGCAGGAAGTTAGCTCCGAGATATATTGGACCATACAAGATTCTGAAGAGGATTGGCAGGATGGCTTATAAGTTGGAGCTGCCGGGCAAGCTATCTCAAGTGCATGACGTGTTCCACGTCTCTATGCTACAGAAGTATGTCCCAGATTCGAGCCATCGGTTGCCAGAGGTTCTGAAAGATTTACAAATAGATCTTTCCTATAAAGAGAAACCAGTCAGGATACTTGATCATCAGGACAAGGTACTGAGAAACAAGGTCATCCCGATGGTCAAAGTTCTCTGGAGGAATCAGTTCGTGGAAGAAGCCACGTGGGAGCCGGAGAGCCGCATGAAGGCCTTATATCCGGATTTATTTTGAATGTTTTCTATTTTGTTTGTTGTTTTTCTTTCTCCCACTAAGGACGTTCTGGGGACAGAACGATTCTAAGGAGGGAGTGATGTAACACCCCGTTTTGTACGATACCTGAATATATGTATATGTGTATGTATATTGTTAGTATGCGTGCAATTGATTGTAGTATTATGAGTTAACTTTTCTATCATGGTGGATGGGTAGGGCTACGGGACGGTTCTTGGGAGAGTTGCATTCCAAAGATGCACGAGAACGAGATGGACCGATACTAGTATAAACACTAGTTTTCAGCACGATACACATGCAAATATAACACGGTATGATACTACAGTGAATATAAGGTTGTGTGCGCTCGTTAAACCACTCGTCCAACACTCGTTGGAACTCGTTAAGGGCTATGTTGGGCAGCCAACATAACAAACACAAAACCAATGGGCTTGAGCCATGGTTTTGGTCTACAAAACCACCTATATCCTAACCCTACCCCCCTTTGTCAAATCCGGCATATACCCCTCCCATCTCCTTCATTTCCCACTTCATTGTCTCCCTTTTACTCTAGAAATTTCAGAAAACACCTCAAGAGAAATAGGAGAGAAGGAAGAAGAAAGTGAAGAAGAAAGATCAAGAGGAGATTTCCAAGAGAAGAAGCTTGAAGAAGTTCCTTCCACTACTACAACCAAGGGTGGGAAGTTTCTCTAAACCTAATTTTCTTGTCTTTTAATTGATTTTGATTGCATGCATGTATGGTAGGATGCATAGGGTTGATCATCTAAAGGTTAAAAGTTGAAATCAGAATTGAACTAGAAAAACTGATTCGGAGTACCATTTCGTGGATTTTCCCGAGAGTAGAATATGATGAATTAGACCATGAAATTAAAGTTGTTTGTTCATGTATGTGTTAGTACCGATCATGATTTATTTCAGATTTTTCTATGATCATTTCATATGGTAATAAAATTATGAGATGGAGCTGTGTCGTAAGGCAGACTCAGAAAAAGATAAACAGGATGGCTGATATTGTAGAAATTTTCATGATTTATGGAGGTATGCTATTGATCTGAAATTTTTACCCAATGTTCCTGCATACAGTTTGATTATGTGAAAAAATCAGTAAATTATTTGGATGAGTTTATAGACATGAGAAAAATCGATCTATAACCAGTAGCTGATGTTGAATTAGAAAACTTGATGGTTTCTGTACTAACTTGTAATAGATAGTACTTACTGTATAATTGGAATTCTGACATGAGGTCTTTTGCATGATGTTGGGTATGATGTCTAGTTTCATAAACATAAATTTTATGTGATTTGGACAAGTTTACAATTTACTATGATTTTGTGATTAAGCACTATGCTGTTTTCAGCCAGTTTTGATACTCTGTAAAGATTGGAAAATTGAGACTTGTTGGAAGAACATTTTGAGGATCATGACTCATTAGAGAGTTGTAGTTGACACCTACATCTTTCCAACAAAACTAATTTGAGACAATTTCAGTAAACGGTTGAATTATTATTATTTTTGTAAGACTGGACAGAGGACTAGAGTAGAGCTGAGTGCTCTGAATTGGAGAGACCAATTGTGTGAATTGGTGTATCTATGATAGATGAGTGTGTTAGGGTGACTTAATGGTATAATTTGGACTCATGACCAACTAGAGAGTTCTTGAGCACACCCACACCCTTCTACAGAATTTGAGTTGTTTCGTTCTGATGAACGACTAGGATTTTGTGTTACTGGTAAGGTGCAGCCCGTGTACAGGAAGCACGCAGGTTGGAGCTTGAGAAGCTATTTCGAGGACTTAGATGTTTGAATCTAAGCTCGTGATCAACTAGGAAGTTGTAGCCTAGGATCTTACCTTTTCAGGCTGGGCTCGTACACTCCAATCGGAGTTGTATCGAGAGAGTTATGACCATTTTGAGATTCGGGCATAAACCCGTAAGTCGCTTAGTCTGGGTTTGGACTAAGGGTTGTGAAAGCATTTTTCCCTTGTGTGTGAGCTGAGTCGGTGACTCATGTCTAGAAATGGTTGATCTTTGTTATTGAGGTTGTTGATTCCCCGAGTGGGATGTGTGACTCGAGTTAGTCACTAGGGTAAAGGATACCGTGCACCTATCAAGCCTATATTATTAGACTTCTGCCGAGCGTAGGACGTCCGAGCATGCCAGTGAGTGGAGCTCACGGGGCAGTTTTATATTTACAGCCGGGGTAGCGGCAGGCGTAGGCCATTATGCTGGACGAGTCCAAGTCGAGGAAGTGGCGAACCGGACCGGTGTCGCCAGGGGCTAGAGGTTGATAAGCAAGTGTGGAAACAGTTAATTCTTATCCGAATAATTAGAGTAAGGTAGGGGTTAGAATGGTTAATTAAGGGGTTGGGAAATTGCATTAGCATAGTCGGTGTTGTATTTTCAAGTCGTAGGGATATGTTCTCGGCCCCTAATGGATTGCGTCCCCGGCTCGTATCTCGATCTGTTGATTTCCAAAGTTTCGCCGAAGTAAGGTGCGGGAGGACCGGAGGAATTGACCTCCCGTGGTGCTCACGTGTAACGCCTCGAATCCCAAATACACTGAATTCGAGATGTTCTACAAGATCTTTCCGCTTCCTTTAGTGCAATTTTACAAGGCAATTTGAACTTTTCACTTTACATCAGTGTTTACACGATTACATTACACTTTACATTGCACAGCAGAAGTAAACTTTACAACAATGAAATAAATGTACAACAACATTGAATAATCTATAAGCATTTGTTCCTCTTTCATCTGTATCAAGCCATTTACCTGCATATAAGACTGTGGGTACGTCAGTTTATTCAACCGACGATCATTATACACGGCCATCCTCTCTATGCCGGAAATAGTATAACTTATTTTCCATATTTAGCAAACACAAACTTGTCACATATCAAACTAAAGGGACTACCCTATTGATGTCGTGTTGTGATTGTGCACTTAGTCCTTAATGCATTTATTTATATTACATGACACTAATGCGCACTTGTTCAGATTCTATGCATCCCATACTACATAGGTCCGAGGGCAAGCCCTTAATCGTTCTTCATCTTTGTAGGGTTCAATCCCTCGCCATGACTTAATCTACAACTGTAATTACGGTAGGTATCTTAGATGATCTATGAGTACAAGCACGTGTACAGAAAATCCTAGAGGGGAATCCCACGTCATGTCACGACGCATCGTGAAGACAGCCTGTGGCAATTCAGCCTCCTTCATGGCACACGATCCTCTTGCAGTCACCAAACATCCCACAAGCGTCGCCACCAGGACGATAATTCTGGAGTAGTGCCCACGCCATGTCTTGACGGATCAAGCAGGCAGCCTGTGGATCACTCTCACACTGTCAATCCGATGGCCCTCATACTCGTGTTTTTCTCCTACTTTCATCACGTCTCCACTATGTACTAATCCTTAGTTTTTATCAAAATCATGAACAAAAATCAAAGCTCTAGAGTTAGCCTCTCCACTAAACCGGACTTATTCATTCATTCAAACATGACCAACCTTGGTCTTTCTTTTAAATTTTCATTTCATTTATTTTCAATGCCGGGGGACACTTAGCTACTCCTTTTGTTTCAATTTTCAATTCACAATTTCCAAAATGAGCATTTCCAACTCATAAATTCATTTGTTGATTTGTCATACTCAAAAGTATTTCTCTTTTCCAATCATGATTTCTAATTCGTTCAAATAGTTTATAACTATACATGAAATTCAACTATTCATCATGTAACTCATGAAATGTTATTTTCACATAAAAACCCACATCGCTAATTATTCAATCAAAGGTGAACATTTACGCTTCATAATTTCCACACTATTCTCAAATGAGAATAATTTGCATCACATCACACAATATAATTTCTTTTTGCCAAATTAATTTTCTAATCCTTCATTTCAAATCATTTTTGCAAGATATAATTTCACAAAGAATATCAATGTAGAACTACAGTTCTATTTACTCATTTAGTCACAAATTATACTTTACTTTATGTAAATCATTTCCAGCTTATTTTTAATAAGTCCCATGTATTATTAGAAGAATAGTCATATTTTTTTCATATTTTTTGGACCACCAAAACACCCAAAAAAATAATTTTTCCTAAATTGCCGATGCCCAAGGATCGAACCCAGCACCAAGGAGAACACAGCCGAAGGCACAGACCAACAGGCCATTTGTGCCAGCGATATAAAGGGAAGGCAGAGAATATTTAATGCTCTCGGTCGCTGATTCTTATAATTTTAAAAATTCATGAACAAAATATGGTGCCACAGGGATTCGAATCGACCACCATAGGGAACCCAACCGCATACTCTGACCACTTGAGCTACGCGCTCAGGTTGTCAAGGTACAACTTAAATTCTTTTTATTATCATTCTCTCTGTTATTAAGACAATTCGATATTCAACAAGTCCTTATTTCATTTTGTTTTTTTTATTTATAAAAACTACTGAAAATTTCCAGATTGACTAACATTATCATAAGTTATATTCCAGTATAATAAAATATTTTTTCCAATAATCAAAACACATTTTCATACATTTAATTGAAATTGTGAACTATCACTACCACATTTCTTCTTTTTCGACATCTCTTAACAACTAACGCCATTAATCTCTTTATCAACAATTTTCACATTAATTTTCTGTCTTTAATCATCTACCTAACATACAAACAAATATTTTAATTTATTCATGCCCACAATAACACAAAAGATCTATTTTAACACATGAAATAGCATTATCAACCTACTAGCTTTTGTATGTAATTCTTGATGGTAATAAATGTGTTTTCTTCAATCAATCCATGATCCTAATCAATTCACATACAACTTAAATAATAGAACCACATACAAATTTGCATATCCACATTTCAATCATTCAATGGGTTATTTTTCCCTAATTAAAGTGTGCTCTTCTTAATCTTTTTTATGCTTCATTCATTCATTTCTAACATGCATTTCTAATTTAGAAGTATGGAGAATTTACCCACTTCGATGGAGAGACAAATACAATTAGCAACTTCCTAAACAAAAGTCCTTGCACACGAACGGTCCTCCTCCTAGAAGCGCGCACTCGAGCCTCCAAAAGCACCAAAACCGTGCTCCCCTTCTTGATGAAAACCGGCCTCTCTTCCCCTTGGTGTTGCAAGCACAATCCCACACACTCTCAATCTTTTAACTCACACAATCACTACTAGATAAGGTATTTTAGACTATAGGTTTGGAAGGATTAATAGGCACAAGAATAACTAGCCATGGGGGACGGGGGGGGTTATTTATACTAAAAATCAAATAGAATGGATGGCCAGGATCAAGTGATTGGTTATAAATAAATAAATTTTTGGGCTTTAGAAAAAAGGCTTTTTGTCTAATTGAAAGAAAGCTTTGTGAAAATAATTTAAAAGCACATATTTAAAAATCAATACTCATCATAACGGAAATAATCATAACACTTAATTCAACCAAAATATTGCACGTGCACACTACGTGCAAAATAAATAATTTTTCATTAAATGAAAAATCAGGGCATTACAACACTCCCTCCTTAGAATAGTTCCGTCCCCGGAACTATAGTCAAGAGCAAGAAAACAAACAACACACACAACAAGAAAAAGATACAAAGATACAAGTCAAGCAAAAAGCTCTGGATAGTCCTTCAACATCCTCTCCTCAGACTCCCAAGTAGCCTCTTCAACCAAATGGTTTCTCCAGACTACCTTGACCATCGGTATCGTCTTATTACTCAAGACTTTCTCTAGATGGTCAACAATCTCGACAGGAGACTCGATGTAATTCAGATCCAACTGCAAACCTTCCGGCACTTCAGGCAAATGATGACTCGGATCTGCAATATAACCTCTCAGCATAGACACATGGAAGACATTGTGCACCTGAGACAACCTTTCCGGTAATTCAAGCCGGTAAGCAGTTTTCCCTATCCTTTTCAATATCTTGTACAGGCCTATAAACCTCGGGGCTAACTTCCCGCCTTTGCCAAAATGAACTACACCTTTACTGGGCGATACTTTCAGAAAGACGAAGTCACCAACCTCAAACTCAAGGTCCCTTCTCCGGTTGTCTGCATAGCTTTTCTACCTGCTCTGAGCTTCTACCAACCTTTTCCTGATCAGAACAATCTTCTCAGAGGTTTGCAGCACAAGCTCAAGACCAAACAACTGACGCTCCCCAACTTCAAACCAACAAACAGGTGTTCTGCACTTCCTGCCATACAAAGCTTCGTACGGCGCCATCCCGATGCTAGTCTGAAAACTGTTGTTGTAGGCAAACTCTACCAAAGGTAAATGCCTTTCCCAACTGCCTCCAAAGTCTAGTACACAACACCGAAGCATATCCTCAAGAATACGGTTGACTCTCTCGGTCTGTCCATTGGTTTGCGGATGAAAAGCAGTGCTGAAATCTGTCTTGGAACCCAAAGCTGTCTGAAGACTCCTCCAGAAATGCGAAGTAAACCGTGCATATCGATCAGACACAATAGTTGACGGAACACCATGAAGCCGGACGATCTCGCCAACATACAACTCAGCTAACTTGTCCATCGAAGCAGTGAGTTTCATCGCCAAAAAGTGAGCGGACTTGGTCAGTCGATCGACTATAACCCAAATCGCATCATTGCCGTTAGGACTTTTAGGCAATCCCGTAATGAAATCCATACTAATGTTATCCCACTTCCATTCCAGAATAGGTAACGGTTGTAATAGACCTCGGGTCTCTGATTTTCGGCTTTGACTTGCTGACAAACCTCACACTTCGCCACAAATTCAGCCACATCCTGCTTCAAACCTGACCACCAGAAATGTTATTTGATGTCTTTGTACATCTTAGTACTCCCAGGATGTACTGACAAAAGGGTAGCATGTGCCTCCTGAAGAATACTCTCTTTCAGATCCGCCTGATTTGGAACACACAGCCTCTCTCCAAACCACAGCACTCCATCCCTTATTTGAAATCCGGGCAACCTGCCAGCACCAACCTGCTCCTTTGCAATGATCCTTCCATTCAGTGTAGGCTGAAGCCTCAACTGAGCCAAAGATGCTCCCAATCCTTGCAAGACAACCTCAATACCTGCTCGATCCAATTCTTCTATTAGATGCTTCTGAGTTGTAATCAAACTGGATAAACTGCTCTTGCGACTAAGTGCATCAGCAACAACATTAGCCTTCCCAGGATGATACTTGATCTCATGTCGCATGTCCTCAAGCACTTTCAACCATCTCCGCTGCCTCAGATTCAGATCCCTCTGCTGATATATGTACTTCAAACTCTTATGGTCCGTGTACATGTTCAACTTCTCACCGTACACGTAGTGCCTCCATTGTTTCAGGACAAAGATAATCATAGCCAAATCTAGATCATGAGTCGGGTAATTCTTCTCATGTGGTCGTAGTTGCCTAAACCCATAAGCGATTACTCTTCCTTCTTGCATTAAGACACAACCAAGCCCACTATGTGAAGCATCGCTATAAACATCATACTCAACACCTGTTCTAGGAAAAGCCAAAATAGGTGCAGTAGTTAGCTTTCAACTCCTGAAAGCTTGCCTCACATTGCTCAGTCCACTTGAAGTTCACATTCTTCTTGGTCAGTCCAGTAAGCGGCACGGCTATCTGAGCATAACCTTGAATGAATCTCCTGTAGTATCCAGTCATCCCAAGAAAACTTCTGACTTCCTTTACTGTAGTAGGCCTTACCCAATCTCTCACTGCCTCTATCTTCTGAGGGTCAGTTTCCACTCCCTCCTTAGAAAGATTTATGACCTAGGAATGCCACTTCAGATTTCCAGAAATCACACTTGGATAACTTGGCATACAACTTCTGCTCTTCCAGCTTCTTCAAAACTGCTGCCAGATGATCGGTGTGCTCCTCCTCTGACTTGGAGTACACGAGAATATCGTCGATAAACACCACGACGAAAGAATCAATAAACGGCCTCAGAACTCTGTTCATTAAATCCATGAAGATTGCGGGTGCATTCGTCACTCCAAATGGCATAACTAAGAATTCGTAATGCCCATGTCGAGTTCTAAATACAGTTTTGTGCACATCTTCAGCTTTCACTCGAACTTGGTGATATCCTGATCTAAGATCTATTTTGGAGAAAACAGCTGCTCCTTGTAGACGATCGAACAAATCATCAATACGAGGAATAGGATACTTATTCTGAACAGTGACCTTATTCAGCTCTCGGTAATCGATACACATTCTCATCGATCCATCCATCTTCTTTACCAAAAGCACTGGTGCTCCCCAAGGTGACGCACTAGGTTGAATAAAGCCTTTCTCCAACACTTCCTCAATCTGTCGTTTCACCTCATCCTGTTCCACTGGAGCCATCCTATACGATATCTTAGAAATGGGTGCACTTCCCGGTTGAACAGTGATGCTGAACTCTACATCACGATGTGGGGGTAACCCAGGAAAATCATGCAAGAACACAGTCGGATAGTCCCGAACTACAGGAATCCCTTGCACTTCCACAAGAATCTCTTCCTTGCGAATAGCTGCCACCAGCTTAGAACACTTCTGCTTCCCTTGGAAAGTGACTTCGGGTCCACCTGGAGCCTTCACTGTTACCGTCTTGGTCTTACACTCGATGCTTGCACTGTACACGGACATCCAATCAATGCCAATGATAACATCGACTCCCAAGATAGTCAGCTCGATCAGATCAATCCCAAAGATTCTGTCTCCAATCACAATCTCACTATCAGCATAATACCGATCAGTGGTTAGAGTTTCCCCTGATGGAGTAGCTACTGTCAAGATCTTGCTTGGAAAAATCTTCGGTTCAACTCCCAACACTTTAGCAAATTTTGGTGACACAAAAGTATGAGAGGAACCAGTATCGAACAACACAACAGCTTTCATTCCATTAAGATAAAGTTCTCCTGTTACATAATATACACTCATTACGTAACAGTTCACTAAACAGTAGGAAAAAGAAATGACAAAAACCTCTAAACATCAGCCCTCGTACCAGTGATGACATGATCTACTTCATCAGCATCAGCTTCCGTCAAGGCAAATACTCGCCCTAGTTGGTACGGTCTCTTCCCAGTCTCCTGCGTTGGTACATTGCGATCACCATTCCGTGGTTTGAGACATTGAGATCGGTAATGTCCTGTTTCACCACACATGTAGCAAGTTACCGCAGGAGGTCTCACCACAATGTTTCCAGGTCCTCCAGCCACACTAATAGTGTTCGCCCCTGTCGGTTTGAACCTTTGTGCAGATGGTTGCCCCTTGAAACTCCCAGAATTGGCGGACCTCTTCCCATACTGCCAGTTGTTCCTCCGGTTCTGAACAACATGAAACTGTTCCATACCTGCTTCCGTCGCTGCTGCTCTCTTGACCAACTTGTCAAATCTTCTAATACCAAGAGGTATCATCCGGGACCTCAAACTCGGTCTCAATCTATGCTCGAACTTACGAGCCTTCTTAGCCTCATCCATCACTAATTCTAGAGCATACCTAGAGAGCTGAGTAAATTTGGTCTCGTACGCTCTCACTGACATGCCGCCTTGCTGTAGTGATAGAAATTCCATAGCCTTCTTTTCTTGAACATCGGAGGGGAAATAGTGACTGCGGAATTCTTCCAGAAATTCCTCCCAGCCAAGCACTATGCCTCCCATCGTCCTCTTCATCGACTGCCACCATACAGCTGCGTCCTTCTCAAATTGTAGAGTTGCCAACTTCACTTTACTGCCTTCAGGGGTCTCCAGCACTTCAAAGATTGTCTCTACTTGACGAATCCAGTTGTCAGCCGCATCAGGGTCTGACTTTCCTTCGAATACCGGTGGTTTCATTCGTTTGAACGATTCCACTAGTTTAATCGCTTCGGGTACCGAATTCACAGGTCCCCTTCCTTGGTTCATGGCCACGGCGTTGAGCGTCCGATAGACCCTCGCAAGTTTCGTTTCCAGATCCAGACCTTCACCGTTTCTAGCTCCTCTTCTAGCCATATTCTGATGCAAAATATCCATTAAATTCGAAGTATAAGATGTGAATTTTAAATCAAGTTGCATTTCATTGAATTCCAAACTTTATACATTCGAATTGAAAAACAATTCTTGACATCAGAATGAAAATAGTAGAAGCTACAACAGTCTAACTCCTACGGTTTCTCTTCGCTTCTCGAAGTTCTCCCCGTAGTTCATCAACTTCATTCTTCAGCACATCGGTCAGATTCTTCCTCTTCTCGAGTTCCCATACACGATGGCTGAGAACAGAAAAGTCGTCCTTACGCTTTGCCAGCTGAGCCTCCAATAATCCGACTCTCTCTCGCAGTGTTTCTACCTGCCTCTGAAGAGAAGTCACAAGACTATTCGGAACTGGTTCTTCTTCTTCATCAGAAGAAGAGTCATCAGATGAATCTGGAGGTGGGGTGATCTCTCGGGATTCAGGCCATTCTTCTCCATCAGAATCTGCTTGCCCTGGATAGTACTCGTCCTCGGAATCTGCCTATCCAGGATGGTACTCATCCTCAATGATATGCCAGTCATCGTCTCAGCAGGGTCGAAGTGGTCAGCCATCTTAGAAAATAGGGAGGAAGAAGCATAAGTCATAGAGCAACACAAATGTAAGTCACTTACATTTAAATCTCTCGACTTAAACACACACTCTAATGTCCCCTACAAGGGTGTCGTTCCTTATAAATTTGTACAAGTGTGGAAAGCGTGGCTCTGATACCACTCTGTAACGCCCCGAATCCCAAATACACTGAATTCGAGTTGTTCTACAGGATCTTTCCGCTTCCTTTAGTACAATTTTACAAGGAAATTTGAACATTTCACTTTACATCAGAGTTTACATGATTACATTACACTTTACATTGCACAGCGGAAGTAAACTTGACAACAATGAAACAAACGTACAACAACATTGAATAATCTTTAAGCATTTGTTCCTCTTTAATCTGTATCAAGCCATTTACCTGCATATAAGACTGTGGGTACGTTAGTTTATTCAACCGACGATCATTATACACGGCCATCCTCTCTATGCCGGAAATAGTATAACTTATTTTCCATATTTAGCAAACACAAACTTGTCACATATCAAATTAAAGGGACTACCCTATTGATGTCGTGTTGTGATTGTGTACTTAGTCCTTAATGTATTTATTTATATTACATGACACTAATGCGCACTTGTTCGGATTCTATGCATCCCATACTACATAGGTCCGAGGGCAAGCCCTTAATCGTTCTTCATCTTTGTAGGGTTCAATCCCTCGCCATGACTTAATCTACTACTGTAATTACGGTAGGTATCTTAGATGATCTATGAGTACAAGCACGTGTACAGAAAATCCTAGAGGGGAATCCCACGTCATGTCACGACGCATCGTGAAGACAGCCTGTGGCAATTCAGCCTCCTTCATGGCACACGATCCTCTTGCAGTCACCAAACATCCCACAAGCGTCGCCACCAGGACGATAATTCTGGAGTAGTGCCCACGCCATGTCTTGACGGATCAAGCAGGCAGCCTGTGGATCACTCTCACTCCGTCAATCCGATGGCCCTCATACTCGTGTTTTTCTCCTACTTTCATCACGTCTCCACTATGTACTAATCCTTAGTTTTTATCAAAATCATGAACAAAAATCAAAGCTCTGGAGTTAGCCTCTCCACTAAACCAGACTTATTCATTCATTCAAACATGACCAACCTTGGTCTTTCTTTTAAATTTTCATTTCATTTATTTCCAATGCCGGATGAGACTTAGCTACTCCTTTTGTTTCAATTTTCAATTCACAATTTCCAAAATGAGCATTTCCAACTCATAAATTCATTTGTTAATTTGTCATACTCAAAAGTATTTCTCTTTTCCAATCATGATTTCTAATTCGTTCAAATAGTTTATAACTATACATGAAATTCAACTATTCATCATGTAACTCATGAAATGTTATTTTCACATAAACACCCACATCGCTAATTATTCAATCAAAGGTGAACATTTACGCTACATAATTTCCACACTATTCTCAAATGAGAATAATTTGCATCACATCACACAATATAATTTCTTTTTGCCAAATTAATTTTCTAATCCTTCATTTCAAATCATTTTTGCAAGATATAATTTCACAAAGAATATCAATGTAGAACTATAGTTCTATTTACTCATTTAGTCACAAATTATACGTTACTTTATGTAAATCATTTCCAAATTATTTTTAATAAGTCCCATGTATTTTTAGAAGAATAGTCATATTTTTTTCATAATTTTTGGACCACCAAAACACCCAAAAAAATAATTTTCCCTAAACTGCCGATGCCAAGGATCGAACCCATCACCAAGGAGAACACAGCCGAAGGCACAGACCAACAGGCCATTTGTGCCAGCGGTATAAAGGGAAGGCAGAGAATATTTAATGCTCTCGGTCGCTGATTCTTATACTTTTAAAAATTCATGAACAAAATATGGTGCCACAGGGATTCGAACCGACCACCACAGGGAACCCAACCGCATACTCTGACCACTTGAGCTACGCGCTCAGGTTGTCAAGGTACAACTTAAATTCTTTTTGTTATCATTCTCTCTGTTATTAAGACAATTCGATATTCAACAAGTCCTTATTTCATTTTGTTTTTTTTATATAAAAACTACTGAAAATTTCCAGATTGACTAACATTATCATAAGTTATATTCCAGTATAATAAAATAATTTTTCCAATAATCAAAACACATTTTCATACATTTAATTGAAATTGTGAACTATCACTACCACATTTCTTCTTTTTCGACATCTCTTAACAACTAACGCCATTAATCTCTTTATCAACAATTTTCACTTTAATTTTCTGTCTTTAATCATCTACCTAACATACAAACTCATATTTTAATTTATTCATGCCCACATTAACACAAAAGATCTATTTAACACATGAAATAGCATTATCAACCTACTAGCTTTTGTATGTAATTCTTGATGGTAATAAATGTGTTTTCTTCAATCAATCCATGATCCTAATCAATTCACATACAACTTAAATAATAGAACCACATACAAATTTGCATATCCACATTTCAATCATTCAATGGGTTATTTTTCACTAATTAAAGTGTGCTCTTCTTAATCTTTTTCATGCTTCATTCATTCATTTCTAACATGCATTTCTAATTTAGAAATATGGAGAATTTACCCACCTCGATGGAGAGACAAACACAATTAGCAACTTCCTAAACAAAAGTCCTTGCACACGAACGGTCCTCCTCCTAGAAGCGCGCACTCGAGCCTCCAAAAGCACCAAAACCGAGCTCCCCTTCTTGATGAAAACCGGCCTCTCTTTCCCTTGGTGTTGCAAGCACAATCCTACACACTCTCAATCTTTTAACTTACACAATCACTACTAGATAAGGTATTTTAGACTATATCTTTGGAAGGATTAATAGGCACAAGAATAACTAGCCATGGGGGGGTATTTATACTAAAAATCTAAGAGAATGGATGGCTAGGATCAAGTGATTGGTTATAAGATGGAGGGCTAAGATGAAATTAGGAGTTGCATTAACTACCCACCACCAAGTAACCACCAAGCACGATCACCACTAAAATTTTGATTTTCCCTCCAAAAGATTACAACCGGCCATGCTAGGAATGTGCATATTGCACGTGTACGTGCAATGCACGTGCATGCCACTTGGTCAAAAAATTGTACATTGAATTTTTGTATAAAAATAAAATAGTCTTTAAATTGTATTCTACATGACAAGTTGTATAAAAATAGTTCATGGGCTTTAGTTTTTGGGCCAAAATAATAATTTTAAAAATAAAATAAATAAATTAAATTTTTGGGCTTTAGGAAAAAGGCTTTTTGTCTAATTAAAAGAAAGCTTTGTGAAAATAATCTAAAAGCACATATTTAAAAATCCATACTCATCATAATGGAAATAATCATAACACTTAATTCAACCAAAATATTGCACGTGCACACTACGTGCAAAATAAATAATTTTTCATTAAATGAAAAATCAGGGCATTACAACACTTCCTCCTTAGAATAGTTCCGTCCCCGGAACTACAGTCAAGAGCGAGAAAACAAACAACACTCACAATAAGAAAAAGATACAAAGATACAAATCAAGCAAAAAGCTCTGGATAGTCCTTCAACATCTTCTCCTCAGACTCCCAAGTAGCCTCTTCAACCAAATGGTTTCTCCAGACTATCTTGACCATCGGTATCGTCTTATTCCTCAAGACTTTCTCTCGATGGTCAACAATCTCGACAGAGACTCGATGTAATTCAGATTCAATTGCAAACCTTCTGGCACTTCAGGCAAATGATGACTCGGATATGGAATATAACCTCTCAGCATAGACACATGGAAGACATTGTGCACCTGAGACAACTCTTTCGGTAATTCAAGCCGGTAAGCAGTTTTTCCTATCCTTTTCAATATCTTGTATAGGCCTATAAACCTCGGGGCTAACTTCCCGCCTTTGCCAAAACGAACTACACCTTTACTGGGCTATACTTTCAGAAAGACGAAGTCACCAACCTCAAACTCAAGGTCCCTTCTCCGGTTGTCTGCATAGCTTTTCTGCCTGCTCTGAGCTTCTACCAACCTTTTCCTGATCAGAACAATCTTCTCAGAGGTTTGCCGCACAAGCTCAGGACCAAAAAATTGACGCTCCCCAACTTCAAACCAACAAACAGGTGTTCTGCACTTCCTTCCATACAAAGCTTCGTACGGCGCCATCCCGATGCTAGTCTGAAACTGTTGTTGTAGGCAAACTCTACCAAAGGTAAATGCCTTTCCCAACTGCCTCCAAAGTCTAGTACACAACACCGAAGCATATCCTCAAGAATACGGTTGACTCTCTCGGTCTGCCCATCGGTTTGCGGAAGAAAAGCAGTGCTGAAATCTATCTTGGTACCCAAAGCTGTCTGAAGACTCCTCCAGAAATGCAAAGTAAACCGCGCATCTCGATTAGACACAATAGTTGACGGAACACCACGAAGCCGGACGATCTCGCCAACATACAACTCAGCTAACTTGTCCATCGAAGCAGTGAGTTTCATCGCCAAAAAGTGAGCGGACTTGGTCAGTCGATCGACTATAACCCAAATTGCATCATTGCCTTTAGGACTCTTAGGCAATCCCGTAATGAAATCCATACTGATTTTATCCCACTTCCATTCCGAAATAGGTAACGGTTGTAATAGACCTCCGGGTCTCTGATTTTTGGCCTTGACTTGCTGACAAACCTCACACTTCGCCACAAATTCAGCCACATCCCGCTTCAAACCTGACCACCAGAAATGCTGTTTGATGTCTTTGTACATCTTAGTACTCCTAGGAGGTACTGACAAAAGAGTAGCATGTGCCTCCTGAAGAATACTCTCTTTCAGATCCGCCTGATTTGGAACACACAGCCTCTCTCCAAACCACAACACTCCATCCCTGATTTGAAATCCGGGCAACCTGCCAGCACCAACCTGCTCCTTCATCACCAAAATATCAGTATCAACCTCCTAACTTGCAATGATCCTTCAATTTAGTGTAGGCTGAAGCCTCAACTGAGCCAAAGATGCTCCCAATCCTTGCAAGATAACCTCAATACCTGCTCGATCCAATTCTTTAATCAGATGCTTCTGGGTTGTAATCAAACTGGCTAAACTGCTCTTGCGACTAAGTGCATCAGCAACAACATTAGGCTTCCCAGGATGATACTTGATCTCAGGTCGCATGTCCTCAAGCACTTTCAACCATCTCCGCTGCCTCAGATTCAGATCCCTCTGCTGATATATGTACTTCAAACTCTTGTGGTCCGTGTAATGTTCAACTTCTCACCGTACACGTAGTGCCTCCATTGCTTCAGGGCAAAGATAATCGTAGCCAACTCTAGATCATGAGTCGGGTAATTCTTCTCATGTGGTCGTAGTTGCCTAGACCCATAAGCGATTACTCTTCCTTCTTGCATTAAGACACAACCAAGCCCACGATGTGAAGCATCGCTATAAACATCATACTCAACACCTGCTCTAGGTAAAGCCAAAATAGGTGCAGTAGTCAGCTTCTCTTTTAACTCCTGAAAGCTTGCCTCATATTGCTCAGTCCACTTGAAGTTCACATTCTTCTTGGTCAGTCCTGTAAGCAGCACGGCTATCTGAGCATAACCTTGAATGAATCTCCTGTAGTATCCAGTCATCCCAAGAAAACTTCTGACTTCCTTTACTGTAGTAGGCCTTACTCAATCTCTCACTGCCTCTATCTTCTGAGGGTCAGTTGCCACTCCCTCCTTAGAAAATATGTGACCTAGGAATGCCATTTCAGATTTCAAGAAATCACACTTGGATAACTTGGCATACAACTTCTGCTCTTCCAGCTTCTTCAAAACTGCTGCCAGATGATCGGTGTGCTCCTCCTCTGACTTGGAGTACACGAGAATAACGTCGATAAACACCACGACGAAAGAATTAATAAACGGCCTCAGAACTCTGTTCATTAAATCGATGAAGATTGCTGGTGCATTCGTCACTCCAAATGGCATAACTAAGAATTCGTAATGCCCATGTCGAGTTCTAAATTCAGTTTTGTGCACATCTTCAGCTTTCACTCGAACTTGGTGATATCCTGATCGAAGATCTATGTTGGAGAAAACAGCTGCTCCTTGTAGACGATCGAACAAATCATCAATACGAGGAATAGGATACTTATTCTGAACAGTGACCTTATTCAGCTCTCGGTAATCGATACACATTCTCATCGATCCATCCTTCTTCTTTACCAAAAGCACTGGTGCTCCCCAAGGTGACGCACTAGGTTGAATAAAGCCTTTCTCTAACACTTCCTCAATCTGCCGTTTCACCTCATCCTGTTCCACTGGAGCCATCCTATACGGTGCCTTAGAAATGGGTGCACTTCCCGGTTGAACAGTGATGCTGAACTCTACATCACGATGTGGGGGTAACCCAGGAAAATCATCCAAGAACACAGTCTGATAGTCCCGAACTACAGGAATCCCTTGCACTTCCACAGGAATCTCTTCATTGCGGATAGCTTCCACCAGCTTAGAACACTTCTGCTTCCCTTGGAAAGTGACCTCAGGTCCACCTGTAGCCTTCACTGTTACCGTCTTGGTCTTACACTCGATGCTTGCACTGTACACGGACATTGTAACACCCCAATTTTTTTTTTTTTTTTTTTTTTGAAAACTAAGTCTCCAAATTCATTTCTTTCAATTTCTATATCACTTTGATCATAAACTAAGTAAGTTATATTTCAGGGAAAATTTTGGCAGAGTCTCCCCTGTAAATTTTGCCCCGAAACACAAAAAGCTTACGGAATTCTGCTCAAAATTCCATAGCTCACAAACCGCATAATATTTTCATGGGCTCCCCAGGCCAAAATGAGCAGATACACACAGGCAATATAAAATAATGCTCTGGGGGCCAAACTCATAACGGATTATCAAATATCAATTAAAAACTATGAATTTCTTTGAAAAACGAGGTAAAATCTTAGAAAAATCATGGTAAGACTTACCCCAGAGCCTGATACTCCACGACAAGATGGGTACGGGTCACCAACATACTACACCACCTCACACTATACTCATCATCATCATATACAGGCTTATACACTCATAATACAATTTAAATCATAAATTTTACTATTCCTATAACTAAATGGTACAAATTTTTAATATAAAAATTTATCCTACCCATCCACGCCTCACCTCTGCACTGATGAGAACCTGCAACAGTGGGGGATCCAGGGTAGTCCTCCGACTCCCCTAACCCCCCAAACACTAAGGGGTTAGCCATTTCTGGTGTGAGTTTAATTATTAATCTAACGACAAATTAACATAGTATAAAGAAAATAGTTTAAACTTACGAATACCAAATTAAGATAATGCAACCTGAATCCTGAACACAACAACATCGTCAATACAGTGATAAATCACATACTTTGTCAATCCTGCATTCAATTATTTAATTATCCATACTTCCCACATTTCATAATACACTTCACATCAACCTCGTATATATATATAAATATACTTATCTTATATTCGCATAATACGAATATTCATCTTTCCACACTTATCGTCATATCAGCATTTCACTATTTATATTAATATAACTACATGATGTTATTACATCATTTCTCCAACTCTATTTAGCCATGCGTTTCATTTACTTATATTATGTCATCAACACACACATTCATCCTGGAAGTTGTGCCAAGGCAGGTAGTTCCCACCATTTCCACGGAAATAGCAGGCGAGTAGTTCCCCGACACACTCCCAAGGTACACAAACTCATATCACAACATACTTTCTTTAATAACCATTGTCATACCCAATCTCATAAAACAGGTATTTATTTTATTATGTTATAAAAGTATCACATCATAAACATATGCATCTATTCTCATACTACCACCTTCCTTCATATCTTACGACATAATTACCACATCTCATTGCATATGCGATCTACTCACATTTCATCACATCATTAACACCTCATTAATTAGAATACTTATACTCATTACATCACAACCATGTTTTATAGCTCATTCACATCTTATCATATCACTTTAGTAATTACTTTTTCTTATAACAATAAATCTTATTATCATTTTCACTTAATCCCCAAACACACTCTGGGGCCACCACGTATCACATCCCATAGCCGATAGCTTGGGTAATAATCACTGTACCTCAAACACACAGTTTAGGTAATATCACATCACATCTCAAACCGATAGCTTGATTATTAATTTTATTTCAATCACTTATCATCTTCACTTCACTTTATTTCTCCTTTCTATTAATCATTACCACTATTATATCCACTCACCCTGCGAATTATGCCAAGGCAGGTAGTTCCCACAATTTCCACTGAAATTGCAGGCAGGTAGTTCCTTGACACAATTCCAAGGTACAACACATATCAACTGTATTTTACTTTAATGATCACACACATAATACAATTACTTCGTATTATTCCTGATAACACATCTCTTTTATTATTTTTTTTCATCTTAAATTAATCACAATCTGCATTTATCACTTCTTTTCATATACTAACTCATAGCACGTTCACTTTCACATTTACTTCATTCACACAACTTTTTTTTCCACACACAGTCCACAATTTACTATCCACTTTCTTTTCCACACCCCATTTCACATTCCACTTTCCACTTTCTTTATTACCATATTTATTATTAACACTTATTTATTTTATTAGTTTGTCGACCAGTGAGCCACAGTATCCCAACATACTGAAAGCCGACAGCCCAGTAAACACGCGGTCCGATGCTCATACAGAGTCTTACTCGTCCGAGGCTACGTCTTCCTCCTAGCCGAACTAGCGAGGAAAAAACCACGTCCCAGGTAAACTGGGTGCTTCCTCCCAGCCGAAGCCAAGAGGGAAAAACCACGTCCCAGGTAAACTGGGTGCTTCCTCGCGACGTCTGTCATCGAGGGAAAAACCACGTCCCAGGTAAACTGGGTGCTTCCTCCCAGCCGATAGCCAGGAGGGAAAAACCACGTCCCAGGTAAACTGGGTGCTTCCTCGCGACGTCTGTCATCGAGGGAAAACCGGGCCTCAAGCCGATAGCTTGGGCGATAAAATCACTTACCCCAAACATAGTTTGGGTCCACTATTCCCAAGCCGGTCCTTGGGCATTAGGAGGTCTAGCCCAAACCCCCAGGATTGCTGTAGGTACGGGTCAACAAAGCCATCTGTTATTAGCATTTATCATTACATCTTTTCACCTTATTAAATCAACACAAAGCATCACAGCTTTTAATTAAACAATTGCCATATTCTAAGCTTTAATCATGTGAATTAATAACACCTTTTATTAACACATACCATCTCACTTTTTATCTTGCATTTGATGCACATCTGATGTCCACGATATAATTATCATCTCAGTATATCACTGATATACACACCATGTTATTTATTTTGCCATAACATCACCCATTATAAATACCATGCTATTTACTACTTCATTAAATCACCCATAAACATACACCAAGTTATATTGTAAATAAAAGAATTATAAGACGTTAGTCTGTATCGTAAGCGTATCAAAATATATAAATCATCACAGAATAATATCATATTATTGCCCATTATTTCACTTCGAACATAGTTAAAATGTAAACACGTATCCAAATATTAATTTCATCCGCTATTGCATCACACGTCATAATCATTTATATGTATATTACAAATATACCCCACACATGCGGGTGTCCCAGACAAAGGGGCCAAAATCACTTATTTCCTCTAATTAAATCTCATAATATCCAATTATAGCATACTAGGTCATACACCTTATTTCATGCAAGTAAAATCACCTATAAGGGTCTATATGTCCCAAAACATGCCCAAAACATGCATTATAAATACACGAGTTTCCAACACATGATCACAATCACTAATTTCTTCTAATTACATCATATAACCTCCGTCCATAACATGCTATCCCATATACAAGGCTCCGCATATGCCAAATTACTTATATCGGCCTATATACCCAAAAACATGCACGAAACATGCACGGGGCGAAAATATGCATAAACAATTCAATATATTTAGTTTTTATACTTCAACACATCACATTAACCCATAATATAGGTTTTATATATTTAAAATAGTTAATTTCATCAAATATCTCAAAATCCCATTTTCGGGCCTTAAAAATCCATATTTTTCGGAAAATTGAATTTTTAGCATAACTTCTATCAAGTATATCGAAATGCCACGAAATTTGGCCACAATATAGAATATACCTAATTACAACATACTCACCTGACGGCTCAAGCAAACGATGTCCCACGTCCGTCCTGTAGCCAGTCGAAGTTCGACTTTTTCCTCCTAATTGAAAAATTATAGAACCGATTAGTTTAAAACTCAAAACTCGGCCTACGAACCTCCAAACTCGAATCCGTCTTCACCCACACGTTACAAATGACCTAAGTAGCCGAGCTACATCGACGGATTTCGAATTTGGGTCCCCATACAAACATTCCCTTATTGATCGGAGGCTTTCTAATAAGAAAAATTCATATTTTCTAATTTCTTTAATCCGCTTTTTCCTAATATCATATATTAGGATTAATAATAATAATGAGACTCAACTACACCTCCGAACTCATCAAATCCTCACCTCTATATCGCGCGGACATTTCACCGAACACCCGGCGTGCACTTTTCACCTATAATTCATTTCACTCAATTTAATTGAGCTGGAAGCCTATAAAAATCATCCTAAATTCATATTAATCCTTGCATAATACTCTACACCCTCATATGCATTTTCTACAAGTATTTGGATCGAGTTTTCTACCCGATTTCATAAACTCCTATAGTTCGAGTTTATTCCAACATCACCACTCCCCATTTTATTCTAATGGTTCTACTAAAATTTACTACCATAAAAGAGATAATTCTCACATATATATAATTCTCTTTTACAAACCCAAAACCCTAATTTATTAACAACTCGCAATTTCTCTATCAATCCACTAATTCCTCAAATCTTTCACTTCCAACCTCTCTAAATCTCTCTACCAAAATAATCCTACTCAATAAAACTAACCCCACTTAATTTTATACGAATAAATAAAATAGGGTATACCTTTTCGGAATCATTTCAAAAATCCGACACTTCCACGATGTAGAGAACCCTCCAATTAGCCTATCCCCCAATTTAATTTGGATTTGGCAAAGGGACGAAGTGGATTGGAGCGGGAGAATGGGAGGCCGATGGGTTCGGCTGGCTTCTTTGGTTTCGATCGGAATGGAGAAAAAAAAAGAATGGAGAAGGAAGGAGGAGAGAAGGGGGGGGGGGGGGGGGGGGGTTTAATAAAATTTTATAATAAAAGTATATTTTTATAAAGGGATATTTGCATATAGGCCCCCAGATCTCTAGACATTTCAAATAAGCCCCAACTTTATACTTTTAATAACACTAATAATGCAAAATACATTAAATATCACATCACAATTCTCTAAAATTATGAAATAAGGTAAACAATATTTCTTTACACAAAACCCGACTCATAACTTCAATATATCACCTATACCAATCCAACAAAATATATTAAAACAACTTCATAATAATCCTTCAAAATAATAAAATAAATGAACAATAATTATTCACATAAATTCTCGACTCATAGCCCCCAATATATCAATAACACCAATCAACCACAAATATCCATACCAATATCAATATAAAAATAATTAATAATAAAATATAGCTTAAAAATAATTCTCACCCCTACAAAATATAAAAACGAATAAATTTCGGTATTTTAAAATCCGAGGTGTTACATTCTACACACCTCAAAAGAAGCTCGTCCTCGAGCTACGGGGTTTTAAGAAAACTCCTCGAACAAAGTCAAGATACTTACTCCTCACCATTTCCTAAGGTTCCAAGGACATTATCTGCATCAGAACTTCATTGCCCCTGTAACAACTGTACAACTTGTCGTCTAGTCGATCGCACTATCGATCTATAATAACCACTGGCCTCATAGGATCTGTTACATCCAATGCCACATCCAGCTGGACTTCAATCTACAACGGCTCCACACTGAAGATAGATCCTTCACACTTTCTCGACATAGAAACAAGAATTACATCAAGAATGCCCGATGTCTCAAAAATACGCTTCAAACAATATACCACAATTTCAATTCTTTCTAAAACTCTGTAGGGGCCAACAAACCCCTAGGTCTAACTTTTCCCGGTTTCTAAAACGACGTAGTTCATGAACAAAGGATACTTTCAAGAATACCCAAATCTTCAATCTCTCACTTCAAGAGGCTTTTGCCGCTAATCTGCATAATCATTTTCTTTTGTCCACTACACACCTCAAAAGAGGCTTATCCATGCTCACCTGATAATTAATATTCTTCCTCATTCCGGACTACTAAAATATTCTCCTGGAAATCTTGATTCATCTTCATGCCACCAAAATGATAATATATTGTGCCTAAGGAACATTCTCCATCACCCGCTACCACAAGCCATCCTCATCAAGAACAAATTTACGATAATAACAAGAATTTCCTACTGCCTACTGACCAATCCGCATCACATTCATTAATCTCATCCAGAATTCGACCACGCATTCTCTGTCACAAACAGAAATTTTTGAATTCAAGTTTGACTGGTCAGCTGTATAATGGACGTTGTACTGATAAATTGCCCACATATAAGGTCATGTCGACCTCTACCACTGAAATAAAATCATTTTGATCCGATGACTTTTAACACCATCCTCTCCTGGGACGTAATAAAAGCCAAAATCCTCTGATCCAATTACAACACCCGTCACCTCATTGCTGTCCCGGTTGATATTTCACTTCCGCACCCAAGCTACTAGTGAACTCGAGTCACCTCTGTTGCCTCAGGCTAAGCTCCTACTACAAAAGAAATAAGCACTTCAACTCTTCTGCACTGTTCAAAACTGAAATGCTTCCCAACAAGAAATATCTTCACATCTTTATTGCATATACTACTACCACCAGTTTCAAAGCCGGGTAAGATAACTCACTCTATAGGACCACAACGGCCTAAATGCCTAAGCCATAAGTCTTCCCTCATGCATCAAGCTGCACCTGCCTATATCACATGTATCCGCATCTATTCGAGGAGACACTCCCTTTTCGGAGTAATCAAAACACAAGCTATCGTTAATTCTTCCTAATTCTTCCTTTAACTCTTGAAAATATCTTTCCACGCTGTTCGGATCATACCAACGGCTCATTCTTTATGATAAAATGAGTTATTGGTACCACAATAATAGAAAATTGAGGAATGAACCTTCGATAATAGTCAGTTAGAACCAAGAAACTCTGAATTTCTAACACATCCGAGGGTTATTTCTCGTCTTTTCACCTTTTGAAATTTTTTTCGGATCCACAATACGCTTTCAATAGACACAATGTATCCCAAAATTTACACTTCTCGCCCCCAAAAATGACAATCTACAGACTTTTCATACCGCTTCTAGTCCCAACGAGTCTACAACTCAATTCGGAGGTGCCATCTATGCCCCTCCACACCTGCGAAAATACACCAAATATCATTCACATATACAATCATACCCTGTTAATATAAGGGTGAAAGGCCCAATTCGTCAAATTCATAAAAACTGCAAGGACGTTCGCCAGCCCAAAAGATATCACTAAGAACTTATCCAATTCATACCGAGTACGAAAAACAATTCCTGAGGTTTTTCCCCTTTCAAGGATTATCTAATAGTACTCGGTGTGCAACTCTAATCGGGAGATTAGCGACACTCCCCACAACTCATCCAACCAATTATCTATTCTCAACAATGAATACTTAATAATCACCTTACTTAGTACACCTTCTCGGTGAACTGCCTTCTTTGTTACAATACTGCAGAAGCGCCCTACGGCGTATCACTTGAACCGATACCCTTTATCAATAACCTCTCCTCAAATTCTCTTTAATCTCTTCCCATTCCTAAAGTGCTACACCACAAGCTGAATTAGAAATTGGAATCATACCAAATATCAAATCGATCTTGAACTCTAGAGTTCACCAAAGTGGGGGACTAAAAACCTCTTCAATTATATCAAAAACTTTGCAAACCACATCAACAATCTCAATATTTGCCTTAAATGTTTCCACCAAACCCAACGGGCATAATCTTCATCGTCCAAGGCACTACATATAATCAAAACTGGGTTTCATCGGGCTGTCTCACCCTGAATCCTCCCTGTACCATACCCCAACTACGCAGATGACCTACATAACCTTCTACAACCAATCAATCTCCCCAAATATGGGATAAAACCATAACCACACATCACTCCTCAATCTATAACACATACACCTATAGAACATATGTCCATAGGACCTACACCAGATCTCCTGGGAAAAGCCCCTTACGGCACACAGCAATCAATATAATGGAATACTCCAATAGTGTGCAATTCACACCGGGATTTCTACAGAGATCAACCCATATGCAGGGTCATGAAAGGAAATGCTGACTCAAGGTCAGACCAAAGTCTAATGGGGATCACACCATTCCACATTACAATCTATAATTCAACAAAACACCCGCATAAACCACACTCTCTATCTCCGACTAAGCAATAATGAACCCATACTCACATGACAACATCACTAGGATTAACTGAATTCCTAGTTAACCTAAGCTCTGATACCAAACTGTAACACCCCAATTTTTTTTTTTTTTTTTTTTTGAAAACTAAGTCTCCAAATTCATTTCTTTCAATTTCTATATCACTTTGATCATAAACTAAGTAAGTTATATTTCAGGGAAAATTTTGGCAGAGTCTCCCCTGTAAATTTTGCCCTGAAACACAAAAAGCTTACGGAATTCTGCTCAAAATTCCGTAGCTCACAAACCGCATAATATTTTCGTGGGCTCCCCAGGCCAAAATGAGCAGATACACACAGGCAATATAATATAATGCTCTGGGGGCCAAACTCATAACGGATTATCAAATATCAATTAAAAACTATGAATTTCTTTGAAAAACGAGGTAAATTCTTAGAAAAATCATGGTAAGACTTACCCCAGAGCCTGGTACTCCACGACAAGATAGGTACGGGTCACCAACATACTACACCACCTCACACTATACTCATCATCATCATATACAGGCTTATACACTCATAATACAATTTAAATCATAAATTTTACTATTCCTATAACTAAATGGTACAAATTTTTAATATAAAAATTTATCCTACCCATCCACGCCTCACCTCTGCACTGATGAGAACCTGCAACAGTGGGGGATCCAGGGTAGTCCTCCGACTCCCCTAACCCCCCAAACACTAAGGGGTTAGCCATTTCTGGTGTGAGTTTAATTATTAATCTAACGACAAATTAACATAGTATAAAGAAAATAGTTTAAACTTACGAATACCAAATTAAGATAATGCAACCTGAATCCTGAACACAACAACATCGTCAATACAGTGATAAATCACATACTTTGTCAATCCTGCATTCAATTATTTAATTATCCATACTTCCCACATTTCATAATACACTTCACATCAACCTCGTATATATATATAAATATACTTATCTTACATTCGCATAATACGAATATTCATCTTTCCACACTTATCGTCATATCAGCATTTCACTATTTATATTAATATAACTACATGATGTTATTACATCATTTCTCCAACTCTATTTAGCCATGCGTTTCATTTACTTATATTATGTCATCAACACACACATTCATCCTGGAAGTTGTGCCAAGGCAGGTAGTTCCCACTATTTCCACGGAAATAGCAGGCGAGTAGTTCCCTGACACACTCCCAAGGTACACAAACTCATATCACAACATACTTTCTTTAATAACCATTGTCATACGCAATCTCATAAAACAGGTATTTATTTTATTATGTTATAAAAGTATCACATCATAAACATATGCATCTACTCTCATACTACCACCTTCCTTCATATCTTACGACATAATTACCACATCTCATTGCACATGCGATCTACTCACATTTCATCACATCATTAACACCTCATTAATTAGAATACTTATACTCATTACATCACAACCATGTTTTATAGCTCATTCACATCTTATCATATCACTTTAGTAATTACTTTTTCTTATAACAATAAATCTTATTATCATTTTCACTTAATCCCCAAACACACTCTGGGGCCACCACGTATCACATCCCATAGCCGATAGCTTGGGTAATAATCACTGTACCTCAAACACACAGTTTGGGTAATATCACATCACATCTCAAACCGATAGCTTGATTATTAATTTTATTTCAATCACTTATCATCTTCACTTCACTTTATTTCTCCTTTCTATTAATCATTACCACTATTATATCCACTCACCCTGCGAACTATGCCAAGGCAGGTAGTTCCCACAATTTCCACTGAAATTGCAGGCAGGTAGTTCCTTGACACAATTCCAAGGTACAACACATATCAACTGTATTTTACTTTAATGATCACACACATAATACAATTACTTCGTATTATTCCTGATAACACATCTCTTTTATTTTTTTTTTCATCTTAAATTAATCACAATCTGCATTTATCACTTCTTTTCATATACTAACTCATAGCACGTTCACTTTCACATTTACTTCATTCACACAACTTTTTTTTCCACACACAGTCCACAATTTACTATCCACTTTCTTTTCCACACCCCATTTCACATTCCACTTTCCACTTTCTTTATTACCACATTTATTATTAACACTTATTTATTTTATTAGTTTGTCGACCAGTGGGCCACAGTATCCCAACATACTGAAAGCCGTCAGCCCAGTAAACACGCGGTCCGATGCTCACATAGAGTCTTACTCGTCCGAGGCTACGTCTTCCTCCTAGCCGAACTAGCGAGGGAAAAACCACATCCCAGGTAAACTGGGTGCTTCCTCCCAGCCGAAGCCAAGAGGGAAAAACCACGTCCCAGGTAAACTGGGTGCTTCCTCGCGACGTCTGTCATCGAGGGAAAAACCACGTCCCAGGTAAACTGGGTGCTTCCTCCCAGCCGATAGCCAGGAGGGAAAAACCACGTCCCAGGTAAACTGGGTGCGTCCTCGCGACGTCTGTCATCGAAGGAAAACCGGGCCTCAAGCTGATAGCTTGGGCGATAAAATCACTTACCCCAAACATAGTTTGGGATCCACTATTCCCAAGCCGGTCCTTGGGCGTTAGGAGGTCTAGCCCAAACCCCCAGGATTGCTGTAGGTACTGGTCAACAAAGCCATCTGTTATTAGCATTTATCATTGCATCTTTTCACCTTATTAAATCAACACAAAGCATCACAGCTTTTAATTAAACAATTGCTACATTCTTAGATTTAATCATGTGAATTAATAACACCTTTTATTAACACATACCATCTGACTTTTTATCTTGCATTTGATGCACATCTGATGTCCACGATATAATTATCATCTCAGTATATCACAGATATACACACCATGTTATTTATTTTGCCATAACATCACCCATTATAAATACCATGCTATTTACTACTTCATTAAATCACCCATAAACATACACCAAGTTATATTGTAAATAAAAGAATTATAAGACGTTAGTCTGTATCGTAAGCGTATCAAAATATATAAATCATCACAGAATAATATCATATTATTGCCCATTATTTCACTTCGAACATAGTTAAAATGTAAACACGTATCCAAATATTAATTTCATCCGCTATTGCATCACACGTCATAATCATTTATATGTATATTACAAATATACCCCACACATGCGGGTGTCCCAGACAAAGGGGCCAAAATCACTTATTTCCTCTAATTAAATCTCATAATATCCAATTATAGCATACTAGGTCATACACCTTATTTCATGCAAGTAAAATCACCTATAAGGGTCTATATGTCCCAAAACATGCCCAAAACATGCATTATAAATACACGAGTTTCCAACACATGATCACAATCACTAATTTCGTCTAATTACATCATATAACCTCCGTCCATAACATGCTATCCCATACACAAGGCTCCGCATATGCCAAATTACCTATATCGGCCTATATACCCAAAAACATGCACGAAACATGCACGGGGCGAAAATATGCATAAACAATTCAATATATTTAGTTTTTATACTTCAACACATCACATTAACCCATAATATAGGTTTTATATATTTAAAATAGTTAATTTCATCAAATATCTCAAAATCCCATTTTCGGGCCTTAAAAATCCATATTTTTCGGAAAATTGAATTTTTAGCATAACTTCTATCAAGTATATCGAAATGACACGAAATTTGGCCACAATATAGAATATACCTAATTACAACATACTCACCTGACGGCTCGAGCAAACGATGTCCCACGTCCGTCCTGTAGCCAGTCGAAGTTCGACTTTTTCCTCCTAATTGAAAAATTATAGAACCGATTAGTTTAAAACTCAAAACTCGGCCTACGAACCTCCAAACTCGAATCCGTCTTCACCCACACGTTACAAATGACCTAAGTAGCCGAGCTACATCGACGGATTTCGAATTTGGGTCCCCATACAAACATTCCCTTATTGATCGGAGGCTTTCTAATAAGAAAAATTCATATTTTCTAATTTCTTTAATCCGCTTTTTCCTAATATCATATATTAGGATTAATAATAATAATGAGACTCAACTACACCTCCGAACTCATCAAATCCTCACCTCTATATCGCGCGGGCATTTCACCGAACACCCGGCGTGCACTTTTCACCTATAATTCATTTCACTCAATTTAATTGAGCTGGAAGCCTATAAAAATCATCCTAAATTCATATTAATCCTTGCATAATACTCTACACCCTCATATGCATTTTCTACAAGTATTTGGATCGAGTTTTCTACCCGATTTCATAAACTCCTATAGTTCGAGTTTATTCCAACATCACCACTCCCCATTTTATTCTAATGGTTCTACTAAAATTTACTACCATAAAAGAGATAATTCTCACATATATATAATTCTCTTTTACAAACCCAAAACCCTAATTTATTAACAACTCGCAATTTCTCTATCAATCCACTAATTCCTCAAATCTTTCACTTCCAACCTCTCTAAATCTCTCTACCAAAATAATCCTACTCAATAAAACTAACCCCACTTAATTTTATACGAATAAATAAAATAGGGTATACCTTTTCGGAATCATTTCGAAAATCCGACACTTCCACGATGTAGAGAACCCTCCAATTAGCCTATCCCCCAATTTAATTTGGATTTGGCAAAGGGACGAAGTGGATTGGAGCTGGAGAATGGGAGGCCGATGGGTTCGGCTGGCTTCTTTGGTTTCGATCGGAATGGAGAAAAAAAAGATTGGAGAAGGAAGGAGGAGAGAAGGGGGGGGTTAATAAAATTTTATAATAAAAGTATATTTTTATAAAGGGATATTTGCATATAGGCCCCCAGATCTCTAGACATTTCAAATAAGCCCCAACTTTATACTTTTAATAACACTAATAATGCAAAATACATTAAATATCACATCACAATTCTCTAAAATTATGAAATAAGGTAAACAATATTTCTTTACACAAAACCCGACTCATAACTTCAATATATCACCTATACCAATCCAACAAAATATATTAAAACCACTTCATAATAATCCTTCAAAATAATAAAATAAATGAACAATAATTATTCACATAAATTCTCAACTCATAGCCCCCAATATATCAATAACACCAATCAACCACAAATATCCATACCAATATCAATATAAAAATAATTAATAATAAAATATAGCTTAAAAATAATTCTCACCCCTACAAAATATAAAAACGAATAAATTTCGGTATTTTAAAATCCGAGGTGTTACAGACATCCAATCAATGCCAATGATAACATCGACTCCCAAGATAGTCAGCTCGATCAGATTAATCCCAAAGATTCTGTCTCCAATCACAATCTCACAATCAGCATAATACCGATCAGTGGTTAGAGTTTCCCCTAATGGAGTAGCTACTGCCAAGATCATGCCTGGAAAAATCTTCGGTTCAACTCCCAACACTTTAGCAAATTTAAGAGACACAAAAGTATGAGAGGATCCAGTATCGAACAACACAACAGCTTTCATTCCATTAAGATAAAGTTCTCCTGTTACATAATACACACTCATTACGTAACAGTTCACTAAACAACGGGAAAAAGAAATGACAAGAACCTCTAAACATCAGCCTTCGTACCAGTGATGACATGATCTACTTCATCAGCATCAGCTTCCGTCAAGGCAAATACTCGCCCTGGTTGGTACGGTCTCTTCCCAGTCTGCTGCGTTGGTACATTGCGATCACATTCCGTGGTTTGAGACATTAAGATCGGTAATGTCCTGTTTCACCACAGTTGTAGCAAGTTACCGCAGGAGGTCTCACCACATTGTTCCCAGGTCCTCCAGCCACACTAATAGCGTTCGCCCCTGTCGGTTTGAACCTTTGTCCAGATGGTTGCCCCTTGAAACTCCCAGAATTGGCGGGCCTCTTCCCATACTGCCAGTTGTTTCTCCAGTTCTGAACAACATGAAACTGTTCCATATCTGCTTTCATTGCTGCTGCTCTCTTGACCAACTTGTCAAATCTTCTAATACCAAGAGGTATCATCCGGGACCTCAAACTCGGTCTCAATCCATGCTCGAACTTATGAGCCTTCTTAGCCTCATCCATCACTAATTCCGGAGCATACCTAGAGAGCTGAGTAAATTTGGTCTCGTACTCTCTCACTGACATGCCGCCTTGCTGTAGTGATAGAAATTCCATAGCCTTCTTCTCTTGAACATCGAAGGAGAAATAGTGACTGCGGAATTCTTCCAGAAATTCCTCCCAGCCAAGCACTATGCCTCCCATTGTCCTCTTCATCGACTACCACCATACAACCGCGTCCTTCTCAAATTGTAGAGTCGCCAACTTCACTTTACTGCCTTCAGGGGTCTCCAGCACTTCAAAGATTGTCTCTACTTGACGAATCCAGTTGTCAGCTGCATCAGGGTCTGACTTCCCTTCGAATACCGGTGGTTTCATTCGTTTGAACGATTCCACTAGTTTAATCGCTTCGGGTACCGGATTCATAGGTCCCCTTCTTGGTTCATGGCCACGGTGTTGAGCGTCCGATGGACCCTCGCAAGTTCTGTTTTCAGATCCAGACGTTCACTGTTTCTAGCTCCTCTTCTAGCCATATTCTGATGCAAAATATCCATTAAATTCAAAGTATAAGATGTGAATTTTAAATCAACTTGCATTTCATTGAATTCCAAACTTTATACATTCGAATTGAAAAACAATTCTTGACATCAGAATGAAAATAGTAGAAGCTACAACAGTCTAACTCCTACGGTTCCTTTTCGCTTCTCGAAGTTCTCCCCGTAGTTCATCAACTTCATCCTTCAGCACATCGGTCAGATTCTTCCTCTTCTCGAGTTCCCATACACGATGACTGAGAACAGAAAAGTCGTCCTTATGCTTTGCCAGCTGAGCCTCCAATAATCTGACTCTCTCTCGCAGTGTTTCTACCTGCCTCTGAAGAGATGTCACACGACTATTCGGAACTGGTTCTTCTTCGTCAGAAGAAGAGTCATCAGATGAATCCAGAGGTGGGGTGATCTCTTGGGATTCAGGCCATTCTTCTCCGTCAGAATCTGCTTGCCCTGGATAGTACTCGTCCTCGGAATCTGCATGTCCATCATAGTACTCTTCCTCAATGATATGCCAGTCGTCGTCTCCAGCAGGGTCGAAGTGGTCAGCCATCTTAGAAAATAGGGAGGAAGAAGCATAAGTAATAGAGCAACACAAATGTAAGTCACTTACATTTAAATCTCTAGACTCAAACACACACTCTAATGTCCACTACTAGGGTGTCGTTCCTTATAAATTTGTACAAGTGTGGAAAGCGTGGCTCTGATACCACTCTGTAATGCCCCGAATCCCAAATACACTGAATTCGAGATGTTCTACAGGATCTTTCTGCTTCCTTTAGTACAATTTTACAAGGAATTTGAACTTTTCACTTTACATCAGAGTTTACATGATTACATTACACTTTACATTGCACAGCGGAAGTAAACTTTACAACAATGAAACAAATGTACAACAACATTGAATAATCTTTAAGCATTTGTTCCTCTTTAATCTGTATCAAGCCATTTACCTGCATATAAGACTGTGGGTACATCAGTTTATTCAACCGACGATCATTATACACGGCTATCCTCTCTATGCCGGAAATAGTATAACTTATTTTCCATATTTAGCAAACACAAACTTGTAGCATATCAAACTAAAGGGACTACCCTATTGATGTCGTGTTGTGATTGTGCACTTAGTTCTTCATGCATTTATTTATATTACATGACACTAATGCGCACTTGTTCGGATTCTATGCATCCCATACTACATAGGTCCGAGGGCAAGCCCTTAATCGTTCTTCATCTTTGTAGGGTTCAATCCCTCGCCATGACTTAATCTACTACTGTAATTACGGTAGGTATCTCAGATGATCTATGAGTACAAGCACGTGTACAGAAAATCCTGGAGGGGAATCCCACATCATGTCACGACGCATCGTGAAGACAGCCTGTGGCAATTCAGCCTCCTTCATGGCACACGATCCTCTTGCAGTCACCAAAAATCCCACAAGCGTCGCCACCAGGACGATAATTCTGGAGTAGTGCCCACGCCAAGTCTTGATGCATCAAGCAGACAGCCTGTGGATCACTTCACACCGCCAATCCGATGGCCCTCATACTCGTGTTTTTCTCCTACTTTCATCACGTCTCCACTATGTACTAATCCTTAGTTTTTATCAAAATCATGAACAAAAATCAAAGCTCTAGAGTTAGCCTCTCCACTAAACCAGGACTTATTCATTCATTCAAACATGACCAACCTTGGTCTTTCTTTTAAATTTTCATTTCATTTATTTTCAATGCCGGGGGACACTTAGCTACTCCTTTTGTTTCAATTTTCAATTCACAATTTCCAAAATGAGCATTTCCAACTCATAAATTCATTTGTTGATTTGTCATACTCAAAAGTATTTCTCTTTTCCAATCATGATTTCTAATTCGTTCAAATAGTCCATAACTATACATGAAATTCAACTATTCATCATGTAACTCATGAAATGTTATTTTCACATAAAAGCCCACATTGCTAATTATTCAATCAAAGGTGAACATTTACGCTTCATAATTTCCACACTATTCTCAAATGAGAATAATTTGCATCACATCACACAATATAATTTCTTTTTGCCAAATTAATTTTCTAATCCTTCATTTCAAATCATTTTTGCAAGATATAATTTCACAAAGAATATCAATGTAGAACTATAGTTCTATTTACTCATTTAGTCACAAATTATACTTTACTTTATGTAAATCATTCCCAAATTATTTTTAATAAGTCCCATGTATTTTTAGAAGAATATTCATATTTTTTTCAGAATTTTTGGACCACCAAAACACCCTAAAAAAATAATTTTCCCTAAACTGCCGATGCCAAGGATCGAACCCAACACCAAGGAGAACACAGCCGAAGGCACAGACCAACAGGCCATTTGTGCCAGCGGTATAAAGGGAAGGCAGAGAATATTTAATGCTCTCGGTCGCTGATTGTTATACTTTTAAAAATTCATGAACAAAATATGGTGCCACAGGGATTCGAACCGACCACCACAGGGAACCCAATCACATACTCTGACCACTTGAGCTACTCGCTCAGGTTGTCAAGGTACAACTTAAATTCTTTTTATTATCATTCTCTCTGTTATTAAGACAATTCGATATTCAACAAGTCCTCATTTCAATTTTTTTTTTATTATAAAAACTACTAAAAATTTCCAGATTGACTAACATTATCATAAGTTATATTCCAGTATAATAAAATAATTTTTCCAATAATCAAAACACATTTTCATACATTTAATTGAAATTTTGAACTATCACTACCACATTTCTTCTTTTTCGACATCTCTTAACAACTAACGCCATTAATCTCTTTATCAACAATTTTCACATTAATTTTCTGTCTTTAATCATCTACCTAACATACAAACTCATATTTTAATTTATTCATGCCCACAATAACACAAAAGATCTATTTAACACATGAAATAGCATTATCAACCTACTAGCTTTTGTATGTAATTCTTGATGGTAATAAATGTGTTTTCTTCAATCAATCCATGATCCTAATCAATTCACATACAACTTAAATAATAGAACCACATACAAATTTGCATATCCACATTTCAATCATTCAATGGGTTATTTTTCCCTAATTAAAGTGTGCTCTTCTTAATCTTTTTCATGCTTCATTCATTCATTTCTAATATGCATTTCTAATTTAGAAATATGGAGAATTTACACACCTCGATGGAGAGACAAACACAATTAGCAACTTCCTAAACAAAAGTCCTTGCACACGAACGGTCCTCCTCCTAGAAGCGCGCACTCGAGCCTCCAAAAGCACCAAAACCGAGCTCCCCTTCTTGATGAAAACCGGCCTCTCCTCCCCTTGGTGTTGCAAGCACAATCCCACACACTCTCAATCTTTTAACTCACACAATCACTACTAGATAAGGTATTTTAGACTATAGGTTTGGAAGGATTAATAAGCACGAGAATAACTAGCCATGGCAGGGGGGGGGGGGGGGGGTAT